>CM066031.1:1829715552-1830915552 GCA_033557465.1 Ichthyophis bannanicus
CGCGGTGTACATCAAACAGGCAGACATAGGTGCAATGCCATATCATGTGCAGATAATACAAGACTCCAGTATGGACACGCGCTCGGCAATACCGGCCAGACTTCTGAACCCCTCAGGTATGGTCAGGGGCATGCATGGTGCACACAAACTATGCTATAAAACGGAGATCGAAAACATATCGGAACCCGGAAGGGACCTTTATATGATATGCAATGTTACGGTAAATAGGATATTGCACTATTGGCGACGGCGCTGCCTCTCACGTCTGGCACGCTGCAAAAATCGTTCCGCTTGCAGCGGTCCCCACCGGTCATCTTGTGCCTGTGGCGGGGTGTGGTTGAGTGGTTGTGGGGGCGGTGTGGGGCGGCAGGGTGCGGTGTGTGCCATCCTTTCCAGGGCAGCTTGGATTCACTCCATGGCCACACACATCTCCCATAAGGCATATCTTGGATGTGTTGGCGCAGAAGCACCACCTCCTGTAATGAGGCTTTCTCCATTGTGCCGTATAGCTGCAAGTTCCTGACGAATGCCTGTGTGTGGAAGAGATGGTGGTCATTGAGTTACCTGTGGCGGGTACAATTGTCAAGCAGATCTAGGCAAAACATATCACACAAATACCCTTTGCATGGTACAAACTGTACTACTGAGATGCATATTTTGATGTATAGAAACATTACAACACAGGACCATACACCATGTACGTTTTGCTAAGGAAGCCTATCATGGCTCAGGTATGAGTTATAGAAAGGGTGATGTGACTCTGAACAAGACTCCTGTCAGTCCCTGGTAGAGGTAATAACACATAGCTCACACATAAAGACTACCAGTCCCAGAATGCACCAGGTGTCCAGCATCCATGAGGGGGGCTGAAGTGAGAATACATGTGTTCAATCAAGAGAGCTATGAGGTAATCCCTAGGCACTCATCTCAAAGGGCAGGGCCTGATTCAGCACAGCTGCGCTGTGATAGGAGAGCACACATCAAGACAGCATAAACATAGAGCTGCTTCTACAGATAGCAGCTACAGCAAGACCTACAAGCTCCAGTCCAGCTACAAGCTACAGCCCAGCTACAAGCTCCAGCCCAGCTACAGCAAGGGCTACAGGTTCCAATATCACCTGTAGAAGCAGAGGCCAAGCAAAACGGATAGAGAAGGTAGGAAACCCTCTGGAAGGAAGAGCAGAAAGGCCATTGAGAGATCTAGGAGAGTCCAAGGCAGTACCTATACTGGGAGGTATTCCAAGTGCCAGCAGAGACCATTGGACTGGGGTCACCCAGAGGAATGGAGTGGCAGAGATAGGAATCACCCGTGGCTACTGGTGAGAGAGAAGACTGCACGTGGAAGGGACCATAGGACCTATGCCAGAAGGTATGTGAGAGGAGATCCCGTGTCCAGGGATAACGATTGGAAGGCTGGACATAAGAACTGGAGTACATACTGGCCAGGCTATACAGAGATGAACCATGGCAGCAAGGGCGGTTCAGGTATGAACACTGATCCCGACCCTATCTCTAATAGTGAATGGCAGCAGGGCAATGAGCATTCTCTTGATAGTTTCCCTACTGAAAGACTCATCTGTGCTATTTTATGATAGTCACCCTATGCTTATTGATGAGGGGGAAATCACAGCAGATGAAACTATTGTTTACATGGAGTGTTCTCTATCAAAGTGCGATTGCTAGCTCTCTGTGAGGAAACACATCAGCCATCACAAAGAAACCTAACCTTGTTCTTTATTGCACTACGAACAGTTCCTAAAGCAGGATATGGCCTCACACAGTATCAGCCAGCCACTCAGGGTTTTCAGCTGGGGAATTGATATTAATGAAAGCTGCACCTAATTGTGTGTGTGAGCAAGGAGAGAATCACTGCAGGATCTGTGTGGGACATAAGCAGAGGTTAACCTAAGCAGCAAGGTGTATTCATTATTTGTGACCTTTCATTTGGTATTCTTTGCTAGGAAAACATTAGCTAATTGCCTGACAGGGTGAAGGTTGTTTTCATGAGTTGATTTGTGACTTTATGTTATCAATTTAAATACTGCACGCAAGTAACCTCATTTATATGCTACCAAGCATACTTGTGCTGGGTGAATTAAACCCCATCAATATAAGACGTTGGTTATTGGCTTTACCACTGGTTCCACAACAAAGGTATTGTCTCCGGCTGTGTTTGTGGTAAATGAACTACATTACCCACAATACCTTTCATGTATCATATGAATATATGCATCATCATGATTGGGTAGGTTCACACACTAGGCAGCCGTCTGAGAACGTGCTGTGAGACACAGGCACACGGATACACTGTGTGTGCAAGAACTAGACAACGTCCATCAGATGTACCAGTACTATTAGAGACAGACAGCAGATAAGTGTACATTGTGTGGGTGGCTGGAGGGTGTGCGACTGACTGCAACAACACCAGGGGATACACAATGAGTAGGAGATATGGGATGCATACAGGCAGGGAACGTTGGGGTCGAGCAGATGGACACACACACACCGGCCATGTGACCAGTGCAGTGCTCATGACAATGTGCGATGGGGTGTGAACAGCGGTTCCCAGAACATACCCAGGGCTGACCCAACACTCCCACATGTGGGTGACAGCTAAGGTTCTCTCACAACACCAACCCCTCCCGGGGGTGACCCCAGTGGGCAGAAAACAGTGCATGTACACCTTGGGGCCCATGTTGTGTGCCCTCAAGGGCCACGGTGATGTAGTCCTGCTGCTGCACAGGGTCCCAGACTCCAGACGTACATGTACAGGGGTATGCTAGGCATGCAAATGCTAGTGACAGGCCTCAGATAAGTGTGTTCAGCCCTGGATATAGGAGAGTGGGCCATCCCTGATTGTGCCTGGCAGCAGGCAAGGCAGGGGTGAGGTGTGAAGCGGGTCACATCACATCACGGGCCCTATTGACATGTGTTGTTCCACGGTGCAATATTAGCATCCATCCAAATGCAGACAGCAGTGTTGCATATTGCATTGCTCCTGCTGACACACAGCCCTGGGTAGGAAAGAGGACACACGGTGTACCCGTACATGGGGGATGGCTCACCTAAGCATACATCCCAAGGGAAACATAGCTCACAAACAAACACATCCAATGCTAGCCTACAGGCACACCCAGTCGCCACAAACACGGGAGGGTGACAGAAGGTGTACATGTGAGGGCGGCAACATGGCAGGCATCTCAACTGTGGCAGTCGACAGGTGAGGGTAGCCCAGGGCATACACCAACCACGAGACAATGTGCTGTGGAGGCAAGAGCCTGGTGAGCACTATGACACAGGGATGCTGCGTAGTCCAGTAGTGGATACAGCAATGCAGGGCTCAGACATCTTGGTATCCCGAGGTGGATAACCCAAACCTACAGTGCAAGTACCAGGGTCAGAGGGGGGAATGAAATGTGTGAGGATCCCAGGTACTACAGCTGTCACTTGGAGACCAACCGTCCAAACCACGGGCATGGGGCAAAACATTTTCCACGGCCTAGGAATGGAATGATGTGAGGACTCACGTTACAACACACGTCACCTATGTATGATCCCTCCGGGGAAAGAGGGCATGTGTCTGTGAGATATGTCAAGAGGGAGGACGGAATCCCTAGTGGGCGAATGAGCAGTCTGCTCACACCAAGCCACAGGCCAGATGTCCCTGGGTGTATACCAGCCCCTGCGTCGCACAGCACAGAGGGTGAGCTAGCAGTTGCATTTGGCACACGAACGTACGTATCACCTGGTCATGTCATGGAATGTGCCTTTGCCAGGGCCAATGTATAGCATCTGTAGTGGGTGTGGTGGGTCAAAATATGGAATGTGTGTCTGCCGTCTATAGGCTATTGTGGACGCCAGGGGAAGGTGAGCACAACCTGACCTGTCCATACAGCCATTGCTCACATGCTGGACCTGTATGAGACTGCTGTTCATCGACCTGACTACCATGCCACATGGCATCACAAGGTATTCCCCAGCGGATGAGCGCAACTGTACATACATGTTTGAATGGGCATGTTACCGTGAGTGCGAACTGTTTTTTTTTCACGTGAACTGTCTGGATCTGCAATGTCAGGAGGGTGCTGAATAGTCTGTTGCTGTCGCAGCTTAACGTTTCCTTTTGGGGATGTAGGTTTGGGATTTGGGATATTGTGTCTGTTTGGGGTCAGGGGAACCTATACCGGGTCTGCCTGTGTAGCTGCTGACCCCAAAACGCAACTTGGCCTCATCACAGGTTACCTGTGTGATGCCATACAGTTTGGACTCCACTTTATGTCCCCCCCAGCCACATCACCTGATGGCCTCATCCACAATGCTGATGCAAGGACACGTAATGTGGCGTATAGACCCTAATGGCCATCCGCCTCAGACGACTGTACATTAGGAATATACATGTGCGGGACAGCGTCGCCACTCTGGCTGTATGTCACACAGCCAACCCTAGTTGTGGGCATTCAGGTGACCGCAGGGGCGTGTTGCCCCCCAAAAACAGGGGAAAGGAACATCTGATTCTGTCCAGTGTGCATATAGTGCTCTCTGTGTGTATGAGGCACTGTACACGATAATGTCGTCTATGATGCTGTGTGGACACCTGTTGATAAAGCCTATGTGGGATGGGGCCATTATCACGTTGCATATCACACATATGTCCCGCCTGTGTATGTGAACCCTGATTTGCGCTGCTGCACGGTACAGTTGTCACAATGTAGCAATGGCACATGGGTGTGCTACAGTCAGGGGGCCTAGACCTTCCTGTTATATGTTCACCATTTTGTGTACCCTCACAAACAGAGGCACCTGACGCATCAGTACTGTTACATCTGCATCTGTAGCTGTACACACTCTCTTGGCTGTCAGGCTGTGTGTAACAGTGTCATTGGGCAACAAAGGCACAAAGATTAGGTAACTCAAATGTGTAATGTGTAATGTGGACACGCATATCACAGCTGTAGAGGGTATGCTGTCACATACACCACATACACACCCCTGAGATGGATTAGAGGTGTGTGTGTTTTGTGTGTGGTGGCCACGCCCCCTCCACATCTCCCTCTTAGCTGTGCACAGGTGTGTGGGCAAACACACTGCACAGTATACATAGGGGATGTATACCCTGTGGCACAGTGCTTGCTTGCTGGTACTGGTCTGGCACAGCAATTGTGTGTCATGATATATAGGATGCTGTGCATGTGTGGCTCACACTTTGATTCCCATGCCAGCACTGTGTTGCACATAGTGCACGCTGATGTGTGTCACAAAGATAGCTTCTGTAACAACAAGTGTCTTTGTGTGGCATCTTAAACCTTGACAGGCCTGCCCCAGGGTGCACATCTGTGAGCCTATGTACACACAGCATAGTGATGGTTAATGGAAGGAATGTTAATTACCCACCTTCATTGTCGCGTTGCGATGCAGCACCACGGGCACGCAGCTCATGTAGTAGCACATCCTCGCCAGTTTCGTTGCGCCTTGGTGCTGCTGCAGCATATCCTGCTGCAGACAACATTGGTGGTGTGGGGCTCCGTGGAGGTCCCATGTGACCCTCCCGGGGACCAGGCCTCTCCCCCTGGCGACTACTCCCCACATCAACCACCGTATCAGGGCTCTCTGTTCCAGGTGCGTGCCACACCTCCTCTTCCCCCTCCTCCTGCTCCAGCTCCTCCTCCTCCTCTTCCTCCTCCTGCTCCACATGTGTCGGCAATGTACTATAGTCACCTGTATTGTGTGCACACACAGATAAATACATATGTGTAAGCTGTACAGCAACATCTACGTGTGTGATCCAGACCACCCATATGTGATATTCAGAGTACCCTGAATGTGTGGTACATACAGAGCCCCCACATACCTATCGCCCACAACCATGTACCTGTGTCATTAAAACTGGTCTGGGAGTCAGCCGTGCATGCCCTGTGTGGCCTCCAGGTTTGACTATATCCTCATATGGCCATCTATTCAGCAGTCGATCCCACACCCCATGTGTGTAATGTATGTGCTGACAGGGCTACACAGCACCAACAGGTACTCCATCCTTGACAGTCTAGGTTTGGGTGTGCATGCCATTGCTCACGGCATATTCACATGGGACATACTGTCTCCCCAGTGCTACATGTACCTTCCACGAACCTACAATGTAGGACGATACCACTGCAGAGGATCCTGAGACAATTGACAGGCACATGTAGCAGTGTGCGTAGAGTATGTCAGATAAACAGGAAACAGTCACACACAAATGCACAGTGACAGATGAGATGACATAGGGCAGTGATGGTGCAGTTGTGTAGGGGCTTCTACTCCATGACATGTCTGGAACAGTGTCACACACTGCTGGGATGTGTACCACATGTTGGATGTCTCCCTGTACCCTAGGTGGGGGCCATGGATAAACACGCCAATACAGGGCTAGCTGCAACTGAGAGGGTACACAACATGTCTCATGGTGGACATATGTCATCATCAGAGCACAGGTCATGTGTTACTGCAGCCACAGGGTCAGGGGAAGGGTGACACATCTGCCCTTCGGTCATGTTAGTACGTGTATTGACACACCTGGCCAGGACATTTCCCATAACATGTGTCAGGGAATATCTATGCCCGCACTGCTGTACTGTCTGCCTGCTGTACTGGCAGGTGTGGATACTAGGCTACCCATGGTGCACCACCACCCATACTCTGTGCTGTCCCCGTCCCCCCCAACAGTCACATGTCACCACATTTGACTGGCCATGTACATGTGTGAGTGTGACGTAGGGGAGGGTGATAGCACTGAGCCAGACTGCAAGTGAATGGGTATGTGCATTACCTCTACACATGCCACAGATACATGATCCCCACGATCCCTAGTCCTGTTAAACCTACCCGCTCAGAAGTTGTATGGGATGTGTGTTAAGGATGTACTATCCCTGATACGTTGGGGGGGGGGCCCCGTCAGGATAGTCATTGGCCATGGGGCTGGCAGCAAATCAAAGCCTATGTAGGGTACATGACAGCTGTGTATCACACAGCTACATATTTGTCCCTCTGTGTATTGCATCTTGTGGTGTTTTTGTGGTGTGACATGGGGGGGGGGGGGAATTGTGACATGATTGCACACACAACGTCCATGTGGACAGATGTCGTCCAGGTGTAAGGTTCTGTTCATGCAGGTGCATGCACCCTTTTATATAGTTACAACACGGAACACATGTCCAATCAGCTAACACGCATCACCTTGTGAGAGGGGGATGACTGGGACACTGATGGACCACAGCACATCAGGGGGCTGACTGCCCGATGCAGGGGCAGCTTGCTAAACACAGAGAGACAGAGTGACAGAGGGTGGGTGGCAGGGAGCCAGGGGAGCTGAAGATGGGGATGTGAAACAATGTGAAGGCCAGGGACATGCACATTTTGCTGTAACATTTGGCTGTTTAGGGCAAGCAATGGCTAGCAGATGTCATATGGCACGGTCTTTGCAAACACACCAGCAGTTTTGCAGGGTGATCCTGTGACTGGCAAGACCATTCCGGAAAACGTGAGGTGTGTGTGCAGTGAGAGACACAGGAATGGTGTCCGGCCCTCTGGGGGGAACAGCTGACCCATGGGGGGGTGGACAGAGTGGGCACAAATATGCGTGGACTCCCCAGGACATGGTACATGGTGTCCCTCATCCCAGTGACAGTTTCTAGTAGCAGCACGGTTGGCTGACCACTGTCTTTCACCTAATTACAGGCAGACATTGAGAGGGCGGGTGCATGCAGGCTGACGTGGGTTGGGACATACCCAGAATATATCCACACACATCTGTGAGATGTACCATGTACTCTTGTGTACGTTAAACAACATATCTCTATGGAGGGGATATGATCCAGGGGGAATCTGAGTGTCGTACGTGTGAGACACGGTTCACGGACACGCCACATAATATTAACTAGTGTCATCCACTACTTGCATACACACACAGGTGTGAGAGGGGTACCAACAATGCATGACAGAGATGTGTAGACACAGATAACATCATGTGTCATCCACATCTGACATCTGCCAGCAATACCCTTGTCAAAGTGGGGTGAGCCCTGCAAACAGTCCAGCTGTACTGACGCCATAGTTACCCTGTAATGAGCTGTGAGATCCCATAGATGCGGATGACAGACATGGCCAGAGGTTTGTGCAATCATGGGGAACCCTCGTGGTTGCTATACCCTTGGCTTCCCAATGGTCAATGATTGTGTTGCATGACAAAGGGTTTGCAGAACGTGTCAGACTGACAGGGATTGTTACGGCAAGGCCTGGATGTTCCTCCACTATCCTCATACATCTGCTGTGTGTGTACCAGCCGTCAGTGATCCTGACAAGGGTCACATGACGCGGCTGGGTAACTGGGTTACAGTACAGGTACATTATAGTGTGTTTCCCATGTTTACAATACTCTGTAAAACATGAACAAATGACGGATTGTTAAATACAGTGTGGATGTATATTTCCGTATACTGCATTTGTGGTGACCATTCCCCTTCGCCCATACCCTGGCAAATACACATTCCATTACAACTGTTCCATGCCACCATGTGTTGGCAGACAGTAATCACCATCTACATATGATTACACGGGCCGCTTTATCATTCCACCCTCAGGGAAACAACCCCAGACACATTGCGCAAAACATCTCTGACCCTCACGTCTACCGACATAGTGTTCGCACTGTGTCTATGTGTTGGCCACCATAGGGTATGATGGGGTGTGCACACAGCCTCAGACACAAGGCTAACGACATCCTTGGAATGGGGAGATAGGTATGTGTGTGCATCTGCAAATGTCAGCTGTATACACATTGATCATCTCAGGGAGGTTATGCGATGTGATGGATATGCATGACATACTTACCTGCATGTGGATCTGCAGTATCCAGCAGCGCAGGCAGACCATAGGTGTAGACCGGACCGAGGCGTTCGGCCAGCTGTTGCTCCAGGGGCGTCAGCATGGCTGGCAGGGGGCCCCCTCCTCCTGTACCCCTAGCATGTTTTTTTTCGGCACAGAGGTGCTGCCGTACACCTCTTTTGATGTCGGAATATCTTTTCTTCAGGCTATCTATGTCCCGTGGGGGGGCCCCTGCCTCTGCGACCCCTCGCTGGACCGCCTCCCACACCGCGTTACGCCCTGCTGTGCCTGTCCTTGTGCTCTGTCGGCCAAACAGAACCTCGTAATTTTCAAGGACCATGGAGAGGAGGTTGTGGTTCTCAGCGTCTGTGAATTTTAATGCCCTCCTCCTGAGAGCCTCAGACACAGGGACACGCTTCCTCTTCCCTGTGTGCCTGCTGGGAGCAGGCTGTGCAGGTACTGATGGCCCTGGCACTGCCCCCACCTCCACAGGTCCCTCAGTCCCCGCAGGCCCTGCCTTTAGTGGTACTGGCGGCACCACCTCACCCGCAAATACACCAGGCTCAGCCTCCCCCACCCTCAGCCTCCCTCTGCCCCTCTCTCTGTCCCTCTCTGTCTGTGTCCCTCCCTGCCTATCCCTATCCCTCTCTCTATCCCTCTCTGTCTCTGTCCCTGGCTCCCTATCTCTCTCTGTACCCCTGTGTGTCTCCCTGTCACTCCCCCTCCCCCGCTGGCTTCGGGTCTGTCTCTCCATCGGCCTCCTCCCTCCTCTCTGCTCCCCACTCACCTCACCACTCGCCTCCCCACTGCACCTCACCCCCTCCGCCCCTCCCACAACAGGCACGGGACAGACACCGCAACCACGACCCCACCACAAGGCACGCAGCACAGGAACAGAACAGTCACTAACACAATACACAGACAAGGTAACACACACAATGACAGACTACAGATATGGGTACTTATCAAACACCACGGGAAAATGTGGCTACCCAAATGACACTGACCCACCTCTCACTACACCACCTCTCACGTACATCAACTCTGTATACACTCGCTCTGACTCCTCAACCAACCCTCAACATTTTGCTTCCGTTTGGGTGCATTTGTAGTTTTGTGGATGGTGCATACGTTGCGCATGCGCCACTGTGTGACGTCACTGCTTGTGCGACGCGCCTGTGTTTCATTGTGCATGCTCATGCGTCTCGCTCTATGGTTGTGTGCGTTATGCGCAGGCGCACCTCTTAACGCGTGGGCGTTTGTTTGCAGCAGGACGTCGGCGACGGCGCTGCTTGTGCGACGCGCCTGTGTTGAATTGCGCATGCTCATGCGCTGGCCTTTTAAGGTGCTTGCGCGACACGCAAGCGCCACTCTTAGCGCATGACCGTTTGTGTTTGCATCATGACTTTGGTGAAACGCATACGCCCATGCGTAACGGGGTTCACATGGGCTCCGCGCACACCCAAACGCACATGCGCCCCAATTGGCACATGCGCGTCGCAGTCATACACACGCACACGTGACAACGCTTGCACATGCGCGGCACGCACAGACAGGCGGCGATGCGTGACCTCCTGCGCATGCGCACTGCGCACACGGGGCGCGGTACCGACAAAACGGAAAATAACTGTACACTGTATAAAAAGAGGGTGCTCAGTCAGCAACATTGAGGGTGTTTTGGTAGGCGCCGCGTGTGTTTGTTTGGAGAATCTGGGAGCAACTGTAGTGAGCCATATTGTGGGAGTTGTCTGTTGTCTTTGATGTTTGTGGTGGTTTGCCATTTGTGCAGTGTTTGGGCAAGTGTGTGTGTCTGTGTGTCTGTGTGTCTGTGTTTGTCTGTGTGTTTGTGCTTGTGTAGTCACAGAGGGCTTTACATGGAGGACATAATAGTTGTTGCATGTGCCCAAAGACGTGGGCAGATGCTACGGTTGCTGGACAGGGGAGATGATGTCCATGGGGCTGTGGCACAGGGCATGGGTGTAGACCCGCAGCAACTCAGACCTGCTGCTGCGGCGGCTGGCCAGAGAGGTGCTGTGCGGCGACGGCACAGACGGCGTACTGAGGTGCAGGCTCGGCAGCTGCGGCTCTATAGGCCCAGGGCCCAGCTCCAGGGCATGCGTGAGGACCAGGTCATCTCCCTGTACCGACTGAGCACAAGGGCTATTAGGGGGCTGTATGAGGATCTGCGACCTGACCTTGAGCCCCTGACTAGCCGGTCCCATGCCATACCAGGTGTAGTCAAGCTCCTTGCTGCCTTACATTTCTTTGCCTCTGGCTGTTTCCAGTCATCTGTGGCCGCAGTGGGTGGCATGAGCCGCCCCACCTTCTCACGCTGTCTCCACCAGGTACTGCGTGCTATGGTCAGCCGGGTGGGGACGTACATAGCCCTTCCCCACAGTAGGCAACATTGGGAGACCCTGGACCAGGCCTTTGAGGCGTTAGCCGGGATACCACACGTGATGGGAGCTATTGATTGCACACATGTTGCCCTGGTCCCGCCCAGAGACAGGGAGGTGGTGTTCCGCAACCGCAAACACTACCATTCCCTGAATGTTCAGGTTGTATGTGATGCTAATCTGCATATTCTGAATGTGGTCCCAAGGTTTCCAGGGTCCACCCATGACTCCTATATCCTGCATCGCTCAGCACTATTTAGGGAATTTGAGGATGGACATTACGGTGACTGTATATTGCTGGGTGAGTATCTCCATATATATCTTCGATGATTAGTCATATATGTATGTGTTTACGTAACATTACCCATGTGTTGCAGATATTGGCCACTGTGCTATAGCTACATGAACTCCCATTCAGCAAACCGACAACTGTTGTGACTTTACATAATTACAGGACTGTAGACGTTGTTTAACAGGGGACATGATTAGCCATGTCACATCCGTTTCACAGCCATATGTGATGTGGAGATGCTGGTGTTGTTACGGAACATATGCAACTGTTCAGATGTGTGTGTCGGGTGTGTATTGGCACCTGTGTCTGTATACCTTCTGCACACAGGGATGGGGGGGGGCATTTCCACCCACCTGTGTATGCATGGGTTTAGATTGTATCTGTGTTAGGTCATGTCAGACGTGTGTTATTTACAATCCATGCTCCTAATGCGTGTCCTGTGCGTGTGAGGGCCACACACTCAATCATTCATGGGTCTGTCAGCTGTTGTTTGCTGGACAGGGGGGGGTTGCCAACATATGATGCATGTTGCTTGCCTTTGCTATTGGGTGTACATTTTTGCATAGCTGTGCAAATGCTTTTGTCCTCTGCCATTACAGGGGTGGGGCCGGACTGGGGTTAGCATTACCTTTGCGCACTGCACATGTGCAGTGCTGAGGCGTCATTGTCCGTGATTCTCCTGATGTGACTCATCATTTGGGAGATTTGACTGCAAAGACGTGGGCCTATGTTTTTGGCCAGACGTAGGGGTATTGGTGGGACATACACAGGAACGTTGTCATACTCAGTAGCTGTGATGTTTTACAAATCATGTGGCCTACAATGTCATATTCTGTGGAGCACAACTTAACAAGGATGGAACGGTGAGGGTACAGTAGACATGGTGTCTACTGAGATGGTTTGTTGACAGCGGTCAACAGCATTTTAAGTTATACTGCTATATGTAGATATGGAGACCTTTGACGACATGGGGTGTCATGGTGATATTGTGTTCATCCTGGCTGACATCACAGTCAAACATGTTGTGTGTGTGCGCCTACATTGGCCCAGCAAACATTATTGTGTTCTTTACTTTGCAAACATATATTGTTTGTATGTGTCATGTGTGTTTTTATTGCGTACTCTACCATTGGTGGTGATGGTGTCGGTGATGAGAACATGAGCCACATAACATGGGACGTGTGCTCAACATAGGACTCATTTGGGGGGACAAGGTGGGATTGTGTTGTTCTCGGACATGTCTCTACAGACCTGACAGGGCATTTGTTGTGTTTCTATCAGAATAGTTGTTAGGTCTGATGGATAATTGTGATGTAAAATATGTCTGTCCTGATGTGTTGTGGGTTATGTCTCTCGTCTATACATCTGTGAATTTATGGTGTCATGCGCTCAGTCATTCACATGCAACATTCTTCTCTGCAGGTGATGCAGGGTATGGGTGTCGGCCCTGGCTCCTGACACCTGTGCGTCAACCACGGACACGTGCAGAGCGGAGGTACAATGAGGCCCACGCATCCAGCCGCTCAGTCATAGAACGCACCTTTGGCGTTTTGAAAAGTCGCTTCAGGTGTCTGGATAGATCAGGTGGGGCCTTACAATATTCGCCAATGACTGTTGCAGAGATTATCGTAGCTTGTTGCATACTGCACAACATTGCTCTCAGGCATGGTATCCCTGCAGAGATTAATGAGGATGTGGAGGAGGATCCACCGTGCCCCCCTGTACGTGCCTGTGGTGACACACAGGCAGGCACATCGGTCAGGCGTCGATTGATTGCAGACAGATTCACTGGTATGTATTGCACATCTACCCACATATATGTGCTGTTGTATGCGTGTGAGGTTTACAAAGGGTGATGTTTGGACCATTTACCATTCAGATGCAACACTGCATTGTCCTTTTCTTAAACATCCATCATAACATGTCGTCAGAGGTGTGTGATGGACAATGTGGACAGAGCACAGTAGCAGCTGTTGGTGTTGTGGGTCAGAGGGTGTTGCTACACCTTTCAGAGCTTTTGGGGGTCACAGTACCATTTAGTGGTTTTTTGTGCTAGCAACTGCTGGCCAGACACAGTTATTTGGTGTTATTGTGTGTGAGGAGCCCTGGGTCAGGCAGATGGTTAGGGGTTTGGTGTGATAGAGGTGTCCATGTTTGTGGTGAGCTTTCATGCGGGACCTTTGTTTGTGTACTGCAATCTGTGGGTGTTTGTGTGTGTGTGTGTTCTGCTCCTGTCAGCTTGCTATGTTTGTATGTTGGATATTTTCAATGCCATATGTCAGACATATCACAGTACACATGCACCTGATAACGTTCCTATGGTGTTTCTGACAAGGTGTCACGTGTATTGCTGCAGCAGCAGCGCAGTGTGTGGTAAGGTATGCCTCATCAGGTGTCACAGGCATGGATATGGTGAATTATGTGGACATGTGCAGTGGGCAGCCAGGGGGCCATATGATTGCTACAGTCCATTTGTGGTGGAGTAATGCATAGCAGTATATTACATGTACACACATACAGATGTGCAGTGGGTTAGATGCTGAATGGGTGTATTTCGTTAGGCAAATGTGACGCTAGATGTGTTTGCCCTTCCGATTTTATGGGGTCTTCCATTTTAGTGGTGGCATATGTATTTGATAGTATCTCTACATCTGCCTCATGCGTGTGGGACGTGCTGTGTGTATGGCAGGATAGCACGGTACAGACACACAGATACCTTGAGGACACTATCAAGGGATGTTATATGCACATACACACACAGACCTATGTGGGGGTTATTTGGGGCATTGAGACAGCAAACCTATCCTTGGTTGAACTTTCTCACAGTTACACAATGGGTTAACATGCAACAATCACGGTAAGGTGACATGCAGACATGGTGGTTATTGTGGAGAGCCATGGTGCTGCCCTTGCCATGTATTTCATCACATGATAAACACACAACTGTCATTATTCTTTGCTGGGGGAGATGTACAATACATAATATGCATCTACACAGTGTATACAGGTGGTATTGAGGCATATTTCCAGGTGACACAGGTACTTACACTGTGCTTCAAAACAAAATTGGAGGGTACTGCACACAGAGAGGGGGTGTTTGTCTGAACAAGGGAGGCACAGACATATAGTGTGAACCTTGGGATGCGTCACCAACATGGTGTGTCCATCCAGCTGTTTTGGCACGTGTGTGGCACAGCAGGAGGGTGGGGAGGCATATGATGGATGTGGGGGGCCTTGGTATTTGCATCACACATGTACATGATGCCTCTCCCATGTACAAGATCTGTGCAGTGTGAGGGTGCACAGTCCGTTGTTGGTTCATGTTTTGGTGTATTACAGCTGGGGACAGTACGTTGCAGTGTGGCGTTCAGCGCTGGAACCTGACAAGGTTGTTTCTTCTTTCCACTACACAGGACATACGTGATGACAGTGCTGTCGGTGTGTGTCATTAGCACATGGCAGAACATCAGCAGAAATGCTGGGGTCCAGGGTATGTAGAACTACCGATACATTGTATGTGTGTGATGTCAGGTGCACAACATCTAGCCTGTTATGTATCATATTTGGCAGCTGGTGTTGTTCACGTATATTCTGTGTGCTGGTCTTACCCATATTTGCCTGTTGTCACACATCTCCACGTGCGGTTGTGACCAGTATTTTTCCTGTGATGGGTTTTCTGGTAGATTTTCCACAGATCCACATGTGGGCCTTGATGGGCTAGCTTTGCGGAAGCAACACCTGCTGCCTCCACCATTTTAGTTACATAGGCCATCATCAGGGTGTCCTTGCATGTCACTCGACCGTTATGTGCACAAATTAGCACTTGGGCACCGACAGGCCACGTATGTCAGCTGTCACATTGTACTACGCATATTGTGCTGGTGGCTGTTTATTGGTTTGCTTATGTGGTGCTGCATTGTACATGCATGATACATTGTCATATGCTTTGATGGGTGCGGGCACCTGGGGGGCATTGTGGGGTTTGTTACCTCTACAGTAGTGCTGTTCACCTATTCATCATCACCCACATTTCTGGTGAGCAGAGTTGTGTCCTGTGTTATGTGGGACTGGTGTTGAGCAACATTTGTTTTCTGTCTGACATAGGCATGATGTGAAGATCCCTGATGTGTGACTTTACATGTTGGTTCTACTGGTTGACCTGATATCGTCTCCGTTCGCTGTGACCTGGTGTACATATGCAGCAGTTGATGGGATTGATGAGGGACACATCATGGACACATAGGTTAGATTCCACCTTTGTTTAATTGTTATTACATCTGGCTGTACCTTTTGTGGGGTATCATTTGATCTCATGGACATGTAATGTTGCATCTCTGTACACAAAAAGGGATGCATATAGTGTGTAGCTGTGAGATGCCTGTGTGACATGGTATTTAACATACCCATCTCCATGTGACACCCGTGTCTGCAGCAACATGTACTGTTCCTTTCACATCTGTGTTTTATTTGATGTGCATATCCTGTCATGTTTGCATTTCCATCACTTCAATCTTTCATTAGTGCAGTGTGCATTGTGGCAATTTGTGGTGTTGTTGCAGGGTTACTAACATTGGCCACACCTATCCTTTCTTTGCACAGGGCAGTGGACATTATGGACACATTTCCTCCAGTGCATCTCGTCTCCTCATCCAACAGCTGTTGTGGGACAGTGCACCATGTTATTGTTTAATGGGAAATATCCTATTTGATGTTTGACTTCTGTGAGTGGAACACAGGCCTGTGCTGGACGTTATTGCTCTTGGACTGCTTGTTTGACCATGACAGACATGTACAGCACACAGTTTGTGCCATGCTGTAGCTGACAGTCCTGCTGATTGCAGGGACACAGATGAACCTCCTCGGACTGTGCCATATTGGCATGTGACACTTTACTATGCACGCCCATGTTTGCCTGGGAATTTTGTAAGTGATATTTTGGATGTCAGGAAGCCTTTGCTTTTGGTACAGTTTGCGCATCAGGGACTGACATCATCTGTGTCGTTTGGACATTCCTCACATGTTGTTTACTGCAGAGCTTTGGCCCATGTGTGTGACATGGCACTCAGGATACCCTGATCTGTTTATTTCAACTGTAGCATACAGCCATGATTGTTGCAGGGGGGAACAGTTTCAGCATTGCAATTGTCTATGTCCACCTGCCACACACCTGGACATGCTACATGTTTTCCTATAACACACGGTCATGCCCACCAACATCCTTGATTGATGTGTGTAGGCGGCAATGTGGTTTACATTCATGTGTGGCATCACAGTACCATGTTAGTGTCCGGCTGGTGGCTGTGCATCAGAGTGACTCTGTTTGTGAGCCACAACATGTGGAGCTATGACCTCGGTGTGTTGCAGTGTGAGATTATGTGCCATTCTTTGCATATTCACATGCTAATTATTGTGTTTGTTTGATGTTCAGACATGACACTCTGCATGTATGGCCACGCCTTGCATTGCACGTCTGCACAGTCCTGTGTTACCCCCTGCATTTACCACACTCTCATTGGGACATTGTATTTGGGGTGTGTTATTGTGGGTGACCATTTTCGTGCTACACATCTGCATTCCATGTAACCTGCTATATGTGGCCAGCGACTGTGTAACCAACAGACAATGCAAGGGGGCCTCCTGTATGGTGTTATGTGTACACATTTCTGCCTGTTTTGTGGTTTGTATTCACTCTGTGTTCATGTGTCCCTGCTACCTGTTAGCATATAGTCAGTCAGTTTGAGATAATATTTGGGGTGTACATTGACACATTGCTGATGTGGTGATCTGCCATTATGTGGGAGTTATGACATTCGCTTGCAGATGTGTTTGTCACATTACAACATATTGGCAGCATATGTATTTTTAATTTGGTGACCTCCTCTGTTGCATGAGGGCTATGTTTGGGGGGACATGTTATGTGTTTTGGTTTCTCATTCTGCCACACCTGTTGTCTACATGCACGCATATGTGTGTGACACATTGTGGGCATGCAGCATCTGCTGTGTTGTGTGGCCCTGCTACACAGTGCATATCATGCACCTGATGAACATTTATTCTCGTGCCATTATGTTTTGCTCTTGAGTTGACCTTTGCATGGCATGTGCATTTTGACATTGCTGACTGTGTTCCCATCATTTGCCAGGGTGGGACACACCTTGCAATTCTGTTTACACTGTGTATGGTATGTATGAGACGTGTTAGAAAAAATAAATATGTTCATTGTTCAGACATGTGTCTCTTTCTGTACTTTATCTCTGTGACATACATGCATTACAATGTTTAACATTCCATCACACATGACTCCTTGGGACCATGGGAATCCTGGCTTTTCTTGCACATGTACCTCCACTGATTTGCCCCAGGGCGCATGGTGTGCTGTTGTGATATGGTGCGTGTTTGCCTTGTGTGCAAGACATTTATGTGAACACTAGACTGCTCCTCCACTCATGGACCACATTTACACGTTTGTCTACGGATTTGATGGTAATTTCCATGGACCCCTGTGCTCACATTGGTGTTTGATGACAGCTGTGTATGTGTCTGCAATTTGGCACATCACTGAGTGCGGCACATCCCCATACAGGCCCTCCCTTTGGAATGTAATGTTTGGCTTGCCCTCAGTGTGTTGTTTGTGTGTATGGTTGGGGGCATGTTTGTTCACACAGTGCTTAGCAGTTTGCCTCACAACATCGTATTTTTTTATGGAATATCTGGAAACGGAAACATTATTTTACAGCTGCTTCATCACCTCTACACACACCCTTGTCTGTCGTCAGTGTACAGCAAGGTGTTCACTCTGTGTTGACAAGGCAGCACATATTCGCTGTTGCATGGGTCTCTTTCTTAATGTTGTTTGCACAGCACTACACCTGGGGGTGTGGTAATATTGAGGTTGAGCAGGTGTGTGCTGCACCTTTTCTCATGTTGAATTGGCTCCTATCCTGTCCGCAATTGCTGGGCAGCTCAACCACACAGCAAGCACTGCCCTTGTTGGTTATTTACTTTCCTCTGGGTGTTTTTTGTTTTTATTCATTTATGTAGGTGTATGTTGATGCAACATTTCTGCGGGTCATATCTGCATTACATTACAAGGGGTGGGGTTTACAGGTAGGGCAGGGCCATCCCCAGGGAGGCTACATTAAGGGTGACCACAGGGCACATAGGACATGCTATGGACATTGACAGATTGTGAACAGTGTCTGATTCGTCTAGGGTTGATTATGTGTGGGGGTTTGGGGGATTTCTGGTAATGCTTTTTTTCAAGCTATATTCTAGAAGATATTTGGCCTGTCTTATTTCCGGGGCTGCTTGGTAGGGTTTTGCGTAAAGAGGAGGCATACAGTTAGGACGCTAGATGTCACGTCCATTACAGGCATTAGTTAATTTTCAGAGGTACATTGAAGCCTTTGGAAGCGTCTGGTCTGGTAGTTCTTCCATGTGCGTTTCATTACTGTTGGGTTGTGATTTGGTGTTTCTGTGTTTGATTGGTGGGTGGGTGGGTTGGCTTTGCATTTAGTCAGTGTTTCAAGTAGGGGTATGTGTGGGTCCTTTACAATTGGGGTGATGTGTTCTGTTCCTTTTGCATGCTGTATCCACTGCATAACATATCCTTGTGTGTGTGTGCATGTGTCGCTGGTACCATATACAATATGTGATGTGATCTGATCACAGCAGATCACCAGGTGCATTTATTCCCGCTTTCTCCTGTGGGTTTGCCTGTCCTTACAACCAGCACGCGTGCTGTGTGGGTGGCTTGACTGCTTGTGAATGCAGCCTTTGCTATGACGTGGAAGTTGTTGTTCTGTGCTACCTTTGGTTGCTTTTTGTTTTTTGGGAGTGGTCCTCGGTGTGATTAATCTCTGTTCTGTTGGCTGTGTCTGCTTGTCGTGCAGATGTCGTTTCCATTTCTTTGGCGGCCAGATGTTGGCAGGTTTGTGATGTAAGCACATTGTACCCTCATCTGAGTTTTGACCCATGGTTCTGTCCATCTTCTGACTCCCAGCTCTTGTGTCATCCTGCCCTGATGTGCATGCTGCTACAAGCCATCCTGCACTCCTACACCTTCCTGCATTTCATCTCTCCATGGTTGGCTCGTGTGTGTGTGCTCTGCCTATAACCGCTGGTCCACTATCATCATGAGATTTCACCTGTTGTGCTATTTCAGGCGCATCTGCTGGACACATCTTCACGTTGTCTGTCGCACACGATCATGATTGGATGTTACATTTGCATCACTCTGTACATAGCTCCAGCTAGACCCAATTTGTGTGTGTATTTATGTAGATGCCACATGTCCTGGATGTCATTATTGTACTGCAGCACATGTGATGTCTGTGGTTCTTGTCGTTCTGCTTGACGTTTCCTTTCAGCTCTGTGCAGTGTTTGGGTTATATGTGAACTCGCCATCACTGAAATGGTGGTTTATGATGTGCATTCAGTGACACCCTAAAGGGTGACATACTCCTGTGCACTGGGGTGGGCTTGTGTTTAGCTGGCAACACAGATCGCTGTCCAATTGCATGCTGTACGCAGATGTAGGTAACCCAGGCTTAGTCACTGCTCAATTTGACACATGACCCCTTCACGTTCAGTCAGTGCCATGACCATTCTGCTACACTGCTGTTCCATCTTGCATGTCTGCTCACCTACTTTGGATTTCCATACATTACAATACACAATGGTACTAGCACTGACTGTGTTTGGTCAATGCCCTGCCTCCTACGGCACACAAAACGCACCCTATACACATCATTGTGTGTTTCGTTTGTGGAGAGTGTACGCTACAATTTGACCTCTGAGGTACCTTGATGGGCACCTTATGCATTACCTGCTATTACAGTACTTCCATAGTTCATTTGCTATCAGTAGTACATACAATTGAGGGTTACATGGCTCCTAGTTCATGACAGGTGATGGCTCAACCAGCCTTATTCATTGAACACAGCAGGGGATTGGACCCATGATGCCAGCACCATTGGGCAGTGTGCTAACCCTTCTGCTGTGGCTCTGTTCATTTGGCTCTGATATAAGCACAGCGCCTTTTGCCTCTTACACATTATGTGGGCAATAACTTCATGCCCCTCATCTGGCAATATTACCTAGGACAGGTGATGCATCACCCAGCCTTTTTCTATTTCTGCACAGCCGTGTATACAACCCCTGATCAATGCACCATTGGTCAGTGTCATCATCATTGTGCTGTGGGTCTGTTCCTGTGCATACCCATCAATGCGCCACTTCTGCAGGCTACTATTACAGTGCCTCCAAAAGGATATTTTTCACCGCCTCATGCCCATCAACGCAACGCCTTATGCTGAACATTGGTTCTCTCACCCCTAAACATATGCCTCGTTGTGGACTAACACTGTGGGTGATTGGGGACATGCTCCCTACACTATTGGTTAATGTCTTCGCCATTGTGCTATGGCTCAGTTCCTGTGTATGGACATGTGCGCACAGCCTTATGCCGTTCACAATTAACAGCGCGACGCCTACTGCTGCCAGACCCGCACAAGAGTAACAGCGCGACGCCTGATGCCGCCCACATTTCCACCGCATCAACTCACGACCCCCACATCTGCCAGCGAGACGCATAATGCGGATCAATATTAGTTACTGCCGCAAAAACGTACCCGCGCGACGCCCAAAATTAGTGTGCCTCCATCAACTTTCTTGTCCAGCAGTACTAGTTATGCCTCGGCCAGCCTTTCTGTATTGCACAAAATGGGGTATTGAACCCGTGGGCCCTGCACCATTGGTTGGTGTCTTCCCCATTGTGCTACGTCTCGAGTCCTGTGTTTAGATATTTTCCCAACGCTTCATGCCGTCAACAACTCACACAGCACCACCTACTGCCTCACAATACGCAAAAGATGTCCCGCGCACAGCCTAACGACGCACGAAACGCAAGCGACGTACAGCGCGCCGCCTAATGCACCACAGATTTTACAGCGAAATTCATAACGCAACATATTAATTACTGGCGCAACAACGTAACACCGACAGCCGCCCTAATGTGGTATGCCTCCTAAATATATTTTTTAAAACATTACTAGGCATGGTTCAGCCAGAATTGTTGGCTTGCACACACTGGGTGATTGCACCCATAGCCCCTGCACCATTGGTTAATGTCTTCGCCATTGTGCTACGGCTCAGTTCCTGTGTATGGACATTTGCGCACAGCCTTATGCCGTTCACAACTAACAGCGCAACGCCTACTGCTGCCAGACCCGCACAAGCGTAACAGCGTGACGCCCGATGCCGCCCACATTTCCAGCGCATCAACTCACGACCCCCACATCTGCCAGCGAGACGCATAATGCGGATCAATATTAGTTACTGCCGCAAAAACTTACCCGCGCGACGCCCAAAATTAGTGTGCCTCCATCAACTTTCTTGTCCAGCAGTACTAGTTATGCCTCGGCCAGCCTTTCTGTATTGCACAAAATGGGGTATTGAACCCGTGGGCCCTGCACCATTGGTTGGTGTCTTCCCCATTGTGCAACGTCTCGAGTCCTGTGTTTAGATATTTTCCCAACGCTTCATGCCGTCAACAACTCACACAGCACCACCTACTGCCTCACAATACGCAAAAGATGTCCCGCGCACAGCCTAACGACGCACGAAACGCAAGCGACGTACAGCGCGCCGCCTAATGCACCACAGATTTTACAGCGAAATTCATAACGCAACATATTAATTACTGGCGCAACAACGTAACACCGACAGCCGCCCTAAGGTGGTATGCCTCCTAAATATATTTTTTAAAACATTACTAGGCATGGTTCAGCCAGAATTGTTGGCTTGCACACACTGGGTGATTGCACCCATAGCCCCTGCACCATTGGTTAATGTCTTCGCCATTGTGCTACGGCTCAGTTCCTGTGTATGGACATTTGCGCACAGCCTTATGCCGTTCACAACTAACAGCGCGACGCCTACTGCTGCCAGACCCGCACAAGCGTAACGGCGCGACGCCCGATGCCGCCCACATTTCCAGCGCATCAACTCACGACCCCCACATCTGCCGGCGAGACGCATAATGTGGATCAATATTAGTTACTGCCGCAAAAACTTACCCGCGCGATGCCTGGTGACGGCCAAAATTAGTGTGCCTCCAGCAACTTTCTTGTCCAGCAGTACTAGTTATGCCATGGCCAGCCTTTCTGTATTGCACACAATGGGGTATTGAACCCGTGGGCCCTGCACCATTGGTTGGTGTCTTCCCCATTGTGCTACGTCTCGGGTCCTGTGTTTGGATATTTTCCCACCGCTTCATGCCGTCAACAACTCACACAGCACCACCTACTGCCTCACAATACGCAAAAGATGTCCCGCGCACAGCCTAACGACGCACGTAACGCAAGCGACGTACAGCGCGCCGCCTAATGCACCACAGATTTTACAGCGAAATTCATAACGCAACATATTAATTACTGCCGCAAAAACGTAACAGCGCAACACCGACAGCCGCCCTAATGTGGTATACCTCCTAAAATGATATTTTACCATTAATATTCATGCCTCACCCTGCCTTCTTTGGTTGCGCACACTGGGGGATTGAACCCATGGCCCCTGCACCATTGATTTTTGTCTTCAACATTGTGCTACGGCTGTATTCTTCTATGTGCCTGGCAGCGCCCCGCTTAGCCTTCCCACGCGCTAATGTGGGACCCGCACATTAGCGCGATGCGCACAGGTACGGTCCGTTTTTTCCTTTTTTCTGGCTGGCCCGCCCACTCCTTATATGGCACCCGCACACTAACGGGAACCCGCACAGCAACGGTGTTTAGTAAACATGCCCCTAAGATTCCTCACATATGATACTGACACCGAGGACTCCTGCCTTCTTCCCCGTCCAGCACAGCCTCGACCTTTGCCTCGACCTGTAACTTGACTCTTTGCTGCAGATGATGTTACCGGCTCAACATCAGTCTCACATTCATTTGGTGACAAACTGTTGTCGCCATCTGAATCATGACTGTCATCATCAGATTTATCACCCGAACTTGGCTGATATGCTTCTTCGCTTGCTGAATATGCTGCATCATCAGACGACTCAGAGCCGTCACTGTCAGCATTTTGTTGCAATATTTCTCTTACTTGGGCAGCTGAATACTTTCGTTTTGACATCATAAACAATAACCTAAAATAAATAAACTAAGATAAAGTTGAATAAAACGCAAAGCAGTTTTACTATAGGTATACAGTAATCATGATGAACGAGCTGAAAGCCTTTAGATTTCAATGGAAATAATGACAGAACGTATGATATCAATTACAGAAAATGTGTAATTTTCATAAAATAAGAGTACAAAAAATAAATGATACATAATTAATGATAAATACCTTTGTCAGATCAAAAAATTCACAAAACTGCAAATTGTATCACGATCCAAACCAGACGTAAGCAACTGGGGTAAAAAATGACCCCACTGGTACTCTGTGCTGCAATTCATCACTAGTGTCACCTAGCAGATGAAAATTATTCCTCTCATGGCGCAATATAAAGAGAATATTGACATGTGAAAAGACATAAAAAGATTGTATTCTTGAACAACTAGTTTCTGAGATACGCGTTGTGAAACTTGCAATGGGGTCACTTTTGACCCCATCGGTACTCCCAGGGTTAAACATGTATAATCTATGCGTGTACTTGCATGCTCTGCCCACACTCTTCTGAAACTCTGTGCATGTACCACCCACCGACAAAGTGCATGTCTTGATGCCAAAGTGCTTACTTTCATGCCAGTTTGTATTTTATGAAAGGCCATATATGCATTATGGGGTCTATTCCGACACATGAATAGTGGGAATGGATGTCGGTTTGGGATGTCCATCCCTGCTATTCGCTTCCTTGCCATCCCTGATGAAAGCCTCCCTGTACAAACAAAGAAATTGTATGGGGAGGCTTTGACAGGGCAAGAGAGGGCATCGTGGAGGTGGGGTGAGGATGGGCAGTGGGTGGTCTGCAGCCCCAGATGTACAGGGCCGATTCTGAAGTTGGCCCTGTGTGGATAGGGCCGGAAGACTGGACAGGGGGACTTATTCCATTATGAAGGTGGAATAAGTCCCCGTGGATTTATTTATTTATTTATTTATTTATATTCTCTTATATACCGCACTATTCAGCATCAGCGCGGTTCACATCGAACAAAAATCTCAGTACAGTCAACATGCATGAGTTTACAGATAACAAGGGAAGGAACTTGGATAACAAGGGAAACTATTTACAATCTATTTACAGATGTAATACTACTGAATAGGTACATGTTACTAGGAACAGGTGCTAGGAATATATGTCAGGGGATGGCAGGTCTGGGTGGCAGAAGTGGGGCAAGGGAGTGCAGGGGGTTCCCCGCAGCCCAACCCTGACCATGGGAGGCCAGATTGGGGTGTCAGGCTGCAGGAAAAGGAATGAGTAGCTGGCGGCCGGGGATCGCAGCTCCTGAATGGAGCCACGGTGCCATGGTGACAGGATGTTATGGCACCGCAGCTCCATTCAGGAGCCTGACTGAGTTAGCCAGGCAGGAGCCTGTACATGCAGGCTGATCTGAATCGGGTTCTGGCCTGCATGTACAGGCCCAGACCTGATTCTGATCCTGCTGTGCACTTCAAGCTCCCATGCGATCAGAATCGGGTCTGCCTCTGTGCGTCCCGCTTCCGATCCAGCATACAGGGGCATGGGCAGCCAACTTGGAATGTGCCTCCACGTGGCCAATTATGCAAGGGAATGACTTTATAAAAATAGCTCCCGGGGAGGCGGTCGATCGTCCGGGGAGAGAGACACCTCCAGGGCAAGTAGCACCTGGTCTACCTCCACCGGTGCCACAGCACCCGCTCTAATCTCCCCCTTCTTTTGCTCCAATAGTTGCACAAAACGGTCCTTAGGACCCGAGGTAATGGCAGGTACAGGCTCCGTGGGCAGGGCCTTGTGCTTGCCCTTGCGTTTAGGCATACTCCAAAGAAACTCAAACCACTGCCATCTTGCGTCTGACCCCCCCGGAGCTTCCTCTCGCGGGAGGTGAGTCAGCACTGCCGGATGGTGTTGGAACTGCCTTGCTGGAGCGGGCTTCGCTGGATCAAAGCTCCGGAGTGGCCCCCTTGGTATCGGGGGCAGGAGATGTGATCAGACGCCGGGTGGTGGAGACGGAGGTCTTATTACATCCGAGTGGGGATTCAACTGGTCCGGTTTCCTCAGCTTTTCATCTGTTACCTCAAGCTATTTCATTGAAGTGCCCGAAAGAGTTCTCCTTGGAATCCATTTGGGAGGCAATATCGCAGCTTTCGGTTGTAGTGTCTCAACAGTTGGTGGTGTCTTCCCAGCGCCTGGAGAGATTGGAAAGTGCTACAGATGGTATTAAAGAAGAACTGACTGTGATGGGTGAGAAGATTAATAATGGGGAACAAAAAGTTTCTCGAAATTTGGCTATAACTGACTCACTTGTGAAGGACAATCTTGTGACTCAAAGGAAATTGGAAAATCTGGAAAACGCTGTTCGAGCGTCCAACATACGCCTGTTAAATTTCCCTATGGTTGCTGGTATTTCTCCGGCTGACATGTTTAAAAAATACTTAATTGAATCTTTGTTGGTTCCTGATAATTTAATTCCTCCAGTTGTTAAGGCTTATTTTCTTCCACTGAGAAAAATTGGAGGTCGGGTTGATTTGGGGTCTCCCAGGGCAGACACTCTTGATGTGTCAGCCTTGTTAGAGTCACCAAGTGAAGCTGATATTAAGGTAGCTACTCTTTTAGTAATTTTTGCATTATCTTCAGACGGGATTGGCTGTTAAAGTTGTATTTTAAAAAGCGTACTGTATTGTTTATGGGTAAGAGAATTGTTATTTTCCCTGATGTATCCCGAGAGACCCAAAAGAGGCGTAAGGCTTTTTTGCTTCTGAGATCTGGTGTTCTTTCTATTGGAGCTACAATGTTATTGCGTTTTCCTTGTAAGTGTATAGTTTATCTCAGAGCTAACAAGTATGTTTTCTTCAGTCTGAGGACCTGTCCATGTTTGTATCATCCCATTTGTTGACCTCATCACCTATGGATAATTGATCGTCATATGAAATATGCTCCGAATCATGCCCCCCCTCTTGGTATTTTGTATTATTTCCTAGTTTTTGGAACGCGGCTTTACCTGGTCTCGTTTGGTAGTTTTCCTCACTCTCCCCCCCCCCCCACTCTAGTGGGCTACAACTATACTGTGTTAACTAAGTTTGATGTTGAGAAATTTCCTTTATTTTTTGTTTTTTTTCTGCACAGTTGTGTTTTTCTGTACAAGCATAGCTTGGTTTATAATTGTAAATTGCATAAATAAAAAATTTTAAAAAAAAAAAGCTCCCTAGCGTGCAGCTGTTAGTTGATCGGATTGTATCAGAGTTTTGCACTTAAAGAGGGACTCAGCAATCTGCCCGCTCTCTCTTGCAGTGAAATTTATTTATTTATTTATTTACATTTTCTTATATACTGCGCTATTTTCCATCAGTGCGGTTTACATGGAACATTTTACATACACATTTCAAATGAATTGATTTGTGTTTACAAATAACAGGAATAGGAACTTGGAAAGAAACAGGAGTAACTATTTACATCTGTACAATGTTGAGGTAAATGTAATTGATGAGTGGAATAAATATGGGCTGGCATGAAATTAAACTCTGTATGTAAATGTAAATGATATTTTGATTTTTCTTTATGCAGTTTGAGTTGGTTGCAAGCCTCAAAATAAACTTTGATAAGTCTAAAGCTAGAGTGTCTTGTGAAAGTATTCATCTTTATCTTTATTCAAACACTTGATAGACCGCCCAGGCCGAAGCATCAGGGCAGTGTACAATAACAAAAATGTCAGCTGCTGGAAGCAAAAGATAGAGAAGAACGCCAAAAAACGATAGGACAGAGAGAGATAGTGAAATAAGATAGAGGACAGAAAAGGCCCAAAGAGGGACAGGAGGAGGAGAAGAGGGAGAGAGGAGAAGGGAGGAGAGGGAGGAGAGGGGAAGAGGAAAGAATCATGGAGGATGGAGGGCACGACAAGGGGATGAGGCGCCATCAGCAGGGGGAGGAAGATCGAAAGCCTAACAGAAAAGGTGAGTTTTGAGGAGAGCTTTAAAGCGAGTGTAGGACAGTTCGGTGCGGAGAAGAAGGGGAAGGGAATTCCAAAGGGCGGGTCCTAGGAAGAAGAAAGCGGAATGGCGGGTAGATTCCAGGCGGGCCTGAGTAGGAGAAGGGAGGAAGAGACAATTACCGTGGGACGAACAAAGAAGGCGGGGAGAGGGCTGGAGATGAATGATGTTAGCCAGGTACTGGGGGGTGTCGGTGTAAAGAACCCTGTGAGTGATGATGAGCAGCTTGAAGACAAACCTGAACTTGATCGGGAGCCAATGCAAAGTGAGGAGACACGGGGACACATGAGAGCGAGCGGGGGATGAGGTGACAAGACGAACGGCGGTGTTCTGGACAAGTTGAAGGCGGTAGAGCTGAGAAGATGGGAGGCCTGCATAGATAACATTACAGTAGTCCAAATGGGAGATTACCAAAGACAGGATGAGAGTAACAACAGAGGGTGGAGGAAGAATTGATCGAACGGCCTTGATACGACGTAGATGGAAAAAGGTGCTACGAATAACAGAGGAGATATGTTCGTGAAAGGAAAGGAACGGGTCTAAGGTAACGCCCAGGTAGCGACGGGTTGGTACCAAAGGAATAGAATGAGAGCCCTTAAAAGGTGACAGCCTGGGAGGTGGAAGCCCAAGTGAAATCCAGATTGCGGAAGACTTAGTGGGGTTAGCATGTAGAAAATTGGACTCAAACCAAGAGGCAATGGAGGAGAGACAGTGGTTTAGTGGACCGAGATCCGGGGAGGAGGAAGAGGTGTGATGAACTAGAAGGATGTCATCGGCATAAATGTAGAAGGAGATACCGGACTGTTGAATAAGCAGGGCTAAAGGAGCAAGGAAAGCATTGAAAAGCAGGGGAGCAAGAATAGAACCCTGGGGGACGCCACAGACGGAGGGGGATGGGGGAGAGACCGAGGTGCCAGAATGAACTGAAAAGGTACGACAAGACAGAAAGGAGTGAAACCACCGAAGAACGGTGCCGTGAACACCGAAATCAGGCAAACGAGACAAGAGAGTGCGGTGATCAACTACATCAAACGCAGAAGACAGATCCAAAGATACCACAAGAGAGACATCACCCTGGTCGTGAGAGCGATGGAGTTCTGAGAGTAGTGCTGTAAGGATGGATTCGGTGCTGTGGCCGGCACGGAAACCAGATTGGCGGGGTGGAGGGCACAGGTGGAGTCGAGGTGTGAGGCTAGTTGGGAGAAAACAAGTTTCTCGAGGACTTTAGACAGGAAGGGGAGGTTGGAGACAGGCCGCCAGTTGCGGAGGAGGTGGGGTCAAGGGTAGGTTTCTTCAAAAGGGGGCGGACGATAGCGTGTTTCCAACTGGAAGGGAAGAGACTGGAAGAGAGACTAGTATTAAAGATAGAGAGGATAGAAGGCACAAGAGAAATATCGGAATTGAGCAGACAAGAAGAGGGCAAAGGGTCGAGGGAGCAGGTAGTTTGATGAGCGGACGAAATGACCTTAATAAGTTCAGAGGAAGAGATGGGAGAAAAGGAACACCAGATGTGGGGAAACGTGCGGGAGGGGGGTGGGGAAAGGACGCCCGGGGAGGAAGAGGGGGAATCGGGGGGGGGGAGGAGAGGGGGGGAGGGCAGGCGGAAAAGGAAGAGCGAAGGGAGAGAATTTTACTGGTAAAAAAGGAGGCAAGAGTGGAAGGGCTGGGAGGGGGGTTGGAGGGGGTGGAAGGAAGAGTAGAGGTAGAGGAGATAGATTTTAGAACGAGAAAGAGGCGCCTGGAGGAGTTCGATGAGGTAGTTATAAGGCGGGAATAATAAGAATGCTTGGCTGAGGTAATTGTGGAATGGTAGGAGAGGTGAGCTTGCCGGAAATCTGAGTAGGAAGCAAGGGTGCGGAGTTTTCTCCAGAGACGCTCCGCATGGCGAAGATGAGCGCAATGAAGGAGGAGACCATGATGATACCAAGGATGGTGGGAAGGAGGGGGGGGAACCATTGGGTGAAGGGGCGCTATAGTGTCGAGAGCAGTGGAAAGGGTGGAGGACCAAATGTCGACCTGCCGGTCAACAGAGAGGGAGGGAAATTCAGGGGGGAAAAGTGAACTGACTGGTGGGAAGGAATGCAAAGTGTGCAGAGTAAGTCGCCGCCTGAGAGACGGGGCAGAGGGAACAGAAGGAGAGGGACTGATCGACCCAGAGGGAGGAAGAGGGAAGGAAAAAAGGAGACAAAGGTGATCGGACCAGGGGACGGGAATAGCATGAATAAGAGAGGGGGAGGGGTCGAGGGTAAGGGTGAGATCCAGGGATCGGCCGGAGGCATGGGTCGGGCAAGAAACATGTTGAAGAAAGGACAGGTCTGAGAACAGGGAAAGGAGGACCTTATCACGGGGGCGGGAGGGGGAATCGAGATAGGCGTTAAAATCGCTCAGGATTACCAGATGAGGGGACAGGAGAGCAGAATCGGATAACGTGAGCAACAGAGAGTCCCAAAGGTCGGGGCATAAAGAAGGAGGGACGTACAGGAGGAGGAAATAGATAGGGGTAAGAGAATCAGAGCATACCAGGAGAGATTCAGGATAGGCAGGGGGGGTGGGGCGACACCAGTGAAAAGGAGAGGGAGGACCTAAAGATGAGCGCCACCCCTCCACCAGAACGGCGAAGGTGGGGGGTATGGAAAGCAGAGTAGCCAGGCGGAAGACATTTATTTATTTATTTATTTATTTAACATTTTTTATATACCGCACTATTCATCATCAGTGCGGTTTACATTGAACAACAAATACCTGCCAATACATGACTGATCTAGGTTTACATATAACAGGGAAGATAAACTGGGTGTGAACTGGGGATAACTATCTACATAATTATACATAATTATATATACATTGAATAGGTTACATCAAGATTCGATATTTGGTGGAGGAGGGCATCCTCCCCCTCATCCCCTCAGTTTTGGTCCTGTTTTGCCACATTACAACCTGGAATGAAATTGGAGGTTCATTTAGATGTTAGGTAATGAACCTAACAAAATAGTCCAAATTGGTGAAGTGGAATGACAATAAAATACTTTGTTGTTGTTGTTAAGTGCCGTCAAGTCGGTGTCAACTCATGGCGACCCTCTGGATAGTTGTCCTAAATTGTGCTCGATCTTCAGTCAGCCGGCTCATTGTTGACAGACTGGAACCCATAGCTGCTGTTATTATATCGTTCCATCTCATTGCTGGCCTTTTTCTTTTGCGTTGACCTTCTACCTTGCCAAGCATGATGTCTTTCTCGAATGATCTCTCTCTTTGCATGATGTGTCCAAAGTATGAAAGTCGAAGTCTGTATTAAAAAACAAATAAAAACTGAAAAGTTGTGAGTGTATATATATTCATCCCTTTTGCTATGAAGCCCCTAAATAAGATCTGGTCCAACCAATTAACCTCAGAAGTCACATAATTAGTTGATTAGGATCCACCTGTGTGCAATCAGCATCACATGATCTGTCACATGATACCTGATAAATATACCTCAAGATATCAAATACCTAAGCCCAGTGTAACAAGTACCATAGAATTATAAACTAGGCCCCAGAAGTACCAAAAACCAAAAAGCCTTATATCTTATTTTTATTTGTCGGAAGTGCCAGCACAGTAGAGAGGAAAAATCCCTCACACCGCTGTGGCGTTTCCTTTTTAATCGTTCAAAAAACTTGCTGCTAAAATGGACACCACTACAAACCGTCAGTTAAGTGGATACTGATTTTTAACACGTTTTTTGAACAATTAAAAAGGAAACGCCACAGCGGTGTGAGGGTTTTTTCCTCTCTACTGTGCTGGCACTTCCGACAAATAAAAATAAGATATAAGGCTTTTTGGTTTTTGGTACTTCTGGGGCCTAGTTTATAATTCTATGATAAATATACCTGTTCTGAAAGGCCCCTGACTCCTCAACACCACTAAGCAAGCAACATTAAGACCAAGGAGCACTCCAAACAGGTCAGAGGCAAAATTGTGGAGCAGTACAGATAAGAGTTGAGTTTAAAAAAATATTCCAAATTCTGAATATCCAACGGAACACCATTAAATCCATTATAACAAAATGGAAAGAATATGGCACCACTACAAACCTGACATGAGAAGGCCGCCCACCAAAACTCACAGACCAGGCAAGGAGGGCATTAATCAGAGATGCCACAAAGACACCAAGGATAACCCTGAAGGAGCTACAAAGATCCACAGTGGAGATGGGAGTATCTGTCCATAGGACCACTTTAAGCCATACACTCCACAGAGCGGGGCTTTATGGAAGTGTGGCCAGAAAAAAGCCATTGCTTAAAGAAAGAAATAAAAAAACATGTTTGGAGTTTGCATAACAGCATGTGGCGGACCCCCCAAACACATGGAAGAAGATTCTCTGGTTAGATGAGATGAAAATTTAACTTTTTGGCCATCATGGGAAACGCCATATGTGGCACAAACCCAACACTTCCGATCACCCCACAAACACCATTCCCACAGTTAAACATGGTGGTGGCAGCATCATGCTGTGGGAATGTTTTTCATCTACAGGGACAGGAAAACTGGTCAGAATTGAAGGAATGATGGATGGCACTAAATACAAGGCAATTGTTGAGGAAAACCTGTTTCAGTCTGCCAGAGATTTGAGAATGGAACAAAGGTTCACCTTCCAGCAGGATAATGACCCTAAACATGCTATAGCCATACTGAAGTGGTTTAAAGGAAAACATCTAAATGTCTTGGAATGGCCTAGTCAAAGCCCAGACCTTAATCCTATTGAGAATCTGTGGCATTTTATTTATATTCTCTTATATACTGTGCTATTCTGCATCAGTGTGGTTTACTTTGAACAAACTGAAATTACATTGAACAGGGCATTACAACTTGGAGATAACTATTTTACAGGGAACATGGGCTATGGAGGGTTAAGTGGCTTGCCCAAGACCACAAGGAGCACCTGTGGGACTAGAAACCCCAGTCCTTCTGGCCCAAGGTTGCTGTCCTCTAGTGGGATTTGAACCCCCAACCTTCAGGCCTGAAGTACCTTGCCCCAACCACTAGGCCACTCCTCCACTCCGTTGGTGACTTGAAGATTGCTGTACACCAATGCAGCCCATCTAACTTGAAGGAATTGGAGCAGTTTTGCCTTGAGGAATGGGTGAAAATCCCAGTGGCTAGATGTACTAAGCTATTAGAGACATACTCCAAGAGACTTGCAGCTGTAATTGCAGCAAAGGATGGCTCTTCAAAGTATTATTGTTTGTGTCACAATAAAGGATATTTTGCACCTTCAAAGTGGTAGGCATGTTGTTTATTCACATGGTGCTAACCTCAAAATCTCCATTTTAATGCCAGGTTGTAATACAACAAAAGAGGACAAACACCGATGGGATGAATGCTTTCACAAGGCACTGTATGCCATTTGATCTGGACCTGCCGGATTTGTGGCAGGGGACTTTCCCATGTATGTGGGCAGGAGAAAGGAAAAAATATCTGGGAGTGTGTATTCCCTGTCAGATCCTGAAATTGCAAGCCTTGAATGTGGATGATGTTATTCAGTTGATTGTGAGGCAATTAGGGACTTGTTAGGGGCATCCCTGATAGGATGTTGTACACTGGAAAGATGGGTGGTCTTCATAAAGCTATTGTACATACTGCCAATCTTGCCATACTGAGTAACAAGGAAAGATTTGGGCACACTTAAGTTTGCCATCTTTTACATTTTTATGGAGAGGGAAGAGGCCAAGAATCAACTGGGAAAAGTTAGTGAATTCAGAAGAAACTGGGGGAATTGAGGTTCTGAATTTCTATTTCTACAATATGGCCTGCCACTTGTGCTTTACAATCCATACAAAACATGGCTCTTTGCATGATCATATCACTCCGGTCATGATTCAGCACCACTGGATCCCAATCTCTTTTCAAATACATCATAAAATTCTAACTCTTGCCCATAAATCTTTGTATAACAATACCCCTGCCTATTCATCATCCCTGGTAATTCCATACACACTTCCTTCATTGTCTTTGCTCTCTCCCCACTCAAATCTGCCTAGAAACCAATTTCAAGAAATTTAAGGTCCTCTTGAAAACCTACTTCTTTGAACAGGTGTTTGGGGTTGGCTTAGACTCCCATGAATAACGTGCTGCTGCCTTTTTGCCTTGGACAACTCCTCTCCACTGTGCTTTTTTTCCTATTATTATTGTAGTTCCTTTCTGAGTTCTTTATTTTATAAATCACCTTCTATGTGTGCCAAAGGAAGTATATCAAGCACCAATAAACTAAAAACTATAAACTTTATCTTGTAAGGGATTCAAGGAGAGTATAGGTATTGTATAGAGAGGCTAGTGAAAAGCATTACCCATCCATTTTGACTCGTTGTGTCATGAAATCGGGATGGAGATTTGCTGTAAGAAATGGATAGACAAGCATAGAAATTGTTTTGATGGTTGTGGGGTAAAAAGTGTGAAGCCTTGTGGTACAGATCATAGCAGGGAGTGCAGGGTGGCTTCGGGCAAAGGGATTAAAGCAGAAGGGGATTTGTAGGAACAGTTGCTTAAGGTGCATGACGTTCACCAAGACCAATTCTTTGCATAGCCGCAGGTGTGACGCTATGCAGGGTCACTGTACTGGAATGCAGAAGCAATACAGGAAGAATGGATTTAGTAGGAAAATGCACGCGTGGAAGGGGGAAGGTAAGAATTCCTCATCGCGGGGGTATGCATTGCGTAAGGAGAGAGAGAAGGCATATAGCAGCTGGAAGAGCTGGCCGAAAACTGACAGCAAGTGCTGCAAGAAGAGAAATCATAGAAGGATATTCAGGGCTTCTTTTTAAGTGTACACAGAGGAACTGTGGATGCCAGTCTGAGGAAAATGCAGGTAAAGAAGCTTCATCATTCTTGATAGATTCGGTAAGAAGGTACAGGATAGGGTTAGTGAATTCTGACAGGAGCAATAAATGTAAAGCAGAAAAATGACGTTTGGTGCACAATTTTCTGAGATGTCGGGAGGCAGTGAAAGAACATTGAACATTGAATAGGTGAGCGCATTGAGCAGCAGAAGTTAGTTTTGCTGGAAGACCTTTCTCAGCTCTGGGAGGCGTCTAAGATGTTTGTGGTGGTGGCATTGATGGGTGCAAGAAAATGTGTGCACTTGAACTGGTGGAAGAGGAGTGGCCCACTTTTGAGTTATGGGGAGAGACAATGATGGAAGTTTTGCAGTTAGAGACATTGGATGCCAAGTGTACTGTGTGCTACTTCCCAGATAAACAGTAATAATGTGGGAGACATTTATGGCAGATTGGGGCAGGAATGGCAGTTGAAGCTTAGTTTACTGGCTTTTTTTGATGGATTGGAGTTTGAGTGAGAGTGGTAAGAGGGGGAAGAGGGGGAGGAGTAGAGAGAGAGAGAGGGGGAAAGGGAACTGGGGAAAAATAGGGACATCGAAGCTGATGACTTGTCACCATTTGTGTTGGCAGTTGCTTTGAAAGTTGTATAGTTATTGTATTTCCAAATCTGTGACATTTGTTTTCTTGTTTGCTTGTTGGCTGCAAAAGGGGGCTTGATCTTTGCATATTAGTGGGTCATAGTGTACTTTAATTATGAATTTGCAGAAATGTTTATTTACAGAAAGAGTGGTAGATGCATGGAATAGTCTCCCAGTGCAGGTAGTAGAGACAAGGACAGTATCTGAATTCAAAAATGCGTGGGACAAACACAGAGGATTTCTAATGGCAGAAAGGGGACTATTATAGTTGATATGGAAGGGCAGACTAGATAGGCCATGGGTTTTTTGTTTTTTGTTTTTGCTGTCATGTTTCTATGTTTCTACATCTGAATTCAAGAAAGCATGGGACAAACATAGAGGATCTCTAAAGGAAAAATAAGGGACTGTAAAACTCTAGATAGGACATATGGTCTTTACCTGCCGCCACGTTTCTTTATTTCTTTGTTTCAATAAAAAAAATACTTTAAAAAGACCAAATCTTAAAATCAAAATCCAACTTAAACATGGAAGTCAACGTAGTGAATACAGAAGGTTCTGCGCCCTCTACAGTATGTTCAGAAAGGGGAACAGTCCTAAGTCTCTGATCTGCCTGCCTGTGGTGTGAGTTAGAGGAGGATAGCCTGCCATTAATCGGATATAGGGTGTCTCTTCCAGTACTCTTGGGAGGGAAGAATAAAAGGCCTTGTAGCTCAGAGGTTCAAGATCTTCCTTCACAGGAGTCTGATTAAGGAGGAGAGGATGCAACAGACTAAGCGAGGGGAAGGGAAGGCTCGGGCATAGCTTGAGTGGCAGCGATCCTAAAAACCAGCTAGACTACAATACAGACGGTACTGTCATCCCTAAGCTGTCATCAGAGGATGGGGTCACAAATATGACCATTTCTCATTCTCATAGTAACATAGTAACATAATAAATGATGGCAGATAAAGACCAGTATGGTCCATCTAGTCTGCCAGTAGGATACCAAGAGTAGGTACACCTGCCGCTCCATGCAGGCCCCCCTCCCCATGTCTTTGTCCAGGGGTGATCCCGCCACTCCATGTAGGATACTCCTATTTGTTAAGGAATTAGATGGTTCCGATTATTTTGTTATTTTCTTGTTGCTGTAAAGGGATCCACTGTGTCTGTCCCATGCTCTTTTGAACTCCGTCACCATATTTGCCCCCACCACTTCCATCAGGAGCGCATTCCAAGCATCCACCACCCTTTCTGTGAAAAAGTATTTCCTGACATTGCCTTTCAATTTACAACCTTGTAGCTTCATGTTATGACCTCTAGTTTTGCAGCTTCTCTGTCTTTGGAAGAGGTTTGTTTGTTCATTATTTCTCTTTAAGTATTTAAAGGTCTGAATCATATCTCCCCTGTCCCTCCTCTCCTCCAAAGTGTACATGTTTAGATCTTCAAGTCTCTTATTTATTTACATTCTCTTATATACCATGCTATTCTGCATCAGTGTGGTTTACATTGAACAAACTGAAATTACATTGAACAGGGCATTATAACTTGGAGATAACTATTTTACAGGGAACATGGGCTATGGAGGGTTAAGTGGCTTGCCCAAGACCACAAGGAACACCTGTGGGACTAGAAACCCCAGTCCTTCCAGCCCAAGGTTGCTGTCCTCTAGTGGGATTTGAACCCCTGACCTTCCAGCCTGAAATACCTTGCCCCAACCACTAGGCCACTCCACTCCACTCTTCTCATGAGGCTTCTGACGCAGGCTCCAAATCATTTTGATCGCCTTCCTCTGAATAGTTTCCAGTCTTTTTACATCCTTTTCAAGATATGGTCTCCAAAACTGAACACAATATTCCAAGTGAGGCCTCACCAGTGACTTGTACAGTGGCATTAGTACCTCTTCTTTTCTGCTGGTAATTCCTCTTCGTATGCAGCCCAACATCCTCCTGGCTTTTGTCACTGCCTTGTTGCACTGTTTTGCCACCTTGAGATCTTCAGAAATAATCACTCCAAGGTCTTTCTCCTGATCCGTGCACACCATCCTCTCGCCCCCTATCGCGTACATTTCCCTTGGATTTCTGCTTCCCAAGTGCATGACTCTGCACTTCTTCACATTAAATCTCAATTGCCAAGCATTAGACGATCATTCCTCATGTTAACCACTCCCTCGGGGGAGTCCACTCTGTTGCAAATTTTCATGTCATCCGCCAAAAGGCAGACTTTTCCTTTCAGTCCTTCAGCAATATCACTCACAAATACATTGAACAGTGCCGGGCCCAGGACCGAACCCTGGGGTGCCCCGCTAATCACCTTCCCTTCATCCGAATGAGCTACATTTACCATCACCCTCTGTTGTCTGTCTGTCTCTCTGGTCTTTCACTGTGGCAGTCACCAGTCAGCATGTGGGCTGTGAGCATTCATTCATCCTTACACCCTCCTGGGTGAGCTTCCTGTTGTACTGCAAACCCATGCTGAATACTGGGGTCCATAAGCACACACTGCACACTGATACGAGGGACCCTGTGCTGACGGCTGCTGAAGTTGCCACTACTGTCGCTGCCGCCTTCCTGCTTGGGATGAGTGGAGGGAGGAGAAGAGGCTGGTGACCTGCTATTTTAATTTCAGCATCGTCTGGGGTCAGGCAAATTTTCAGTTGTGAAAATGGGGTCATACAGGATAAAAGTTTGAAAAACACTGATCCAGAGGGTGGCCATGAATTGATACTAACTCAACGGCATGTAACAAGAACGAGTCATCCCAAAAAGGATTGCTCAAAGTGGTTTAGAAAAACAATGCAAAGCTATAATTCAGAAACAAATTAAAAGACCTAGGGGGGTACTCAGCGGTGGCGGCCCATCTGGCCATTGCTGCTGAACTTTAAACCCAGAGATTGAATGCTGGGGCCATATCCAGGCACCGGCATTGAATATTGGGGTCAGTCGGATGTTCCGCCACTGCCTGGAGCGCTATGCTGTGGGATAGCAGCTAGTGGCTGAAGATTGCTGCTTGCCAATTATCCTCAGGTGCCATTTCCGCTCCGCCCCAGAATGCCCCGATGCTAGCCAGCTGGCATCAGGGCATTCAGTGGTGCCACCCAGCGATACCCAGCAGGACGAAGCACATTAGTGCCACTGAATTTCCCGGTCACCACAATGAATGCACTTAACAAGCCTGCTAATCGTGTGAATCGGCCCCAGAATATACAATATACGCACATTCAATAAATAACGCAATCTAATGTGTCAGAAATAAACGACAATGCTCATCAATAAAGAATCGACCCATTTTGCCTCCCCCCTCTAAGCTCTAGCTAGGGAACGGAAGCAACTTTGGGGCCCTTTTAATAAAATAGCCTAAGTAGTTAATCTAGCACGTGATAAGTGGGGACCCATGCTGCTATCAAGCTGGCATGAGAGTTGCCATGTGCCAGTTTCTGCGTTACCTGCTCATAGTGCGATGGTGAAGTGACTGAGAGGGTTAGGGGTGGAGAGTGGGCATGAGCGAGGGGGTTCATACTCTGCGCTGTCAATTCTGCACTTAGCGTTGGTGCACTTGGCATCACTTCAGTGGGTGGCATTAAGTGTGCCTGCAGGAACTGCCAGAACATGCCCCTGACAGCACACAGCTTTTGTACTTACCGTGTGTTAATTTTTACTCAAAAACTGACTGCACTTTAGCAAAAGAGCTTCTTAGTTGGTAAGATCATTCAGTAAATTATACAGAAGATAGAAGCAAAGTCACTCTAAAACCAATTCAGCCTTGTCCCTGATCCAATTGTTCCCTAAGAGACAACCTGCTGCTGTTTTCTGATTTTCTCCCACAGGAGGTGCATAAAGAAACCGAGAGGCCTAGGAGTGGGCCTCAAGAGATCTAAGTGAGTTAGAAACTGGCTGAGTAATAAATAGAGGGTGGTGGTAGATGCTGTTCAATTTAAGAAGATGGGGTTAATGACAGCACACCTTCAGAGACCAGTCTTTTTTTCTGTTTTGTTCAATATTTCATAAGTGATATTACAGAGGAGTATATAGAAAAGTTTGCTCCCCACCTCAACCCCTCAATAGGCTCATTCATTGACAACGACCAAGGAATTTTGGAGAACCAGTAGCCTAAGGGGTATGTTTACTAAACCGTGCTAATGTCACCATCGCTAGGTGCTGCGTTAATGTGAGGAATGCTATATAAGGAAGTGGTCATTCTGGCGTCAAGGTTGCAATGGCTGTTTATCGCGTGATAGAGGGCGCCTTTGCTCGTTATCGCGGGGTAACCTTAATTTCGTGGCAGCACTGTGAGACTAGCTATAGAGGTGTAGCCCACTGGTTAATACAATGACTGCCAAGCCAGAGGTCATGGGTTTCATCCCTCAAAGATCTCATCTAATGAGGCAATCTCTTTTCCTGCCTGTAATAGTCAGACACATCTCTACAATATATACTGCCAGCAGAAACACCCTCACCTCAGTGCCGTAACCTAAGGTGCCTCATAAGGCACCCCATAGGGCACATTATAAAGTGCCTTGTTCGCCAAGGCACTATATAATGTGCCCTATAGGGTGCCTTATAGGGCACCCTATAGAGCACATTATACAGTGCTTTGACTGACAAGGCACTTTATATTGTGCCCTATAGGTTACAGCACTGAGGTGAGGGTGTTTCTGCTGGCAGCACAGATTGTAGAGATGTGTCTGACTGTTACAGGCAGGAAAATGGACTGCCTCAGACAGTCTTATTAGATGAGACCTCTGAGAGATCAAACCCATGACCTCTGGCTTGGCAGGCATTGTATTAACCAGTGGGCTACACCTCTATAGCATATGTCACAGCACTGGCTGGCCACAGAAAGACTGCAGGTCACCGCACAAAATGTCTGCTGTGGTTACCAGGATAGGGTAAACCCATCCGTACCCATGATACACTGCACATGCAGAACAGCAGTCTACATCTGATCACAGGATGGGGTATGTGCCTCCACAGCACCTCAGCCTGGTAGGGGGAACTGACCGTGTGTGTTACTGGCACAGAGTAGCTACAGACCGTGACATTGTGTGGATCCTGTGCTCACCCTGAGGGTGAGTCCACAGCACCTGGCTTGGCTGAGATAGGCTGTGCTGCAGGTCCCCATCAGTGCCAGTGTGTGACACTTGCAGACACTTGCAGTGTGTGCCACTTGCATACACACCTAGGATACACCTGTGTCCATCTGTATTCCCCAGTCACGTCTAGCCCTTGTGAACTATGATAATTTAGGATTTGTTATCTGACATTAATCATAGCAACCTTTTGATATATGTGGTGTTTGTTTCCATGTTTATGATGTGCTAAGGTATGCAGGTGCTAGTAGTGTTAACTGCTGCTAACAGCCTGACTCTCCGTTAACAGCCTGACTCTCCGTTAACAGCCTGACTCTCCATGAGGCTTTGGATAGTGGAGCCTGTGGGTGTGGGTGTTTGTGCCCTCGTTGGCCAGTGCTCCAGGGAGTGCACATGTTTATGGTGTATGTGCTCTGTAGGGTAAAAAATAGGGACATGGTCTGCAGGAGCCACAGCTGGGACTTGAACCTGTGACTTTCTGCCCATGAACACACTGGCTGTGTTTACTGCATCAAACTGTTGCCACAGAGGCAGGTCATTCCTTGGGGATGCCATGACTGTTCTTCAGAGAGACCTTTTCTGTTGCACTACACGCCACCCACCTAAACAGGGCTTGGCCTTGGTCTGCTGTGGGCAGATGCCACTGCCCCCTCCACCACCAGCACCCCTCCACCACCATGCCGACATGCCCTTATGCTGGTGGTGCGCAGTTCCAGACCATCCAGTGTGCTGATAGGCGGCTGCCTATGCTGTGGGGTCTGGGGTAGGGGTACCTACATAGACATCCACGCTTCCCCCCAGCACTGTCTGCCAATGTTATGTGCCCTTTGAGTAATCAGCTGGGTACTGTCCCCTGGGATACTATGGGATACACACTCGTGGGCATGGTTGGCCTTGGTCAGTTGCTGTCTTGCTGACTTTCCATTTCTGCCTGCCTATGTGTCACTTAGGCATCTGCCTAGTCCACCCGGTGCCCCAGCTGCCCCATTGCATGTCCCACCTGCAGCCCCCTGTACTCCATTTGCAGCATCACCATAGTGCCCTATCAAACTTGGGCACTCTGCTATTACTGCACATGTAGCACTACTATCACTTTTCTTGGGCTCCCTGCCTCTGCTGTACATTGCTGACACTTAAATGGTTTCTCTCTCCTGCAAATGTGCCTCTAACGCCAGGTTTTCACTCGTGTTAATTTTCAGACCTTCATTTCACTGCATTAGTGTAGCAGGAGCCTGTCCCCTCCCACTCCCTGCCCATTGACCCCTTCTCTCCGCCCCCTCTCCACCCTCTGTGGGCCTTAACACTGCTGGGGCCGTTATCGAGCGATAAGTAACGTTATCGCGCGATAACATCACTTATCGCAGTTTAGTAAACATACCCCTAAGTTCCATTCATGTAACTCATCTTTCTGTGGTTGCTTACAGTCCAGCAAACCTTCATGAACATATTCATTTCCACGGTACATGTATAGTTGAGTAAGTGCAATAATCCTTAAATCTAGGTCTTTGGTTTCCAATACCTATACCCGCCCTCCTTGAACCACCAGACCACATCACCTCTATGAGAAATTAAACTGCAAATATTCTATTCTCGCAGCACCATGTATGGGAACAGCACATATTCTAGCTTAGACCTCTGAAATAATTTACACTGTGAAACAAATAAAACAGCATTTAACAGAAATTGAAAGATCTCAATGACACTGATCTTCCACGCGTGTCTCCAACCCACCTGCTCCCGCCAGACCCAGGGACAAAGTGCAGCAGAAAACCTCAAACTGAGGCATGTGCAATTGACTGAGCCGTACCAAATAGGAATGTGGAAGTAAATGATTCTGAGGAATGTGTTTTTTTATTACTTTGCCCTCCAAAAATGTAAGAGCTCTATACTTGGATACATCTAGGTTTGAAGAACATAAGTGATCATTAACGAACCCCCTGCATGTAGGCCTTCAGGCTTTATTTCTTCTCCCTGGTTTTTTGGCAGTGGACTGAGCAAGAGGATTTTCTAGGGTTTGACATGTAAATTCAGGGGGAAATATTAGTCAAGTTCATCAAGTATTCCCCTTCCCCAGAGGACTTCCAATCTAAGGATTCTTTTTACTAAGCAGCTTTGTAGAAATAACACATTTTATTTCCTAATTAATGTGTGTTAATTGGCAATAACATATTATTTACAAATAACACAGCTTAAATGCAAATAATTTCACCCCAAGATGAGTTAAAATGCATGCAAAGTAACTTATTATGATGCCAAATGAATAATGCAATTTGTGCTTAAGTTTTCAAACTGCTTTATAGATGGAAAGTTAACACAACTAGAGGAGTTTTAAACTTTCCTCCAGAATCATTGGTCCACTAATACTTGTGCCACTGCTCCAGGGGAGGAACGCAAATGTTCCAGCCGTTTAAAAAAAAAAAATCCTCATCCTGATCCCTTTTTTAAAAAATCCTGGATCCACTTCCCCTCCCTACCTCCCATCCCTCAATACCTTTTTAAGAATTGCTGGTCCTTCCATATCTCCCCCATTCCCTAATCCCTGTTTAAAACTCTGTCCCTCTGCATTCCCTGCTACCCCCATCCCTTTTTTTTTAATTCTTGGCCACTCCACATCTCCCTCTTCCATTGGCCCCTGCCAGGATATTCCTTGGCCCTGATACAGCATGATTTGTATGGTTAGCAGACTTGCTACTGCATTAATAGCGCTGACTGGTATATTCAGGGGCACTAATGCAGTCAATGCTGCTGAATATCGGTGGGTGCTTCTGTGACATGCCCCAATGCTAGCCAGCATCGTGGTGTTCTGAGGGGATGGAGTGGGGGTGACACCCAGGGATAACTGGACAGAGGCGATATTCAGCCGTTGCCCGGTTATCCCTCAGTGGTGAAAGGTAGGCATGGTAAAGACTGTCCTAACTTTTGTTGCAGAAGCTAGCTGAGCAGCAGCTGAATATTGTCGCTGCTCTTTTAGCTTCAACGCTATCTGGCTGACCCGTAGATTCAATGCTGGTGGCCAGATATGGCCCCGACATTGGGTCTTAGGTTCAGTGGCAGTAGCTAGCCACTGGTTCTAGTGGGTGGAAGGAGGAAGCACCAGTCACTCCTGCACTGGCGGGTTCATTTTCAAAAATGGTGCAACCAAGCCCCTAGTGGTAGCCTCGTGATACTACCACTAGGGTCAGGCTGCGAAATAGCTAGCTGTACAACACTAAAGACCTAGATAAGATTCTCAAGAGCAGAGATGTCTCTCTCCATACAAAGATTCGACTTGTTCAAGCCATGGTATTTTCAATAACATCATATGGATGTGAAAGCTGGACAGTGAAAAAGACAGACAGGAAGAAAATTGATGCCTTTGAATTATGGTGCTGGCGGCGAATACTGTGTATACCATGGACTGCCCGAAGAACAAACCAGTCGGTACTAGAGGAGATCAAACCTAAGCTTTCTTTAGAAGCTCAGATGACAAGACTTCGACTTTCATACTTCGGACACATCATGCGAAGAGAGAGATCATTAGAGAAAGACATCATGCTTGGCAAGATAGAAGGTCAACGCAAAAGAGGAAGGCCAGCAATGAGATGGATCGCTACAATAACAGCAGCTACGGGTACCAGCCTGTCAACAATGAGCCGCCTGACTGAAGACCGAACACAATTTAGGATAGCTATCCAGAGGGTCGCCATGAGTCGACTCCGACTCGACGGCACTTAACAACAACAACAACACTAAAACAAAAAAAGATGCTGTGAGTCTCCACCTCACATCCACCCACTTCCACACCTCAACGCAGCTCCCCAAGCACACGCATCTCACACTCTTGACTGAATACTCGCAATCACACATTTAACCTTCCCCCACTATGAGATGCTTGTACATTTCATTTAACCCTTTATATAGCTACATAAAGTGGTTTGTATATATTTATCATGTTTTTCCCTGTTAAAATTGTTTTAATGTATACCCAAGTTATGATACCTGTTTTTTGTAAACACAAATCAGCAATCTGAGATGTGTAGTTTAATGTTCACTGTAAACCGCGCTGATGTCAATAGCGCGGTATAAAAGAGACTTTAAATAAATAAATAAATAAATAAATAAATGACCAGATGAGCCGAGCATCAATACGATTTCTGCTCCTTTCATGGTGTGTAGAAACACTGCTGCTTGTACTGTTTGATACCTCATACGAGGCATGGATAACACAAACACAGCCTTTGTACTCATATTCATAGACACAATGGCCACATTCGGCAATGTAGACCACACCATACTCCTAGCAAGGCTTGCTCAACTAGGTCTAGCAGGAACTGCCCTTCAGTGGTTCAGATCATATCTAACTGAGCATACCCAGTATAAGAACTCGATTCTGAATCCTCACCACCATTTCCTCAAGAGCAAGGTATCACACAGGGTTGGCACTTTCTGCCCTCCTGTTCAACCTCTTTGCACAATATTCAAAAAGCACAAAATTGGGTATCATCTCTATGTAAGTATCATCTCTACTCTATTCCCAGATCGATGTACATAACCCCACATACCACAATATAACTGAAAGCGTACAGGAAGCAGAAAAATGGCGAAATTTCAGAATTAACCTTAAAAAAAACAGAAGTACTTGTCACCACTAGGAACCACAATTCTCTCCCCCCCCCCCTCCACACACGCACAAAAAATCCACATACTCAACAACACTATCCCTGTAAAACAGGAGGTCAAATACTTGGGCATCATCCTAGACAAAACCCTTAACATGGAACCACATAGAAAACAAACTGCAAGAACCATATTTTTCAGGTTAAGAACCGTGCAACACCTTAGACCCCTTCTTGCACCCCATGACTTCAGAACGGTAGTCCAAGCATATCTGACATCCCTTATAACTGCTCAACCCAACACCAGAAACAGAAGGAAAAGTAAGCTGAACCTCCTCAATATTCCCACCTCTATACGTATAAACCAAACAAATTAGAAGCAACAGAGCATTTACCTTCACAGCCCCAGTACTTTGGGACTCACTTTGGGACTCACTCACTACGATCACTCAAAGACATACAGGAAGGAATTAAAGACTCTACTCTTCATCAGGGGCGGCCCAAGGGGGGTGCGGGGCCATGTGCGGATACTCGGTGTGGGGCCTCATTTGCATAAGGTGCCTCATTTGCATAAATATTTGCATAATGTTACCATACACTAACTTTTAGTAAACATGCCTCTTAATGAGTATATGGATAAAGAAAGACTAAAAGGTTTCTACATTACTATACTCCAGTACCAACCGCCAGGCACATTAGGAACTACTACAAACACTGCCCATTTAGAACCCATAGCAAACCCGCCGTATCCTAACAGCACTACCAGGACTCACAAAGCACCATACCCTAACTATCAAAAGGCAACACTGCAAATATTAAACCAATACATTTCAGAGAACAATAATACATGAGCTACTGGGGAAAGAACAAGTGGCAATGTCAAATAGGAATTACATAAACAGAATACCTCAGCTCAGTTACACATGCAGAACATAGACCATCACGAAACAAGGAATCACAATTTAGAAACAGGAAGACAATAATTAAACTGGGAACCCCAAAAGCCAAACTTGGAATATACAACAACACTGTAGAAATAAAACTATAAATTAATTTCCTCTTGTACTAAACAAAGCGCAAAAATTAATGATGCACATTTCCCAGAGCTGACATATTCCAGTTAATAAATTCAAAATAAAGAGATATTTTTCTACCTTTTGTGCATTTTTTTTCAGTTGCAATTGTTCCAGCCACTTTCTTCTGGTTTCTTCGTGTCTTCTGCTAACTCTCCATCTGCTGTCCATTTGTCCTTTCTTCTGTCTTCTTGGGGTTTTTTTCCATTCTCTCTCTACATCTGCTTTAACATACTAATCTTTCTCCTTTTGCTCTTTCCTCATTCCTATTTCATCCACTCAAATTTTATCCCTCCATCCTCAATCCCCACTTACTCTCCCAATATCCGGCCAATTGTAGATTTGTCTTCCCTCCCACGCAAAATATTTTTCCCTCTCCATTTCACTCTCCCAGCTCCATCCCATTCTAATCCTCCCCCAACATCAGCTCCTTTCTAGTTCCAGCCCCACCCAGCATCTGCTCCCTTCTTGTCCCTGCATCAGCCCATTTCCAGTCTTAGTCCCCCATCAGCCCATTTTCAATCCTATCCTAGACCCACCATCAGCCCATTTCCAGTCCTAGCTCCCCCATCCATTTCCAGTCCTATCCGAGTCCATCCATCAGTTCATTTCCAATCCCAGCCCCTCATCAGCCCATTTCCAGTCCTATCAGTTCCTCCATCAGCTCATTTCCAATCCCAGCCCCCCATCAGCTCATTTCTATTCCTTTCCTAGCCCCACCATCAGCCCATGTCAAATCCTAGCTCCCCTCCACTCAGCCCATTTCCAATCCAAGCCCCCCCATGAGCCTACTTCCAGTTCTAGCCCCTCCATGAGTCCATTTCAATTCAAGCCCCCACCACAGCCCATTTCCAACCTTAGCACCCCCAACAGCCCATTTCCAGTCCTATCCTGGCCCTCCATCAGCCCATTTCCTGTCCTAGCCCCCCCCCCACTCAGCCCATTTCCAGTCCTAGCTCCCTCTCCTCACAGCCCATTTCCATTCCAAGCCCCTGTCCCCATCAGCTATTTGCCGTTCAAGCCCCCTTCCACTCAGTCCATTTCCAGTCCTAGCAACCCCCCATCCCATTACCAGTCCTAGCTCCCCCATCAGCCCACTTCCAGTCCGAACCCCCTATAGCCCATTACCAGTCCTAACCCCCCCATCAGCCCACTTCCAGTCCGAACCCCCTATAGCCCATTACCAGTCCTAACCCCCCCATCAGCCCACTTCCAGTCCTTACCCTCCCATCAGCCCATTTTCAGTCTTACCCCCCCATCAACCCATTACCAGTCCTAACCCCCCATCAGCCCACTTGTAGTCTTAGCCCCCCCATAGCCCATTACCTGTTGTAATCCCCCCATCAGCCCATTACCTGTCCTAACCCCCCACAGCCCATTTCCAGTCCTAATACCCCCCATCAGCCCAATTGTAGTCGTAGCTCCCCATAGCCCATTACCTGTTGTAACCCCCCCATAGCCTAGTACCAGTCCTAACCCCCCCAGCCCATTACCAGTCCTAACACCCCCCACAGCCCATTACCAGTCCTAACCCCCTATCAGCCTACTTGTAGTCTTAGCCCCCCCATAGCCCATTACCTGTTGTAACCCCCCCATAGCCCAGTACCAGTCCTTACCCCCCCAGCCCATTACCAGTCCTAACGCCCCCCACAGCCCATTACCAGTCCTAACACCCCCACATCAGCCCATTTCCAGTCTTAGCCCACCGCCCCATAGCCCATTTCCAGTCCTAATCCCATCAGCCCACTTGTAGTCGTAGCCCCCATAGCCCATTACCTGTCATAACTTCCCCCATCAGCCCATTTCCAGTCTTAGCCCCTCCATAGTCTATTACCTGTCCTAACCCCCCATAGCCCATTCCCAGTCTTAACCCCCCCCCATCAGCCCACTTCCAGTCCGAACCCCCTATAGCCCATTACCATTCCTAACCCCACCCCCCATCAGCCCATTTACAGTCCTTACCCCCCTCCCTCCCTCCCTCCCCATCAGCCCATTTACAGTCCTTACCCCCCCTCCCTCCCCATCAGCCCATTTACAGTCCTTACCCCCTCCCTCCCTCCCTCCCCATCAGCCCATTTACAGTCTTTACCCCCTCCCTCCCTCCCCATCAGCCCATTTACAGTCCTTAGCCCCCTCCCCATCCCCATGAGCCCATTTACCGTCCTTACCCCCCCTAACTCCCTCCCCATCAGCCCATTTAATGTCCTTACCACCCTCCCTCCCCCCCATCAGCACATGTACATTTATTTCCCCTCCGCCCTCCCTACCTCCCCATCAGCCCATTTACAGTCCTTACCCCCCCCCCATCAGCCCAGCTAAGTTTAAAAAACAAACAAACCAGAAACCGGCTGCTGCTGCCGCTGCCGCCGTGGCAGCGGCAGAATGGAGAATCCCGCGGGGCCCCCCTGTCCTGCAGTCTTCTATGCGGCCTCAGCGCGGGCTTTTCAGAGCCGCGCGAAGGGAGAGTTTCCCTTTCTCGCGGCTCTGTTAATCCCGCCGCGGGGCTGATGGTATTTCCCATCCGCCCCGCGGCGTGATTAACAGAGCTGCGAGAAGAGAAGCTCTCTCTCTTCGCGCAGCTCTGACAGCCGACAGAGGCTGCATAGAAGACTGCAGGACAGGGGGGCCCCGCGGGATTCTCCATTCTGCCGCTGCCACGGTGGCAGCGGCAGCAGCAGCCGGTTTCTGGTTTGTTTGTTTTTTAAACTTAGCTGGGCTGATGGGGGGGGGGGGGGTGGTAAGGACTGTAAATGGGCCCCGCGGGATTCTCCATTCTGCCGCTGCCATGGCGGCAGCGGCAGCCGCAGCCGGTTTATGATTTTTTTAAACTTTGCTGGTATGCAAGATGTTTTTTGCGCGGGGCCCCCTGAAACGCGGGGCCCTGTGCAAAAAACATTCTTGCTCAATGGACGGGCCGGCCCTGCTCTTCATTGAACACTATAGCAACCACAACCACACCAACACCCAATCACACCCTCCCCCCCCCCCCCCCAAACACTAGGCATAACCTAATCAGAGGCACAACTGCATACATCACAACCTCCCCAAAAGCATATTCAGCACCTGTCTCCTCCTGCAGGAATTGGTATAACACTCACTAGAAAAACTGCTACAATGTTGCATTATATCACAATGTAAATACTTAAGAAGATACAATGTACATAGTTCATTAGTTTACAATGTATATAGTTATACTTGGTTCTATGTAGCTTGTGATCTCTGGAAGGGTGGTATAGAAAAATTTTCAAATAAATAAATACATAAAATGATTGACAATGAATTGTAGAACGTTTTTTTTTTTCCACACAGTACATGATTAAGCTGTGGAATCTTTTGCTGGCAGATTTAGTCAAGGCAACCAAGCTAGCGGGCTTCAAAAAAGGTTTCAACAAGTTTCTGAAGGAAAAGTCTATTAAAATTCTTGAACAAGGAAGAGATTGCTTTTCCCTGGAAATGAGCTATAAGTATATCTACTCTTTCGAATCTGCTGGGTACTTGGGATCTGGATTAACCACTATTGGAGATGGATCACTGACTTGGTTCTGATTCAGCATGAACTTTCTTATGTTCTTAAAGGAATCATAGCAGAGACAGTTGGACAGTGTATGGGGGGAAAAGGTAGACCACACACATTCACTCATTCATACCTTATCTGCTCACACCCAAACACTTGCACACACAGAAAGCACATCCAGTTACTGACTGACTCAGAACCCCTCCCTCCCCTCCCCTCCCCTCATCACTTACACAATCACCCATCCATTCAGTCACATCCACTCATTCGGACAGGCAAGACCCCTCCTACACATCCCATTTGTTCATTCATTCATTCAAGAGCACACATCTCCATCCTAATCCACTCGCATCATTGCCAACTACTCATATATGTACAGACTCATAGACTACACACTGACCTCCATATACACACACTCTACCCACCCACCCACCCACAGTCCATGAACTGACCCACTCACACACATCTCATACTCCATGCATTCACTCATATGCACCCTAAGCCCTTGCTTCCATACACACACTCCACCCCAATATCCTACACCTACATCTGCTACTCCACAACCCCCCACCCAAACCACACACAGCTGCTCCATAGCATAAACAGCACAGTTATGGTTTTTTTGTTTTTTTGTTTTGTTTTGTTTTCGTCAAGCCAATTCTGACTCCTGGCAACCCAGCAGCCCCTGGGTTTATCTTGGCAAGATATGACCAGAAGTAGATCGCCAGGCTTTTTCTTCCAAGGCAATAGAAGATAACATGACTTGCCTAAAGTCACAAGGACTGACAGTGGGAATCAAACCCTTTTCTCTTGGATACTAGACTAATACTCTAACCACTAGGTTACTTCTCTACTCCAAGCAGCACATGTTGTTCTGTCATTTTTTGATAAGCTCTTCCTTTAGTGTATATGCAAATTAAACAGTTAAATAAAAATGTTCTATAAACAAAAACAATTAGACATGGGCCTCGTCAACAACCAATAAAATAAGAACAAAAAAACCCCCCAAAACAGTTCCAGAAAAATAACTAAACTCTGTTAAAAAGCATTCACATGTAAACAGACTATTTAAATGCTTGCTCAAAGATGGTGTTCCTGAAAGACAAGCAGGAGCCAGCCATGCACGCCTCCATGGGAATTTTATTGTAATGCTGCGGGGTAATTCAATTCCCATCAGATCCATAACAGCTTAGAGAAGAGACTGAAGAAATGAGCAGGGGCAGATCCTATAGCTGATACCGGGGTGCTCACGCTCCCACAAAAGTGGTACCATTGAAATCATGGACAAATTAAGCTAAGTGACATCTTATGTAAAAACAATTTATTCAATTTAATTTAATTTAAAAATAGCTTAGCCGCCTTTATAAAACTCAACCTAAAGTAGCATAAAACTACATAAAACCACACAGCACTGGAACTCGGTGTTTCAGTACCTGGGACTCGGACATTCCAAAGGCCAGAGGTCGGTGCTAAAATAAAAATGGTGCCCAGAGCAATACCCTCCTTGCCACTCCCTAGTTCTGACCCTGAAACCATATTTGGGGTTATTTACTAACGGTGCATGCTAATGCCATTTTATCATGCATCACTGTATGTACTGTAAGCTTGGTCGCCTAAAATGGGTTCTGTGATAGGTAACGCATAATAACAGTGTTAAGGTGCCCTAATTGTTAGTAAATGTCCACATTATGATCGCAACAAACACTGAGAAGACTAGGTATGTATCAGAGAAACAAACATATGATAACGTCAGTAGATACTTGTTACCTGTAAAACTCATACGCTTTCAACTGTACTGAGCATTTTTGTTACATGTAAACCGCGCTGATGCTGAATAGTGCGGTATATAAGAGACTATAAATAAATAAATAAATAAATATAATAGATGAAAAGGGAAACAGAATAAAAAAAAAAAAGAAAGAAGAAAACTAGTGTGAATTGCTGTGTATCTCTGAGGGAGACATACTATTTTTCTCCCCAAGTCTTGCTGGGTACCTTTTTGTGGTGACCCCATTCTATAAAATCTATACCAAATCTTAGCAAGGTGGCATTATGATAAAGTATGGTAGGATGGAAAAACAAGGATACCTACTGGTCACATGCCACCCAGGATAACAAAGTGCCCGCTCATAGCTTATGCACAAGGGATAACGCTGGCGGTAGTGAAAATGCAAAACCTTTGAGAGAAGATAACATAGCTGATGCAGCCAAAAGCACATGGAGAAAAGACACAGAAACTAATGAAGAAATTAGGAGGACTAAAACCTCTTAGGTGGACTTCTGAAGATAAAAAGGAGATAATGTACTGCAGGGCTTGACAAATCTCAGGCCCAGGTCACCATGGCAGCTATAAAGTGCATTCTGACACCTGTCGTTTCATAGCTAGAGCCACGTGGTGGAAGATATTTGTTGACTTTGTAGTTTAAAATCTTGTGAGATCAGCAAACTTCCTCCTCCGTGTGGCTCAAGCTATATGCAGAGCCAATCACGGCGGAGCAGCAAACAATGCGACAAGAATGGAAAGAGGGTGATGGCTGGGGAAGGGGAAGTGAGAGAGAGACACATCGGGTGAAGACTGGGGGGGGGGGGGAATGAGAGAGAGAGAAAGAGACACACTGAGTGATGCCTGCGGGGCTATGAGAGAGAGAGAGATTGGTTGATGGCTGGGTACAGGGACTATGAGAGAGGGAGAGAAACCAGCTGAAGGCAGGGTGCAGGGACTATGAGAGATTTGTTTGCTTCAGATATTACCATGCTTCATAACCATACAGTAGCCATACATCATGACATCAGGTACAGCTACGAAGGGTCACCAATCAGGGCTTTTTTTTTTTTGCAGGTATGCAATGGTACTGCATATGGCACCTTTTTTTTTTGGGGGGGGGGCAGTACATTAAAAAAAAACAACTCACCATTTTGTTCCCCCTCTTCCCGCTGCCCCCACTTTTCCTATGCCTGCAGCAGAGGCAGGCAATGGACTTTAATCAATGAAACCAAAGCCACAGGTCTTTGTGACTTTGTGCTTGCAAGGTCTGCAAATGTCTGTCCCTTCTGACTAGGGTTGCCAACTGGCTCCAGATGCGCCCGACAGGCTTGATCCAGTCCTGGGTTTACCCCACTGCATGCAGGGACATGTAGTCTTGTTTTTCTTATGGAGTGCAATGGAGAAGTCAGAACTACATGTCTCTGCATGCAATGGGGTAAACCCAGGACTAGATCAAGCCTATCGGGCGCATCTGGAGCCAGTTGGCAACCCTACTTCTGACGTATCACATCACATCAGAAGGGGTGGGCATTTGCAGGCCTTCCAAGCATGGAATTGCAAAAACTTTTTTTTTTCATTGTTTAAAGTCAGATGCCCGCTGCCCCTGCAGACATGGGAGAAGCATCAGCAGAAATAGGAGACAAGGGGGGTTAACGACTGAAAGGGAAATGAAGGGGGGGGGGGGGTAAAGGCCGCTGCCTTCTGTTGCTGCACTGTGCAATAGCACATTAAGGGCCTGATTTATTAAGCTTTCTTTTTCCATAGAAAATGAGAAAACAGTAAAACCAGCCTTTAAAAAAAGAGCTCCGATATATATTTTGGGGGTGGGGGGGGGTGCACTGTGATCAAGGTCTCGATGGTCAGCTCCTAAATGTTTAAGCTGGCTCCTAGTTTATTTATTTATTTATTTACATTCTCTTATATACCGCGCTATTCCGCATCAGTGCGGTTTACATAGAACATCAAAACTTACACATTTCTGTAGCTGTGTTTACAATGAACCGGTACATGAACTTGGGTCAAACCTGGGTAACTATTTACATATTGTGTTTGTGTTTTCTATGAATCTTTTGATTTTTACATGTAGTAAGTTTTGTAAATAGTTACCCCTGTTATCCAAGTTTCTTGTTCCCTGTTATCTGTAAACTCATACATGTTATTGTACTGAGCATTTTGTTCCATGTAAACCGCGCTGATGCCAAATAGTGCGGTATATAAGAGAATGTAAATAAATAAATAAATAAATATTGGGTAACTATTTACATCTTGACAAACTAATATAGAGGATTCATTGTACTAGTTTCCAAGAAAATCTGTCAAGGCTACTATTATGCCACAAACTCTGTATTTGATTACAGAAGATACACAAAGAGAGCTCGACAACAATGGAAGAAAGAGAAAAATCTCAAAGGAAAAACTGGAAAAGACAACTGATACAAATATAAGATCTTCAACTGGGCAAATTAAGGAAAAATACCTGAGTCATGATGTGTTGGCATCAAAGATTGATTAGATGCTACAGTGCATCGATTGAATGAGCCATTGTAGGAACTTTATATTTTTATTCACTTTATATAATTTTTGGATGGCACATTACTACATGTAAGAGTAAAATGGGTTACATTAGTAATAAGGAGACTATTTATAGCCTGTCTGGTTAAATGTTATAAAAAAAAAAAACTAAAATATTGATAGAGGACATCTCCTATAAGTTCAATTATTGGGTATTTCACTATGGAGGTCATTCCAGAAACTGAATAAGGGTTTGTGTGTGTGCCGGGGACGTTTATCTGCTGAATATGTCTATGAGCGTACTCCAGCACATAGCATCCGCAGATGTTTATCTCGCTAACAAGGGGATCTGAGAACGTGTCCAGGAAGGGTGGAATGGGGGTGTGGTTTGCCATGGAGATGTATAAAGTGTATTCAGGAAAGGCCAGTGTACATTTTGGGAGGTCCCCTGCAGACAAGCCTGTTATACTTGCCGGAGACATGGAATAAGGCCAGTACTTGGGAAAATATTCTGCTGTGTTTATATAAAGGTGATGACTAATCTGTTCTGAAATAGTGGACTGCAGTATGGAAAAACACCATAAGATGCATTTATAAAGAACAGAACTCAAAGGTGTGGGGGATCTTGTAAGCTGAAGAGGCATTAATAACTACCCTGAAAGAAATATTTAAAAGAACAATAGTGATTGTTTTGACCATGCTGACAACTTCTGTTTGTGCTAAAGGAGCCAATCTAGTGGACCCTAACAATTCCTGTGTCCTGAAAAATGGGACTGCTGATATAGGAATAGTATGCTAGTGAGTATGGAAAGAATTCTTGTTTTTGGTGAGAAACGGAGGTCATATTTTAGTCCTGGGACTCCATGCTATTCTGTTATACCAGCTGTTATTTATAGGTTCAAAGCATCTTTTTGGCAGATTTATTTGTTTATTTATTTGAACAGTTTTTGTATACCGCCCCTTGCAGCAATCATGGGCAGTTTACATCGAACAGTTAACAAGCTACATGGAACAATGTATTAATTATGTTACAATAAACTATTTACATACCATCTATCCATACAACCAGCTTATAGTGGAAGTTGGTAGACATTAAACTATGTGCATTAATGGTTGAGTAACTAGGTCTTATAGGTGAGTAACCAGGGGAAAGGAAGGAACTGGCATCAATGGATCAACTAGGTAAATAAATAAATAAACATTTATATATCCTCAGTATTTATGTGTAATGTGCATCAGCACAACACGGTCAGTGAGAGGAGCAGCTTATGAGATGCACGTTTTAATAGAGGAGGGGTGGCCGTCTGAGACATTCACGGGTATATGGCAGACATGGGCAGGATCGGAAATGTGCAACTTTTCAGAATACAGTGAGCATGGAGATGTCCAAACTGTTTGCTGCATATACACATGTCTCATCGTAACAGCAGGGCCCGTGTTTCTCCATAGTGGTTTGCCTGTGCTGCGGCGAAAACGTCTGTGTCCCCAATTCCAGAAGGTGAGCTCATCTATACCCGTGGCTGTGGAATCAGGGTGAAATCATGCCCATTTTTGATTTGGATGTTTTCGTGGTCTAGACGTGCATGCTATGGAATTGGCCTCCATGTGTTTAAACATCTTGGTAATGCCACAGAAAGAGAACTAAAGAGAGAGAAAATGGGTTCAGAAAGGAGTACAAAAAAAGAGATGCCTCAACAACCAGAGCACTTAGATGAGGCAACAAAGGAGATATCTATGGAAGATGAGAACATCAAACAGGAGGGAGAGTGGCATGAGGCAGAATACGGAGAAAATGTGGGATGTCCAAATGAGTGAAGGGGTAGCTGGAGAGGACTTGAAAAATGTGGAACATGACAGAGGGCAGAAAGGGAAGTCAGGAGAGAAATTAAGTGATTGAAGAGCTGGTAGTGAATCTCCTAGATCCATGGAGGTTGATAGGTGTCCGGAGGCTCAAGAGAGGGTTCGACTGCCAAAGTTACACCTTAAATCTAAAGCAAAAAGCATGATAAGTAAAACCAATAAGAAACCATCAATCGGGAGAGGTAGAGGGTATGCAGAACTAATAAATGGAGAAAGTCATGCCATATGACCATGGGACTACCTAAGCAGAGAGGATCACCCATTGCCAGGACAATCTGAATAAAACAAAAAATTCATCACCTTCCGGAGCGAATTATACTAGCAGGTATCATCTAACAAAATTGTTACCGCCCCACTCTTAACCTATAGAGGTATAATAATTTCTATTGTGAATGGCAACCAGATCTCAGACTGTACAAGAGCGGGATGTCAAGTTTAGGATAAAATCCTGAACTCTTGCTCTCAGATTGCATCAACGATCCGTTACGTTGCCTTATGTTACTGTTCTTATTGATTCATTCGCTGAGTGTTATCTTCTTTAAATAAAGCAAATGTACTGACGCTGTTTAGCCCAAACAAGATTTCATATATAGCCACTATTAATACACTTTTAAAATAGCGGCACCAGAGTACTTATCTGGTTCGGTCAGCTTCCCCCAACGCCAACCAATGCGCCGTGCGTTTCACTTGAATGTTTTATCAACGGGTCATGTCCATACTCAGCTTTTTTCACACCAATCTAAAAATATAGAACAGATATACTGATGAAACTACCTCCTGCATACTATCCATTTCTCATAAATTGGTGTTTCATACGTGAATCCTGTTGCTCAACTTAGTTCACTCACTGTTAATTCAACCGTGGCTGTCGTCTTTCATATGATGTCCTTCACAATTTGCTACTGAGATGCCGGTCATGTCCCTGTGTGGCTGAGTTCTTTTATAAACCGGCGTCAGTGATAATGATTCCCAGGTTGAACTTACTAGTCAATCAGACTTAAAAGGGTAGCTTTAATAAGGAGAATATAAATGAGAGAATCCCAAGGTATACCCGGGACTAATACATTGCATTTATGGACGCTTCTAGTGTTTACTGGTGCGATCCCATTGATGGTTCACTCTTATTATTCATAAACAGGCTTTCCAATCAATTTGGAGATTCAACCCTAAAGGTTTTACAGATTGTAGGGTGAAAATCCATTTCTGTTCTTTGTAAAGTAGCAGTTGTTCTCGGGATTTTCTCCCACTACCTTGCATAACTTGCTCAATGCAGAAACATTTCAACTCTTCAAAAGAATGCCGGAGGTCAAGACAATGAGCCACAATTGGCGCTTCCAAACGTTTGCATTTCAGTCTACTACAATGTTCACGGATCCGCACCTGAAACGAACGTGTAGTTTGTCCTACATAAATCAGATCACACGGACATCGGATACAATAAACCACGTATGTTGAAGTGCAAGACGTCTTGCAGCGCAAAGCATATTTTTGATCTCGATATTCAAAATGAGTGCATTCTTCTGTAACTGAACAAATATTACACTCTCCACATTTATAATGGCCTATTCCTTGTATTCCCTCTATAGGATCCATTGGTACGGACATGACCCCTTGATAAAACATTCAAGTGAAACGCACGGCGCATTGGTTGGCGTTGGGGGAAGCTGACCGAAGCAGATAAGTACTCTGGTGCCGCTATTTTAAAAGTGTATTAATAGTGGCTATATATGAAATCTGGTTTGGGCTAAACAGCGTCAGTACATTTGCTTTATTTAAAGAAGATAACACTCAGCGAATGAATCAATAAGAACAGTAACATAAGGCAACGTAACGGATCGTTGATGCAATCTGAGAGCAAGAGTTCAGGATTTTATCCTAAACTTGACATCCCGCTCTTGTACAGTCTGAGATCTGGTTTCCATTCACAATAGAAATTATTATACCTCTATAGGTTAAGAGTGGGGCGGTAACAATTTTGTTAGATGATACCTGCTAGGACAATCTGAATGGCATCACCTTTGGGTGACTTGTCATTTTAAATTGCTTGTGTCCATGGAGTGCAATTGGGAGTGTGTGCAGCACTACGGCCGTAGGAAATCTTGCCATCTGGCATTGCAACAAGACGAACAGAGAGGAGAACTCATTGCTGTGAATGAGTGACATCACCTTTGTATGACCTGCCTCTTTAAATTGCCAGTATTCTTGCTGCACATGACTGTGGGGGGTAGGAAGCCCCTTCAGAGCACTGGCAAAGTATCAGTGGGGCAATAGCATAGAAGATCTTAGAGGTGTAGTGAGTTGGAAATGCTTACTATGGTTAAAAGTAAAATGTCAACTCCTAAGCCTATTGGTCCTATGAATACACATATTGGGGATCATTCCGAACAGCAGGAAAGGATGTACTGTTTGGAAGTCCATCCCTGCTATTTGCTCCCCTGCCGGCTCCGGCTAATGCCTCCCTGTACAAACAGCGCGTTTGTATGGGAAGGCCTAGACGGGGGTGGGAGGGGGCATTTCTGAGGCGGAATGAGGGCGTGGCATGGGCGGCCCATGACTCCGGATGTACAGGGCCGATTCTGAGGTCGGCTCTGTACGTCCGGAGTCTTGAACATAGACTGGGGGGGGGGGGGGACTTATTCCACCGCAGAGATGGAATAAGTCCCCTGGACATCGGGGGATCATGCTGCCAGGCCCGATCAAAAAGGTAGAGGGATCAAGTAAGTTCCCCACAGTCAGATCCTGGCCATGGGATGCCAGATCAAGGGTCCAGCTGCAGGGAAAGAAGGAAATCAGTGGTGGCCGGCATTTGCGGCTCCTGAATGGAGCCGCAGTGCAATGGCGACAGGACACCATTGCACTGCAGCTCCATTCAGGAGCTTGAGTGAGGTGGTTGGGCATGCAGGCCAATCAGAATTGGGGCTTGGTTGGAAGTGGAGCCTGCATCGATCGAAGATGGCCGCATAATTATAGCCCTCCGCTGAATCCTATCTAACTCCGATCCCTAGTGGCATTAATTCAAGCTCTACCTTCTGCCCTTCGCCCCCAAGAGAAATGCAGGATGGCAGCCAGCAAACCAATGAGGTTAGACTACAGCACGATGGTGAATGCGGGAGTGAAGAGGCTGAAACCTAACCCGCCCTCCCGCAAAAGCCAGCGAACTCCAACCCCACCCTTTCCAAAAAGGCATGCATGAACTCCCAGTGGACCTGGTCAAAGGTCTTCTCCGCATTTACCCCTATGAAGAGGGCAAGTTGTTGCCTCACTTGTGCCACCTGCACCAGTTGGAGCACCTAGTAAACATTATCCGCTGCTTGCCACCCTGGAATAAACCCCACCTGGTACAGCTGTACTAAATGTGCAAACACACCATTAAGACATATAGAGCCCAATTCCATAATATCCATGTCCAGCCTGCGGACATATCTAAATCACAATTGGGCTCCCTATGAAGCTAATTCTGCATCCGTGGGTCTATACGTACCTGTGGGTCCAGAATCGGGGAGGTAGACGTGTTTGGCATGGAACAGGCACAGCACTATTCAGCTGATGCATGCATGCATCCAGCCTGTAGTCTGCACATGGGTGCAGGCACGGGCCATGCAATATAATGGAGAAACACATCCCCGCAAATACTATCAGACACGGGTAGACGTTTTGGCCACCCCCATACCCACCGTATTCTGAAAAGTTACACGTTTTGGATCCTGCCCTTCTCTGTGATGTACCTGAGGATGTCAGGTCCCTTGGGAAAAATGTGCATCTCTTGAGCTGCCCTTCACACTGACAGTAGTGTGCTGATGCAAACTAGACATAAATACAAATGGGAAATGACTACGGCTGCAACCAGCTACTACTATTTAGCACTTGTATAGTGCCACGCACACGGCGCTATACATCTAACCTACAAGAGGCAGCCAATATACAAGAAACAGTCCCTGCCCATCAGAGATATGCTCATCGGAGCTTGCAATCTAGTCAGAACAATAGAGAGCATTTGTCAGTTTAGTGCAAGGCACAGTATGGTCTATACAATTGATCATGAGAAATGACAGAGGTTATGATAAGTTGAGGATAGAAGTCAGGATCTGAAAGCAATGGTGAAGAGGTGGGTCTTCAACCTGGATTTGAAGAGGGCCAGGGAGGGTGCCTGGCGAATAGACACAGGTAGGCTGTTCCAGGCATAAGGTGCAGCAAGGAGAAAGGAGCGAAGTCGGGAGTTAGCAGTGCGGGTAAAAGACATAGATAGAAGTAATTTGTTAGCGGAGCACAGGTTCTGAGAGGGGACATAGGGAGAGATAAGAGATGAGAGGTAATGAGGGGCCGTAGAGTGAATGCATTTATAGGTCAATAGGAGAAGCTTGAATTGGATGCAGAATTGGACAGGGAGCCAGTGAAGCGACCTGAGAAGAGGAGTAATGTGGGCATGGCGGGACTGGCGGAAGATTAGTCAAACAGCGTGATTTTGTATAGATTGAAGGGGAAGGAGGTGGCTGACGGGGAGACCAGCAAAGAGCAGGTTGCAATAATCGAGGCGAGATGAGACTAAGGAGTGGATAAGCATTTTGGTAGTGTGTTCAGAGAGGAAGGGGCAGATTTTGCCAATGTTGTAGAGGAAGAAACAGCAGGTCTTAGCTACAAGCTGGATATGTGCGGAGAAGGAGAGAGAGGTGTCAAAGGTAACCCCTAGGTTATGGGCCGAGGGAACAGGAAGGATAGTAGCTCCGTCCACATAGATTGAGAAAGGGGGAAGAGGAGGGGAGGAGTTGGGGGGAAAGACAAGGAGTTCAGTTTTGGCCATGTTCAATTCCAATTGGCGATGAGACATCCAAGCAGCAATGTTGGAAAGGCAGGCAGAGATCATGGACTGGGTTGCTGGAGAAATATTAGGTGTAGAGAGGAGGATTTGGGAGTCATCGGCATAGAGATGGTACTGAAAGCCATGGGAGGAGAAAAGCACACTAAGGGCTTGGGTATAGAGAGAGAAAAGGAGAGGGCTCAATACGGATCCCTTGGGTACACCTACATAGAGTGGGGTAGGGGAGGAAGAGGATCCGCCAGAGCATACATTGAATGAGCAATGGGAGAGGTAGGAGGAGAACCAGGATAATACCGAACCCTTGAAGCCAAGGGAGGAGAGGGTGGTGAGGAGAATATTGTGGTCAATTGTGTCAAAGGCAGTGGAGAGATCAAGAAGGATGAGGATAGAGTAGAGGCCCTTAGATTTAGCCAGAAACGGGTCATTGGAGACTTTTGCGAGAGCCGTTTCAGTGGGGTGTAGGGGACAGAAGCTGGATTGTAGTGGGTCCAGGAGAGCCTGGGAGGTGAGGAAATCGAGGCAGTGGCAACCTAGTCCACATACCAGTCCTCTACAGACCCTGAAAAGTGCTAGCTAATCCTAGTGCATCCTAATATGATATAGGAGAATGTAAATATGAACATGCATGTCAGGACATACCTTGCATCAGATGGTACTTGGCAATAGGAACCGGTCCCAGTGATTCCTGCCTTGGTCATCCCTACAAATATGCTTTAAACTGCTAAGGATGGATCCATACCAAGTGCACAAAACCTGAAACTAACATTGCCGTTCCCTAAAGAATGCATAATATTGCTGAGCAACAAATGTATGCCTTTTTCGTACCTATGGCGTGTAAGTGTGCTCATTCTGCTGCTCTGGTGCTACTTTTCCCTGCTTATCTCTCCCTACACCCCTCTTCGGGAACTTCGCTCTTCTGTCAGATGGCTTCTGTCTGTGCCCTTCTTTTCTATTGCCAAATATAGACTTTGCTCCTTTCACCTTGCTGCTCCCTGTGCTTGGAATAAACTACCTGAGTCTATACATCAGGCTTCTTCCTTAGCCCTTCCCAAATCCAGGTTGAGTGCTCAGCTCTTTGTTGCTGCTTTTGGGTCTGAACCGCCTAAGCTCCCTTGTATTCCCTTACCATTCCACCTAAATGTATCCTGTCCACAGCTGCTGGGTTGTCTGTCGTGACTAGATTGTAAGCTCTGCTGAGAAGGAACCATCCTTTACATGTGTCTTTGCAGTGCTGCATACACCTTGTACCTCTATACAAATCAGTCATAGTAGTATATAGACTTCTGACTATGATATCTGATTCCAACATATCTGGGTGCTGGCATGCCTCACAGCAGCTACACCTGTCCCATCGTGGTATATGTCGGTCTGTGTACATCCACTATCTGTGGGCCAACCCTGTCTGCCTCCCTACAGTCTGCTTTGAGGCACTGCTCCCCTCATCATGCCTGAGTGGACATGGGAGGGGGGATCCCTGTGCCATTATACTCAGGTAGCCAGCCTCCAGATCTATCACCACTCCCACAGCTTGCATAGAATCTGGACCAGTGAAGGATATAGGTCTCATGGCACAATCTGGGGGGATGTTGGCACAACATCAGTTATCTCTCCCAGTGCTTGGCACAACTTATGTATAGCTGTCCTATCACACTGGCACCTGGTGACACTGCGGTCATCCATATGGTCCAGGTACTGGCCAGCCATCCATGGCCTCCCTAAATTGCAGATCAGCACACCAGATCCTCCCATGCTACCCCCAAACCACACTCTCACTTGCAGTCACAAGAGACATCATTCTGTCAACCCAAACCTATGACTAACAGCTGCTATGCCATATTGGCATGATGTCCCAGGACTACACATATGATTTCCTTTTCTCTCTGCAACATGATTTGTTTCCAGACTGACTCACATACTATTCTCACATCAACTGTCCTAGTTTTCAGAACACAGGATTTTTAGGATCCCCTGGATTAGCTCTTTTAGCACAAACAGCACATTTCAACATTGTCTGAGTAAACACTATTGCTCTTCTTAACATTTCTGTAAGGGTGTTTATTAATGTTTCTTTACCTTACAACATTCCCTCACCTCTGTTTCCTGTTCTTTGTAACTGCATCTTGTATTTTTCCAGACTGCAATCACACCAGTTCAGGGGGCAGTAACCAGGGGGCAGGCGGGTAAGTCCTTCGATCAATGGCTCATTATTAAAGAGCAGAGATGGATTTTTGAGCTCAAGTCGGTGGACCCGGGGGGTTTGAATGGATTCATAGATTGGAAGGCCTGTATGGTTTGATCCCCGGTGGTATGCCACAGCAGCTCTTCATTGTCATTATTTAGTCCATCTGAGCGTTGATTTTAGTACAATCTGTTCCGGGAGATCCCCGGTTCGTATTGTTTGGGGGGCTGAAGTCATCACGTCGTGCGTGGATTCCCGTTAAAATCAAGGATGAGTGCTTCAGACCGCATGCGTGGCATTTTTCATTGAGAAGATCCCAGCTGGAGTGAAATGGAGTAGTCTTTCTCGGAGGGTGAACGTGGGCAGCATTTGCAATTTTGGTTAGTTTCACAAGTGAGTTTATTGGTGGAGATAGCACGAACCAACAAGGTTTTTGAAACAAGTAGTGAAGATTGGGGGAGTAGATATTATGGGAAATACAGGTACTCAACATCGTCACTTTTGTTTCGCAATCGATTTCAAAGCATTGACATGATTTTCAAGCATTTGGAACGAGGACCCCTGAAGAAACATGTAGTGAAACGCGTAGGCATTGCCTTTTGACGGCATTGGGGAGAAATTGATTTGGAAGAATCATTTCGACTGAGCAATTCTGATATCAAATAAGATAAGAACATTTTTATTTTTTATATGAACAAAAGATGAAATGAAATGAAAGTGCTTTACTCTTGAGTGATCATAAATAAGTGTTCATAACTGTAAATATAAAATCACGCAAAAGAAGAAGGGTCATTGATGCTAATGAAGTGTCTGAGCCCGTCAGTTTGGCTACAGTGCTATTAAGTCTGAGATCCTGTGTGGAAAGAATTAAATAAGAAAAAATTCATTAAGAAAATATAATTGAGAAAATAAAGGTTAGCAGATATATTATCTATTACTTTTGATATCCATTAAGTGTATTTCAGTTGGAAGAGTTCATTCACACTCTATAAAAAGGACCCTTATTTAGTGTCTATGAACAGTGACCACGGCATGGCTAGGTTCCCCCATAGTGCTCTACAGTATTTCTCTCGTGTTATTTATGGGTTCTTTTTTTCTGGGGCCGAATCACTGACATACCTGTGTGGTGTGTGTGTGCTGACATCCCAGTTTTGGGTGCACACAGTTTCTCCAGGAACATGCACTATGTACTAGCTAGCAGACTGTCTGCAGTTAGTATCTGTATGGCTGCACCACCTTGCAGGGTGCAGCAGGTGCACACTGACTGCCCTCTGCTGGTGAATGTCAGATTGTAGTGGGGGGGCAGCTGAGCTGACTGGGCCCACTACCTATCTGCCAATGGCCCTGTACCAAGTGCAGATCTTCAGCAGCTGTCCGTTAGCCACCAGCACTGGGGTTGCTGGTCCTGCAGCCTGTCCTCATGTACCTCCACTGCCCCCCCCCCCCTTGCGAAGGGTGAGAGTGTGGGTCTGTTGGGGGCAGATCATGTCTCCCACCCTGATCCAGAGAGAGTAGTTTGCTAAGTACATTGTTGTCATGTGAACCCTGACACACATCTGTTCCCTAAACAGGTGACCATAGCAAGCACAGTGGATATGCACTATGTTGTGTGCATCATGGTCCACAAGGGCCAGACATGATTGGCAATTACAAATAGACACAGAGACTGCCTAAAGGTATCTTCAACAAATACCAGACTGGCACTGATGGAGACCTGCAGCACAGCCCACCTCAACCACCCCAGGTACTGCGGACCTGGTGCTGGCCACTCCACCTCACCCTCAGGGTGAGCACAGAACACATACATTGGCATGGCCTGTGGGTACTCTGTGCCAGTAACATGCACGGTCATTCCCCCCTACCAAGCTGACGTGCTGTAGAGGTGCATACCCCATCTGGTGAGCAGATGTAGACTGCTGTTCTGCATGTGAATTGCATTATGGGTACCGTTGGTTCTATCCTATCCTGGTAGCCACAGCAGACAGTTTTATGGTGATGTGCACTCTTTCTGTAGCCAGCCATTGGTGTGATAACTCCCATAGTGATGGAGCACAATGGCGGATGCAATGACTTCAGTAGCAGAGGTCATGGGTTTGATTCCTTTCTGTTCCCCTTTTTTTATGGCTGTCTATACAACTATGTTTCATTCGTGTAACAGTCATATCTGTGCAGATCTGTGCTGCCACCACATTATACCCTCATCACTGTTGCCATCCATCCTTCTGTCCATCTATGTTTGTGTGCCAGCTGTGTGGTGTCCTGCTCTAATGTGCAGGCTACTACCCCATGTCCTGCATTGGCACACTTTTCTGCATTGTGGCTCTTCATGCTTGCCTCTCCTGTGTCTGCTCTGCATGGCACTGCTCTCCTCTGTCCTTCTGTCATTGCACTTATCCTGCCACCTCTACCTTCTCTGGTGGACATGTATCCCCATCCTCTGACACACACTGTCATTGTTGCACTGTACATTACCATCAGCTGCCCCCAATATGTTTGTCCACTTTATCTGCTGCCACATGGGCTGCATGCAGATTTGGCTGGTCCATGAGCTCCATCATCTACTTCCTTCCATCATTTGTTCATTGCCTTTCCTTGGTGCTCTGTGCAGTGTCATGGTGTTGGGATATGTAGGCCCTTGCATTAATCTCTAATGAGTTACAGATATATAGGTCAGCCATGCTGTTGAACTGTGGGCAATGAAAGTTATATTGGCCTGAAAATAAAGAAATAATCAGCTATTGAAGTTTGTAAAACTCTGGGCAGACGTGCTCAGGGGCTTGCATGCTAGGCTGAAATAGCAAGTTACATCCAGAGAAAACCACAAGCTGACAGTTGCAGATAAAGTTATGTGGGTGCCAATAATGTCCTGAAGAAAGCAGATGGCGTTGACAGAATTGGGTAAGTATGGAAAAAAAAGAGAAGTAAGGGCCTGCCTGGGATCTTGTGGTCAGAACATGCTGCAAAAAGCATTTTTTGGACAGAGAAGGTGGAGGCATGGGCAGGAGTGAGAGGCACTGAACTCATTGACTAAGAAATTATACATGGTCAAAGATATACACGTACATGGAAGTAAGAAAATGTATATATGTAACATGATTATTGTACTCGGGGGAGGAGGAATTCTGGAGGTGTCTGGTGTCTGATGACTGACAGAAGCTCTCCTCTCCTGCCTGTATTGTCCATCAGTTATCTAATAAACAGAGATTCTGATTGCACCTGTACTGACTTTTGGATCTGGACTATACAGGAAATTAGTGATAATTAGTAATCGGTCTCTTGTGAGTAACAGGGCCTCACAATTTGTGCCAAAACCCGGGATTGGGGTACGGGTGGGTCTTTATGACCAAGATACAAATTTAAAGATTTGGATTCCCCTCAAGAAAGAAGAGGGAGGTACGTTCCCGGTGGGTAGTAGAGACCGGAGGAGAAGAAGTGAGTGACGGATTCCCTAGGAAGATGGCGACTGTGACGACGGTGTCGTGAGTATAAGTATTTTTAACCAAGCTTGGTAAGTGTTGTTTAAGTTTTGTTTTTGTTATATGAATAAAGTGTAAGAAAAATTTGCTGTTATAAACTGGGACTGAATGATAAGTGTTTGAGACTGCACGTGTCGGCTGACACGAAGCGTGTGTGTGTTCTTGCTCACGGTTCCATACCTCCACGAGGAGATTGGCTGGGCTTGAACGAAGCGAATTCTTGTTTGAAAGGTGTCCTGGACATTTCGTGCACTTCCTTCCTCTGTAAATAAAGAGGTTGGATATTGAGATCCTTAAATAAAAGGTTGCACGTAGGAATCATGTCTCTGTTTAGGAGAAAGAAAGATGGCAATCAGGACATAATGGTAAATCAAGTTTCCCCAGTGACTCCGGTCGAACGGATGATGAGAGATAATCCCTTATTAGGAAAGGAAATATTGAAAGTTTGCCTTAAATGGGCAAAATGGAGCGCTGCTCCTGGAACTCCTCTCGGCTGGCCACCGGAGGGGTCCTTTGATGGTCGTTGTTTAGTAAAAATTAGGGATTATGTTCTATTCCACAAGACTGGGGCTAGTCAGCTGAAACACTTAAGGAACATTTCCATGTGGATGAAACAGGTATATCCAAACACCCTCAGTAGTGATGATCCACCCCCCTATTGGATGACAGAGAGTCGTACAATGGCAGCGATAGGTTATGCAGACCCTTCCATAGATCTAGACACCAAGGAGACAGAATTAGAGGACAGACCTAAAGATAAAATTAAAGATAAAAGACCAGCAGAAACATACAAGGAAAGAGTTAGATACTGGGATGAGATAAAAACACCATCTCTTATTGAGACTCCCCCATGTAATCCAATATATCCCCATCGGGAATTGGAAGACATAATGTGAAATAATAACTCCCAACCACATAGAAGATCCCGGTCTGCATCTCCCCGCCGGGAACAGCATACGGGATGGGTCCAGGTAGCAGGTAAATTACATTTGACCCCTGATCCAATCCCTGAGCCCCCGGTGTGTGACCAGTCATTGCTGGGAGCCACAGGGGGTGATCAAACCCAAGTACAGTCCACTCCCTCTGTCCTTGACTTCATTAATTGCGATACGTTTCCCGTGATGTCAGCGGACAAATTCCCTGGTAGTATTGATTTACCAGAAGGTCAATGGGATCTTGATCATTTTTCTAAACAACCATGTGAAAGTAGGCAGAATGTTAGGAACCGGACAACCAGAGCCCATGAATATCACTTAATGCCCGTACAGAGTTCTAAAAAAACAGTTCAACCTAAGAAAACCCCTGTAGATTTTGTTTTTAATGAAGAAGGAGGTGAAGGTTTCTATGTATGTCATTGGAGTTCAAACTTACATGGGTGGACTACAGCCTGTGCCCCGCAAATGAGAATTTGGCCAGAACAAGGGTCACTGAATACTACAGATTTAAACCTAGCTCGCAGATGTATCCGTGGAGGGGAGGGGAATCCACAATGGGACTATAAACTGATACAACAAAAGAAAACTGTTTCCGTTTTTCCTTTGACCTTCAAAGTAGAGGTTAAGAGCCCTGCAGGATAATGTGGTATTCTGGGCCAGTGGTTGCCAGATTGCAACTTGGGAATGGTTTAAATCCTGAGTGAATAAGAAGTTAATCATGTTTGGATTTTGTTCTGATTCTTATGCTATTAAGCAAAATTAAAAGTTAAACAGGGATTTTATATATTGTGGCAAGCACCTCATGGAGGTTGAGGTTGGCTGTAATATTTTCTGCCTCCCATTTGTTTGCCACAATACTGACTTTTTTTTTTTTTTTGTAAACTCTGTTTATTGAAAACCAAATAATACAGAACATGCAAAACAATATATAAAAAAAAACAATAAATGGCATTTCTAGTGATCTCTCAGACCTAGATTCCTCAGCAAATCAATCATACAAATATAGCAAGAAAAAAAGAAGTAAGAAAATGTATATATGTAACATGATTATTGTACTCGGGGGAGGAGGAATTCTGGAGGTGTCTGGTGTCTGATGACTGACAGAAGCTCTCCTCTCCTGCCTGTATTGTCCATCAGTTATCTAATAAACAGAGATTCTGATTGCACCTGTACTGACTTTTGGATCTGGACTATACAGGAAATTAGTGAATTAGTAATCGGTCTCTTGTGAGTAACAGGGCCTCACAATGGTTACATCTGTGTTTGAGCCATACATTTCATGCTTGTGACTTTGGGGCACCTTTGTGCCTCTGGGCACCATCTCCTGTGTCACCTTGGCATCCCTGGGGCATCTTTTGCAGCACCTTAGGTTTGGCCAGCTTATGGGGTGCCTTATATGCTGCCTTGGAGGGTGCCAACTTTTCCTGCCACCCTCTGGGGCACATTATGACCTGCCTTGGATGACATGGTACTTTATGATGTGCCTTATGGTGCGCCCTAAAAGGTGCATTAGGTTGCGGCACTGGGGTGAGGCTTTTTTGGCTGGCAGTGCAATTTGTTGGGATGTATCTGACTGTTACAAGCAGGAAAAGGGATTGCCTCAGACAGTCTTTTAACTGAGCCCACTGGAGGAATCAAAATCATGACCACTGTATCAGCAGTCAATGTATTAACCAGTGTGCTACACCTCTGTTACTGTGATTGCAGGACAGCATGCCTAATTAAGGCTAACATGCGTTAACGTGCCACGGCTCCCTCCCAGACTTTATTGCACGATAACCCGAAATGCTACCTTAAGACCGGAACGCCCACTATCTTATATGGCATTCGTCACAGTAAGACTGCAACTAACGCCGGTAACATTAAAACGGTTTAGTAAACATACCCCTAAGAGAGAGATCCAAAACATCAAAATGAAGCATGCTGCACTAACAGAAGACCTTAAACTCATCTGCTCCAATAATAAACTGAAAGCAACAGCAGAAGCACAACAAAACTATTTATTGTATTCCTTTATTTAAAATATTTGTATTCTGCTCTTTTCAGTGGTCTAGGCAGTTCACAATTAGACACCCACAATCAATAAAACAACATAACAGAGTAAAATATACAAAATAATATGTTTAAAAAAATAAAGCACAACACATGATCAATGCAAAACAATAAAACAATACAAAAACTGAAGGGCTGCAAGGGGCAAATCTACCAGCTCAATGATTAACTATTAAGCATAGTTGAATTAGAGAATGCCTGTTGAAAAAGACGTGCCTTTAATTTCTTCCTTAATGTCATAAACTGTGATGTAGTGTGAAGTTCTGCTGGCACTGAATTCCAGAGCCTAGGGAATGTAACAGAAAACATACAATCACACTGTTTAAATGGACAAGCTGCTAAGACAAACAATGAAGTGTCCTGGGAGTGAAGAGCCCCCAGGGGATGGTACAGTCTCAACAAGGAAGAAATGCATTCTGGTGTCTTATGATTTCGTGCCTTGTGAGCAAGCACTAAGATCCTGAAAATGACTCGCCACTTAATGGGTAGCCAATGTAGGGTGTACAAAATAGGAGAGACATGATCACAGTGTCATGCTCCAGTGATAATATAGGCAGTCATGTTTTGTACAATTTGGAGTATGTGAATGATATGGGAAGGTAATCCCGGACACAGGGCATTACAATGCAGAGATATGAAGAAAACAGAAAAGAAAGATATCAAACTGCATTATTTAGAGAGAACTCAAAACAGTTCTACTGGGAAATGAGAAAGAGCATCAGTGTGGTGAAAATGCCGCCGACTAAAATGGACACAGTAAAATTCAGAAAAAATGTATATGAGAACCCCAAAGAGCAAACCAAGCTGAAGAATGGCTACCCAGAATACAAGATAATTTGGAAAAGATGAACTTTGAAACTATAGAATCGCCTAGGTAATAACAAAAGAGTTGGATAATGGGTGAAAAAGAGCTCTAAACTGGAGTGACCAATTTTTGACACAAACAGTTAATATCCATTCACAAAGACCTGGCAAACTGCCAACATCAATTAATTAGGATTCCAAATTTAACATCGCAATGCCTAATAACAAGAAAAAATGTCTCCTTCCAAAGGGAGATCCAAATAAAGCTCCTAAAATTAATAGACCAATAACTTGTATACCTACAATCTACAAGCTGCTCACTATAATAGGCACTGATAAAATATATGATAATTTCAAGTCCAATAACATCATGTTTAGTGCCAAGAAAGGCAGAAATCACAGTACAGCATGGATTGACTATAAGAAAGCCTTTGATAGTGTCCCGTCCTCCTGGATCATACATTGGGGTATATTTACTAAAGGGCGCTATTTGCGCTGCTGCGACATTATCACGCGATAAGGTACCTTATTGCGCAATAATGATGCTTTATCGGGCACAGAGGTTCCTTAGCGCGTGATAACGCAAACGAGCGCTGAGGGTGGAGAAAGGCTCCCGGAGGGCGGAGAGAGAGGGTCAATGGGTGGAGAGTGGGAGGGGAGAGGCTCCCTGCACACTAACGCTGTGGAATCCGGGGCTGAAAACTAACGCCAGTGAAACCCTCGCGTTAGAGCAGAGTTAAAGCAAAGAGAAACCATTTCCATCCGCATAGATTGATTGTTTACGTTATCAGAATATAGAAAGACTAGGGGGCATGCAATGAAGCTACAGGGTAAACTATTTAAGACAAGAGAAAATATTTTTTCACTCAACATGTAATCAAACTCTGGAATTTATCGGAGGATGTAGTAAAGGCTGTTAGTGTAGCTGAGTTTAAAAAAGGTTTGGACAAGTTCCTGGAGGATAGGTCCATAAACCATTATTAAAAAGGGACCCAGGATATCGATGCTTGACCCAATGCAAGCACTCTGGACCCTGTGTCTTTTGGGGAAACTGCTAGGTACATATGACCTAGATTGGCCACTGTTGGACCTTGGTCTGACCCAGTATGGCATATCTTATGTTATGTTCTAATGTACAGCAAAGCTATGGAAACCTACAAAAAGTGATAAGTGTGATACATGTGCACGGAACAAAAGGGCAAATAGACATTGAAAATGACCCCAACAAAATGGAAAAAAAAAACATAACCAAGCTGGCCAATAGTGATATTAATGGGAAACAGCAAAAAACACTACCGAGAAAGCTCCAAAAAAAAAAGATATTACTTTTGGAAGGGTCTATGCTCTGTCCCCATACAAGGTGAATGATCCCACAGTGAAATAACGCTGATCAGGGTTTTCCCTTGTTATTGGACAGGTTTCCTATGGCATGCACATTTATTTTATTTATTTATTTTATTTAATGGTATTTCTATCCTGCCTTATCCTTTAATCAAGGCGGTTACACAGCAAACAATCAGTGGGAGTGGAGCTTGGGTTCAGTGCGTGCATCATATACAGTGAAAGTGTGAGTGTGTGGGTGGGTTGATTAGTGTGTGCTATTTACAGCATGAGCTATATACAGGGAAAGTGTAGGGAGCGTGCAGGTAAGTTGTTGGTCCATGGTTGTATCACTCATTGAGTGTTCGGTCCGTAGTGCTCCAGGAATACCAGAGTCTTTAGTTGTTTCCTGAAGTCTTTGGTGTCTTCAGGAACAGCAGGATGGGCATGTCGGAACGGGCAACTGGACAGATGCTGGAAAAGGGGATACAGAGGGCTGCAGGCGGCACATGCTGTGGTGCAGCTGGGCCACAGTGCGGACTAGGGTGATGCCCAAGTGGCCCATAGGAATGCTGAAACAGTAGAGCAGCCAGACAGCAACTGATGAGGGCCCAACATGGGCACGAGTGTGTTTCCCACAGTGTCACAGGGGATAGTACCCAGCAGGTACCCCCAAGGGCACAAGAACATTGGCAGGCGGTGCTGGGGGGAAGCGTAGACATCTATGCAGGCACCCCTACCCCAGAACCCGCACCATAGGCAGCCGCCTACTGGCACACTGGATGGTCTGAGAATGTGCACCACCAGCACCACCAGCAGAAGGGCATGTCAGCATGGTGGCAGAAGGGTACTGGTGGTGGAGGGGGCAGTGGCAGCTGCCCACAGCAGACCATGGCCTAGCCCTGTGTAGGTGGGTGCCATGCACTGCAACAGACAGGCCCTGTCTGACGAACAGTCATGGTATCCCCAGGGAATGCACTGTCCCTGTGGCAACACAGTGGTGCAGTACACACAGCCAGTGTGTTCAGGAGCAGAAGGTCACAGGTTCAAGTCCCAGCTGTGGTTCCTGCCAACTCAATCCCCAGGACAGTGGATTGCAAATGAGATAGTTCATAACAAGCATAGAGAAAACTGGTAAAACAGACATATGCAGATTCTGTAAGAAAGAACTAGAAATGATTACTTGTAGCTGACTGTGAAGTTCTGATAGCAGAACACTACAACATCACTGTACTGGAAAAGCACTGGGATCACAAACCTAAGAGACTCACAGAGAATAACAAGATAATGATCACTTTGGACATTCCCATTGTGATGGATAAGAAGCTAAATGTGAGGAAACCTGTTGTTAAGTGCCGTCGAGTCGGAGTCGACTCATGGTGACCCTCTGGATAGCTATCCTAAATTGTGTTCGGTCTTCAGTCAGGCAGCTCATTGTTCACAGACTGGTACCCATAGCTGCTGTTATTGTATCGATCCATCTCATTGCTGGCTTTCCTCTTTTGCATTGACCTTTTATCTTGTCAAGCATGATGTCTTTCTCTAATGATCTCTCTCTTCGCATGATGTGTCCAAAGTATGAAAGTCGAAGTCTTGTCATCTGAGCTTCTAAAGAAAGCTTAGGTTTGATCTCCTCTAGTACCAACTAGTTTGTTCTTCGGGCAGTCCATGGTATACACAGTATTCGCCGCCAGCACTATAATTCAAAGTCATCAATTTTCTTCCTGTCTGTCTTTTTACAGTCCTGCTTTCACATCCATATGATGTTATTGAAAATACCATGGCTTGAACAAGTTGAATCTTTGTATGGAGAGAGACATCTCTGCTCTTGAGAATCTTATCTAGGCCTTTCATAGCCATTCTGCCAAGAACAATGCTTCGTTTGATTTCTTGACTGCTTGTTGCTTCTTTATTGATAGTTGATCCAAGTAGGTTAAAGTTCTTCACAATTTCAATTTCTTCTCCTTCAACAATGAACCTGTTGATTATGCCAGTTGTCATGATCTTTGTCTTCTTTACATTAAGGTGCAGGCCCATTTGGAGACTATTTTTATTTATTTATATTCTCTTATATACCATGCTATTCTGCATCAGTGCGGTTTACATTGAACAAACTGAAATTACCTTGAACAGGGTATTATAACTTGGAGATAACTATTTTACAGGGAACATGGGCTATGGAGGGTTAAGTGGCTTGTCCAAGACTACAAGGAGCACCTGTGGGACTAGAAACCCCAGTCCTTCTGGCCCAAAGTTGCTGTCCTCTAGTGGGATTTGAACCCCCGACCTTCCGGCCTGAAGTACCTTGTATACTATGGGGTCTGTTTACTAAACATTCCTAACGTGCGGGGCCGTGCTAGTGTGCCTGTGCCATATAAGGAGTGGGCGGTTCAGGCAGAAAATAGAAAAAAAACGGTAGTAAGCAACCGGACGTGTGTGCGTCGCGCTAATGTGCGGGGGTCGACATTAGCGCGTGGAAAGGCAAAGTGGCGCGCTGCTGAGTATACAAAACAACAGAGCCGTGGTACAACAGTGAAGACACTGACCAATGGTGCAGGGGCCATGGGTTCAATCCCCCAGTGTGCGCAACGACAAAGGTCAGCTGAGGCAGTAACTGTAATGATTAACATTGTTGTAGGAGGCAAATTAATTTGGAACGGCATAAGGCGGCGCACAGTTATTTTTGGGCGGCAGAAGGCGGCGCACAGTGCTTTTTGGGCGGCATAAGGCGGCGCACAGTTATTTTTGGGCAGCAGAAGGCGGCGCACTGGTCCCCTTGGGCGGCAGAAGGCGGCGCGCTGATAGGCACAAGGCGGCGCGCTGATGCACAAGCATAGGAACAGAGCCACAGCACAATGGTTAAAACACTGACCAATGGTGCAGGGATCAGGGGTTCAACTCCTCACAATGCCCAGTGAAAAATGCCTGCTGAGGCAGTATGTATTATGTTGTGGAGTGCTGTAGGAGGCTGTATAATTTTATTTTGTTATCACTACTAGCAAACGCACTCTCCCAGCATGTTAACATACGGCGGCCCATAAGGCACATGTTACAGTGCACTGTTCGCCAAGGCACCCTTGAATGACCCCTATAGGGCAGCATGTATGTTGCGACACAGGATAATGTATAGTGCACCCTATAGGGATGGCAACCATAAGGTGGCCTACAGGGCGCCCTATGAAGCACCCTCAGAGGCACCTAATGGGTATAGTAAGCTGAGGGTGGTCTTGCCGGCATAGACATATGTACAGTAAATAAAAATAAAGCTGTGGACAGCCCTACCAAAGGGCCCCACTGTGGGTTTGAACCCATGACCTCTGGCTGCACAGGCAGTGATGTAACCATTGCGCTACAGCTCCATAGCTGTAAGCAGGCCCCTGGCTGGCTGCAGATAGCCTACACGTCACCTCACAGACAGTCTGCTGGTGTCAACAGGATAGGGTTAGGCCACCCGTACCCATGATGCACTGCACATGCAAATTAGCTGTCCGCAGATGGACACAAGATGGGGAATGCACCCCCACAGCACCTCGGCCCTGTTGGGGGAAGTGACCGGGTGCACCCACACAGCACCTTGGCCTAGTAGGGGGCACTGACCGGGTGTTTTACTGGCACAGAGTAGCCACACACCGTTACATCGTGCGGGTACTGTGCTCACCCTGAGTGTGCAATGAGGTGGCCAGGACCAGGTCAACAACACCTGCCATGGCTGACGGAGGCCAAGCGGGCGTTCCAAAGCAGTGTTAATGTGTAAGATAGCTAGTTTCTGCACAAACACGATGGATATCCCTGTCTGCCACCATCAGGTGCACCCCCCCCCCCCCCCCCGTGGCAAACATGGTCCCCATCAAGGGATCCACACTCTACCTCCCTGCAAAGGTGGCAGTAGAGGGCAACATCAACCCCAGTCTTGCTGAGGAACACCACCACCACCCCCCAGGCAGGCAGCTCCATACACAGCCATAACACAATAGCAGACAGACATAAGCCCAGGGTATGGTAAGCTGCACTCCACCACCAGATATTCCCCTGCAGCAAGCCAACAGCCACTGCACCCTGCAAGCCATTATAGCAAGACATTTACCAGCTACAAACAGTCTGCTGGTTAGTCCATAGTGCATGTTCCCAATGGAGATGCATGCACCCAGAACTGGGCTGTCTGCATACACAGCAAGCAGATAGATCAGTGACTGGGCCCCAAAGAGAAACCCATATCTATCACATGAGAGAACTACTATACAGCACTATGGGGGGCCTAGCCATGCTGTGGTCACTGCACAGTCAGGGTGAGCGTGATCCCCCAGAAGGACATGCTTTGGCCACCCTGTCTGTGTAGGTGGTGGCCGGACACTACAATATCCCAGCCAATGTCCCTGCCAGGGCCCTATGCCCAGTGCAGATGCATCCTGGCCACGCCACCCTGCCCTGGCTATACCCATGGTACCTTGCACCTCATTATGCACATTGACTGGCCAATACTGGCAACAGTGCTGGCAGTGCGGGCTGTTGAAGGGGCTTGCAGCCAACACCCACTGTATAGACAGACACACACTTCCACACCTCTGCCATCATGGTGCTACGATTGAGGGGGTAAGTAGCCTTGCCCACCAAACCGGTCCTGAGCACGGCAAGGCATGGATATGGTACGCATTACAGCTGGTGGTCACTCCCCAGGGTGGTAAGCACCGTCAGAGGCCAGGCCTGGAGCATGCCCCGCAAACACCTAACAGATTGTTTGGATGGGGTCAACTAGCAGTATGTACGTAACGTATGGATAACTGCCTGCCTGTGCTCCTAGCAAACGTCTCCGAGCTGTGTACCGTATACCTCAGGTGTAGGGTGACATTGGTAAGTTATGCCAGTGCTCGTTTTGGGTGCTGCATGCACGGTCCAATGTTCTGCCTTTCCAGGAGACATTGGCCAATGGGGCCTGTGGGTGTGGGTGTGTCTGCCCTTGATGGCTGCTGCTTTACGGCACAGATTCCCAACTCCAGTCCAGGTTTGCATCACACTGTTCAGGTTTTCCTGCTATCCCTCATGAATATGCATGGGCTACATCTACATGCCATGGGGGTGGTGCATAGATATACAGCACAGGCATTTGTATGAGTGTCAGCATGGAACCTGACTGGTGTGTGGCCCACCAGGACTGCATTTGGGTGCTTCTGCTCTAGGTACTGCCCCTGTTCATGGTGTCTGTGCTCAGTGGGGTAAAAGATAGATGTCTTACCATTGCATATGTCCCCGCCATGAAAGGTGTGTCCTTACTATCACTGTTTAGTTGTGGGAAAAATATGTGGGCAGGATTGGCAGTAGCCTCAGCTGGGCTTTGAACCTGTGACCTTCTGTTCTTGTATGCACTGTCTGTGTGCACTGCACCACTGTGTAGCCACAGATTGGTTGGATTCCCTGGACTGTCCATGACTGTGGATCCGGCAGGACCTGTCTGTTGCAGTGGACTGTGCCAGCCTGCACATGGCTAGGCCTCTGTCTTCTGTGGTTAGCAGCCACTGCCCCCTGCACCACATGTACTTGTCCGCCAGCATGCTGGCATGAACTTCTCTCAGAAAAAGCAGTTGACCTGATTGCAATGTGGCAGTATGGGACTGCATTTGGGGGACTTGGCTGTAGGTAATGCCCATTGTTTGTGGTGTGTGTGCGGTGTTGGGTAAAATATGGGTGTTTTCCCCATGCATACAGGGGTGTCTGCGCTATCTTTATTTAGTGGTGGGTAAAATATAGGGACTGGGCTGGCAGGTGCCCCAGCTGGGTTTTGAACCTCTGCCCTCTGGTCCTAGAGGTAATGACTCTGTCCGCTGTACCACACTTTGGCCACAGAGACAGTGCAGCCCCTGGAGGCAGTAAGCCTGGCAGGATGGAGTCACAAACCCTGCTCTACGCAATTCTACTGTGGGCATATGCACCCTGTCTGGTGACAAACGTGCACATAAACCCCGGAAATGACCACGGGAAATGTGGGACAAAATATTACCACGCTGGGCAACAGTGATATTAATGGGCAACCATAGCAAACACTCCCAGGAAAGCTCCAACACGTGGAAATGTTTTTTGGAAGAGTCTCCTCTCAGTAGACCCTTCCAAAATTCATTTCTTTTTTCTGGAGCTTTGCTGGGTGTGATTTCTGTATTTGCCCATCACTATAACTGTTCCCCAGCTGAATTACTATTTTTAATAGTTCTGTTGTGGTCATTTTCTATTTTTATTTTCACTTTTGTGCTGTGCACATATATCACACTGCTCACGTTTTGCTGGTTTCCCCGGTTTTCCTGTACATTGCTGACGGAAATGGTTTCTCTTCCCTTTAAATGCTTTCTACCGCGAGTGTTTCACTCGCGGTAGTTTTTACATGCACATTCGGGCCCGATACTGTGCGGGGAGCCTCTCCCCTCCCACTCTCCACCCATTGACCCTGTCCCTCCGCCCCTCCGGAGCCTTCCTCCGCCCTCCTTTCGCCGTTCCACGCCTCTATCGGACATTTGCGGGCCCGCACTTGTACGGGGCCCGTTAGTGAGCCGCGTACCTGTGCGGGGGTGACACGCACGTGTGCGGGGCGTTTAAACGCGTTTCTGCGCGTTTCAGTGCCGCGTTGCCATGCGCTATTTTGCGGCGCGCTATTTTGCGGATTTTAGTAAACATGCCCCTATGTTCTTTGATTGTGAGAAGCAAATGTTTCAGATCATCTTCACTTTCAGCCAGTAATGTAGTATCATCAGCATAGCGAAGGTTGTTGATGAGTCTTCCACCAATCTTCACACCTCTGTTGTCTTCATACAATCCTGCTTCTCTGATGATTTGTTCTGCATATAAATTAAACAAGTAGGGGGAAAGTATGCAGCCTTGTCTTATACCTTTGCTTATTTTAAACCATTCTGTTTCTCCTTGTTCCGTTCAAACTTTTGCTTCTTGATTAATGCACAGATTGTACAAGAGTACGATCAGGTGTTCTGGTATACCCATGCTTCTTAATGTGGCCCAGAGTTTCTCATGGTTTACACAGTCAAAAGCCTTGCTATAGTCGATAAAGCACAAATAGATATCCTTTTGGTATTCTTTAGTCTTTTCAAGGATCCATCTCACATCCGCAATGATTTCTCTCGTTCCTCGCCCTTTCCTGAACCCTGCTTACACTTCAGGTAGTTCTTGTTCCAGGTATGGTTTTAGTCTCTTTTGAATAATCTTCAGTAAATTCTTGCTGGCATGTGGGATCAGAGCGATTGTTCGTTAATTTCCACAGTCAGGAAACCTGACATTGTGGTAAAGGCAAAAAACACAGAATGGCACTGATAACAGAGGTGTTGGTTCTAGGCAATTATTCTGTGAATCAAGTGAAGAGGGAGAAGATCTTGGAATACCAAGAAATGCGGTCAGAGACCAGAAAGCATGGCAGAAAGATAGGGAAATATTTCCCATTGCATTGAGCGCCACTGGCCCAATGAAGAGGAATTTCCAATCATACTTTGATAAGTTGCCTCTACAAGTTACATCTTATGAATTCCAGATGGATGTTCTCTTTGGCATGATGCAAGTACTACGGTGAGCGTTAGCAGTATTCTTTGATGCCATGAAGTACTACGGTGAGCGTTAGCAGTATTCTTTGATGCCTGTTCAATGTAAAAGGTTTATTCTTGTTCTGTGTAAACCACTCTAATTTTGAAATAGTGCGGTATATAAAATCAATCAATCAAATAAATAAATAAATAAATAAATAAATATGAGAGACTAAGATCATTCTCAATATACCTTGGCTTAGAAGTGAAGTTTATTACTGTCATGGTATGTGCAAAACTAGAAATTTCCCCCTAGATTCAAATAATATCAATTATGCCACCAATAAACATGGAAACTAAGGGGTATGTTTACTAAACTGCGGTAATGTCATTCGCGCTAGGTTCCGCGGTAAAGGTACAGATGCCCATATAAAGGTGTGGGCGTTGCATCATTACAGCAAGCTGTAGCAGCTAACGCGCATTACAAGGCGCTTTAGACTACCGAGCGTTACAAGGCACCTTGTAAGGCACCTTGCAAGGTGCCATGTAAGGTGCCTAGTCAGGTGCCTCATAAGGTGCCCTATAGGTCCTCCTAGGCTAAGCGCCATATTAGGCACCCTTGGACAAGGCACCGCAGAAGGCACCCTGGGCTACGGAACCATAGGTTAAGGTGGCCTAATAAGGTTATGGTGTCCTAGGTTAGTGTGCCCTAGGGACTGCAAGGTGCCTCAGGATGACATGCATGACTTGTGAGGAACAGAGACAGATATAGCCCTAACACTAGATAGAGCACTCAGGAAAGTCAATGAACAGGTGAGTGAAGGAGGGAGAAGTGGGAGCCGCTGGACCTGCCATATCTGCGGGCATCCCATGTGCCTGCCAGTACTGATGACAAATATGGTGGGGCAGCTGTACCACAGCACAGGGTGTTGGCAATGTAAAGTACTGGAAAAACAGTTGCTGGCAGAAGATGGGAATACGTGTCCCCCAGTGGAGGCGGAGGTGGCAGAATAGTTACAATGATGGGTGGACAGAGGAGTGGTGGTGCCATGAAGATCAGGCACAGGTGAGGCAAGCATAAAGAGGCGCAATGCAGGAAAGGGTAGCAGGGCATGACATGGGGTGGCAGACTGCACTGGCAGACAGGACTCTACACAGCTGACAGATGCAGATAGATGGACCAAGGAAATGTTGGCAATTGTGGCGAGGGTATTATGGGCTGGAAGCACAGATCTGCAAATATATGACCTCTACAGGCATGCACACTATTTGAGTAGGACAGGTATGAGAGGAGGGAACTATGAGGAACTGAACCCATGAACACTGCCAAGAATGGCATTGTATTAACCAGTAGGCTATACCTCCATGGTGTATGTCACAGCAATGTCTGGGTACAGAAGGACTGCAGGTCACCACACAAACTGTCTGCTCTGAGTGCCAGGATAGGGTAACCCCACCAGTACCCATGATGCAATGCACATGCGGAATAGCAGTGTACAGCTGATCACCAAATGGGGTCTGCACCTCTCCGGTACCTCAGCTTGGAAAGACGAACTGACAGTGCGTGATACTGGCACAGAGTAGCTACAGACCATGCCATTGTGCAGGTCTGTGTTCACCCTGAGGGATAGGATGGGTGCCCAGCACTAGGTCCGCAGTACATGTGGTGCTAGAGATAGGTCCTGCTGTACATCCCCATCACTACCAGTGTGTGACAGGTGTTCCTTGCAGTGCAGCCAAAGGTAATTTGGTGTCCATCTGTATCTGGCAGTCACAGGTGGTCCTGTGGGACCAAACACCAGCCGGATTGATGTGTACCCCATGTTAGGGTCTGGCTGACATGGGCAGCTGTTATCAGGGATGAGGGGTTCCTAGAATTGCATGAGATGTGTGTAGCAGTGTACTTATAGGTTGCAGTGGTATATACTACATTCCACAAAGGGCCCACATCACCCTTTTTGTAGGTAAAGAACAGGTGCCCCTGCCCGGGGGAAGCAACCTCCATCCTGTTTGTATGGGATAGCCCTCCAGGGTTGGTGGGCCAGAGCCATACCTATGACTGGAGCAGTGGCAAACCAGCAGCAATGCTGGGGTTAGGTCTAGAAAACCCCAACTACCTCCCAACACTATCTGCCAATCACAAGCAGACAGCGCAGTCAAGACTGTACTTTAAAGGTGTTCTGACCATGCACAGTCTAACTGCAGACAGTCCACCAGCCTGCTCACAGAGAAACTATGTGCAGCAAGCAGGCAATTCAGTGATTGGGACCTCAAGACTGGAGAACACAAATATATCACTGGAGGCAGACAGTGTAGAGCGCTATGTGGGAACCTAGACCTGCCATGGTCACTGCTCGGTCAGAGTGAGTGCCCTCCCAGCATGCCATGCTGTGGCCACCCTGTTCATGCAGATGGTGGTCAGGCACTACAGTGTCCCAGCCATTGCCCCATACCCTGTGAAGATGCATTCTTGCCAATCTGCCCTGTCCGGGCCATACCCAAAATACCTTGCTCCTCATTATGCACCTACTCAGGCTAACGCTGGTAACAGTGGGATATTTTGGGCCCAGTGAAGGGTGGGCAGCCACAGAACAATGGATAGACATACACACACGCTCACTCCTAGATTCAAATAATATCAATTATGCCACCATTGCAGCATTGTAGAAAGATAGGGGTGATTGGCACCCCTGCCCGCCACACTGGTCCTGATCACAGTGCCGACATTGCTAAACTGTGCAGGGGGTAGTAGTAGTGCTCTGGTGATAACTTCAGCTCAATGCTGAGGCCAACAGTCTGACTCTCCATGCATCTTTGGATTGTGGAGCCTGTGTAGGTGTGTGTTTGTATTCCTGTTCGCCGCTGCTTTGGGCTTTGCACATGTTGCTGTTGTATCTGCATGGTAGGGTAAAACATAGGGACATGCTCTGCAGGAACCACAGCTGGGGCTTGAACTTGTGACCCTCTGCTTCTGGACACACTGGCTGGGTGTACTGCATCACACTGTTGCCACAGATGCACAATAGTCCCTGGGGCTACCTGTACTTTTCCTCAGCCAGACTTTGTATGTTGCACTGCACACCACGTACTGATGCAGGGCATGGCCTAGGTCCACTGCAGGGAGGTGGCACTGCCCCCTCCAGCATGGGCACACACCCTCTGCCAAGCTGACATGGCCATTTGCTGTCAGTGCTCGTAGTGCCCAGTCCAAGGCCATCCACTGTGTAGGTAGGCGCCCGCCTAGGGAGTGGATCCCGGGGTGGGGGACCATACATGGACATCCTCACATCCCCTCTCATCACTGCCTAACAATATTATGTCCCTTCCACATGGGGGCGGGATGGCTGGGGGGATGTCAGGTCAGTGCCCTAGCAACTATTGGCTAGGGTGAACCAGGTAGATATGGGTGGATTGTGTTTGGCCTTGGTCAGCTGCTATCTTTCTGATTTAGGGTTTCTATGTTCCTAGGTGCCACCTAGGCGCCCGCCTGGTCCACCCTGTGCCCCAGCTTCCCATGCTACATGTTCCGCCTGCGGCCCCCTATGCCCCATTTGCACCATCGCCATAGTGGCCATTCATACTTTGGCACTATGGTGTTGCTGAAAATGGAGCACTACTATCACATTTTTTGGTCTCCCTGCCTTGGCTGTACATTGCTGACACTTAAATGGTTTCTCTCTCCTGCAAATGTGCATCTAACAGCAGGTTTTCATTCGCGGTAGGATTCAGCCCTTCAGTTCAGCGCGTTAGTGTGAAAGGGACCTCTCCCCGCCCACTCTCCGCCCATTGAACCCTTCTCTCCGCCTTCTCTCCACCTTCTGCGGCGTTTACCGCGGCCAGGGACGTTAACAATTGTTAAGTAACATTAACGCGCGTTAATGTTACATACCGCGTGTAATGTAACATTAACAATCGTTAACATTACATAACGCGCGGTATGTAACGTTACCGCAGTTTAGTAAACATACTCCTAAATTTAGGGATATGTTTACTAAACCTTCCTAACGTGCGCGCTGTGCAATTATCACGCAGTGGCGCAAACAAGCGCTGAAGGCGGGGAAAGGCTCCCGGAGGGCGGAGGAAGGCTCCCCAGGGGCGGAGAGAAGGGGTCAATGGGTGGAGAGTGGGAGGGGAGAGGCTCCCTGCACACTAACGATGTGAAATCCGAGGCCAAAACTAACGCCAGTGAAAACCTCGCGTTAGAGCTGATTTAAAGGGAAAGAAACCATTTCTGTCAGCAATGTACAGCAAAACCAGGGAAACCTACAAAAAAGTGATAACTGTGATACATGTGCACTGAACAAAAGTGCAAATAAACAGTGAAAATGACCCCAACAAAATAAAAAAAAAACATAACCAAGCTGGGCAATAGTGATATTAATGGGAAACATCAAAAAGCACTCCCAAGAAAACTCCAAAAAAAGATATGAATTTTCAAAGGGTCTACGCTCTGTCCCCATACAAGGTGACTGATCCCACAGTGCAATTGCACTCATCAGGGTTTCCCTCTCCATTGGACAGGTTTCCTATGGCATGCACATGTTCCTGAACAGCAGGGTGGGCATGTTGGAATGGGCAACTGGATAGATGCTGGGAAAGGGGATACAGAGGGCTGCAGGCGGCTGCAGGCGGCACATGCTGTGGTGCAGCTGGGGCACAGTGCGGACTAGGCAGATGCTGAAACTGTACAGCAGCCAGACAGCAACTGATGAGGGCCCAACATGGGCATGAGAGTGTTTATCACAGTGTCACAGGGGATAGTACCCAGCAGGTACCTCCAAGGGCACAGAACATTGTCAGGCAGCGTTGGGGGGAAGCGTGGACGCCTATGCAGGCAACCCTACCCCAGAACACGCACCATAGCCAGCCGCCTACCTGCACACTGGATGGCTTGAGACTGCACACCACCAGCACCACCAGCAGAAGGGCATGTCAGCATGCTGGCAGAGGGGTACTGGTGGTGGAGGGGGGCAGTGGCAGCTGCCCAGAGCAGACCATGGCCTAGCCCTGTGTAGGTGGGTGCCATGCACTGCAACAGACAGGCCCTGCCGGACAAACAGTCATGGTATCACCAGGGAATGCACTGTCTCTGTGGCAACACAGTGGTGCAGTGCACACAGCCAGTGTGTTTGGATGCAGAAGGTCACAGGTTCAAGTACCAGCTATGGTGCCTGCCAACCCAGTCCCCAAATTTTACCCACTAATACAGTCAGAACCTTTATTGCAGATGATGTAAACATGCCCAAAACACCTACATTTTACCCTACAGAGCACAGACTCCATAAACAGGTACATTACCTACAGCAGAGTCTCTCAAATGCAGTCCTGGAGGGCCAAACACCATTCAGGTTCCATGCTGCTTCTAATAAGGATGCCTGTGCTGCATATCTATGCACCACCCCCATGGTATGCAGATGTATCTCATGCATATTCATGAGTGACAGCATGAAAACCTGAACAGTGTTTGGCACATCAGGACTGGAGCTGGGAACCTCTGCCGTAAAGCAGCAGCCAACAGGGGCAGACACACCCACACCCACAGGCTCCATTAGGCAATGCCCCCTGGAGAGGCAGGACATTGGGCCCTGCGTGCATCTCCCAATACTAGCACTTGCATACCTTAGCAATGCCACCCTACACCTGGGAATACGGTACACAGCTATCAAAAGGTTGCTATGATTACTGGCAGATAGCAATTCCTATGTGAAGCACAGTTTGCTGATTGAGTTCCATCATAGCAACCTTTCTGATGTCTGTGGAGTGTGCTTCAGGTCTGGTCTCTGACAGTGTTTACCACCCTGGGGAATGACCCCCAACAGTATTGCGTACCATATCCATGCCTGCACTGTGCCCAGGACTGGTGTGGTGGCCAGGGCTGCTAAACACCTCTATAGTAGCACAATGCTGGCATAGGTGTGGGAGTGTGTGTCTGTCTATCCAGTGTGTGGTGGCTGCAAACACCCTCCACAGCCCACACTGCCAGCACTGTTGCCAGTATTGGCCTGCCAATGTGCATAATGAGGAGCAAGGTACCATGGGTATAGCCTGGACAGGGTGGCCTGGCCAGGATGCATCTGCACAGGGCATAGGGCACTGGCTGGGACATTGTAGTGCCCGGCCACCACCTGCACAGACAGGGTGGCCACAGCATGTTCTGCTGGGAGATCACTCTCACCCTGACTGAGCAGTGACCATGGCATGGCTAGGCTCCCCCATAGTGCTATGTTGTATTTTTTCATGTGATATTTATGGGTTCCCTTTTGGGGCCCAGTCACTGACTTATCTGCTTGGTGTGTATGCTGACATTCTAGTTCTGGGCGCACGCATGTCTACCAGGAACATGCACTATGGATTAGCTAGCAGACTGTCTGCAGCTGGGATGTGTCTTGTTGGAACACCTTGCAGAGTGCAGCGGCTGAAGACTTGCTGCAGGAGAATATCAGATAGTGGTGGGTTGCAGCTTAGCATATCCAGGCCCAATGTCTGTCTGCTATTGCTTTATGGATGTGTACAGAGCTGCATTGACTGCCCTGTAGGGTGTCTGTTTCCCAGCAGGACTGGGGTTGATGGTCCCCTCTATTACCACCATTGCAGCGAGGTAGAATGTGGATCTGTTGGTGGGAGACCATGTTTACCACCCTCAGCCCTGGAGGAGGAGGGTGGTGACCATGTTTACCACCCTCAGCCCTGGAGGAGGAGGGTGGTGGTACATAATCCTCCTATGGGTCCATAAGGGCTAAAACTGACTGAGACATACAGATATAGCCAAGGTGTATCTGCAGAAACTACCTATTTCACACATTAGCACTGCTGGGGACCTGGTGCTGGGCGCCCCACCTCACCCTCAGGGTGAGTGCAGTACCTGCACAATGTGACGGTGTGTAGCTAATCTGTGCCAGTACCACACACGGTCAGTTCCCCCTACTAGGCCGAGGTGCTGTGGGGGTGCATACCCCATCTTGTGATCATCTGTAGACTGCTGATTTGCATGTGCAGTGCATCATGGGTATGGGTGGGTTAACCCTATCCTGGTGACCACAGCAGAATGTTTGTGTGCTGACATGCAGTCCTTCTGCAGCCAGCCAGGGGGCTGCTAGCAGCTATGGAGCTGTAGCCCACTGGTTACTTCACTACTTGTGGAGCCAGAGGTCATAGGTTCAAACCCACAGTGGGGCTATTTGATAGGGCTGTCCACAGCATTGTCTTTTTTAATGTACATTAGTGCTGCCAGCAAAACACCCTCAGGGTACTGTAACCATAAGGTGCCTCAGAAGGCGCCTTATAGGGCACCCTATAAAGCGCCTTCTGAGGCACCTTATGGTTACAGTCCATATAAGGTGTCCTATGGAGCGCCTTATAGGGTGCCCTATAGGGGACATTATAGGGTGCCGTGGCAGACAGTGCACTTTATAATGTGCCCTATGGAGTGCCTTATAGGGTGCCTTATGCGGCACCTTAGGTTACGGCATGTGAGGGTGTGTTTGCTGGCAGCAATAATTAAAATACAAATAAAATGCCTTAAGAAACAATGCTTGCATGTCAAGACTGATGCCTCAACCAGCCTTATGCATTAGGCACACTGGGGATCAAACTCATGACCCCTGTAGCATCAGTCAGTGTATCAACCATTGTGCTACACTTCTGTTTCTATGTTTGGATGTCTGTGCGCCTACTTAAGATTACCACGCGGTAACGCACTTAGCGGCACTTTGCCAGATAATGTGCGCAGCAGCGCGTTATCGCACGCTAATCCCGTTTTGCTACTTTAAACTGAAACACCCACTCCTTATATGGCATCCTGCACACTAACGCTGGGCGCACATTAAGAAGGTTTAGTAAACATACCCCTTAGAATATAATCCTTTTCTTCATAAAGAGAAGATAATAAAAATCATATAAAATCAACATGTATTTCATAGGCAAACAGCTATAAAAATGTATTGAACAGAGGCGATAAAATTATGCCTGCATGAACAATGCTAAAAACTAGTTCCAAAAAACTTTCGGCCGGTCTAATTCATTTTAAAAAGCAACTTTTCACTCTTCTTCAAAATGTCAAGTAATTCTCCTTGGCTCTAGTATCCTTAGGTATAGAGTCCCATAAATAAGGTGCTGTTGCAGAAAGGCCTTAATTCTAGGCTTTGACCAATGTAGGTGGCATAGTGAGGGGAACCTAGGGACCATTCTTGCACTGACCTCAGTGTTGTATTAGGAGTATAGTACTAAAATGCTGGTGAGTATTTCACGCAAAGCTCTAAAAGCAAAACAAGTTTAAAATGGATATGGGTAACTCAACAGCTAGGTTTGCCAACTTTATGAAGGAGAGAAAACAGCTCCTCCCCCTCTCCATGCCCCTCCGTGCCCCAGCCCACCCCTCCCCTCAACAATTAATAATTGCAGTAGTGGCAGCAGAACAGATTTCAACCACTGCAGGCCACTTCGAAGGGAAAGGGGGGTTACCCTCATCAGGCCCATTGAGTTACAGCGTCCCTCAGTCTCCACACACACATCCCTCAGATGCCCCCCATAGATATGATCCTTTAAACATAGTATTTCCCCAACACAGTCTACACCCTCCCCCCCCCCCCCACACACACACTGTAGTCTGCAATATGTGTACAGAAGCACTATCCACAGCTCCTCCCCTATTCCCCAGGGTTGCCATCTCAACCCAAGACAACGGAACAGGCTGATCTATTTCTAGTGTACCAACACTGAATTCACGGATTTATAGCTCCCATCAAGATAAATGAATGGTACAATTAGAAATACAACTTCATATATGCAATAGGGAAAAACTAGGTTTGGATCACCTGCCTGGTTGACCTAGGATGAGTTGGTAATCCTACATGTCTAGATAATTAAATCCCTCCAGTGGTATGAGTTCCCTTTTCTTACCTCCGCTCTTGCCACCCTTCTTTTTCCTCTTCCATCCCTCTCTTATGTCTGGCTTCCACTTCTCTCCCCTTCCTCCCTTTCATGTCTTCATGTCTTCCTTTCCCTCTCATCTTATCTAAGGACTGGTGACCCCACCTTCCTCTTTCACAGGTCAATGCAGCAAAATGTCCTATGCTCTAGCGCAGCATGCTGGTAGAGATTTTCCTGTGCTAGTCTTGCTCTCTGATGCAGAAAGCAAGCTAACGCAGGAAAATTGCGAGCAAAACCATTGTTCTAAAAGCATAGCACAGTGAGTGGCCAATCGCATGCAAGCAAAGGAATTTTTAATTTCTCCCCAATTCAAAATACTGCGCTGAAACGTAGTGCTGGTTTTTTTTACTCTTTTTTTAACACTGGGTCTTCTAGGGCCACAAATGATTTTTTTATGGGGGGGGGGGGTGTCAGATGGGAGCTGACTGGCATGTTGTTTTTTTAAAATCTCCCTTCTGGTCAGTGCATGAGCTAATTCCCCTCCCTCGTTGACAGGAAGGGAGATGTTTGTAAGCGTGCCAGAGCATGCACAGGTATTAAACATAATGCAGGCCCCTGGGTGCAGACATTTGGCATGCTTTCCCTTTTAATACAGATGTTTTGTGCACAGCTTTCTTACAGCATTGCTGAGCAAAACCTCTGCATTGAACTTCCATTAGAGCCTTAGCTATGAACTCTAGTACAGGGCTTCTGCATCGACCGGTCAGTCCTTACCCACTTCTACCTATCTGTTTTCCCTTCTCAGTCTCTCATTTCCTTCCTGCAATGCTCCTCCATCTCAAGAATACTTTTTCCTGATTCTTACTTATCCCCTAGCTTCATCCTCCTCCCTCAGTAATTCCCCAAATCTGACTCATTCTTTCCCTAATTTCACTCTTTACCCAGTGCTCCACTATATCTTATTCATCCTCCCCAGCCCCACTCATCTTTTAACTCAGCTTTGCTCATCCTATCCCACTACTCCCCCGTTTTTACTAATTCTCCCCCCCAGTGCTCTCCAAGCTTCATTTCTCTCTAGTGCTCTCCAGATCCCCGTCCTTTACCCATATAGTCCCTCACTCCAGATGCTTTTTCTTCCTCCAATTGTTTCCCTTAGAGAATAATTTATCTTCTCAACGTGCTTTCCTGCCAGTCTAGAAGAAAAGAGGGTGGAAGTAGCATTGAACCACTTCTCATCCAGTCAGTTCAATACTCTTCATGGAGTCAATAGAGGAGAGACCAAATCTACTTGTGTGGCCTCTTCACCATGGATTCCACCTCAGCCCCTTAGGCTGGTAGTTGGAGCAGCTTAGGCACACATCAGCTCCTACCGTAACAGGGCCAGTCTTGCAATAAGCTTGAGACTTACCCATGCTGCTTACACATGGCTTTGCGGTATAGAAGAAAAAGAAAGCTGAGGGAGATTGTCAGTCAGCAGAAAACCATCACTTACATTGGCTGGTTTTCGTTCCTGCCAGCGCAGCCTCTCTTTTAGAAAACAAGCCGAGCCAGCGAAATGCCAGCCAGTTGGCAGCCCTACCAGCAGTCACTGTAATTCTCTGAGTAATAGGGAGGTTCTTTGCCCTGGCTCTTTCTAACAGAATGTTCACTGCAGTGCTTTGTAATAATTGGATTTCTTGGGGAGTCCCCTGTAGAGAGAATTGTAGCCTCAGTAACTCTTTTAAAGCTCGGCCGGATCCAAGTAAGGCTGTAGCTGATGAATCAGCTATAATTTTATAAAAATGTGATTGATGGCATCAGTTATTGGACATCTAAATTAAATGCTGAATCTAATACAAACGGAATCTTTGAGGGCTACCAACAGGTCGGGCTTTCAGACTATCCCTAACTAATATGTATGAGAGAGATTTGCCTGCCACTACCTCTAGTGAATACATGCTCATGGATCTTCGATAGGAATATTCTGGCTTGTCTGTGGCCCTCTAGGATTAGGAGTACAGACCAAGGTCTTAGGTTCTTGACATGTTTCTTTGGTGTATGCAGTTTCCTCTTTTATTGGAAGAACTCCCTGACTGTTTCAGAACTATCATATCTTTATCGTGTTTTCACTTCACATTTTATTTTAATAGCATGTGATACATCCCTAAATTTTTATTTGTGGTAGTTTTTAATGAGGAAATATATCTCCCGATTAGAGCAGATGGAGCAATGTTGCTCCGCTGTAACAGATGTTTCCATAGACAGCAGGATTAACCAGGCCCACGAGTGGGTGGCGTCAGACAGTGCCAGAACAGAATTCCTCTCCAAGAGTTCAGTGGTCTCCTCAGCTCCTCTGTTCAAAACCTTAAAAAGTGAAGGTCATGCTCCAGTGGCATTCCTGGGCCCTCCGTCACCCAGGACAAGTACCCCCCATGCTGCTGGTGCCCCCTGGCACAGCATGGCACTGTGTGCTGCGATGCAACCCCCCAACCCCAATGGGCCCCTTGGAGGCAGCATGACAAATTTATGATTAAGCTTGGGATGCCATAGTGTCTTGGACTCTGGGGCCGGTCACTCTGCTCTCCCAGCCAAAGTCTCGCAGTTCATGGGACTTTGGCCAGGAGAGCAGAGTGGCCGGCCACTGGAGAATTAGTCACTGTGGCAAACCAAGTTTAATTGTAGGTTTGCCACACTGCTTCCGTGGGGCCAGTAGAGGTGCATTTCCCTTCCAGCAAGCATCCGGGACAGCTGCACCCACCGCCCCACCCTTGGTACCTAGATAAGGTCTTAGATAGTGCTGGGGAGGAGTCTGCTGTCTTGGTACATGTCGGTACCAATGACATAGGAAAATGTAGTAGGAAGGTTCTGGAGTCTAAATTTAGGCTTTTAGGTAGGAAGTTGAAATCCAGAACTTCCAGGGTAGTGTTCTCCGAAATGCTTCCCATTCCACGTGCAGGACCCAAAAGGCAGGCAGAGCTCCAGAGTTTCAATGCGTGGATGAGACAATGGTGCAGAGATGAGGGGTTTGGATTTGTTAGGAACTGGGGTACATTCTGGGGAAAGGAGGGGCTCTTCTGAAGGGATGGGCTTCACCTTAACCGGGATGGAACCAGGCTGCTGGCATTAACCTTTAAAAAGGAGATAGAGCGCTGGGAGAGAGCGGAGAGGCGGCGCAGAGGTCCGGTGAGGCATGCACCTGCTCCGGCAGTCCCGACGTCATCGGGGGCCTGGTGAAAAACCGGAGCAGTGGGAGAGTTTGCCTGGGAGAGAGCGGAGAGGCGGCGCAGAGGTCCGGTGAGGCAGGCACCTGCTCCGGCGGTCCCACGTCATCGGGAGCCTGTTCAAAAGGTTCCCTGGGTTGGCGCAGCCGGAGGTGCTAGTCGGGGCAGCGATAGAAGGGGCTAGATACAAGGGGCATTTCACGCCCCTTGGGAACCCCTTGGAGCAACGAAGGAGCAAAGAGCCTGGGTCGTCGTCCTCTGGTTGTGGGGATTGAGATGGGAAAATGTAAGAAGAAGATTGAGCCAGCTGTGGCAGCTGAGCCTGCGGTGGGCCCTATGGACAAGCATGTTAAGGTACTGTCTGGTGTGGATGCTATGCTTGACCCTGACTTTCTTGTGCTCCGGCCCTCTCCAGTGTCCTTGAGCTCTCCTGACCGGACACCACCTTCTCCCCCAGTCTATGCTTCTCCTCCTTTGTCCACTTCAGAGGGTATGCGGTTTCAGAAGAGTACCCCGGTGATAACGGGGGAAAAACTGAAGCCTGTGGTATGGGTACCTGTTCCAAATGAAGCCAGTTTAGTGCCTGATGCGCAGGTAACTCTGGCTGACATTTGGAAGGTGGTTACCCGTATTGAAAGTTCTTTAGTGCCTACTGTTGTGCAACTTTGCAGTTTCTCTTCGGAGATTACTGCTAAGTTGTCTGAGGTGAATGATAAGGTGGAGATTGTTTCTAAGCAGATTACTAATTGTGAAAATCAGTGTCAGGCTCTTAAAGCTGTGAATGCTTCTCATATTAAAGATAGTTTAGTCTTACACCACAAAATGGAACAGTATGATAATTTGTCTCATGCAAAGATTGTTAGGATGTTGAATTTTCCTTATTGTTGGTTGCTTTCAGCTGAAATACTTTTGCAAAAGTACTTTAGAGAGGTTTTGGGATTGGCTTCAGCTGATTCCTTCTGTCTCTCTAAATTTTATTATTTGACTGGTAGAGTTCTGTCTCGGGGTTCCCCTGGGGGGTTTGATGAGGTTCAAGGTGGTGTTGACCTTGATCTCACCAAATTCCTGGAGGACTCACAAGATAATATTTCTTCTAGAGCCACTTTGGTAGTTTCATTTCTTTCCGATCAGGATAGAGCTCTTGTATTTCGTAGCTATTTCAAGAATATGTCTGTACCTTTTTGTGGTGCGAAAGTGCAAATTTTTCCGGGTGTCTGTAGGGCAACTCAAACTAGGAGACAGGGTTTTTTGGCCCTTAAACCTAGAGTGATTGCCCTCCCGGCCACCTTTTTTCTTCGTTATCCTTGTAAGTGCTTGTTAACTTTTCAGGTATCTAGGTTTGTTTTACTTGATCCTACTCAACTTGAGTCATTTATTTGTGATAAAGAGGGGCCTGGCACGAAGGGACTGGGATAGGTGTTTTTTGTTAATTTAGCTGTCTAGAAATTCAGGAGTTGTGACTCTTGTTTTTTCCTTTTTGATTGTTATTATGGTTATTATATTCTCCCCATATTGTGGGCTAGGTATGATGTATTGTTATTTTGTATATTTTTTCTGTTCTGTATTCTTTTCTTAATGAATCATCAGTATGTTTCTTTATGCTTGCTTTGTAAGTTTGCAAAAAATTTCAATTAAAAAAAAAACAAAAAACAAGGAGATAGAGCAGCTTTTAAACTAGATAACAGGGGAAAGCCGACAGTCACCCAAGAGCGGATGGTTCGGAAGAATGTATCCTTGAAGGATACTACCAAAAGCAGAGAGGTTCCAAAAAAGAGTAAAGTAGCCCAAATGCCCTCGAGTATGGAGCAGACAGAGCTTAAAGATCCCAAATTACCCATGTATACCAATAGCCAAATTAATATGAATAAAATACAGTCTCTAAAATGCTTGTATGCAAATGCTAGAAATCTAAAAAATAAGATGGGAGAGTTAGAATACATAGCACTAAATGAGAGGTTAGATATGAATGGAATATCAGAGACATGGTGGAAGGAGGACAACCAGTGGGACACTGTGATACCTGGGTACAAACTATATCGTAATGATAGAGCTGATCAAATTGGAGGAGGGGTTGCACTCTATGTTAGAGAGGGCATTGAGTCAGAAAGGATTAAAGTTTTGCAGGAAACAAAATTTGTTGTGGAATCTCTATGGATTGAAATTCCATGTAAAAAGGGGAAGGCAATGGCAGTGGGGGTGTACTATCGACCGCCTGGCCAGAATGAACAAATGGATGATGAAATGCTCAAAGAAATCAAGGAAGCTAACAAAAGTTACAGCGCGGTAATAATAATGGGTGATTTCAATTACCCCGGTATCGACTGGGTCAGTGTCACGGCAGGGCATGCTAGGGAGATAAAATTCCTAGATGACATAAACGACTGCTTCTTGGAGCAGCTGGTTCATGAACCGACCAGAGGGGAAGCCATATTAGACCTAGTCCTTAGTGGAACACCAGATCTAGTGCAAGAGATAAGGGTGTTGGGGCCACTTGGCAACAGTGATCATAGCATGATCGCCTTTGATTTAATTAGCGGAGGAGGGATAGTAAGGAAATCCACAGTACTACCTTTTAACTTTCGAAAGGGAGACTATGATAAAATGAGGAAAATAGTTAAGAAAAAACTAAAAGGAGCAGTTGCAAAGGTTAAAGACTTACATCAAGCTTGGGTGTTGTTGAAAAATACTATCTTTGAAGCCCAGACAAGCTGTATTCCACGCTTTAAGAAAAGTGGAAGTAAGTCCAAAAAACTGTCAGCATGGTTTAAAGGTGAGGTCAGAGAGGCTGTTGTTGCCAAAAAAGCATCTTTCAGGAAATGGAAAAAAGAGCCAAACGACGAAACCTGGAAACAGCACAAACACTGGCAAGTCAAATGCAAGGCATTGATAAAGCAGGCAAAGGGAGAATTTTAGAAGAAGCTTGCTGCGGAAGCAAAAACCCAAAATAAAGATTTTTTCAAGTACATTCATAGCAAAAAACCTGTGAGAGAGTCAGTTAGTCCATTAGATGATAGAGGAGTTAAAGGGGTACTAAGAGGCAACAAGGCGATAACGGAGAGACTGAAGGAATTCTTTGCTTTGGTGTTTACTAAGGAAGATGTAGGGATGTTACCCATGACTGAAGTGGTATTTAAAGGTGCGGAAGAATTGAAGGAAATATCGATACATCGGGAAGATGTATTACAACTATTAGATAAACTGAAGAGTAGCAAATCACCTGGGCCGGATGGTATACATCCAAGGGTGTTGAAAGAACTGAAATATGAGATTGCAGACCTGCTATTAGTAATCTGTGAACTATCATTAAAATCATCTCTAATACCTGAAGATTGGAGGATCACCAATGTAACACCAATTTTTAAAAAGGGTTCCAGGGGTGATCTGGGAAACTACAGGCCAGTGACCCTGATATCAGTGCCAGGCAAAATGGTAAAAAACATTATAAAGAACAAAATTACCCAACATGTAGATAGTCATGGCTTAATGGGAGAAAGCCAACATGGCTTTAGCCAAGGAAGATCCTGTCTTACTAATCTGTTATATTTTTTTGAAAGTGTAAATAAACAGGTGGACAAAGGTGAGTCAATTGATATAGAGTACCTGGACTTTCAGAAAACCTTTGACAAGGTCCCTCATCAGAGACTTTTGGCAAAACTAAAGAGTCATGGGATAGGAGGCAGTGTACTACTGTGGATCAGGAACTGGTTAAAAGATAGAAAGCAGAGGGTTGGGCTAAATGGCCAATTTTCCCAATGGAGAAAGGTGAATAGTGGTGTACCCCAGGGATCTATGCTGGGTCCGCTGCTTTTTGACATATTCATAAATGACCTGGAAAGTGGAATAACGAGTGAGGCTATCAAATTTGCAGATGACACAAAACTATTTAAAGTTGTTAAAACCCAAGAGGATTGTGGAAAATTGCAAGAGGATCTTGATAAATTGGGAGACTGGCATCAAAATGGCAGATGAAATTTAATGTGGACAAGTGCAAAGTTATGCACCTAGGGAAGAACAACCCAACCTATGGTTACACGATGCAAGGTTCCACTTTAGGAACCACCACCCAGGAAAAAGATTTAGGCGTCATTGTGGATAACATGTTAAAACCCTTGGCCCAGTGTGCAGCGGCGGCCAAGAGAGCAAATAGAATGCTAGGTATCATAAGGAAAGGAATGGAAAATAAAACAAAAGATATTATAATGCCTCTATATCGTTCCATGGTGAGACCACACCTTGAATATTTATTTATTTTATTTATTTAGTGTACACTTATATCCCGCTACTTCCAGCGATCAGCAGCGGTTTGCTATACATAACAGTATGGTTGTACAGGCCATGGATTAAAATATACATAATGATTCAGTACAGGACACAAACATTCAGATTACAGGCTTACACTTGATTGCAAGACATTGATTACACATGTATGTACATATTTACAGGTTGTCGGAGTCTATAGGTATTTGACGCGTAGTGCTCTTTCCTTGTGCCTGGTGAAAGAGGTTATGTGGGCTTGAAGTGTGTCTGGAAAAGATGCGTCTTTAGCTTTTTTCTGAATACCAACAGGTCACTGATTGCTCTCAGTTCGCATGGTAGTTGGTTCCATAGCAGTGGCGCTATGAATGAGAATGCTCGGTTGCTGGTGGTTGCAGTGACAGCTCTCAGGCTAGCCGTAACAATGAGGGTATTGAGGTGTGTGGTTCTTCTGCTTCTGTTATTTGGCTGCGATGTGATAAGGGCGTTGAGAAATGAGGGTGCTATATTATGAATGAGCTTGAATGTGGTGATTAGGATTTTGTATTGTATGCGTGCAGTGATGGGGAGCCAATGTAGGTCCATTAGAATTGGTGTGATATGCTCCTTCAGGCCTTTCCTCATAATTAATCTAGCTGCCACATTTTGCGCCATTTGGAGGATGTTGAGGGTTTTTTTAGGCAACCCTTGTAGTATGGCGTTGCAGTAGTCCAGGTGAGGAATGATGAGGGCTTGTGCAACGATCCTAAAATCTGAGTGCTCTATGATGCTACGTAGTGGGTGCAAGACTTTTATTTTGTGGAAAATGGCTCGATTGGTAATTCGGAGATGCTTTTCCATCTTTAGGTTGCAATCCAGTGTCACGCCCAGGTATTTTAGCTCGCTCTTTGTGGCGTAGACGTTATTGTTCATGGTGACTGTAGGTGGTGGGTTGAAATCTGGTTTTCTGGAAATGAACATCACTTCGGTCTTTTTGTGATTAATGGCCATGTTATTCTGTTGCAGCCAGAATTGTAGCTCACTGAGGCATTTTTCCAGTTGACTGATGTTCGGGTTGTCTACATCAAGTTGAGTGTAGAGCATTAGGTCATCAGCATAGATGTGATAACTGATCTGGTGTTCCTGGAATGTTTTACAAACTGGTCGTAGATAAAGGTTGAAGAGGAGGGAAGACAGGGCCGAGCCTTGAGGTATGCCTTGTGTTTGGGGGAAAGTTGCGGCCTTCTCGTTGTTGAAGTGGACTTGCTGCATTCTGTTGTTTATGTAGGAGGCGAACCATTTCAGAGGGGCACCTCTAATGCCTATGGAAGCGAGTCTGTTTAGGAGCGTGAATTGCACACAATATTTATTTGAATATTGTGTGCAATTCTGGTCGCCGTATCTTAAAAAGGATATAGCGATTTTAGAAAAGGTTCAGAATAGAGCCACCAAAATGGTAAAGGGGATGGAAGGATACTCCTATGAAGAAAGGCTAAAAAGGTTAGGGCTCTTTAACCTGGAAAAGAGACGGCAGAGGAGAGATATGATAGAAGTCTATAAATTAATGAACGGAGTGGAACGGGTAAATGTAGATCGATTGTTTACGTTATCAGAATATAGAAAGACTAGGGGACATGCAATGAAGCTACAGGGTAAACTATTTAAGACTAATAAAAGAAAATATTTTTTCACTCAACGTGTAAGCAAACTCTGGACTTTGTTACCGGAGGATGTAATAAAGGCTGTTAGTGTAGCTGGGTTTAAAAAAGGTTTGGACAAGTTCCGGGAGGAAAGGTCCATAAACCATTATTAAGAAGGGACCCAGGATATCAATGCTTGACCCAGTACAAGCATTGTGGAACCTGTGTCTTTTGGGGAAACTGCTAGGTACGTATGACCTAGATTGGCCACTGTTGGAAACAGGATACTGGGCTTGATGGACCTTGGTCTGACCCAGTATAGCATATCTTATGTTCTTATGGTATGCCTCTGCCATCCTCGTGGAGGTGGGAGGGATTGTGCACCCGATAAATCTCACTGTCTACAGAAAACACCCATTAAAGGTGAGCAAGATTGCTTTTTCTGTTGAAAAACAAGACTGAGTCAGGCACACAAATGGGTCGTTCCACAAATTTAAGACTGTTCACTTGTTTCTGCATTGTCCCATTCCTGGGGGCAGCCTTTGCTGATAGAATATGAGATTTGCTGGTTCGCATGAACAGACTGGTCAGCACAGTCTGCTCATGGGTAACTTGTATGGTTTAACGATATCCTCAATTGCTTTCCCTGTCTCTCCTTGTCTTCCTTTCTCACTTTTATTTGAATTTGTAATTGTAAACCACTTTGCTGCCAACCATGCAAAAGACGGTATATCAAGAGTTTAATAAATATAAACAGAACATAAACACCGCTTGACTGAAGGCACTGTCCTTTACTGAGGCTTGGTCAAAGCTAAGGAGCAAGGACCATGTGGCTGTTTTGCTGATGCATCGATCGAGGTACACTTCAGGACAGCCAGGCTGCTACAGTGGCTCTAATCTGAGGAGACGTCACCTTAGAGATGAGTGGAGAACCCTTTTATTTAAAACAGAATTGAAAGCATAATGCTAGCCAATTTGTTAGGGTTCTTTTTGCAAATGATATTCCAGATATGGAGGGATCAAAGAAGAAGAAAAGTCTAAACGATTCAGCTCTTAAAGCAGCATGCACGAAAATCTGAAAATTGGACCTGTTGGCGCCCTCTAGGATGGGAGTAAAGATCAAGGCCCTAGGTTCTTTAGTGCATGACGTGTCCTTTATTCTGTCCTACCTGTCTCTCGTCTCCTGTTCCTTGCCACTGCTCTGCTAGCCAGTATGAGGCATGGAGGAGTAGCCTAATTGCCAGAGCACTGGCTTGGAAACCAAGAAACCAGGGTTCAGTTCCCAATAGCACTCCTTGTGACCTTGGGCAAGTCACTTGACCCTCCGTTGCCTCAGGAAATTCCAAGTTATCAATGTACATTTCCAGGTTTAAGTTACAATGTAAACAGCTTTGATTGAAATGGTAAAGCAATATAAAAGACCTGTTAAATAAATGTGTGTCCACTCTCCCTGCCAGCTTCCAATTATACTGTGGTTGTCACTGTGGCTATACACATCTTTTTGTTTGCTCTGCCAGATGTCACTCTGTTCATCCTCACTGAAGGTATCTCCCAGGGGTACCAGTCTGCCTTGGCTACCTTATCCCCCAGCCCTGGCTACCTTAGTTCCCTAAGAAAAGCAAACAACAGGTGTGCCAAGACAGTGGTAGGTCAAATGGTCTTTATTAAAAATCCCAATGAGTTGCAGCTGACACCTTCTTCAGGAGGAATATACCTCAAAACAAACCAAAAGCATAAACAGAAAATCAAAACAAACAATAAAATTGTGATAAAAAATACAGCGCACAAGTGTAGCACTAAAACGTGTTGAGACAAATTGAATAATGGGAGCTTGAGGTGCAGAATCTAAACTACCTCCAGTTAAATAAGCTTAAAATTGCTATTATCAAAGTAAACTGCTGTCTGATTGTATAAGCCTAGACTTCTAGTATCACTGTAATTTCACTGTCTGTCTAAATAAGCGTACATTGCTAGTAGCATAGGAAGTACTTGTCTGTTATAAATGTGCCCACTGTGCCCCTGCAATTGATCCTAAGTCCTAAGCCTCTATACTGAACAAACAGATCGGCTAGTGAGCCCAAAAGCGACTCGCAAAAACAGAGTGTACCACCCACCGAGCACATGGCACCCCACCTACTAACAATCACATATTTTTACCTCCTCACGAACCTATTCTATAATACCCTTGCCCTCACCACTTCCCAATACCAGATCCCAGTCCTGCTGGGACAAGGTAAAAGGCACTTATGGAACCACTGCCCACCACCAATGGAAGCCAAGCATAACCTACACCCGCACCTCATACACATACCCATCCAACACATCACAAAGGCCAAGGCAGAGAGGCACCTGAAGCCCCACAACCTAAGATGTGCCCTTATAAACGCATGCTCGGTCCACAGAAAATGGCCAGCCATCTCAGACCTGATCATTCACCACAGTTTAGATATGCTACTAGTCACACAGTCATGGCTCTCCGACTCAGACTCAGTCCTCCTCAACCAGCTCATCCCACCTGACTTCTCCATCCACACATGCCACAGAACCAGCCAAAGAGGCGGAGGAGCCTTCATTCTAGTGAAGACAGAGCTCCAATTTCAGCTGCTGTCCTCCAATAGCACGAGCAACATGGAAGCAATCACTATAGCTAACAAATTCTCCACCATCAACCTAATCTACAGGTTGCCACCCCCCTCCCCTGATGACTTGTCAACAATAATTGACCTAGCCTACAACCCCAAGAACCCAAGTTTACCAAACTGGGTAGTGGGCAACCTCAACTTGCCAGCTCTCCAAAACACCCAGATCGAAGCCTTCCTCGAAGCTCTCAACGAGCTAGGATACAAGCAGGTAATAGAGGTCCCCACTCACGTAAAAGGAAACACACTGGATCTGGTCTTTGTGCCAACTCCCACCATAAGCACTAGCCACAACCTTGATCTATCCATCACACCAGTACCGTGGTCTAACCATAGCCTAATTAAATTTCAGATGCCCATGAACGAAGGTAATTATCCTTGCAGGAAAGATGAGATCCCTCCAACATCCACGAGGAGATTCTGACTTTTTGAAAAAGAAGAAATCAGCAAAAATGCACTACCTAGCCTCAACATGACTGCACTCACCCTCAATGAAATGATATCCAAATGGAACAAGAGTCTGAGCTCCGCAGCACAACTACCTGCCTCAAACACACTACCAAAAAGAAGGAAAGCAGCGAAATGGTATTCCGCCAAAATCCGATCCTCCCTACTCCACCTCAGAAAGCTCGAGAGACGATGGAGGAGTTCCCGATACAATGATGCCTTGGCAGCCTACACCTCCTACTTGGACAGACACCAAGAAACAGTAGCAAATAAACGGAAAGAACATCACACTGAACTCCTGAGACGGTCCCTGAATAAACCCCACGACCTCTTCAATGTTGTGAGGTCTCTGACAAAGGAGCCTGCTCCCCCCCAAACCGGACTTACTACATCCTCAGGAATTCGCCAACTACCTACAAATAAAGTCCAGCCAACCCAAGACCAACATAACCCCAATTCAAGAACCCAAGCAGCATCACCCAACACCATTGACAGCATTCACACCACCATCCACGCGAAGAATAGAAGAGATCATCACATCGATAAATACCACCACAGCCCCAACGACCCCTGTCCAGCATTCTGGATAAAGTCACTGCGCAATGAATTAAGCCCATCCTTAATCAAGATCATGGGCCTATCCTTTGCAACAGGAGTATTCCAATCAGTCCTGAAACAGACCTCCATATGACCCCTCCTTAAAAACAATAAACTCGACCCCAAAAAAACGGAATTCTACTGTCCAATCTCCAGCATTCCCCTACTGGCCAAGATAATAGAGAAGGATGTACAACAACAAATCCAGCACCACATTGATACTACTGCCCCACTCGACCCAGGTCAACATGGATTTAGTGAATCCCACGGCGTAGAGACCCTCCTCACTACACTACTCAGCACCCTAATCACAGGGATCGATACCAGCAGTAAAGGGTACGCGTTAATCTTCATGGACATTGCCGCCACTTTTGACTCAGTTAATCACGAGACTCTTCTGTCACGGCTACAAGAGAAGGGAATCTATGACTCAGCCCTGAGCTGGTGCAGATCATACCTGACAGACAAATGGCAGCAAGTAAGAGCTGGGTCATGGACCTCCAAGCCCTTTGAACAAACACAGGGAGTCCCCCAAGGATCATCACTCTCAGCCCTCCTTTTCAACATATACATGCAACCCATCTGCTCAATCATCCACTCCTTCAAGGTCTCCTGCCTCGTGTACGCCGATGATGTGCTACTCTTCTCTCCATTCTCAATCAACCAACCCGACTTCTCGACCCTGACAAAGTGTTTCGAGGCTGTCACAGACTGGCTCCACACACAGAGCCTCAAAATTAATTTCAAGAAAACTGATGTCCTATTTATCACTAAGAACCACTCTTTCACCCCACCAACCTCAATAAGAGTAAGAGACTCAGAGCTCTTGAGCAAGCCCATCATCCACTACCTGGGCATCACCCTCGACCAGCATCTTGACATGAAGGCACACATAAACAATAGAGTCCGAGCAATCTATCATAAGATATGAACTGTCCGCCACCTGCGCCCCTTATTGGAACCAGATGACTTTTGGACGATCTTCCAAACATTGGTAACCCCGCACTTCGACTATGCCAATGCTATTCTACAAGGACTCCCCAAGAGCACCCTGAACCCCCTGCAACTGGCAATGAACACATCCGCCCAAGTCCTGCATGGAGCCTCCAGAAGGAGCCACATAACCCCCATCCTAAAAATCCTCCACTGGTTACCAATCCACTGCAGATACACTTTCAAGGTCTTACTAATGACTTTCAAGGCCATCAACAACTTATCCCTCATTTCCCTAACAGACCTTATCCTCCCCACACCCGCAAACAGGACCAAAAGGTCATTCGCTGTGAACACCCTTGTAATCCCCAGTGTAATAACAAAGTGTTCCCAGTCAGCAAGGAACAGAGCATTTGTATACTACACGCCTATGCTCTAGAATGCTCTCCCACCCCCCATCTGGGCAATAACCGACCTCGCCCAATTTCAAAAGGTGTTGAAGCACCACTTATTCCTCCAATACTACTCCCTAACCAGAGAAACAACACAACCAAGCCTACCCCCCTCCTACCCCAACGACACCAGGGCATGACACATACCGACAATCTGAAACGAACGCCCAAAGTCCGAGAGTGCCGTTAGTCCATAGCAACATTTGTGGCATACCTTGCCGACAAATAGCGCAAATGTATATTGTTATTTATAGTTGTATATAGTTACCCCTGTTAAAATCCAAGTTGTAAAAACCTGTTATCTGTAATGTACACTGCATTGTTCTGCTGTGTTGAACAATCTATTGTTACCTGTAAACCGCGCTGATTGTAAAAAGCGCGGTATAGAAATAATATAAATAAAAATAAGAACAATAAGTTAACTTAAAATACATTAAGAATTGTTTCAAAATAACAAAACGAAATGCAGGAAGCTAATAATAACCAAGCATCAAGGAGCAATCATGTTGGGACAAATAATAAAATGATAAATGTCATATTAAAGAAATATGTATAAAAGGGTCAAGAAAGACACTATATGGAACCCTTAGATGAACTGTGTATTGGGTGCGTTTATATTGTAGGAGTCACCTATGTAGGAGAATATTGGGGGCATAGGGGAAACCCATGCCAGTAAAGTGTGATAATCACAATATTTTTGAATCTATGGTGCAACAGGAAAAGATTCTGTGTTAAAAACCCATCTTATAATGTTTAAACTATCAATAGGATGGGACCCATTGTAAATAATAATGCTTACTTAGCAGCTGCAGATACAAGCTCTAAGTCCAGACCACCAAAAACAAAAGCTGCCATGAGAGGGAGATGTACAGTTAAAACATGTAAAAAGACTGCAATATAACATGTTACTGCTTGCAAGTGAAACAATCAAACTGAAAACTTGCCTTATTATTATGCCACATCATCTTCTAAAAGTAGCGCAATGCCAGCGTGTCAAACTACCCTGACTAGACTTCCATTTTAAACCTTCTAATGGCCCCAAAGGCGAGGTCAAGGGTGAATGTCAGACAAAAGCCTTTTAAGTAACTTGAACTCATTGTTACTATCTGCGTTTATCACTTTCTCAATTCTACAGACAAGAAATAAGCATGAGACAATAGAGCAATAGAAAAGCTAAAAAGACGCATCCACGGTATCAAAGAAAATCGCGGAGGATGTAAGTGAGCTCATGCAAATGAACCCTGAGAGTAAAAAACGAGTGAGCGAATAAATAAATAAATAATAAAAGTCAACGGGGACCCAGAGAGCGGGAACATGTGTACGTCACCTCCGCCTGTAAATCTTCAGCCTAAGTACTGATCAAATACATTGTCCGATCATGTGAAAGAAATTGAAACGCAGCCACGTCAAAACATGAGGACGCCAGGACAAGCGGACTTACTGAACGAGTGATCTACTGCTAGGGCATGCATTGCCATACTTAGAGACATGTGTACTAAAGTATAAAGAGATAATTAAACAAAATCTTGCAGTGCCTAAAGACATCCTGATCATGCTCTCGTAGGTAGAGCAAAAAACGCACTTGAATCCATCTAAACTGAATCTGTGGCAACGTATATAAAGAAAGGAGGAGGGGTAAGAGAGGGGAGGGAAAAGGGGGAGGGGGAGGGGGAGGGAGGAAGGGAAAGGGAAAAGGGAGAGGAAGGGGAGTGGGAAGGGGGAAGAGTACCATAAATAATCTCCAGCTGTGCTGTGGTTTAAATTGAACACACAGCATGCAAGTCCGAAAAAGATAAGTAAATGAATAAATAATTCCTGAAAGGGCAAGGACGGCAAGAATGATTAGTATATACTCAAAAGTGAATTTTATGAAATGAACATGCAACTGTATTGGTAACCCATCAGGAATAAAAGCACACTCATTGTTCAACATGTGGCATATGATCCAGTTTCCAAGCATAAGATTAAAAAGACCCCCAAAGAACTAAAATGTATAGGGGGAAGGTTGCAAAGGGCATCAACCCCTGACTGAAAAAAAAAATATCAAAGCCATATAACATAGAAATGTCAAGAAAAAGGGTGGCTAAAACAGCCTAAAATAAAATAAATAAATAAAGATAAGAGCAAAAAATAAATAAATAAAAAAATCAAGCTAAGAAAAATAAAAGTTAAAATTAAAAATGAACAACCATGTTTAGATGCATATGTAAAAAACTGTATAAAAACATGTGTAAAAACTAATACTGGAAAGATAAAAAAGGAAAGGGGGAAGGGGGAAGGAAAAGGGGGAAAAAAGGGGAGGAAAGAGAAGGGGGAGGGGAAGGAGGGGGGAGGGAAAGAGTGAAGTGGGAAGGGAGGGAAGAGGAAGAAGGAAAAGGGGGGGAGGGAAGGGAGGGGAGGGGAGGAGGGAATATTCTCCTACATAGGTGACTTCCACAATATAAACACACCGAACACACAGTTCATCTAAGGGTTCTATATGGACTTGGTAGACCTGTAGTTTGTTGTTCTTGCACTTGCCTACAGGTGGTTGTGTTCTCTTTTGGACTACCTTAGTTCCCTGCCAGCACATTGACTATCTGCTGTTTCTTTGGGTGACTTACCTGCTAAGGCCACTAGGATCATATTCCAGACCCATCTTGCAACAGCATGGCGAGGCCTGCACCATTGCAGGGTGGTACAGCAGCTCCTCCTCCTCCAGAACCAGGCAGCACAATACTATGGTTTCGGCCCTTGAAATGCTTGGCTGCCTAGTAGCCATCCTGGTCTACTTTGTGCACAGAGCATAGGCATACACAGATGTTCCTCACAGGGGCGGGGGCATGCATGTGCCACATAATGGTCTCATACTCAAGTGCACTTTTCTGGCACCACATGTATAGCTGCATTTTGTGCCATACTTGCATATCTCCATGGCTAATGTTTTCTATGGGGCTTCTACACATATGCAAGAGACATATGTATATTCGGAGATGGGTAACTAATTATCTTGGAAGGTCCATGCATAAATAAATAAATACACTGACTTCAGCCCCCCACCTTTTATTAAATTTAAAAATACAACAATACCGTTAAAGGATGAAGTAAGATACCTCGGAGTAACCCTTGATAAGCGACTCAACCTTCAATCTCATATCAGAAGAACTGTTAAAAGCGCTTACTATAGAATGAAAATTATTAGACGCCTGAAGCCCCTTCTCTCCCAACAACATTTCCGCTCAGTCTGTCAAGCTCTAATAACTCCAATTCTTGACTTCTGTAACCCTATTTACAACGGAATCCCGAAACACTCCCTCAAGCCACTTCAGATGGCTCAGAACACAGCTGCCAGAATAATCGCCGGCTCTTCAACTCAAGCCCACATCACCCCAATCCTTAAAGAACTCCACTGGCTCCCAATAAGCCTCCGTATCAGATACAAGTTGGTCATCAATATATTCAAAATCAGACATAAGACTTCAGCAATCAGTCTCCAAGCCCTCTTATTCCCTAACACCAGCAAAAGACCTAGAAGGAAAACCACAGCTGACACCCTCGGCACCCCAAGTAGCTATACTAAAGTCTGTAAACTCACCTCACAAAGAGCTCTTTCCTTATCGGCCCCTCGAATATGGAACTCTCTCCCCCCCGACCTACGATCTATTGAGGAACTGAAGGAATTCAGAAAACAACTAAAGTTCGTTCTTTTCATTGAGCACTACGGCTATGACACTTAACCAACTCATATTAATTGTAACCTCTCTATATTGTGTTTTTTGTAATAGTTCACCATGTTATGTATCCCACCTTTCACTTCCCATGCCTATGTTTAGCTTTTGTATGTCTTTGTAACCGCTTTGATTTAAGGATAAGGCGGTATAAAAAACCTGTTAAATAAATAAATAAATAAAATGCATGTGAATGCTGCTTTTTCTAAAATTGCCTTTGCTTTCCACACATTCTAATTTGCATACCTCCGCTGATGGATTAAAGCTACTGAAATGCAGGAGACATGGGGAAAAGAAGAAGCACTCTGGATTGCATTGGAAAGAGGAGATGGCACTGTCATCCATATTGCTGTAGTCTACAGACCTCCAACTCAAATTGAAGAGAGAGATAATGAATTGATTATAGATATTGATAAGATAGCAACAAAGGGGGAAGTGATCATATTGGGTGAATTTAATCTACCTGATGTGGATTGGATTACTCCTTCTGCACATCTGGAAAGAAGAAAAAAATTGTGGATGCTCTCCAAGATGCATTATTTAGACAAATGGTGATGGAACCAACCAGGGAAAGCTCAACGCTGGATGTAGTGCTCACAAATGGTAATAGTGTGTCAAATGTCTGCGTGAGTGCCCCTGTGAGCAACAGCGACCATCACACGGTGTGGTTTGAGATAAAAGCCATGGTACAGGCCAATCATAGCAAGCTCAAAGTCCTAAACTTCAAATACACTGACTTCAATAAAATGGCAGAGTACATAAGAACATAAGATATGCCATACTGGGTCAGACCAAGGTCCATCAAGACCAGTATTCTGTTTCCAACAGTGGCCAATCTAGGTCACATGTACCTAGCAGTTTCCCCAAGAGACACAAGTTCCACAATGCTTGTACTGGGTCAAGCATTGATATCTTCGGTCACTTCTTAATAATGGTTTATGGACCTTTCCTCCAGGAACTTGTCCAAACCTTCCTTAAACCCAGCTACACTAACAGCCTCCACTACATCCTCTACACTTAAAGGAGGAGATGATGGGGTGGAAGGAGATAAAGGAAGTGGAATTGCAATGGGCTAAACTAAAGGAGGCAATAAAAGGGGCAACCGATAAATATGTAAGAAAAGTAAATAAAAACAAGAGGAGAAGGAGACCTATTTGGTTTTCCAAAGAGGTGGCCGCTCAAATAAAGGCAAAAAACACAACTTTCACAAAATTCAAAAGCTTGCAAAAATAAGAACACAGAAATGAATACAGGATCCAACTCAAAGAGTCTAAAAGAGTAATAAGGATAGCAAAATCAAAGACAGAGGAAAAGATGGCTAAAGATGTTAAAGGTGGCAACAAAGATTTCTTCAGGTATATTCAGGAAAGGAAGAAGATCAGAGTTGGAATTGCAGGACTCAAAAGTGCTGGGAAAGGACTCGTGGAAAGTGACACTGAAAAAGCGAAATTGCTAAACAAATACTTCTGTTCTGTTTTTACTAAAGAAGATCCTGGAGATGGACCAGCTGTGACTCTCAAATATAAAAATGGGAATGAAGTAGATACCACACCATTCACAGAAGACGAGGTGTTAGAACAACTTGCTAAACTGAAAGTGGACATAGGCATGGGACCGGATGGGATACATCCCAGGATACTGAAAGAGCTCAGAGAGGTTATTGCAGGACCGTTAAAGGATGTCTTCAACAGATCCTTGGAAACGGGAGAGGTTCCTCAGGACTTGAGAATGGCTGATGTCGTACCTCTACACAAAAGTGGTGACAGGGAAGAATTTTCAAACTACAGGCCCGTGAGCCTTACCTAGGTGGCGGGAAAAATAAAAGTAATGGAGGCACTCCTGAAAGAGCGAATAGTGAACTTTCTCAAAACCAACAGGATGCAAGATCCGAGGCAACATGGTTTTACCAAAGGACGGTCTTGCCAAACAAATCTGATTGAGTTCTTTGACTGGGTGACCAAGGAACTAAATCAGGGGCATGCGATGGATGTCATCTACCTGGATTTCAGCAAAGCCTTTGATACTGTTCCTCATAGCAGGCTTGTCAACAAACTCAGTAGCTTGGGGATGGGTCCCAAGATGGTAAACTGGATTAGAAATTGGTTGACTGACAGATGACAGAAGGTGATTGTACATGGAGCTCACTCAGATGAGAGGAAGGTGATTAGCGGGGTGCCCCAGGGTTCGGTCCTGGGCCCGGCACTGTTCAATGTATTTGTGAGTGATATTGCTGAAGGACTGAATTTGCAACAGAGTGGACTCCCCCGAGGGAGTGGCAAACATGAGGAAAGATCTACAAAAGCTGGAAGACTGGTCTAATGCTTGGCAACTACGATTTAATGTGAAAAAGTGCAGTGTCATGCACTTCGGTAGCAGAAATCCAAGGGAAATGTACGCGATAGGGGGCAGAGGTTGGTATGCACGGTTCAGGAGAAAGACCTTGGTGTGATTATCTTTGATGATCTCAAGGTGGCAAAACAGTGCGACAAGGCGGTGGCTAAAGCCAGGAGGATGTTGGGCTGCATACAAAGAGGGATTACCAGCAGAAAGGAAGAGGTACTCATGCCACTGTATAAGTCACTCGTGAGGCCTCACTTGGAATACTGTGTTCAGTTTTGGAGACCGTATCTTGCAAAAGATGTAAAAAGACTGGAAACGGTTCAGAGGAAAGTGACCAAAATGATTTGGAGCCTGCGTCAGAAGCCTTATGAGAAGAGACTTGAAGACCTAAATATGTACACTTTGGAGGAGAGGAGGGACAGGGGAGATATGATTCAGACCTTTAAATACTTAAAGAGAAATGATGAACAAACAAACCTCTTCCAAAGATGGGGAAACTGTAAAACTAGAGGGCATAACATGAAGCTGCAAGGTGGTAAATTGAAGGGCAATGTCAGGAAATATTTTTTCACTGAAAGGGTGGTGGATGCTTGGAATGCCCTCCCGATGGAAGTGGTGGGGGCAAACACGGTGACAGAATTCAAAAAGGCATGGGACAAACACAGTGGATCCCTTTACAGCAATAGGATAAAAACAAAATAAATGGTACCATCTAACTTCTGAACCATATAACGTCTCAACAAATATATAACGTCTCAACAAATAGGGGTGTCCTACCTGGAGTGGTGGGTTTACCCCTAAACAGGGACATGGGGAGGGGTGGCCTGCACGGAGCGACAGGTGCGCCTACTCTTGCCATCTTGCTGGGCAGGCTAGATGGACCATGCTGGTCTTTATCTGCTGTCATTTACTATGTTACTATGCCACCTGAACTTTACTAAAATGTGCCTTCACATGAATTCTTTGCTTCAGTCTATACTGAAGAAGATATATGGGAGATACCTATTTAAGAAATAATATTTAAAGATAATGAATCAAAGAAATTCATACAAATCTTGGTGAACCTGGAAGATATAATAGGGCAATTTGAAAAATTTAAGAGTAGCAAATCACCTGGACTAGATGTTATACACCCCAGGGTAGTAAGCAAACTCAAAAATGAAATTGCAGACCTACTATTAGTAATTTATAAATTATCATTAAAATCATCTATAGTACCTGAAATTAGAGAATGGCCAAACATAACACTTAAATGGTTCCAGGAGTGATCTGAGAAACTACAGAAAGGTTAGCCTGACATCAGTGCCAGGCTTAATGATAGAAACCATTATGAAGTACAAATTAATGAGCATATAGATACTCATGGTTTAATGGGACAAAGTCAACATGGATTTAGCCAAGAGAAGTCTTGCCTCACCAATCTGTTACATTTTTTTAAAGGTATGAATAAACAGCTAGATAAAGGTGAGCCAGCCTATGACAATAAGCATTTGCTTGGAATTTCACTAGGATCACAATAAGGACTAAGACTGCCACTAACAGTGGTTTTGCAGACTTGACAAGCAAGACCATTTGTTACCCCCTGACGAAGGCAGGTGCCGAAACGTTTGCCATGTTGAGGTTGTTTGTCTCTTAAAAAAGGACACCTTTGGTTCATGGCTCGCTTCTATGATTCCTTCTGGTTTTGCAAGTACTGTGTGTATTTCTCTAGGACCTATTTTGTATCATAGACAGGAAGTTAGTCAACATGTGTTTCGGCCAGGGGCCTTCTTCAGTGGACAAAATTCTGACTAATGGTAAGACACCATTAAACCATGAACTGTTGTGAAGCAGCAATGCTCACAAGCGGACATCCAGCAATCTGGGACGTCTAAGCCAGAATATCTGAATAAAATGCAGGCATGTCCAGATGCAGGTGTAATTTCACAAACCTGAACGTGCGTGATAAGGATGTCTGCAGGGCATCTACTCATAAATCCCTAGAATAGTATTTCAGAACCCAGGCATCTAGGATAGACTAATGGTTAGAGTAGTTTAGGAACAGGGCAGCTAGGGTTTAAATGCCGCTTCCATTATAGTAGAAATTGTGCTGAGTACTGGGAATGTTAAAGTGTTTTCTTCTCTACACTCTGGATGTTTTTCAGTTAAAACAAGCACTATTATTCGTGCCTCAGAGCAGGTCTAAAGTTAGAGGTGATGCTTCTGTGATCAGGCCTGGGAACTCCCTGGCCGTGCCTCCAGGTTCCAGGGAACGCCCCAACCAAGCCTCCTCCACTCCCCCAATCAGATTTGGACATCCTTATTCTGGGGACATCTTCAGAACTGGCTTCTAACATGGCTCTGGAGACAGTCTCTGTCCTCTGGATGTCTCTATGCCCATTTCGGACATCCAAAGCACGAATAGGGCTTCTAAAATGACCTCCTTAGGGGCCCATTCTGATCGGGGCACGTCCGGCCTGTTTAGACGTCCAAAATCTGGATGGGCCAAATTTACACCTGATTCTGCACCCGCGGGAGCTAGACGTTCCCGCAGGATCAGAGGCGGGGCAAAGGGCTTGGACGGGTCCTGATTCTGGCCTACTGCCTATATGGCTCCCACCCTGTCTAACCCTCCAAATGCTTCTGTATGGAGTCCAGTGCCGTGGCATCCCATCGCCTTGGCACTGGGATGTCATGCAGAAGCTCCGATCCCCTGCTATTCTCTGCAGCTGAATCCCCAAAGGGGTCCGCTAGGGCTGGGATTGGGCTGCGGGGAACCTCCTGGTGCTCCTTACCTCTTCGGGGGAGGGGTCCTCCACGGCTGGCCGCCTGTGAGGTGGAATAAGTCCCCCCCCCCGTCTATCTCCTCCAGCCCAGATGTACAGGGCCGTGGCAGGAATCGGTCCTGTAATCTGGGGTCATGGGCCTGCCTCTGCCCCACTCCTCCTCTGGCCCACCCCCTCCCGCGCCTGTCCAGAGCTCCCTGTACATCTCCTCTGTATGTGCGGGGAGCTCTGGGATCGCCATCGGGCCCAAGCGTTTGGTGGGGGATGTACATCCACACCGGACATACGTCCCCGCTAAACACTGCTCAGAATGACCTTAGTGTCCACACAAGGATGGTCTCACATGGATGTAGTACCTAAATATCTTTACCAGTAATGGCACTCTCTCTCTAGGGAAAACATTCAGCTAAATTCTAGAAAAAAATCTTCCTTAATCCTATCTAGTGTTAATCTAAGAAATTACAACATACTTTGCATACATAACACTTGCTCTGATATCTGCTGTTTCACTGTCCTGCATGAGAACCAGGGCTGTAGATTTTCAGCTATTTCCATCTGCAGGGCAGTAGCGCATGAGACCTGAAAACACATAGCATTTCAAGGCAAGTCCCTCCTCAGTGTCACAAAGAACAATAACCAGAGTTGTGATATTCGGGCCCTTGATCAACAAGCAACTGATTGTTTATTCATGACATCGGTGAGCCATCTACTGGAGACTATCTGTAATGACATCTGTCAAGCTGCCTGTTCCAGGAATGAAGGGTGCTCCTTCCCATATTGATTGTGCTGATTTAAAACCAAAATATTTGCAGCCAATAAATATCAGAGCAAGAATTAATAGTATGTGGTTGTCAGTACTTCCCCCAAATTGATCCAATAGACTTTTCACGCTGATACAATGTAAGAGGTTTAAGGAAACAGGGTGGGAAAAGTTGACTTAGGTGGACGTTTTGTCAGTAGGATTCCTCTTCCCTTATTAAGGATAATGAGAAATTGCTAGTCTTTCAGAAGAAAGTCATTAAAGTCATCTCCGTTTCTGAAACTAGAGAGGGACAGAGCTTGGCAGCAGAACTATTTTAAGGGGACAGAATGTCAAAACTCTGCACGGAGTCTATGCAGTTTTAAGCAGATGCCTGAAGGTTCCCTGGCTTTAGGAATTTCAGCCTTTGCAACAAGAGATTATGAACAAGCTATCTCAACAAAGCAAACTCTCGATATTAAGCAGTCATTAACTCTGAAGCAGGACATTGTTATCAGGGAATAACTAGAGATCTAAGGAGTTTTAAAAGAAACTGATTTTCCCTTAAGAACTTCATCCAACAATATTAAATTATGACATGCCCTTTAGGTAATCAGATTGGGGATAAATTTGCAGTACTGGGTTGTCTACCTAAACAACTTCTGCAGTACTACATGCACGCACAAGTATGCTACATGCGTTAAAAGTGTGTTATGTGCATTGTACTCTTGCATTTCTATAGGGCGAGCATGTACTGTTCAAGCGCTCACGGACCAAACCAGTTTTCCAAACCAGTTTTCAGGACCAAACCAGTTTTCAGGATCTCCACAATGAATATTCAATGATTAATTTGATGGTTACTTTGGAGAACCGGATTAGCCTGGGCATCATGAAGACTGAAGCTTGACTATTAACATCATCACTTGACTATTAACATCATCATTTTGCTACATTGTTTTTCATCCCCACTAAACAGGTCCAGAAGAGCATTCGCAGCAAACACACTCGTAATCCCCACCGCAATAGCAAAATGCTTCCAATCAGCAAAGAACAGAGCATTTGTATTCTACGCACCTACACTCTGGAAGCAGTGGTTCTCAACCCTGTCCTCGGGACCCCACTAGCCAGTCGGGTTTTCAGGCTATCCACAATGAATATGAATGAGATATATATGCATTAGAAATAGCCTGCCAAACTGACTGGCTTGTGGCCCTCCAATGCTGGATTTGGGAACCCCGGCCTTACACCTCTGTCATTTAAGATTGTGAGTGGGCAAGGTACAGATGTCCAAGACATCAAAAAGATTAGATGGAATATGTCACATACCGCCTCGCCTCTCACCACCACCAAAATATTGTCTATTAGACAACTTTTTGGTGGTGGTGAGAAACTAGGAGGGATGTGACACATTCTATCTACCCTTTTGATGTCGAGGACATCTGTACCTTGCCCACTCACAATCGTACTTGACAGAGGTGTACGGCAGGGGTCCCCAAATCCAGCACTGGAGGGCCACAAACCAGTCAGTTTGGCAGGCTATTTCTAATGCATATATATCTCATTCATATTCATTGTGGATAGCCTGAAAACCCGACTGGCTAGTGGGTTCCCGAGGACAGGGTTGAGAACCCCTGCTGGAATGCCCCTCCAACCACCATCTGAGCTATAACTGACCTCGGCCAATTCAGGAAGGCAATAAAGCACTATCTGTTCCTCCAACACTACTAACAGTCCAGTGAAACATCACAACCCAGCGTATCCTCCACCCACCACAATTTATTTAACAGTTTTATTTATTTAACAGTATTTCTAAACCGCCTTATCATAATAATCAAGGTGGTATCACAGCAAACAATCTGGTAGTGTGAGTGTGTTATACATGCAGTGGGGGTGAAAATTTAGTTGGGTGCGTGTTGTGTTGTGTGCTAGATTAGTTTGAGTTATGTACAATGTGGGCTATATACAGTGGTGCTAAAAACATCTTATATACATACAGTGTTAGGCGGTGACGTGTGCTGATATACAGCTATTTAGACTATGTGATGTGTCCCTAGTGTTCTATGAACAGCATGGTTTTCAGCTGTTTCCTAAAGTCCTTGAGGTCTGTAGTTGCCCTCAAATCATCCGGTAGTTTGTTCCATATTGTTGGAGCAGCCATGGAGAGTGCTCGGTCTGTTGTGTCCTTGCGTGTGTGTTTGTATTCACTTGGGGTGCTGACTCGGTTGTGAGTTTGTTTTCTTCTTGGACGTGTACTGGTGTCTGGTTGTATGAGGGTGTGCAGGCTGTTGGCTGATGTGTGCTGTTTTATCTTGTATAGGTTTATGATAGTTTTGTATCTGATGCGTGCACTGATTGGAAGCCAGTGTAAGTCCTTTAAGGTGGGTGTGATGTGCTCCTGTCTTGCAGTACCGGATATGATTCGTGCTGCGGTGTTTTGTGCCAGTTGGAGTGGTTTGATGGCTTGTTTCTGTAGACCAAGGTATATCGGATTGCAGAAGTCCAGTAGTGGGGTTATCAGAGCTTGGCATACGGTACGGAAGTGTTCTGGGGCGAGGAGTGGTTTCAGTCTCCTGATGATTTGCATCTTGTAGTAGGCTTTTTGTATTGTTTTGCCTATGTGTGGCTTGAGATTGAGTTTATTGTCCAGCGTAACCCCGAGGTATCTCACTTCTGACCTTATTGGTATAGTAGTGTTTTGTATCTTTATATTCGGTGGGTGTATGAAGCGTTGGTTCCGAGTGATGATTAAAGCTTCAGTCTTGTTGTAGTTTATTGCGAGGTTGTTGTCCTGACACCAATTGGTCATTTGTGTAAGGCAGTCTGTTATCTTAGAGAAGTCCGGGTTGTCGATTGATATCGGGGTGTATATCATGATGTCGTCCGCATAGATTGTGTATTGAATGTTGTTCTCTTTCATGATGTTGCATATTGGTTGGATGTAGATGTTAAATAGGAGTGCTGAGAGCACAGATCCTTGAGGTACTCCTTGATGGATTTTGATGGGTCGGGAGGTGATGTGTCCCACCTTGACCTGTAGCTGTCTTTCGGTTAGGTACGAGTGGAACCATTTCAGTGTGACACCTCCAGCACGCCCAAGTCATACTGAAGCAATCACAGCCTGAAATACTGCTGCATAAACCTGTAAATAGTTATAAACTGTATAAAGTTAGCTAAAATGTAAATGTATGTAGTTCAGAGCATTCATGGCTCCACAACCAGACCTGTGGCATACCTGTGCACAAACAGCTTAGTTGTATATAGTTTCCTCTGTTAGCTCAAGTTATAATACCTGTTCTCTGTAATGTGCACTGTGTGCTCCACCGCTTTGCACAAGTTGTTGTTACCTGTAAACCGCATTGATTTTAAAGAGTGTGGTATAGAAACAATTTAAAATAAATAAATAAATAAAATAAAATGTGATTAATCTAGTTCCCAATGCCACTTTCTTGAGGACAGTTTGCCAGCAAATGTTTCTTATGGCTTTCACAATCAAAATGGAAACTACCAAGGTTGAGAAAAGAGAAGTTTGAGGACCACCAAAACTTGCATCTCATTCAATCCAGTGTGACCTGCATCCCTGAGAGTGTTCATGTTTTAATATTTATTTCATTTAGCTTTCTTTTTCTTTACAAGTTGACCATTCAAGAGAGCCACTGCACAAAAACGAACTTCAGGAACATTCACGCCAGGGATCTTAAAGTCTAGATGAACTTGTGGCCCTCAAAGGCCAGAGTTTGAGACCATTGAGGGGCCACTCCATGCCACACGGGGCTTCTTTGCCAATAGATTGTAGATTCAAGAGACAATATTGGCTGGCCCAGCTCAGACAACGACTCCTTAACAAAATTTCCATCAAGCTGCTCCGGAGTCCTCTGTCCATACTACTGCCAATAGAGGGAGGTGCTGTGATACTGCGCTATATCACAACACCTCCCCCTACTGGCAGCAGTGTACGAAGAAGACTCCCATGCAGTTTGGGAAGAACATTGCTCTTGAATCACAGTTATTTTGATTTGCATATATCCATGCTGCTGTAGCAGTTATAAAGAAACACTAGTCTGCTTCGTTTTACAATCCCTGACACAATCCTATTAAATTTTGATTTTCCAATTGCACTGTAAGAGAAGTTATAATTATTTAGCAATATGCCTGGAAATACTGTACCTTAAAGCATTCAGAACATGCAAACAGGATATCCTGATAGTCATGGGTAACTGGAATGCAAAAGTTGGCAACAAAGAAGAAGACAAAGTAGTTGGAAAATATGGACTTGGCAACAGAAATGAAGCTGGAGAAAGACAGAATTCTGCAAGACCAACGATCTATTCATCTCAAACACCTTCTTCCATCAACACAAGCGACGACTGTACACATGGACTTCACCCAATGGATTGTATAAAAATCAAATTGACTACATCTGTGGAAGTCAACGATGGAAAAGTTCTATAACATCAACAAAGACAAAACCTGGAGCTGACTGTGGTACAGATCATCAACTACTAGTATGCAAACTCAAGCTAAAGTTGAAAAAGAGCAAACCACTCATGAATGCAGCAAAATATGACCTTGAGAATATACCACTGGAATTTAAAGACTGCCTGCAAAATCGATTTGCTGCTTTAGATACAAATGACAGAGCTCCAGAAGAGTTATGGAATGACATCAAGAAGGTTGTGTTGGAAGAAAGCAAGAAGCCTCCACAAAAGGTAAAAAAGAAAAAAATGGCCAAAATGGATAACGGAAAAAACTCTGAAAATTGCCCAGAAAGGCAGAGAAGCTAAAGCCAGAGGAGAAAGACAGACAATCACAGAACTCAACAGAGATTTCCAACGTGCAATAAGACAAGACCAGGAAAAGTACTACAATGACACATGCAAGGAAATTGAAGCAGAAACTATTAGAGGAAGAACAAGATCGGCTTTCCTAAAGCTATGAGAGTTGAAGAAAAAGTTCCAGCCTCGAAATGGAATGTTACAAGATGCTCAAGGTTCTATGTTGAATGATGCTGAGAAGATCAAGAAAAGATGGAAGGAATATACAGAGTTTTTATATGATAAAATATCAAGTGGACCAACAGCCGTTTCAACCTGTACCTTATGATCGGGAATCATTGGTGATAGAAGTTGAAGCAGCATTGAAAGCTTTATCAAAGAACAAAGCACCAGGCATTGATAGCATTCCCATAGAAGTATTACAGCAATCTGATGCAGCTGTTACCATACTTACAAGGCTCTGCCAAGAAATATGGAAGACAAACAACATCTTAGCCAACTGACTGGAAAAGATCTGTGTTTATACCAATACTAAAGAAAGGTGATCCAACTGACTGTGGAAATTATCGCACAATCACTCTGATCCCACATGCCAGCAAAATTCTACTGAAGATTATTCAAAAGAGACTACAACCATACCTGGAACAAGAACAACCCGAAGTGCAAGCAGGGTGCAGGAAATGGCGAGGAACGAGAGACATCACTGCGAATGTGAGATGGATCCTTGAAAAGACTAAAGAATACCAAAAGGATATCTATTTGTGCTTTATCAACTATAGTAAAGCTTTTGACTGTGTAAACCATGAGAAACACTGGGCCACCTTAAGAAGAATGGGTATACCAGAACACCTGATCGCAGTCATGCACAATCTGTAGATTGATCAACAAGCAGCAGTTCGAACGGAACAAGGAGAAACAGAATCATTTAAAATAAGCAAAGGTGTAAGACAAGGCTGCATACTTTCCCCATACCTGTTTAATTTATATGCAGAACAAATCATCAGAGAAGCAGGATTGTATGAAGACAACAGAGGTGTGAAGATTGGTGGAAGACTCATCAACAACCTTCGCTATGCTGATGATACCACATTACTGGCTGAAAGTGAAGATGATCTGAAACATTTGCTTCTCACAATCAAAGAACATAGTCTCAAAATGGGCCTGCACCTTAATGTTAAGAATACAAAGATCATGACAACTAGCATAATCAACAGGTTCATCGTTGAAGGAGAAGAAATTGAAATTGTGACCAACTTTAACCTACTTGGATCAACTATCAATAAAGAAGCAACAAACAGTCAAGAAATTAGACGACGCATTGCTCTTGGCAGAATGGCTATGAAAGACCTAGATAAGATGCTCAAGAGAAGGGATGTTTCTCTCCATACAAAGATTCGACTTGTTCATGGTATTTTTCATAACATCATATATATGTGAAAGCTGGACAGTGAAAAAGATAGACAGGAAGAAAATTGATGCCTTTGAATTATGGTGCTGGCGGCGAATACTGTGTATACCATGGCCTGCCCGAAGAACAAACCAGTCGGTACTAGAGGAGATCAAACCTAAACTTTCTTTAGAAGCTCAGATGACAAGACTTAAACTTTCATACTTTGGACACATCATGCAAAGAGAGAGATCATTAGAGAAAGACATCATGCTTGGCAAGATAGAAGGTCAACGCAAAAGAGGAAGGCCAGCAATGAGTTGGATCGATACAATAACAGCAGCTACGGGTACCAGTCTGTCAACAACGAGCCGCCTGACTCAAGACCAAAGACAATTTAGGATAGCTTTCCAGAGGGTCGCCATGAGTCGACTCCGACTCGACGGCACGTAACAACAAAGCGTTCAAATTAGATGCAAATAATTCTTCACATTGTTGAATGTTTTTTTTCCTACCATCCTGAGGTTTACTTCACTGATTTTCACTATTTTTCCGAGTGTACATCAGGGTGCACATATTTCTCAGTCAGCTTCTCTGTCCTTCACTGGACACTTGCATTGTGCTCTGTTGGTGGAGTTGGGCGCCAAATATTATTGTCTGTTCTCTCTGCTGGGGTGAGGTGAGTTGCATCCACCCATTATATTGCTCTTACTCTTCTCTCAGGCATTGCATGCCATGGGCTCTGTTTGCACTGGCACACCCTTGTAGGGCAGCCATCCTCTGGGGTCCCATGGACAGCCTAGCTGCTGCTATGTCCCTCTGGTTCCATGGCAAATTGCAGCTCCCTTGTTGTGTCCTCTCCCCTGCAGGCAACTGCAAGATGCTCTCAACCCTCCACATAGCACAGTACTATTGCCCCAGTGACATACTCCTGTCTTGGGGGGGTGGGGGTCGCATTGGTGTTAGGCCACAAGTGTGGGGGCAGTTGGCACGAACCTTCACAGTGCGTATGAACACCTGACACATAGTCACTACTAATGTGCGACTGATGCACCAAGGGGGTCATTATGAAAAGCAAAAAGGCTGCATGGACGTGTGGGATAAATGGTTTTCTCACAAAACGGTCTATACCCGTATTCCACAACCGCGCATCCCTGCATGTACATGGAACTAAAATTGGGATCTCTGAATGTGGGCAGGAGGGAAAAGAATGGGGGTGTGACAGACTACAGTAATGTATAAAGCATATTCAGGCCAGGCCCATGTACTTCCTGAGTGTATCCCGCAGACACCTACATTATACCAGTGGCAACGTGGAATAAGACAAGCACTTAGAAGATTTTCTGCTGTGATCTTCTATGCATCCCATAGAGATGAATAGTTGTGACATGTCTGTATTGAACTGATATGTCTACTGTCTGGGAGAGAGCAAGATGTAGTTGTAAAGAACAGAATGCACAGGTGAGAGATGTTTGTAAGGTGAAGCAACAAGAAAAAACATCCCCACAGAAATATAAAGCACTGCAATAGACATTATTCTCATATCCTCTCATGTTAAATGTATCCCCCAATTGTGCTGTGAGCACTTTGATTGAAGGATAAGGTGGTATACAAAACTGTCTAAATAAATAAATAAATAAATACAATTATTCTGTTTATGCTGGCATTTTCTGTTTGTGCTAAAGGGGCCATTTAGGCTTCCCTAACAATTCTTGTGTTTTAGGGATGGTATGTGAGTTAATATGGAGAAGAAGCCTGTTTGTATTACCAGCAGTTGCTTATAGGTGCAGGGCATAGTTTTGGCAGGGGGGTGTTATTTGTGACCACTTTGGCAGTGATGACAGCTTCCAAACATTTCTTGTAGTCATCTGTAAGTTTCATACATCTGCTGGTAGTTCCTCTCACTCTTCAACTGCAAGTGATTCCAGTTCATGAATGTTTCCAAGATTTCTTTTACCAATGGCAGATTTCAGCTCTTTCCAAAGGTTCTCAATTGGATTGAGATCAGGATTAATTGCTGGCCAGTTTAAAACAGTCAATTTTTTCCTTTTTAACCATTCTTTTGTACTTTTGGATGTATGTTTTGGTTCATTGTCCTGCTGGAGGACCCATGACCTTCAGCCCAGACCACCACTCGACCACCACTCCAGATTGCTCTAAATCAACCTTAAGCTCTTCGGATGTTGTACATGGTGTTTTTCCAACAGTTCGCACTAACCTTTGAACTCTTCTAGGATTAATTTTCCTCTTCCCACCACATCCTGGGAGGTTCTTGACAGGTCCATGAGCAGAAACCTTCTTAATAACACCGCAAACTGTAGACACAGGAATCCCAAGGTCTTTGAAAATGGCCTTGTACCCCCTTGAAGTTTGATGTTTGGTGATAACGGATTTTATGACCGTCTCAGGCAGCTCTATTGTCTTTATCCTTGTGTAAATGGAACAGAGAGTTAATATGGTCATTTTAAACATCAGAGCCATCATTTATTGGTTGATTCAAGTCATTTAATTACTTACAGTTGATCACAGGTGCTTCTAATTTTACTGCAATGGGAATGTGGTTCTTCTGTTCAAACTAATTTGAATTGTTTATAAGGGTGCCAATAATCATGTCCTGACAATGTCCAGTTTTTATATTATTTGCTATTATTTCCTTTTTTTAATTGGCCTTGTTTTATTTGATTATTTTATGTGTCAAATATGTGTGCATATGTAGTCCAAAACCATTTAACTGGCCACATATTTTTAGGAGATATTTTTAGGTTGAACTGCAATGGTGCCAATAATGTTGATCACAACTGTAACTTTAGCTTCAAATTCATTTCATAAAACGACAGATCAACTCACTTTCTGTGACTGGATACAGGTGGGCTCTATTTGGCTTATTATTGGCTTTATTAAGACACATTTTTGAAACAATACTAACTGGGGCTTGCTATGACAAAGGTGTGAAAACTTACACACTCAAGCCTTTTTGGTGTCTTATTCTTAATTACCTTTTGAATTATTTCTATAATTGTTCTTTCATGCTGAACATGTACAGTTCCTACTTTAATGCATTTTGAACTGTACTTTTAGACAGTAGAATGTTACAAATGTTTTTAGACTTTTACAAGACATTGTATATAAGTGATGAACTGTTTTCTTAGCCATAGTAAAGGCAGAAGCAACAGGGGATGAGGAGCAAAGATTAATTTTCACTAAAAGAAAGTATCAAATCAAACAAACAATTAATCAGCACAACACTGGAAATTCACTAATAATGCTCTGGTCTGAATGAAAGTACGTTATGGTCTATACGAATGATTTATCTATGGAATTAGGAAGCAACTAGCTCTATTGCTCTATGCATATTTCCACTTCAGCAGGAGACAAACTATGGAAACTAATGAAAAAATGAAGGAGATTCCCTGTCACCATTCTTGTTTTATCTGGCACTGAACTCAATGAGATTTCTTTAAGTTTTTTGGGCTGCAGAATTAACCTTAAATCTTAGGGGCATGTTTACTAAAGTGCACTCCCTGGATAGTGTGGGCTTAGCATGTATTTTTGGTGCCACGCTACAAAGTAGCACAAGGTCCCTGCACTGAAAACCCCAGGCTATCTGAGTGGCGTGTGTCTAGACAGTGCCTGGGTGAGCATTCCCATAGCAGTGCTGTTAGCACGAGCCTTGAAATACCATGCTGCTGGCGCTTGGTGGGGAGCAACTACTACTAGTTGAATGGGTGATGATAGTTGCTCCCTGCAGTGATATTAACAGCTGTCTCTGCCCCCCTGCATCTAGTGCAGTATCCTATACTAATAATGCAACCTAATCCCTAGCATAGGGCTTAGTAAACATGCACTAATTCAGAGAAAACAGTGCACCTATCGGTAGAGGGTTTGAAATTTTAAGCTTCTGTGATCAATGCTTAGGGGTATGTTTACTAAAACCCCGGTAATGTGCGGGCCACGCTAGTATGCGGATGCCATATAAGGAGTGGGCGTTTCAGGCTGAAAAAAGCAAAACAGGAATTAATCATGCGCTAATGTGTGCGGCGCTCAAGTGCGCCCCGCACATTAGCATATGAGAAAGTTGCGTGGGAAGCAGAAGTGGCGCGCTGATGCGCATACACAGGAGCAGAGCCACAGTACAATGGTTAAGACACTAACCAATGGTGCAGGGATCATAGGTTCAATCCCCCACTGTGCCCAATGAAGAAGGCTGGCTGAGGCATTACCTATTATGGGGAAGATTGCTTTAGGAGGCATTTTAATTTTATTTTAATTATCTCTACTAGCAAACGCACTCTCAAAGCGTGTTAACATAAGGCGCCCCATAAGGCACATTTTAAAGTGCACTGTCCGCCAAGGCACCCTAGAATGTTGCTTATAGGGCACTTTAGAGGGTGCCGTATGAGTTACCGCAAGGTCACAGCACTGTTTTTGATGGCAGCACGGTGCAGTTTAAGGAATGAAAATCATAAGTAGGTGCGCTGACATGCAAGGAGGAGCAGCAGTGGAGCACAATGGTTAAGACACTGACCAAGGATACAGGAGTCATGGGTTCAATCCCCCACTGTGCCTAACGAAGAAGACTGGCTGAGGCATTACCTGTTATAGGTAATAGTGCTGTGGTGGCCATTTTATTTTTATTTTAATTAGTGCTGGCAGCAAACACACCCTCAAAGTATTGTAACATAAGGTGCTGCATAAGGCGCCTCATAGGGTACCCCAGAGGGCACATTTTAAAGTGCAATGTCCGCCACGTCACCCTACAATGTTGCTGAAAGGGCGGCCTATAGGGCGCCATATAGGGTGCCCTATGAGGCACAGCAAGGTCATAGCACTGTGTTTGATGGCATCACTGTGCATTTAAACGCATGGAAATCTTAAGTAGGTGTGCTGACATACAAGGAGGAGCAGCAGTGTAGCACAATGGTTAAAGCACTGACCGCTGATACAGGGGTCATGAGTTTGTTCCCCAATGTGCCTAATACGTAAGGCTGGCTGAGGCATCAGCTTTGCAATGTACATATTGTTTCCTGCAGCACTTTATTTGTATTTTCTTAATTGCTGCCATCAAACACGCCCTCACGTGCCGTAATTGAAGGTGCTGCATAAGGCACCCTATAAGGCACTCCATAGGGCACATTATAAAGTGCACTGTCTGCCACGGCACCCTAGAATGTCCCCTATAGGGCACCCTATAGGTTTCTCCACAGGATAACGTATAGTGCACCTTATATGGACGGTAACCATAAGGTGCCCTATAGAGCGCCCTCTGAGGCACCTTATGGGTACAGTACGCTGAGGGTGTTTTTGCTGGCAGCAATAATGTAAATTAAAACAAAATAATGCTTTGGGCAGCCCTATCAAACAACCCCACTGTGGGTTTGAACCCACAACCTCTAACTCCACAGGCAGTGAAGTAACTATTGGGCTACAGCTCTATAGCTGCTAGCAAGCCCCTGGCTGGCTGCAGTGGGAGTGCACGTCACCACACAGACAGTCTGCTGTGGTCACCAGGATAGGGTTAGCACACCCGTACCCATGATGCACTGCACATGCAAATCAGCTGTCCACAGATGAACACAAGATGGGGTATGCACCCCCACAACACCTCGGCCTGGTAGGGGGAACTGACCATGTGCACCCCCACAGCACCTCGGCCTTGTAGGGGGTACAGACCGTGTGTTTTACTGGCACAGAGTAGCTACACACCGTCACATTGTGCGGGTACTGTGCTCACCCTGAGGGTGCGGTGAGGCGCCCAGCACCAGGTACACAGCACCTTCTATAGCAGAAATAGGCCATAATGCAGGTCCAAAGCAGTGTTAATGTGTGAGATAGGTAGTTTTTGCAGAAGCACCTTGGGTATATCTGTCTGTCTCAGTCAGGTGTAGCCTCTATGGACCCCTAGGAAGATCATGTACCACCACCCTCCTCCTCCTCCAGGGCTGAGGGTGGTAAACAGGGTCTCCCATCAACAGATCCACATTCTATCTCCCTGCAATGGTAGCAGTAGAGGGGGAACATCAACCCCAGTCCTGCTGTGGAAAAGACACCCTTCAGGGCAGTCAATGCAGCTCTGTACATATCCATAACACAATAGCAGACAGACATTAGGCCTGTATATGCTAAGCTGCACCTCACCACCATCTGATATTCTCCTGCAGAAAACCTTCAGCCACTGCACCCTGCAAAGCACTCCATCAAGACACATACCAGCTGCAAACAGTCTGCTAGTTAGTCCATAGTGCATGTTCCTGGTGGAAATGCATGCACCCAGAACTGGGATGGTAGCATACACAACAAGCAAATAAATCAGTGACTGGCCCCCAAAAGGAAACCCACAAATATCACATGACAAAAATACTATACAGCAATATGGGGGTGCCTAGCCATGCTGTCATCACTGCACAGTCAGGGTGAGAGTGATCTCCCAGCAGGACATACTGAGATCACCCTGTCTGTGTAGGTGGTGGCCAGGCACTAAAATGCCCCAGTCAGTGCCCTATGCCCTGTGCAGATGCACCCTGGCCAGGCCACCCTGTCTGGGCTATACCCATGGTACCTTGCTCCTCATTATGCACATTGGCAGGCCAATACTGGCAACAGTGCTGGCAGTGTGGGCTGTGGAAGGTGTTTGCAGCCACCACACACTGTATAGACAGACACATACTCCGACACCTATGCCAGCATTGTGCTACTATAGAGGAGTTCAGCAGCCCTGCCCACCACACCAGTCCTGGGCACAGTACAGGCATGGATATGCTACGCAATACTGTTGGGGGTCACTCCCCAGGGTGGTAAACACTGTCAGAGACCAGACCTGAAGCACACACCGCAGACATCAGAAAGAGTGTTATGATGGAGCTCAATCAGCAAACTGTGCTTAACGTAGGAATTTCTATCTGCCAGTACTCATAGCAAACGTTTGATAGCTGTGTATCGTATACCCAAGTGTAGGGTGGCATTGTTAAGGTATGCAAGTGCTAGTATTGGCAGATGCACGCAGGGCCCAATGTCCTGCCTCTCCAGGAAGCATTGGCCAATGGGGCCTGTGGGTGTGGGTGTGGGTGTGGGTGTGTCTGTCCCTGTTGGCTGCTGCTTTACATTAGAGGTTCCCAACTCCAGTCCTGGTGTGGCAAACACTGTTCGGGTTTTCATGCTGTCCCTCATGAATATGCATGAGCTACATCTGCATACCATGGGGGTGGTGCATAGATATGCAGCACAGGCATCTTTATTAGAGGCAGCATGGAACCAGAATGGTGTGGGGCCCTCCAGGACTGCATTTGGGAGACTCTGCTCTAGGTAATGTGCCTGTTTATGGTGTCTGTGCTCGGTGGGGTAAAATATAGGCGTATTAAACATGCGTATGTTCTCAGCAATAAAGGATTGTCCTTACTATCACGCTTTAGTTGTGGGAAAAATATGTGGACTGGATTGGCAGGAGCCCCAGCTGGGGCTTGAACCTGTGACCTTCTGTCTCCAAACACACTGGTTGTGTGCACTGCACCACCGTGTTGCCAGAGAGACAGTGCATTCCCTGATGATACCATGACTGTTTTTCCGGCAGGGCCTGTCTGTTGCAGTGCATTGTACCCACCTACATAGGGCTAGGCCATGGTCTGCTCTGGGCTGCTGCCACTGCCCCCCTCCACCTCCAGTACCCCTGTGCCACCATGCTGACATGCCCTTCTGCTGGTGGTTCTGGTGGTACGCAGTCTCAGGCCATCCTGTGTGCGGTTAGGCGGCAGCCTATGGTGCAGGTTCTGGGGTAGGGGTGCCTGCATATCTGTCCGCACGTCCCCCAATCACCGCCTGCCAATGTTCCGTGCCCTTGGGGGTACCTGCTGGGTACTATCCCCTGTGACACTGTGCTAAACACTCTCGTGCCCATGTTGGGCACTCATCAGTTGCTGTCTGGCTGCTGTTCAGTTTCAGCATTCCTAGGTGCCATCTAGGCATCTGCCGAGTCCGCACTGTGCCCCAGCTGCACCACAGCATGTGCCGCCTGCAGCCCTCTGTATCCCCTTTCCCAGCATCTGTCCAATTGCCCATTCCGACCTGCCCGCCCTGCTGTTGTGGAAATGTGCATGCCATAGGTAACCTGTCCAAAGGAGAGGGAAACTCTGATCAGTGCTATTTCACTGTGGGATCATTCACCTTGTATGGGGACAGAGCGTAGACCCTTCTAAAATTCATATTTATTTTTGGGGGATTTTTTGGGAGTGTTTTTTGATGTTCCCCATTACTATCACTATTGCCCAGCTTGATTATAATTTTTTTATATTTTGTTGGGATCATTTTTAATGTTTATTTGCACTTTTGTTCCGTGCACATGTATCACACTGCTCACTTTTTTTAGGTTTCCCTGGTTTTGCTGTACATTGCTGACAGAAATAGTTTCTCTTCCCTTTAAATCGGTTCTACCGCGAGGTTTTCACTCCCGGTATATTTTTACTCGAAATTCAGCCCCGCTCCTGTGCGGGGAGCCTCTCCCCTCCCACTCTCCACCCATTGACCCCGTCTCTCCGCCCCTGGGGAGCCTTCCTCTGCCCTCCGGGAGCCTTTCCACACCTCTATCGCACATCAGCGCGCCGCGCACATGAGCTGGCCCATTAGTGCGGCGCGTACATGTGCGGGGCACAAAAACACATCATTAGCGTGCGCTAAGTTACCTTAGCGCACGCTATTGTGCACCGCGCACTTGTGCGCCGTTTAGTAAACATACCCCTTAGTCAAAAACGTCGGACAGACCAGCTTCTCCGATGACATTAGGATGACAGTCAGCCTAAACAAAAGTGATAAGGCAATCTTCTTTAAAGGAAAACTAATTAAATTGAAAAAAAATATCTGTGACTGAAGACTGTTAACATAAATGAACTTAATAAGCAGGAAGGTAAATATAAATCTCTAAGAATGGAAGGAGGTGCCAACAAAGGAGAGGAAAAATCATTTGCAAGAAAACTAGATGCTGCAGAGCGAGAGGGGCCTGGAATAGAGCACGGTCAAGATAACCAGGATGATTCAACAAACTTTATTAATTCAATACTTTACAATAATTCTGAAGGATGAAGAACATTGAGTCATTCAAATTTTGGTTGTATACCTAGTCATTAATTCTTTGGATTTATGTGAAGCATTAGATTAATAGAGTTTGTTGAATCTTCTTGGTTAACTCAGCTATGCTTCACTCCAGGCTACCCTTCCTATGTAGAAGATAGTGCAACAATCAAGCATAAATTATTGAGAGAAAAGGCCAGTAAAGAATACTACAAGCATAGGCATATTTTGCCTGCTTAGCTTGTGTTATAGAGGTCATATGAGCAAGATGAAGGAAAGTTAATTTTCTTCTCAGATTGATATAGATTCGCTTTCTACTACCTGGAAAACCTCACTCTCACACCTGCACACTGACCCACTCCTTATGACTCTCACAAACCCCCATCTGTCAATGTCCGACAAAAAATATTTTTGCATGATTGTGGATGAAAGGGAGAAATCTGTTTGGGACAGGCCATTGGATGTTTGGATATATATGGGGTGGGCTGTGTCCTGTTAGCCCTCTTGGGGGTTATTTAGTGTGCGGATGCACCAATATATGCACACATCTTTTTCCCAATTTTATCTACCACAAAGAGAAGGGGGATTGTGATGGGGGGGGGGGGCTTATGGTCAGAGGGGGGAATGTTCTGAGGGGATCAGATACAGGAGAGGCCATTATGGGAAGAAGTATCAGGTTAAAGGGTGGGAGGGTATGTTGATGATCAGTGTTGGGATGGTAGGGTCTTGAGCTTGATTGTGGATTGGATTGGATTGGAGGCGGGAGGATACATCTGTTACTGGCGCTGCTACTGGTGCTGTTGCTTTTTTTCTAGCGAGGTGGGGGCAGGTGCAGTAACTGTCTACCCTGAGCAGTAAATGCAGGGAAGATGCTTGCCAAACCACTTGTATTTACCACACAAACTTTGCATTTAGCACACTTTAAATTTTGCAGTAAAGGAGTGTAACTGCACAGCCTACTGCACTTTAGTTAAAGAGCTCCAAAGAGAGGAGGCATTTTTGGGGGGCATGGTTTGGGCAAAGAGTACACTTAGATGCCTTCTTTTAGATTTCCAAACAGATGTGCTTAAGCCTTCATGAAAAAATGTCCACACAAATAGGTTCTTGAGTCAATTTACCTATATGCACTTTGAAAATTATTCCCATAGGAAATGGCAGAATATGCTAGTCAAAAAAAAATCATTAATTGAACAATATAAAAAGAACAAGCATAAATCAAACCTGTACCATCTCCCACTCTTAGCAATGTTCTACACAAGAAATATAGTCACAAAAACATCTGCAAAAAATCTTGCATAAAACAAAAACACCAAAATAATTCTACGAGGCCTCGTAACCAGCCAAATAATAATACAATTATGATCCATAGGTTTGGTTAAAAAGTCAAGTATTTGGCTAAATAGTCATATAGATGGTGATTTGCCTTTGAGAGTTTGATCCATAAAGCTAGCATGAAGTAGGAAAGAACCTAGATTTAGGTCCAAGCTAACTGAACCACTTAGAGAGATGGACAATTAACTTTCAGATTTTAATGATCGGCCAAGAGCATAGAGGTACAAGTACAGATAACAATTTTTCCATAGACCATAACTGGACACCCTGCAATGGGGTAAGTTGACTGGGGGGTAGATAGCAAGGAGAACTCCTGCTGATCCTGTAGATGGGGAGGAGCCTATGCGATAAAATTACTTTTATACAAGTAACAATATTTTAATGATTAAACACTGAAATGCCCCAGGCATCAATTAATAATCATTTGTGAAATATAAAACATACAGTAAATTAATACTGAAAATTATTTTATAATCAACATAAGAATTGCATAAAAACATTGTACACAAGCTTTTTAAACTACAAAGATCTTTTCTTCATAGACCACCTCAGACACAATACTCGTATTTGAAGACATAACTTATGTGACGCTGATAGCTCAAGTATCATACTTTAGGATAATTATGTTGATCTAGTAGAAGTTATTGCAGCATGCAGAGTATCCAGTTTACTTTAAGAGCCTAAAGCAATTAAATCTCTACAGAATATATTCCAAGGCGGTGAACAAAAAATAAAATGCCTATCTATATCTTTGTTTAGATAGATGTTGATCTCAGTGTCTCCGCTCTACCTTATCCCACAGTATCATATCAAGTGAGATGCAAGCGCTGCGGCCACACAGAGCACAATTTTGGAAGGGTGCAAAAATTTAATTACAGAGAATTTTGAAACAAACCTGATAAACAGAGGCATTGCTGCCATGGAGCAAAGTCAGCAGCATATTGTCAGGGGCCACTCATTGGTGGGGACTCTGTAAGTACTTTCTGGCATCCACCCCTACTGCCTCTATCTTCAATATACCATCCTTCCCGGCAGGCCAAGAGTGATCGCAGTGCAACCCCCCAAACTTACAGCAGATGCAGTAACAGTTAGGAAACATGAGAGCCTTGGCTCACACTTGCGAAAAAGGTTCAGCTGCGTCCCGCCCCCACTAAAGACTTCCTGCTTCTGCGCCTGTCTGTCTATGTTGTTTATGTTTATGTTGTTTATGTTTATTGTATTTGATAAAAACCGCCTTTCACAAGAACCAAAGTGGTGTACAATTTAAAAAAATTCTATAAAAACAGGCCGAGGCCAGCGAAAAGGAAAAGAAATATACAATATTTGACAGGACAGCAGAAAAATCAGAACAAGACAAGACGTAGGCAGGAGGTAGGCCTAGGGAAGAACAAGAGGCAGGGAAGAGAATTAATCACACAAAAGGGGAGGGAAGATTGAAAGCTAGGGAAAACAAATGGGTCTACCTATCTCCCTTTCTGTGTCTGATACCTCTCCAGGACTCCAGGTCCAGATCTCTGCCTGCTTATCCAACATTGCTGACTGGATATCTCAACGCTGTCTGAAACTGAACATGGCCAAAACTGGGCTCTTTATCTTTCCCCCTAAACCCCACCTTCCCCCTTCCTTCCTTCTCTATTTCTGTTCATAACACTACACTGCTTCCTGTTTCCTCAGCTTGTAATCTTGGGGTCATCTTTGACTCTACTCTCTCTCTACACACATCCAGCAGATAGATAAAATCTGTTGTGTCTTTCTCTATAACATTGGCAAAATCTGCCCCTTCCTTTCTACACACACTACTAAGACACTTATCTATTATTTTGTCACCTCAGGCCCAATTTTCATTTAGGCAGGCCAACCCCCTTAATCCAGATCTTCACTTCCATTGTGACGGAAGTGAAGATCCAGGTTTGGTTGGACATGCCGGCAGCTGCCGAGGCTAAGCAGGTAGCAGCGATTTTCGATGCTACCTGAGTAACTCCAGTGCCTCAGAAATAGGCAAGGAAAAACCTTGCCTATCTTTAAGGTGTCAAGGGGTAACCAGGTAGCATCAAAAATCGCTGTTACTGACAAGGCTGCCTGACGGGGGATCCAAGATGGCGTTTCTGGTGATGAGCTGAGTGGCACGGCGCTTTGCGTATGGGAAGGAAGCGGAAAGCTAGAGGGGCGAAACAGCCTATTGCCCCTCTAGCTTCAACGCCATTACCTGAGGAGGTGGTTGGGCCTCTTGACTCATATTTTTTGCCGGTGCCACGGCAGTGGGCCATGGGGGAGAGTAACCAGGCTGGGCGGTGTTTGGAGGAGGTGTCCTCATCCTCCGCTTCTGGTATAAATCTTTTATCCCCTGGCTCAACTCGAGCCTCGAAGGTGCCTCGACAAACCAGCGTTGGACCAGGAAGTCAGCACGGGAGCGGTGAGCCGATGGACTCTGCTAGCGGACGGAGCTTGGGAGTGGAGAGTGACCTGGGCTCCAGGACTTCTGGTGAACAGCAGCAGAGGGCTGAGGCTTCGATTGGGATGGTAGAGGCAGGCGCTGCTTCGGCGTCGAGTTTGTATGCCCCCCTCTTCCTTGATGCCGGGCATTATTGTTTCGACTCCTCCAGTGGAGGTTTCCTTGCCTGCATCTATGGATCCTCTGGAGGTGGTGACATTGGAGGCGATTTGGGCTGCTATTATGAAGCTCCGTGAAGAGTTGGTTCCGCGAATGGCTGCTCTGGCTGTACAGGTTTCTACTAATACTGTGGATGTGAAGGAAGTTATGACTAAAGTTGCTGCTTTACAGACGGGTGTTTCTCAAAATCAGACTAAAGTTTTGGTCCTTGAAAATGAAGTTGAATCTTTAAAGAAAGTTTCTTTACTTATTATTTCTAAATTGGAAATGCTGGAAAATGCAGTGCGTATGCCTAATATTCGCTTAGTTAATTTTCCTAGAGTATCATTAATATCAGCAAGAGATATGTTCCATAATTATTTAATTGAAATTTTAGGTATTCCTCCTGAATCCCATCCCCCGTTAGTTAAAGTTTATTATTTGCCTTCTGGTAAAAAAGAATTGGGGCAGGGTAGGGTTGGTGGTTTGCCTCATATGGATGTATTAAATGTTACTGATATGTTGGAGTATTCCCAAAAGGAAAAGATTACATCGTCTACTTTATTGATTACTTTAGCATTAATATCAGATAAGGAATGGCTAATGAAACTGTTCTTTAAAAAACGTCATATTTTGTTTAAGGTTCTGGCTGTTCGGATGTTTCCGGATGTATCCAGGGAGACCCAGAGGAGGAGACACAAATTTCTATTGTTGCGTTCTGGGATACAGCAGTTGGGGGGTGGGGGGTATTTTTCCTGAAGTTTCCGTGTAAATGTTTGATTAAATATCAATCTAATTCTTATATTTTTTTTTAACCTTCCCAATTGATTTGTTTCATTAATGCTCGGGTCTCTGAAGGGGGAGGGGGGGTAGATACCCTGTCTGTTCCAGTTGAGTGAATTATATATCTCACTGTTTAGCTCGTCCTGTTTCTTCTCAGTATGATGGATTGTTTTATTATCGAATTATTGTATCCCCTTATTTTGAGGGCTTGAGGGAAGTGGATCATCAGTAGCATTTCCATTTGGGGACAATTGCATTAAGTTGTACATATTATTTCTTTATTGATGTATTTTATTTCTTTATTTATTTATTTAGCATACATTTGTATACCGCTACTTCCAGCGATCAGTAGCGGTTTGATTAACAAAATGGATTTGTACAATCATGTCAAAAATTTTGAAGTATACACACATTGATTTGGAGGAGAAAGCACAGCACACGGGGAAAGGTCATATGGAGATGATTCAGACATTACATATTTACATATTTACTTATTTACATAAACTGCCACCATGTTTCATTGGGTGATATCATTTATACCCCTGGGATTATATCAGATTGTATTGGCACTGGAAAAGATGTGTCTTGAGCTTCTTTCTGAATTCCATAAGGTCATTGACAGCTCTTAGCTCTGGTGGTAGTTGGTTCCAGATGGACGGGGCCGAATAGGAGAATGCTCGTTGGCTAGTAGTGGTATTTACCGATCTGATATCCGGGGGAACATGGAGTATATTTGAGTGGATTGTTCGCCTGCTTCTGTTGGGTGGTTGCGTGCTGATAAGGGTGGAGAGAAAGGATGGTGCTATGTTATGAATCAGTTTGAAGGTGGTTACTAGTATTTTATATTTTACCCGGGCTGCAATGGGGAGCCAGTGAAGCTCGATTAATACAGGGGTAATGTGATCAGTGAGGTTCTTTTTCATGATGACCCTAGCCGCTACATTTTGGGCCATTTGGAGAATGTTGAGGGTTTTCTTTGGAAGGCCCTGTAGGATGGCATTGCAGTAGTCGAGGTGCGGCATGATTAGAGCTTGCGCTACAGTCCTGAAATCGTGAGGATCAATGATGCTCCGTAGGGGTTGTAGGACTCTAAGTTTGTGGAAAATGGCCTTGTTGGTTTTGCGGAGGTGCTTTTCCATCTTTAGATTGCTGTCCAGTGTTACACCCAGATATTTTATTTCATTCTTCGTGTGGTATGTATTGTTACATAGGGTGACTGACGCAGGCGGGTCAAAGTTTGGTTTTCTTGAGATATACATGATCTTAGTTTTCTTATGGTTTATCACCATGTTATTTTGCTGTATCCAATTTAACATCTCGGTTAGGCATGTTTCAAGCTGAGTATAGTTCGGGTTCTCGGAATCCAACTGTGTGTAGAGCATAATATCATCCGCATAAATGTGGTAGTTGATATTGTGCTGTTGGAGAATATTACAGAGGGGTCGCATATAGACATTGAAAAGTAGTGCCGAGAGGGCGGAGCCCTGAGGTATGCCTTGCGTTTGCGGGAAGGCTTCTGCTTCTTCGCCATTGAAATGAACTTGTGGCATTCTGTTGGTTATGTAAGACGAGAACCATTTCAGGGGGTTCCCGATATTCCTATTGATTCAATCCTTTGTAGGAGGGTTCCATGATGGACTGTATCAAAGGCGGCAGAGATGTCAATGAAAATGAGTATAAACATTTTCCTTTTGTCTTCAAGGCCCTTGAGGAGGTTGTTAAGCAGTGCTATCAACAGCGTTTCCACCCCATGACGTTGTTGGAAACCGTATTGCTGTTCATCTAGGGTTTCATGTTCATCCAGATGGTCTTGTAGTTGTAATAGGACTGTCTTCTCAATGATCTTTGCCAGGAAAGATATGCTGGAGATGGGGCGGTAGGATGCTGGGTCGTCCTTATTGAGTGAATTGTTCTTTAAGACTGGTCTTATTATTGATTTCTTGAGTTGTGTGGGCATTATTCCTTGTTGCAGCGATTGGTTCACAATATGTGATACTTGGTTCACAATATCTTGCTTTGCCGCCTTAACACACGCAGTTGGGCAGGGATCTAGCGGGGAGGTGGTGGTACGGATGTTTGTTATTATGTTGGTAATTTGCTGAGCATCAATGCTGTGAAAGTAGTTCCATGTTAGTTCCTGGTCTACTTTGGTCATCTTGTTTAGGCGATGTTCCTGGTCTACTTTGGTCATCTTGTTTAGGCGATGTTCCGGGTAGGTTACGTTCAAACAGTGAGTAGATGTGGGTGCAGTGAGTTTACTTGCGTAATGGTCTGCCAGGATTTGGGGTTTGATTACGGTCCCAAGGTGGTCCTCCAGAGGTAGTCAGTGATTTTACTAGTTCGAATAGCTCACGAGGCTTATTGATAGCTTTGTTTAATAAGTTGGTGTGATGTGCCCTTTTCGCAGAGTTGACCTCGCCTTTGTATTGTGTGAGGTGCCTGAGGTATTCAGTCTTGTGTTCCATGGATTTGTTTCGTCTCCATTTTCTCTCTAGTCTTCGGAGTTCCCTCTTCATTCTGGTCAGCGTTTCTGTGTACCAGGGTTCTGATCTGTGTTTAGTTGAGATCGGGGGGGTCTTCCATGTTGGGTATGATGCAGCCTGGATTCCCTCGTTCCAGCTGTTTGTCAGTAGATCGAGGTCAATGCATTCCAAATCTATGTGGGTGGTAATTTTACTTATGAGATCTTCCAAGTTTAATTTGTTGAAACCCCTTTGCGGGTGTACCATTCTCCGAGCCTTTGCGTCTTTGGGTAAGGAAGGAAGGTTTAAGCGTAGATCAATTTGATAGTGGTCGGACCATGGTACTGGAGTTATCCTTATTAGAGGTTTTTCTTCGTTTCTCTGCAGATTTGTGGGTGTGAAGACCATGTCTAGGGTATGACCCTTGTCGTGGGTGGCCTCATTTATTAGTTGTTGATATCCTAGTTGGTCCATGGCTTCAAGGAAGGTCTTTGCGTGAGTAGGTGGCATGGAGGTTAAATTTAGGTCTCCCAAGATGATTTGGAATTTCCTGATTTGCGTGGTGGAGATGCTCTCTAGTGCTATGGCAAGTGATTCATGATGTGGTGAAGGGGGTCTGTATATTAGGCAGATGGATAGAGCTGAGTTTTCAACTTTCAGCAAGTCGATGTCCATATTTGAAAGCTGGAATGTGCTTGTTAATTGTAGGTTGGCTTTGGCGATGATGAGAACTCCTCCTCCTCTTTTGTTGGTGCGGGGGCAGTTGTATAATTTGTAACCGGGTTTATTTATCTGGTTTAATAATGCTGAGTCGGTGTCCGTGATCCAAGTTTCAGTTATACAGAGGATGTCCGGTTGCTCATCCGTGATGATGTCATGGATTAAGTGGGTCTTGTTCCTGATAGATCTGGCATTAATGAGGATGATGTCGCATGCATCAAGAGTCGTTTGTGGTGAAAGTATGTGGGTGCTCTGTGTTAGCAGGGGTTTGTCTACATTCAGCCTTCTTGGTTTGCGGTGCCTCTGTGCCCTATTATGCCTGGTAATAGAGGGCCTTGGAGATGGTGCGATTGTTGGGTCATTGCAGGTAGTGTGGTAGGGGGTGAGTGGAGGGAGGACAGGTGTTCGTATGGGGTAAAGAATATATTGGAGTGCATATGTGTGGTAGTGAGTAGTAGAAGTTGGAGATGAAGGCATATGAGGGAACCAGTAAGAGCAGATATATACTTAGTAAAAAGTTAAGGGGTGCCATTCCACAGTTTGGTGGACCGTTGTGTTTGGGCCGTGACCTGGAAGCTACAGACTCTTTACAGCCTCAAGTTGTATTTCAGTGACCTAGTACCAGCAGTAACCTCACAGTAACAAGTAATATTTTGCAGTCAGTGGCTCAGTATCAGTATGCACGTTACAGTAACAAATAATACTTTGCAGTCAGAGGGCTAGTCTTATCAGACACTTTACAGTCATAAGTGATATTTCTCGTTCAGTAGCCTAGTATCAGCATGTATGGTACAGTGACAAACAATACTTTGCAGTAAGTGTTCTATTATCGTCAGTAATATTTCACAGTTACAAGCAGTGTTATTCAGACAGTTGTTACTATTTCACAGTTGCAGATAATGTGTGAGGTCTGTTGTTATAATACAGTAACAAGTAAACTTTCTCAGTCAGTGGCTCGGTATCACCAGGTAGTTCGCAATCACGGTGTAGTGCCCTAGTATTGTCCGTGTTCGGATCTTTGTTGTTTATGGCAGCTTCGTCTATGTGTGGGATTATGTTTAGAAGGCTTACCTCCTTTGTTGTGTAATGATCCTTGAGATTCCTTCGGTGTTCCTAGGTGGTTAGCTCCAGCGTGAGTGATCCCTTCGATGGTGCTCCATAGAGGACTTCCGTCTCTCTGCCTAATGTCCACTGCCAAAGGGCCCTGCCAAAGGGCCCTCTGGCGAGGCCCTCAGGCGCGGGCCCACCAGGCACGGGCACGCCCTGCAGGGAGACCACTTTTCAAGCGTTGGCGGGCTGGCTCCCACTGCCCCGATTGGGCAGGAGCACCGGGGGCGGAGTGTCCCGGCAGCGGCTCTCCCTTTGCAGGGAGACCGCTTTTCAAGCGTTGGCGGGCTGGCTCCCACTGCCCCGATTGGGCAGGAGCACCATTGAGTGTTTTCGTGGTGCCCATCTCTATTTCCATTCAAGATGTATCCCTAATTTGTTTTTGTAAATTTAAGAAATTTAAATTAAAAAAAAAAATCGCTGTTACCTGTTTAGCCCTTTCCTGTGCCCCTGCTCTGCCCCAGAACACACCACGATGCTAATCGCATAGCATCTGGGCGCGTTAGGTTAGTGCCTTTGAAAAATCACGGTTAAGGCATTTACACGGGCAACATGGGTTGTTACCCGTGTAACTGCCTTCGAAAATCGCCCTCCCCCCCCCATCTAGACTATTGCAACCTCATTCATTGGTTGATTCAAGTCATGTGAGTACTGACAATTGATCACAGGTGTGTCTCATTTTACTGCAATGGGAATGTGGTTTTTCTGTTCACACTGATTTGAATTGTTTATAAGGGTGCCAATATTCATGTCCTGACAATGTCCCAGTTTTTATATTATTTCCTACTATTTCCTTTTATAATTGGTCTTGTTTTATTTGATTCTTTTATGTGTCAAATATGTTTGCTTATATAGTCCAAAGCCATTTCACTGGCCACTTTTCTTTAGGAGATATCGGACATTAAGGGGTTGAACTGCAAGGGTGGCAATAATGTTGACCACAACTGTAACTGCAGCTTCCAGCACATAGTCCAGGAATCCACCACCCTCCCCACTAGAGGACAGCAACCTTGGGCCGGAAGGACTGGGGTTTCTAGTCCCACAGATGCTCCTTGTGGTCTTGGGCAAGCCACTTAACCCTCCATTGCCCATGTTCCCTGTAAGTATCAGTGTATGTGTCTCATATCCCCACGTGTTAAATGTATCCCCCAATTGTGTTGTGACCGCTTTGATTGAAGGATAAGGCGGTATACAAAAACTGTCTAAATAAATAAATAAATAAATAAATAAATAAGAAAATATTTTCTGATATTGTTCATGAGTCTGCTTGGAGCCTGCTTGGAACTTCATATCAAAATACCTGTTTCTACAGTTTCCTTTCTATTGACTAAGGTATACTACATGTGTATTATTAATAATTTTCAGGTATTAAAACATCTCCATCTATCCCTCTTGTCCCTCTTCTCTCTAGGGCAGCGATGGCGAACCTATGGCACGCGTGCCAGCTGTGGCACGCGAAGGCCTTGCAGCTGGCACGCGGGAAGGTCCGCAAAAAAAGAAAAAGCTGGCTCTGACTGCTGCCGCGGACGCGGCAAGGGCAGAATGCAGCGTCCCGCGGGGCCCCCTCCGCCCGCTAAGCCCCTCTGCAAGAGCTTTCAGATTCGCGAGGGAGAGCGTCTCCCTCGCGTCTCTGTTAAGCCCGCAGGGGCTAATGGGAAATTTCCCATCAGCCCCTTTAGACGCGAGGGACTGATGGGAAATTTCCCATTAGCCCCTGCGGGCTTAACAGAGACGCGAGGGAGATGCTCTCCCTCGCGAATCTGAAAGCCCTTGCAGAGGGGCTTAGCGGGCGGAGGGGGGCCAGGGGGACATTGCAGTCTGCCGCGGCTGCTGCCAGAGACTGCTTTTTTTTTAAAAAAAAATTTGCCAGGGGGGGTTAGGACTGCTAATGGGCAGGGGGGGGGGTTAGGACTGCTAATGGGCAGGGAGGGAGGGAGGGAGGGGGGGTTAGGACTGCTAATGGGCAGGGGGTAGGAGGAGAGGGGGTTAGGACTGCTAATGGGCAGGGAGGAGGGGGGGGGGTTAGGACTGCTAATGGGCAGGGAGGGAGGGGGGTTAGGACTGCTAATGGGCAGGGCAGGGAGGGAGGGAGGCAGGGTGGGAGGGAGGGGGGGTTAGGACTGCTAATGGGCAGGGAGGGAGGGAGGGAGGGGGGGTTAGGACTGCTAATGGGCAGGGAGGGAGGGAGGGGGGGTTAGGACTGCTAATGGGCAGGGAGGGAGGGAGGGAGGGGGGGGGTTAGGACTGCTAATGGGCAGGGAGGGGGGGGTTAGGACTGCTAATGGGCAGGGAGGGAGGGAGGGAGGGAGGAGGGGGGGTTAGGACTGCTAATGGGCAGGCAGGCAGGGAGGGAGGGAGGGAGGGAGGGGGGGGTTAGGACTGCTAATGGGCAGGGAGGGAGGGAGGGAGGGGGGGGTTAGGACTGCTAATGGGCAGGGAGGGAGGGAGGGAGGGGGGGGGGGGGTTAGGACTGCTAATGGGCAGGGAGGGAGGGGGGGTTAGGACTGCTAATGGGCAGGGCAGGCAGGGAGGGAGGGGGGTTAGGACTGCTAATGGGCAGGGAGGGAGGGGGGGATTGGACTGCTAATGGGCAGGGAGGGAGGGAGGGAGGGAGGGAGGAGGGGGGGGTTAGGACTGCTAATGGGCAGGGAGGGAGGGGGGGGTTAGGACTGCTAATGGGCAGGGAGGGGGGGGGTTAGGACTGCTAATGGGCAGGGAGGGAGGGGGGGTTAGGACTGCTAATGGGCGGGCAGGGAGGGAGGGAGGGAGGGAGGGGGGGTTAGGACTGCTAATGGGCAGGGAGGGAGGGGGGGTAGGACTGCTAATGGGCTGGGGGGGTTAGGACTGCTAATGGGCGGGCAGGGGGGTAGGACTGCTAATGGGCTGGGGGGGTAGGACTGCTAATGGGCTGTGGGCTGATGGGGGCTTTATGGAAATGGGGTGAATGGGGTTAGGACTGGTAAATGGATATAGGGTGGGCTTAAACTGAAAATGGGGTGATGGGGGTTTAGGACTGGAAGTGGGTTGATGGGGGGGGGCTAGGACTGGTATTGGGTTGGGGGGTTGCTAGGACTGGAAATGGGCTGATGGGGGGCTAGGACTGGAAATGGGATGATGCAGGGACTAGAAGGGAATGGATGCTGGGTGAGGCTGGAACTAGAAGGGAGCTGGTGTTGGGGGAGGATTAGAATGGGATGGGGCTGGGAGAGTAAAATGGAGAGGGGAAAAATATTTTGTGTGGGAGGGATAAAAAATCTACAATTGGCCGGGTATTGGGAGAATAAGTGGGGATTAAGGATGGAGGGGTAAATTTTGAGTAGATGAAATAGGAATGAGGAAAGAGCAAAAGGAGAAAGATTAGTATGTTAAAGCAGATGTAGAGAGAGAATGGAAAAAAAAAACAAGACAGAAGAAAGGACAAATGGACAGCAGATGGAGAGTTAGCAGAAGACACGAAGAAACCAGAAGAAAGTGGCTGGAACAATTGCAACTGAAAAAAAATGCACAAAAGGTAGAAAAATATCTCTTTATTTTGAATTTATTAACTGGAATATGTCAGCTCTGGGAAATGTGCATCATTAATTTTTGCGCTTTGTTTAGTACAAGAGGAAATTAATTTATAGTTTTATTTCTACAGTGTTGTTGTATATTCCAAGTTTGGCTTTTGGGGTTCCCAGTTTAATTATTGTCTTCCTGTTTCTAAATTGTGATTCCTTGTTTGGTGATGGTCTGTTCTGCATGTGTAACTGAGCTGAAGTATTCTGTTTATATAATTCCTATTTGACATTGCCACTTGTTCTTTCCCCAGTAGGTCATGTATTGTTGTTCTCTGAAATGTATTGGTTTAATATTTGCAGTGTTGCCTTTTGATAGTTAGGGTATGGTGCTTTGTGAGTCCTGGTAGTGCTGTTAGGATACGGCGGGTTTGCTATGGGTTCTAAATGGGCAGCGTTTGTAGTAGTTCCTAATGTGCCTGGCGGTTGGTACTGGATTATAGTAATGTAGAAACCTTTTAGTCTTTCTTTATCCATATACTCATTAAGAGGCATGTTTACTAAAAGTTAGTGTATGGTAACATTATGCAAATATTTATGCAAATGAGGCACCTTATGCAAATGAGGCTTTAATTGACGTGCTGGCACTTTGAGGAAATTCTTTGGTTTTGTGCGGCAGTTTGGGCACTCGGGCTCAAAAAGGTTAGCCATCACTGCTCTAGGGTATACGAGGTTGGTTCATTTCATAGCTTTTGATGTAGACATTTCACCATTTGCTTGCCTTTCTTTGGACTGTCTCTAGCCTATTCATATTCATATTCATATTCATTTATTTGATATACCGCCTTTCATTGGTAGGCAAAGCGGTTTACAATTAAAAATTTACACACAAAAGGCACAGGGCCAGGAGTCGGAAAGGAAGTTACAAATTAGATAGGAAAGAAGAGCAAGAGCAGGAGCCTGAAGGGTAGAGGGAGAGGCAAGAGGATCAGGGATCAGGAGGGGGAAGGTCAAAGGCGAGAGAGAAGAAATGAGTTTTAAGGGAACGCTTGAAGGTGGGGTAGTGGGGTTCAAGACGGAGAGGTGGGGGAAGGGAGTTCCATAGGGCAGGGCCAACAAAGAAGAAGGCGGAGGATCGGGTGGACTGTAGGTGGGCACTTGAGGGGGGTGGTAGTACTAGGCGGTTGAGGTGGAAAGAGCGAGGGTATGGCGGGGGGTGTGGAAGCGGAGGAGATCAGACAGGTACTGAGGGGTAGAGGTGTGGAGGGCTTTGTGAACCAAGGTGAGGAGTTTGAATTTGATACGGAAGGAAATAGGGAGCCAGTGAAGTTGAAAGAGAAGGGGAATGATATGATCTCGAGTAGAAGAGTGGGTGATGAGACGGGCAGCGGTGTTTTGAATGCGTTGGAGTCGTGAAAGTTGCAGCTTGGAAATACCAGAGAGAATGGAGTTAGAGAAATCAATACGGGAAATGACGAGGGTCAGTGACAGTGTAGTTATGGCAGATGGAGACAGGAAAGGACGAATAGCGCGGATCTGACGAAGGTGAAAGAAAGAGACCTTAGAGATGTGAGAGATGTGCGTCGAGAAGGAAAGATCAGAATCAAAAAGAACCCCAAGGTATTGAAAAGAGGAGACAAGTGAAATGGGTGTATCGGGGAAAGAAGGTGCCAAGGAGGGGGAGGGGTAACCGTGGGAGAACCATATGGCTATAGTTTTTGACAAGTTAAGGTGCAAACAATTGTGTGTCAACCAGTCTGAAACGGCAGCTAGACAGGCATTGAGGGGGGCTAAATCAGGGGAGATGGGGGAGGTGTGATGAAGGAGGAGTATATCATCGGCGTAGAAGAAGGCAGTGATTCCAAATTGCTGAATGAGTAAAGTGAGGGGAGTGAGGAAGAGATTGAAGAGAAGGGGGGCCAGGACAGAGCCTTGAGGAACACCACAGACAAGAGGAAAGGGGTCTGAAGTGGAGTGTGATGAGGATGAAGGCAGAACAGCAGCAGAGCGGGAGAAAAGGAAGGAATGAAACCATCGAAAAACAGTGCTGCGGAGACCAGCATCGCGCAAGCGTGATAAGAGGAGGGAGTGGTCAACTAGATCAAATGCGGCAGAAAGGTCAAGTGCAACCGCCACCGAAAAGTCACCACGATCGTGAGCAGTGTGTAGAGAGTTAGTGAATGCTAGAAGGACAGTCTCGACGCTGTGCCCGGAGCGAAAAACCAGATTGGCGTGGATGAAGCAGATTGGTGGAGTCTAAGTGATGAGTGAGTTGAGCAAAGACAATTTTTTCGAGTAGTTTGGAAAGGAAGGGAAGATTAGAGACAGGGCGATAACTGTTTGGGTTGAGAGGGTCAAGGGTAGATTTTTTAAGAAGGGGGCGGATAAGGGCATGTTTCCAGGGGGTAGGAAAGGATCTGTTAGAGAGACTGGAATTTAGCATGGTTTGAAGGTGAGGGAGAAGAGACAAGGAAGGAACAAGGAGCCAAGAGGATGGGATGGGGTCAAGGGAGCAGAAGGTTTTGTTGGAGGATGCGATAAGATGGTGAAGCTCTGCAGTAGTGATAGGTGAAAAAGAGGACCAAGTGTGGGAAAGCGGAGAGGTGGGGGGAGGAGACGCGACTGGAGGAGGAGGAGAAAGAGGAGGGGGTGGGTGGGTAGGGAGTCCCTCAAAGTAATTACTTTGCTGGAAAAAGCTGAGGCTAAGAGAGAGGGAGCAGGAAAAGGGTGGGGGGGTTGAGCCGGAGTGGAAGGGTGAAGAGAGGTAAGATAGTTGAGTGTAGAGTATAGGTGACGAGTCTGGTTGGGTGCAGTGGCAATAGCAGCAGAGAAAAAGGTGGCCTTAGCGAGATGAACCTGGGAACGATAGAGGGAGTGTTGGGATTTGAAAAAGGAAAGAGATACAGGTGAGGGGGATTTGCGCCACAGCCTTTCGGCTCTGCGGAGTTGGGAACGAAGTAAACGGAGACCAGGGTGATACCAGGGGTGGGAGGGCCGACGGGAGGGCTGGCGGGGACGGAGAGGGGCGATGTGGTCAAGAGCAGTGGAAAAAGAGGAAAACCAGGTCAACGCTTGAGAGGTAGGAGACAGAGAGGGGAAATCCAGAGGGAGGAGTTCAGAGGCGGAAGGAAATTGTTCAGCTAGAGAGGGAGTGAGGTGACGAGAGAGACGAAGGGGAGAAGGTGGTTGGGCTGGAGGTGCTTTTAGAGGCATGAACACAATATTTTAAGGAAGTCTTACAAATGCACTTTACAGAGGCACCATCATCTATTTTTCTCCTGCTATTTGTGAATTTCTTCATGCACCGTGGCATCCTTGTTGGAAAGATGATCACCGTGGGTGGGTAAAATGCAAATGAACCGTTCACAAATCTATTTCTACTTTGCTCTTGTGCTGGCTGGATGGTCTAATTTTATTGACCTCTGTTATATCGATTTGGAGATGGGTATCACAGTGTCCCATCGACTCTCTTCCTCTTCCATCAGGTCTCTGAAATGCCTACTGTGCAGGCCTGGAGGCAGGCACAGATGAAATAGGCAACTGCTTAGGATAGCAAATTTGGAAGGCACCAAATTCTCAGGCCAAAAAGGAGCTTGATCCTGCTTATTTTAAATCTATGGGCAGGTGCTGGTTCAGAGGTGCCCTACTATGTGCCCCTCCTCTAGCACTCTAGTCTTTGAGAACTCTGACAAACACCTCCTCCACCCCCTCCTCCTCCCTGCTCTCTGGAACCTGTGGACTCCCTGTCGTGCCTATAGGTGCTAAAATCTTAAATCCAGCCCTACTACTACATCAGTATTTTTATCTAACTGTTCTAATAAGACTCTAATAAAACTGAAATCACTAAATGATCCCCCAAAAAAATATATTGGCAGAACATCGTGCCAGACAAGAGTGAGATTAAGTGAACATGCATCAAAGATACGCCAACAAGTGAGTTCAGCACCAATTGTGGAACACTGTATGTCTTTCAAACATGAGTTTAAGGATCTCAAATGATTCGTTATAGTTCATGTTCCCCTGGATCCTCGAGGGGATGATTGTTTAGCCCAATTGCAATGGCAGGAACAATGGTGGATTTACAGGCTTAATACGTTCCACCCTTTTGGGTTGAATAGGGAGATCGATTGGACCAGTTTATTCTGAGGTCATCCCATTTGGAGTTGGGGTTTTCCCGGGTTTGATGGGGTTTTCTCTTCTCCACTGGTAGTTCTGGTTTGAGTGATATTACAAAGCAGCCAATCAGAAAAGCGTGTTCCTTGAAAAAGTGTGACGTTTCAACATTCAGCATCTGACGGCAGTTGGCCACAACGAGAGTGACTAGCACTTGATACAGGGAAGGAGATCCCGAAACATGCATGTCGTGCTTTGAAGCTGGGCTTGGCTAAATACGAACTTCAATTTTGGCGGTTTTCATGACCCTATAAGCTAAGTGCCATAATTTTTCTTTTGATAAGTTTTGCTTTGAACTTGAACTTTAAATGATTAAAAAGGAGTCCACCATCTGGTTGGGGACAGACTAAATATTCTTTCTTCCCTCGGTGTACTCCGACAACAATACTAAAATGTTGTTTTTTTTGGGAATCATTTGGTGATTTCAGTTTTATTGGATTTAATGTATCACCTTTTTTGGGGGATTTTTTTGAGTGACTTTTTAGACTCTGGCATTTGATACAGACAATTTAAAAATGCCCTTTATTTGCATGCACGAACTGTGTAGCAGTTGATAGGGGTGATTTACAATCATTTGTATTGGTCTGCTGTTTGTATAATCCTCCCGGGCTACTTTTGCCTTTATCAAAACCTCTCTGTGGGGTATCCAATCTTCCTCATTTTGTCAGTATCCTTTGAAAACACTTTACGCAGAAGCATGTTCTCCTGAGTAAATTACTGGTTAGGAGTGTGCATAGCTAAAACGTAGTTCAGTTTGTGCTCATTTTTAACAATTTTTTCCTGATTTCCAGGCATTTTTTTCAAGTTTGTTTCAACTATTCATTTTTCCGTGTACATTGTACATGAGAAGTTTCTTAAGCATGCATATCAACTGTGTATGCGTCAATTCCTAGGTATATACGGCTATAAGTGATTTGCACATATTTTCAATTTTTAGGCACCCATACTCAATGTGCGCCCACAAATGCATACCACTAGTACCAGATTTCCCCATGATTTAGCATATAAGCTACTTTATCTCCTTTTTGAATGTTAGTGCCATCAGTCAAATTTCACTCTGGTTTAGGTGGAGCCCATCCCATCATAATAGTCTCCCTCTTCCCTACAATATCTATCATTTCCTAACAAATCTAAAGTCTTCTTCTCTGTACCATTCTCTTATCCAAACAGAGATTCAAGAGCTCAGCCTGCCTCTGGGAATGGGGGTAATTTCTGAGAGTACGATCTTGAAGGTTCTTTTGTTGAATTCCAGTAGAGATGGAAATTGGGAAGGTTTAAGATGATCCCTAGTTACTGCGCACATGGTGATTTATAGCGATCCTTCTATTCCTGTCTGCAGCCCCGATGCTCGGTCAAAGACAAGAAATCATGAATTCTAATTCCCTATCACAAATCTAAAGCTAAGATGCACATGTCCATGAACATAAGCCTCCCCATAGTCCACAGAACATAGTCTATAAGTTTAGAAAGGGCATAGTGATGTCTAAGAAAATCAATTTCAGGTATCATTCTGATGTAAGACTGAAATGGGTCCGCAGTCAAGAAAAGATCCAAAGTGAAATGGAAACTACACTAATAAACATCACATCAATGTCACTATCGTGCTAAATTTTGCTAAAAAATAAACAAACAAAAAACCTCCCAAAAAAACAAGATTCATGTTTCAAACAAAAAGCCTGTCCAAACAGACAACACACATCAGTGACATAGTTCAATAGTTCAGGGTCAAACAGCCGGGTATTGTTTATAGCAGGGGTCTCAAACACATGTCCCATGAGAGAATTTTGTGCGGCTCGCGACGCATTTTGGGATGATAAAAATTTTCCTCTCGGCGCTGTTTAACATTAGCGCCATGCATGCAGGGGGCAGAGTGCTCCTCCGACCGCGATTATGACCCAGCCGATTGAAGAAGGAGTGTTTTCTAGCGAATCGGAGGCATCGGAGAGACCGGTTTAACGGCGAAACTGACCTGTATTCAAAAAAGTGCTACCGAGTGCGGCCCGCGGGTTAATTTACAAGTCCTCATTTGGCCCTCAAAGCAATTTGAGTTTGAGACCCCTGGTTTATAGCCATTTCTACTTTGAGTAGTCCCTTCTCTCTTTCATAGTCTTTTCAACTTTGTGAGGCCAGCAATAAGGCTGGGTTTATGCCATTACAGAAGAAAGATAAACTGCATGGGATGGATAGGTCTGGAGGTCCATAATATCATGCTCAGGCAAAGGAGCTGCACATTTATTGGGGCATATGGGTGTGCCATAACCTAGGCACCGCAGCCCCTAGATTGGCACAGTAACGCACGTAAGTTATAGTATCTATGCATATAGATTTATGCCCTGCTTATGCTCAGTGCAAGGTCCACCCTTTTGCACACCCCAGTTGAAGGTATGCACAATTGGACTCACGCACACACTTACAGAATAGCATCAAATTAAAGTTCTTGCGTAAGTGCCCATGCAAACACGAGTCTTTTAAAATAGGGACTTACATGCATTTTGCATGAGTATCTTCTTGTGTACCCTATATGGAATCAACCTCTGGCTTATCAGTTTCTCTGTTTCCATAAGTTTTCTTGTGCATTGGTTTCTGTTCCCAGGGAGGAAAGTAAGATTGATAAATAAAGCAAAAGTCCAGAACATTTCAAGTGCCATCCAAGATGTTTCATTTTCCAGTATTAAAGTACATGCAATTTAATGTGACTTAGTACTACACCAGCGTTCACAGTGGATAAGAAGCACTCATTGCGGTAGGCAGGCAAAGTCCAATTTAAAAAGCAAATGCAACTTCAAAAGACTTTCTTTAAAAATTGCACTTGTTCATAAGGATGATTATACAAAAGTACGAAAAATCAATTGGACATGCTGACATATGCAGAAAAGAAAATGTAGATGGGACGAACTACTATGAAATCAGCAATAAAAGCTTCCTGTGCAAATTAGTTTTATGGGATTTATTGCCACTACAGAAGTTACAGCATCTAATAAATGGAGATAGTCCTTTTAGGTATGGGGTAGTATAAATCTTAACTTATATAGTTCTGCTCATGAATGAGTCATGCCAAAGAATGATAATGTCAAATGCATATTGATGCATGTTTTTGTGATTCCAGGGTACTCATAAAAGACTAATATGGATTCTGATCATTCTTTACAGCTACAATTACACTCTGCCAATTTCTCCAACATGGACGCACATGCTAAACTTTGGCCAGATAAGTTAACCATGTACGTTGAAGACGTGGGTCATCAGGAACACGGTTTCCTGCTCTTCTAGTCTCCAGGATTGACAGTTAGTTTCCCAGAACAGAAAACTGCATAATAAAAATGATAAAACCTGGTACTGTAACACCAAACAGTAATGGTATTGATGTGGGTCTGAGCTACAGAGGAGTACATCTGATTCTCCTGTTGACTTTGGCTCTCACTCTTTGGGCCAGTGGGATCTGATAATGTTACAAAAGTATAGCATCACAGGGGAAAGGACAAAGACTGGCCTGAATTAACAGCATGGTTTTCAGAGCAACATTGACGTACACTGCTGATCACTTAAAAGTTGGATAACGGAGTGTAATGCTTACTTGCTTGCATTTTTCTCTTAGTGCTAATTCAGTGGTTTTAGCTATACTTTATATAAATTGGTTTATTGACATAGTTTTAGTGCTAACAGCTGGCAATAATTTATCAAAGTGATAGCTAGTCACAGTAGGAAATTTAAACTTTAATACATAAATCCTATATTTCTAATTGCTCGCATGTCCCTTGTCTATTTGATTCACCAGCTTTGCTTACCCTGTTATTGCTGTAAAGGCAGATTTAAGACACGACGTGGAGAGGGGAATTCCCATGTCTAGGCTAGGATGCGGAAAATCCCCATTGTATTTTACAAGAAACTAATTTAATGCAACTAACACGGCAGAATTACATTTCAAAAACGCCATTCCAGAAGTTCTAGTAATTTCCTAAGAAACGTTCTTTCTTCAGCTTCTCTTTTCGGCAAAGGCTTTAATACGTCCTCAAAGTCCGTATTTCGCAGTAAAAGGCCTAGGGGCTATGGCTTACGAACACCAAAATCCAGCCCTGATTGTCCTGGGGATTCTGGCTGTCTGAAAACGGTGCTCCTCGTATCCGGGTAAATGCCTTGTTGAGCTACATGCTTTGCTTGTGTTTGCAGAAGCCATTCCCAAGAACGCATTGAAGAGGAGGAAAGGAGACTAGGCACATACATTGCATTTTCACATCTATGCACTTCATTTCGAAGCAGACCAAACTAATTGGAAAGAAAACAGATGCAGATTTCCCCACAGCCTTTGCATCTATGCAGCAAGATCGGAAAACTGACCCTCCTCACCCCCACCCCGAGCTCTTTCTTGAACTGGCTTTTCGAACTAAAAAAATTGTCTTGAGGCTGATGGTTTCTTGCTAGTTGGCTGACCAGCTTGCAAATAAGGAGTTGAACTTATTGTAAGGCAGCCCTGGATTCACTTTTCTAAATGGACAGTGAAAACAAAACCACAATCATTTTTCCTCTGCGTTATATATTTACTATTTTAGTTACACCCACAGTTTGCTTCCAGTTGTTTTCTATTAGTTATCAAATTGAGTTCCACTTTGTGTTTGCATTCCACTGAAGCCGTTCCGGCTAGTTAAATTGCCAAAAGTATGCTTTCAGAGCAAAAGAGAGGAAATAAGTTCTCCTCCAAAAAAACTGATCATCCAGGTAATAAGATCTGAAAAGCTCACATGATACGGTGAGAGGATTCTTTGAAGCCTCAGTGCTTTCTTCCACAACATCCATTATAGCATAATGTAAAATAAATGTGACCTGTTGTCGTCTACTCCATTGGAAGGTCATTCCCCAAGTAATTTGCTACATCCCACCTTCTGGCACATAGCAAAGCCTTGATGTTGCTTTTGACACTTGCTGTCCATCAGTCCTTGAAGTTCCCTTTATCTTCCTTTCACTCTGCTGCAATTTAGCCCATGTTTCAGCAGCTCATTCTCTTGAGCAAGGATGGAAAATGTAGCTCAACTCTGGCCATTTCACATGTTTGCAAAAAGAGGCAACAGTTTGCCGAAGTACAAGCCATTTATCTTCTCTATCCCCCCCACACTGAACTCGCAACCAAAACCAAACCACAGTGAAAAATGGACTGGACGAAATATACTCTATACTGGATATTTAAGACAGCAGAAGCTTTCCTTTTGCCTACTACTAAAGGGATGAAAAGAGAAATCAGAGATTTGATTCTACTATCAGATTAATCACCAGATTTAAGCATCTAACAAAATCTCTACAGTGCTCCCCTTATGCGCATATACACAGAATTATTTAAGATTTTGGGAAATCAACACCTTGTATAGAGAAAATAATCCTAAACCTTCATAGGACCTGCTAACCACATAAACTCCACTGAGCCCGATATTCATTGACCCATCCTGCTAAATAACCCCATAGACCTTCTTGGCCCAATCTTGGTAGTGCTGGGCTGGTCCGTGATTGGGGCTAGGGCAGTCCCAGCACCTATCTGGTCAGCGATGATTTTAGGCAGCTAACTATAAAGTTAGGATAAATCAATGACTGAACTAACTTTATGCACTTTTGCTATCCATTTAGCAGCTGGATTTTAGCTCATGCTTTTCTGAGGAGATCCTGGTGAATTGCATTCAGGTACAGTAGGTATTCCTCTGTCCCAGGCGAGCTTACAATCTACTACCAACTCCAGCTCTGTTCATTCCACCTTGCTGCACTGTGCGTTTGCAATAGACTACCTGAATCAGTATATCAGACTCCATCTCTGGTCCTATTCAAATCAACTCTAAAAACCAACCTCTGTTTTTGGATGCTGACCCTTTGTTCTCTTGTTTAACATCTATGTGTGGTTTTATTTTTCACAGTAAAGAATTACCCTAGTCTCCTGTTTGTTATGCTTGTCTGTCTTACATAGATTGTAAGCTCTGCGGAACAGAGACTGTCACTTACATGCATGTGCACAGTGCTATACACAGAGGGAGGAGTGGCCTAGTGGTTGGGGCAACTTACCTCAAGCCAGAGGGCAAATTCCCACTAGAGGACAGCAACCTTGGGCTAGAAGGATTGGGCCTTACAAGTCCTCCTTCGGCTTTACACAAGCCACTTAACCCTCCATTGCTTCAGGTACAAAACCAGTTTGTGAGCCCTTCAGGGACAAGGGATATGTTGATATATATATATATATATATATATATATATATATATATATATATATATATATATATATATATATATATATATATATATATATATAGGCAGTACTTGAATGCACAGCACTTTGTTTCATAGAAAAGCAGCATATAAGCCAGCTAAATAGAGATGCTTTGCAGCATTATAAAAATAACTAGTAGCAGTGATCTTAATATTGAAATGAAACATTCTATACTGAGAATGCAGAAATGGAGGATTAGGTGATTTAAAACAATTTTTTTTAATTTTATTTAGGAGTCTTTTGAAAAAAACAAACAAAAGCAGGTGCAGTATAATGGCAGTCAGAAGACTTTATTAGGATACACCAACGTGTTTCAGCTCCAAAAGCTTTCTTCAGGGGGTACTGTCATGAGGCTGGAGCTAGGGAAGAAACAGCCTTGGAAAAAACTCCTGATTTGCATAAATCTCAGAAAAGCCAGAGAGCGCAGTTCCAGTGTAGCTCAGCCAGAGGTTGCATGAACAGTTACACAATGCCTGAACCCACATGCTCAAGCTCTGAGCACCTTAATGATGAGTGTTTTCACCTGTCCTCAAACTCACAGCGTGCAAGCTGGAAATCCCTTATAAGGGAAATCAGATGAGCAGAGAGGGAGAACCGAGGGGAGAATGGGACAGAGAGTGGTATGGAGACCGGGAAGGGACCTCAGGTACCAGCACAGGAGAGTGGTACGGGGAACCGGAAGGAGACCAAGGGATCCAGTACAGAGACCGGTACAGAGACCAGAAAGGGGGCTCAAGAGACCCAGGTGTGCAGCAAGGACTGCAGCAAAGAGTCCAGCACAGAGACCGGGAAGAGAGCTCAGGTACCAGCACAGGAGTGCAGCAGAGAGACCAAGGAGTCCAGCAAAGAGGGGCACCCAGGAGGGTAGCCGACAGACCAACCGGAAGGGTACCAGCGAGGGTACCAGGAATAGTAACAGGAGAAGGAAGGAGAAGAACAGATACAGACATAGGCAAGTCTCAGCCCTGGGATAAGGCACAGAGAAGTAGCCTGCCTCCTAAAAGAAGTTCTCCAAGTAAAGACTGGAAATCCACGTCTGGTTTTCCTAGCAGCCTTAATTGTGGAGCAGTGCACAGGACAGAGGATCAACAGGAAAAGCTACAGAGTAAGCTGAATCCTAGGCGTGGCATTCCACGGAAGATAAGGTATGAAAAGCCTTTTATTCTAAAAGGAACTTTCAATGAAGACAGTTTTATGCAAGTAGATAAACCTCAGCATCAGAGAAGAAGTAAAGTTAGCTATTTAAAACCACTTTCCAAAAGGGTTCTAGGGAAGTTATATGATAAGCCAAGGAACTTCTGTGAGGAACTAAGTAACACTGAGGATACTCTAAACATTGAAGAGTATAGTGAGCCCGAATCAATGGACTTGGATTACAGCTCCAGTGTTCCCATGCCTCACACAGAACCTATGGAATGTAACTTTGGCTTAAGAGGTAGTTGCTTGCCATGATGATTGTACAGTGAAGAAATGAGTCTGCAAATGGTGAAGCTGATAACCATTCTGTTCTAATTGTTTGCTATTGTTTGGAAAATCCCTTAACCCAGCTAAACAGTCAATTGTACAACCTACAACATTTAACTGTTTAGTCCATGGTGGAACTTTATTATTGTTTGAGGAAAGCATTACCTCCACTTTAAGTGTTGTCTCATTTGAACCTAGAGCATTAAGCGGGGAAATAAAGCCTTATTTACCCTCCATTTGGCGTAGTTATTCATTTCAGGGAGCCCTACACTACAAGGACCACAATCCTATGGGTCCTGCAGCTCAAATACTCCCTGATACAAATTAAATGTCAGCGGACACTCTTACTCTACTACGCCAGTAGGGGCGCCAGCCCGACAGTACACACCTCGAAAATCAAGCATAATGTAAAAATAAATAAATAAATAAAACATTTAAAAATCTGCTAGAGAATGAATAAAATAATACATCAAAATCCATGAAATAACGAACAATACTATGCATAGAAAGTTGCAATTGCAACCCTCAATAAAAAGCGCAAGCCGAAGCAGAGACGGCACCAAGAAAGTACATAAGAACCAATAGTGAAAATCACCACATCCATATCAAATGTGCCAATTCATATAGCCTAAACATATGTAACAGTTTATCCTATCGTGAAATGTACATATATATATATCTATATGTATATAAATAGCAGCTCGTAATATAACCCATAAAACATGTATGTATAAAGAACCAAAAGCATAACGCGAAAAGGGAGGGAAAGGACGAGGAGGATACCACTCCCAATGATATGTGCTAATGCATATGATTCAAATATATCTAACAGCTTATCATATTGTAAACCATGCACTGTATATATAGCATCTTGTAATAATCAGTGTGCAACATGTGTGTGTAGAAGCCAAAAAACGGAAAACTAAAAGGGACGGGGAGAACCACTCATTTTTTAAAACAGCAACAAAATAACTGCTATCAGGATTAGCATGCAACACATATGAAATCCTAAAGAGATAAGGCAGAATACTAAGAGCTATTATTCTTCCAAAAGTAAAAGTTTCCAAAACTCTCCCTCCTCCCTTTCCCCTTTTCCGCCCTCCCACTTCTCCCTCCCTCTCTTCGCCCTCCCCTCCCCCTCTTTTCCCCCTTCCCCCTCCCCTTTCTTTGCCGTTCGCTTCCTCTCCCCCTTCTTTCCCACTTACCCCTCCCCCCTGATAGTAGGATATATGTATACATATATGGAGGAGTAGCCTAGTGGTTAGAGCAACTCCCTAATACCCAGAAGATCAAGGGCTCAATTCCCACTAGCACCCCTTGTGACCTTGGGCAAGTTACTTTACCCTCCATTGCTCCAGAAGAAAAGGCTGGCAATCTACCTCTGGTAATACATTGCCAAGAAAACCCAGAAGTAGCTGGGTCACTATGAGTCCACACTGACTTGATGGCACTAAAAAAGAAACAGTATATATGATGCCTTACTTTTATCCTGGTTTTATAGCTACACTATTTTTATCATTTTTACTATTGCATGATGTCCTAAGGCCACGGGGCAGGGTCCCCGATGGCTGCTCTTAACCACATGCTCAGCACAGTGTGGGGACCCGGTGCACGCAGCCAGCGCGCGCCTGACAGTAAGGAGTTGTGGTGGAGGAACCAGCATCGTTTAAAGTGATTGGCTCCCACCACGTGTGTGAGCGCGGGGGCAGCCAATGAGAGGAGGAGAGGTGCTGGGAGCGAAGGTGAGGAGTGGAACGATGGCAACGGCTGCCGTCGTTCTTCCGGGAGTGGGCTGAGAGGGGTGGTGTCGGCAGAGAGCTCTCACTACGGGGAAGGAGGAAGAAGAAGACAGCAGGAATTAAAAAACAAAAAAAGAGAAAGAAGAACTCAGGAATCGGAGCGACAGCAAGGTGGGAGCATCGGCACGGCGACAGTGAACTGGGTGGAGTTGTTGACAATTTTTGGGCCATTGGACAGGAACCCCTGCAGACGGGAGGAGGTGCAGCAGTCAGGCAGGCAGTGGAGAGGTGGTGACAGGGAAATGTTTATTCTTCAGGGGACATTGGGATAAAGTATTTAAAAAAAAAAGTGGTGAGAACAGGCAGATGATGCCTGCTCGTAAGGGGAGGCTGGGCCGAGTGGGCGGGCCGGGCAGGGCAGTCAAGGCTGTCGGCCAGCACGCCTCCTCTACACCAGAGGGGCGAGTTGACAATGGTGGGGCAGCGGGCAATGTTGAAGAGAGGGAGAGTGCAAGAGGGGTGAGGGGTTTGTCCGGCCATGTGGCTACCTGCAGCGGCTTAGCAAGAGCTGGGAGGACTAGTAGGGGGCATGGGAAGTCATTAGCTCAGCCCATGCAGTCTAGGGGTGGAGGTTGGGCTCGGTTGGCCAGGGCCCAGGGAAAAAGTGCTCCGCACAGAGGGGAGCTAGGGTCTCGATCGGGGGAGTTGAGGGCTATGGGTCCGGATGGGAGGTTGGTGGGATGGTAGAGGAGACTAATTTCATGCCCAATGCGGGACCAGGGGTCAGCAGCTACAGTGGAGTATTAGAAAAACCCAGCAGAAGGGGTATAGGGCAGGGGCAGTGGGAGGCTATTCCTTCCTGATGGGAGAGCAGGGCAGGTTTGGGTGGCAGGGTCACACCGGCACAGGGGGCCCCCAGTTTTGGGGGTCAGGGTCTAACCTCTCCCGTGGGTTGGTCATCAGCACAAGGTAGTTATCGTCTGGTAGTGGGGCCTGTGGCATGGGATCATTGGCTGGGGGGGGGGGGGGCAAGGTCCTTCTAAGGTGGAGTGGCTAGGTTGCTTGGCAATCCCCGTGGCCGTCAGCGGTTCCCTTCCCTGGTTTTTCATTTATGCCTCTACAGGTACATTGCAACTTTACAACACACTACGGGGCAAGGAGTTAGAAGCCAAGTGGGAGCAGAGAGCATGGAAACAGGAGCAGCATCAAGACGGATTGTCGTGGATGAAGCTACTGGTGCGGGAAGTAAGGAATTGCGTCAGCATGAAGGAGATTTCCAGGAGCCTGCCACTTGTCCAAGGCCGGGGCTGTCAACATCTACCACGGTGGCAGGTGAGTTAATGTCTGAGCAGGGAGAGCTGGTTGAGCGAGTGATTAGTTCACAGGAGGGTTGGGGGGTTAGGTGCACAAGAAAAAGAAGCATTCCTGTCGGCGGCGCCATGGCTCAGAGTCATCCTCCTCCTCATCCTCTGACTCCTCGTCATCGTCATCGGGAGCCAAACACGCGGGGCAGGCAGCATACAGCAGCGCTGCGGCAGGGCCCAAGTCGGGCGGGGGAGCACCTACGTTAGCTTCATTTTCGGAATTATGGGAGGGGGTTCCGAAGAATCTGTGCCGAAAAATTCGGAAGCTGCGATATATAGATATTTTCTCTCTATTGGAAGGTAGGCGGTGGTCGGGTGAGAGAGAAGAAAAAAAGAAAGGAAGAAGAGAAGGCGGGCCACACCAAAAAAGTGTCGCGTAACGTGATCAATTGGACGAGAGCCTTTTTGTGGTTAGCAAGCGTATGGGGTCATTATTCCCCGGACCAATATGGGATGTTGCTGTCTTACGTGAATTCGATTTTGGAGGCGTCTCAGACCCATGACGGGTGGGCTTGGTTGAATTATGATGAGAAATTCCGGGACAAGTTAGAGGAGAACAGATTATTGTCATGGGGGACACAAAACATTAATTTATGGCTGACACAGATGTTGGCTAGGACAGGAGCTATGGGGGTTGGGGGGGTGAAAGGGGGTGAAAGGGGGAACAGTGGCCACAGCAGGGTTAGGTCATTCCTTTCGTGCAGGGGTGGCTGTGCCATAGCAGAGAATGGGGGAGGCAGATCTGGGGACATTTGCTGGAGGTTTAACAAGTCCACCTGTCCATTTCCCAACTGCAAATTCCATCATGTGTGCTCAATCTGTAGCGCAGAACACTCAGCAGTCAAATGCATTAAGGAAGGGGCTACGTTGCCCACCGGGTTGGTCCCAAAACCGTGAGGACTTAATTGTCCTGGCTCCTTCACCGATACGGGTAGAGGCTTTAAGGCCTTGGCTCCGGCAATACCCGAAACGGGGAGATAGGGAGATATTAGAGTTGGGGTTTCAGTGTGGTTTTGTTATACTGGTGCAGAGAAGTGTTTCGGCGGCAAGAGCGCAAAATTCCCCTTCGGTTCGGCGCTTTTCAACCATTGTGCGGGATAAGTTGGTGGTAGAGCTGGAACTAGGCAGGATAGCAGGCCCATTTGCAGAGCAGCCGTTCCAAAATTTGGTGGTTTCCCCTCTTGGAATCATACCTAAAAAAGAGCCAGGGAAGTTCCGGCTCATCCATAATTTATCCTTTCCGTCGGGAGCATCAGTAAATGATTGCATCCCGAGGGAGTTGTGTGCAGTGCGCTATGCTTTATTTGATTTGGCGGTGGATTTGGTGAGGAAATGCGGCCCCGGGTCCCTAATGACGAAAGTAGACATTGAGTCAGCTTTTCGTCTGCTGCCGGGGCATCCGTCATCGTTTCATTTGCTAGGTTTTTGTTTCAAAGGTAAATTCTATTTTGACAAATGCATGCCTTTGGGCTGCTCAGTTTCTTGTGCCTATTTCGAGAAGTTCAGCTGCATTGGGCGTTGGTCAAGAAGGTAGGGTGTGCAAATGTGGTTCACTATCTAGATGACTTCTTGTTCGTCGGTGCGACTCAATCGGAGTGGTGCCAAGAGCTGTTGGAAGGTTTTGTTGAATTGTTCACCTTATTGGGTGTTCCGTTAGCTGTGGGCAAGACGGAAGGCCCAGTGATGAGGATCAGATTTTTGGGGGTCGAGCTGGATTCGGAAGAGATGGTTGCTCGCCTTCCACCAGACAAGGTGTCGAGGCTGCGGGTGCTGGTGGCAAATGTGGTGGCTTCCATCAAGATAACGTTGAGGGAGATAAAGGCTTTGATTGGGTCGCTGAATTTTGCTTGCAGGGTTATCCCAATGGGGAGGGTGTTTTTGCGTCAGATGGCGGCGGCTACATCAGGAGTACTTAAACCACATCACCATATTAGGGTTTCAAGGAGTATGTGGGCGGATTTGGGAGTCTGGGATAGATTTTTGGAAGATTTTAATGGGACGTCAGTTCTGAGGGAAGCCGAGATATCCAGTGTAGACCTGCAAATATTCACTGATGCAGTAGGAGGTGTAGGCTTGGGCATTTATTTTGGTGGGTCTTGGTGCACTGGTGGATGGCCTCAGTCTTGCTGCGATTCGGGTTTGACCAGTAATATAGCTTTCTTGGACTGTTCCCCATTTTGGTGGTCTTGGACTTGTGGCCCGATAGGCTTTGTAACCGTACGGTAGTTTGGTGGTGCGATAACGCAGTAGTGGTTAGCATGATTAATCATTATGCACCACGCTGTGTGCAAGTAGCGGGGTTAATGAGGGAAGTGGTGTTAGCCTGTTTGCATCTGAATGTGTCATTGAAGGCCCGGCATATCCCGGGATGCACTAACAAGATTTCTGACGCTCTCTCGTTTCAAGTGGGACCTGTTCTGGAATTTGGCACCAGAAGCGGACACCGAGGGATTGATGGTTCCGGAGCAATTATGACAAATTGGCCAACAGAGATGCTAAATCTGTTGAGGAGTTCGGTATCGACGGCGACGTGGTCGGCGTATCGGTGAAGCTGCGATAAAGTTGTAGAATTCTTGGCAGCCCGAGGGTGACAGCCAGAATTCGTGACTGATCACCTCATCCGACAATATGTAATTATGCTAAAGAAAAAAGGGGCCTGCAGATCAGCAGTGCGAACCCACTTAGCAGGTTTTGCCTTTTTTGCTAGAGCAGTTGGATGGGGCTCCCAGGCTGGGGGGGGGGGGGGGTTGACCCATAGGATGCTGCAGGGGTGGGAGCATTCTCGGCCAACCCCTCCAGACTCCAGATGGCCAATTATGCTTGAACTGCTGGTGAGACTTTGCACAGCATTACCCATGGTGGCGGCATCATCGTACGAAGCCATTCTCTTCAGGGTGTTTTTTTGTTGGCTTTTTTTCAGAGCTTTTCAGATTACGGAGTTGGTAGCAAACTCCAGCCAGTCTCCGGGGGCGGGTGGTATACTCCGCCAGCATGTGCAGGTCGAGGGGGAGCAGCTCCGTGTAATGCTGGTGAGATCCAAGATGGATCAGATGGGGAAAGGAGTGTGGGTCATTTTGAAGGCAATTTTGGGCCTGTCGACGTGCCCTGTGGACTCCCTCAGAGCGTACTTGCTTGTGCAACCCGCGGTAGAGGGTTCGCTCTTCTGGCATGATGACTCGCATCTATTGACTCTCTTTCAAGTTTCAGCAGTGTTGCGGATGGTGCTGCAACATATAGGTGAAGATCCTACTATGTTTGCCCCTCATTCATTCTGCATTGGCGCAGCAACCAGTGCGGCAACGGTAAGTTTGCCAGAACAGGAGATACAACGCATCGGTAGATGGTGTTCTCAGGCTTTTCGGGGCTATGTACGTCTGTGATGGGGAGAGGGTAATGACCATCATCGGTTTCTAACTGTTATTTTCTTTTTCAGATGGGGCAATCTCCTCGCAGCTGTTGGCTGATCGGGCATTCATTTGTCCATTGGGCGGGCCAACGAGTAGTGGTGCAGCTGGTAGGGCTCAATTTGAGACTGGATTCTACAGTGGTGTCTGTCCTATGGCTGGGCAAGCGTGGTCTCCGTGGGACACAGCTTATGCCTTTTCTTCTGCACCATAAGCGGGAGAGCATGAAGCCGGCAATGATACTGCTACATTTGGGGGGCAACGATCTTGCAAGCAATTGATAAAAGCGGCGAAGAGGGATCTTGCAGAGGTTTTATGAATGTTCCATGATGTGGTATTATTGTGGTCCAATATCATTCCAAGGCCTGCTTGCTGGGATCAGCGGCAGTGGTCACGGGGATTGACAAAGATTAATCGCTAGATTGGCCGTTGGGTTTGCGAGTGGGGGGGTATCAGATTATGCATTCTTGGGTGGAGATTGATTGCGTGTGTTTGTACCGGCAAGATGGTGTGCACTTATCCCCTGTGGGTATAGATCTACTGCTCAATGACTGGCAGGAGGCCTTGGAATGTGACGTTAGGCGGGAGGCAGGATGGTCGCAGCTGAATGGTGGGGGGGGCGGTGTAGGGACATTAATGTCACCTGTGCCGGTGGCAGGATCCCGGAGGTTTCCAGGGTCCAGAGCCTTAGGCAATACTTGGGGCGGGGGTTGGGTGCCCCTGACCCGGACATCCCCTGGACGGCTTTTGCTAATGACATGGCAAGGCCGGGAAAAAGGGGGGTATGTAAGTGTGCCATTGGCCTGTCCGTGGCGGAAGCGGAGACGATGTCACCTTGCTAAATGTATGGCTGGTGATGCATTGTTCCGCTAGTTGGGATTGTTATGAGGTTTATGGTTGGAATATAATGTTGATTAACGTTATGGATGTTAATAAAGCTGCGACCATTGGTATTTCCAATGGTATTGGTTTGTCATTGGTGGGGATTGTGTCGGGGGGAAAAAGGGGAGGGCTGGGGTGTGGGGTTGGGGCGAGTCGGGGGGGAGGGGTTGAGAAAGGGGGAGCACCGGTCCGACCTACCGCGGTTACTCTGGTTTCTATTTTTTAGAGCCCTCCTATTCTCATGGCTCCCCCTGACCTTGCCATTATAGTTTTCCCTACATGGTGTGCATGTTTTTTTGTTTTTTGTATTATCGTCCATATTGCACAGTTTTTTTTTAGAGAAACTATTTATACCGTTTTTACCATCCAGTTATTACCGATTTTTATTTATTCTTCTTTGCAGCCCCTCTATTTCCATGGCTCCCCCCCCATCACAGTTATTTAGTTCTCCACACATGGCAAGCATGGCTTTCTGTTTTATTGTTTATATTAAATTAGCATATGTCCATTTTCTTTATTATTTCTTTGGCACGTGGGTTCTCATTGCACCGGCTCAAATACATGTTTATGCTTTTTAACAATGTGAGTATTCCCTTTTGTTTGTTTACAGCTATATGTTCCCATCCTCCCTTTTTTATCTCCTGGTTTTAAGATTGGTTATATTTTTAAGCCAATATCTTAACCATTTTTTCTTTTTATACATCCCTTATACAATCTTTATTCCTCGTCATTTATTGGGCCTTATTATATATTTATTTACACACTTTTATTGGTTTTATGGGGGATTTAGAGCAGGGCAGACATAAATGATCATGATTTATGATTGCTACCACTTCTTTTTATTCCTTGTTTTTACTTTGTTTCTTAATCAGTGGCTTAAAATATGGAACAAGCACAAATTAAAACCAAGTTATTTTATCATTTGTTAAATAGAGCCTTAGGGCTATGTTTACTAGACCGTCTTAAAGTAGCAGCGGCGATGTTATCGCGCAATATGTGACATTATCGCGTGATAATGGTGCTTTACCACGTGAGAACGTCACGTATCACACAATAATGTCTGCGGCGGCGTTAAGGTGTGCAGAGGGTGGAGTAAGGCTCCCCAGAGGGCGAAATAAGGCTCCCCAGGGGCGGAGATGAGGGGTCAATGGGCGGAGAGTGGGCGGGGAGAGGCCCCATGCACACTAACACCGTGAAATGAAGGTCTGAAAATTAGTGCCAGTGAAAACTTCGCACTAGAGGCACATTTGCAGGAGAGAGAAACCATTTCAGTCAGCAATGTACAGCAAAGCCAGGGAAACCCCGTTAAAGTTATATTAGTAATACATGTGCAGGAACCAAAAAGGCAAACAAACATATTAAATGACCAGAACCACATTTGAAATCCCCATAACCAAGCTGGCCAATAGTGCTACTAATGATAAACATAAAGCAATACTACTGACAAAGCGCAAAAAGGAAGATATCATGTTTGGAAGGGGCTATGCTCTGTCCCCTTACAAAGTGAATGATCCCACAGTGAAATAGCGGTGATCAGGGTTTCGTCGTTTATATTGGGCAGGTTTGTTATGCTGTGGTCCAGCTGGGGCACAGTGCGGACTAGGCAGATGGCTAGGTGGCACATAGGAATGCCGAAACTGTAAAGCAGCAAGACAGCAACTGACGAGGGTCCAACATGGGCACAAGTGTGTGTCCCACAGTGTCACAGGGGATATTACCCAGCAGGTACCCCCAAGGGCACATAACATTGGCAGGTGGTGCCGGGGGGAAGTGCGCCTGTCCATGTAGGCACCCCTACCTGAGAACCCACACCAAAGGCAGCTGCCTACCGGCACACTGGATGGCCTGGGACTGTGCACCACCAGCACCACTGGCATAAGGGCATGTCAGCATGGTGGCAGAGGGTTGCTGGTGGTGGAGGGGGCAGTGGCATCTGCCCACATCAGACCAAGGCCAAGCCCTGTTTAGGTGGGTGCCATGCGGTGCAACAGACAAGGTCTGTCTAATGAACACTAATGGTAGCCCCAGGGAATGATCTGCTTCTGTGGCAACAGTTTGGTGTAATACACACAGCCAATGTGCTCAAGGGCAGAAGGTCACAGGTTCAAACCCCAGCTGTAGCTCCTGCAAACCATGTCTCTATATTTTACCCAGTACTAAACCTTGGTAATAAAGACGGAACTGTTATTGCAGATTAAATAAACAACCTTCTTGATATCATTCCATAACTCTTCTGGAGCTCTGTCATTTGTATCTAAAGCAGCAAATCGATTTTGCAGGCACTCTTTAAATTCCAGTGGTATATTCTCAAAGTCATATTTTGCTGCATTCATGAGTGGTTTGCTCTTTTTCAACTTTAGCTTGAGTTTGCATACTAGTAGTTGATGATCTGTACCACAGTCAGCTCCAGGATTTGTCTTTGTTGATGTTACAGAGCTTTTCCATCGTTGACTTCCACATATGTAGTCAATTTGATTTTTATATAATCCATTCGGTGAAGTCCATGTGTACAGTCGCCGCTTGTGTTGCTGGAAGAAGGTGTTTGAGATGAATAGATCATTGGCCTTGCAGAATTCTATCAGTCTTTCTCCAGCTTCATTTCTGTTGCCAAGTCCATATTTTCCAACTACTTTGTCTTCTTCTTTGTTGCCAACTTTTGCGTTCCAGTCACCCATGACTTTCAGGATATCCTGTTTGCATGTTCTGTCAATTTCAGCTTGTACTTGTTCATAGAACTCTTCAATTTCATTCTCTTCTGCAGCTGTTGTTGGGGCATATACTTGAATTATAGTTGTGTTGATAGGCAATCCTCGTAGACGAATAGAGATTAAGCGTTCGCTGACTGCATTGTATTTCATTACAGTCCTTGCAAGTTTCTTCTTTATTATAAATGCAACACCATTTCTTCTTTGTCTTTCATTTCCAGCATAGTAGACCATGTGATCATCTGATGCAAAGTGCCCCATGCCAGTCCATTTCAGTTCGCTGACACCCAACAGATCAAGTTGTACACGTTCCATTTCATTCTTGACCACCTCCAACTTCCCTTGGTTCATGCTTCGTACATTCCATGTTCCAATGTGTAAGACATCTTTACAGCTTCTGACTCTCATTTCATGCGCAGCTAAATCAGCAGTCAGACTTCCCGAGGGCTTTGATCCAACCACATCATAAATGCTGGCTTTACTCTGAAAAGTCTTCAGCTCTTCCCCAGTAGCTAGTTGAGTGCCTTCTGACCTGGGGGTCTCATCTTCCAGCACCATAGCACAATTTGTTTTGTTATAACTATCCATTGGGTTTTCATGGCAAGATACAGAAGTAGATTGCCGGGCCTTTCTTCCGTGCAGTTTAAGTTTGGTGTTGTTGCCGTTGTCACAAAAATGTGATCCTCCGCCGTCAACACTGTCCCATTCTGCTGCTGCCCAGATGGGTGGTTTGTCTTGGTCTGGCACCTCAGCTGAGACCTGTCCATCTTGGGAGACCCTGCCAGTAGTTAAACTACCGATAGTTTAGCTCTCAGCATCACTGATGCACGCAAGCCCTCACAGCACGACAAGCTGCAAACCAAGTGGTCTTGTATCATCTTCAAAGTCAGAACTTGATTTGTCATCTGGTTCAGGTATGACTTCACCTTCATCGGAGCTAGGTATCTCTTCCAAGGTAGCAGGGGGCTTGGGTACTGGTATATCTCTGCCATGGGGGATGGGACGAATTGCCGAGTGAAGATTAGGGTATGAAATGGAATGCTTCCATTTGGAATTAAACCCTTTCACATCACATAAACAAAAGTGGAGTGGAGGAGTAGCCTAGTGGTTAGAACACTGGCTTGATAACCAAGCAACCAGGATTCAATTCCCACTGGCACTCCTCATGGCCTTGGGCAAATCACTTAACCCTCTATTGCCACAGAAGAAAGGCCTGGCAATCTACTTCTGGTGACACTGCCAAGAAAACCCAGGGGCTTCTGTGTCACCAGAAGTCAAAGGCACACATTGCATTTTTGAACAAAAGTAACAGTCGTCACTATGGTTCTTTTGCTCTCCTCATACCATAGCAATCCCATAACGGAAAGATTTTTTCTTACCCTTGAACCAGTTTCGGAGGTCCTCAGCACACCGTTTGCACACTTTATGAGGCGCCCAGACTTTATCTTGATCTCCAATTTTTAGTCCAAAGTATGCAAAGTATACTTTTTTCACAAAGTCTGTAATATTCTGCTGTTGCTTCAACACTGTATATTCACCACAGATGAAACAGAAACTGTCTGGCGAATTAATACACTTTCGCGGAGCCATAACATAACGGTTGAATAATGACGAGCTAACACGAATTGCAATGAAAAAGTGTGAACAGCCTAGAACCAAGAACCTGATGATGATTCGTGCACAAGTGTGGCATGCAGGAGAGAGCAGCTCTGTGTCTGTACACGAGACGTCACAGTGCTGGCCACGCCCCCCTGCACTGACCGGAGCTGCTGCTATCTGCCCTGTGTCTCCCTCCCACTGGATTCTTCAGGAAAGATTAACCCCTTCTACCATTATAAGCACGGACTTAAAACTTGCTTAGCTTATGTATATATTGCTGACCATCAGATTTACAGTGCTATATTATTTTTTACATAACTCGGACAACCCCTTTAAGTTTTTTTTTTTAATATCTTTTTTTTGGCATTTTATATCTTAAATGCACTTATGTGAATTAATTAATAGTAATTTGAATTAATTAATAGTAATTTTAAAAAAATTGATAAATTTGAAGACAATTTTGCATGTTGTGGCAAATCATGATGTCTAGGAGTTTTTTAATATTTTATTTGTTTTCAGCACACCAAAGTACATGGAAATTAGATGATAATCAAACAGCTTTTTAGTCGCAGACATAATCGCTATGGCAGCTTAATCCCTGACAGTAGTACCATAAGACTACTGCTAGACAGTTAGAGCTATCATTGTGAACCCAGGCGGTAAGGCAGATGGAATGTCTGAGAATTGCTCCTGCCCCATTAACCCACCAGGGAAACTCCTGATAGGTTCTGGGGAATTGGGGGTTGCGGGAGGGATAGGTGTGTGTGTGTGTGTGTGGGGGGGGGGGTGATGCTGATTCTCATGGAGCAATCATGGGACGGATGTGGGTTTGGCATGCTGATCTGTGTTGGGGAGGTCAGGATGCTAATCAAGAGGGGCGGTGGGGGCTGCATGCTGATTGGGTGATGCTGACCAAGGGTGTGGGGGCTAGAGGGTTCATTCAGATGCTGATCTGAGGTGATGCCGATGCTGAATAGGGAATTAGAGAGGTGGGAGGGTGATGTAGCAGGTTGCGGTTAATGTATTGTCAGATGGTGCGGTACGTGTATTTGGACTTATCTGCTGATGCATTTACCATGTAGTAAGTGTTTGCCCTGTGCGATAAATGCAGGACAGATGCTGGGCAAAACCCCAACAGTTACTGCATAAACTTTGCACCTACCACATGTCCATGTTTGCACCTAACTCATGGTAAGTACAAAAACTTAACTTTAGTAGAAAAGTCCCCCTCTGTCTCCGTTAAATTGCTCTACATTTGTCAGGAAAGTATGAACTTTGTGACCCAGAAAAATACACCTCTGAGCCCAATACATATTTTCACAGTCCAGTTGTGATCTGGTTGCATAGCATAAGTAACCAGTAGGTTCCCTCTAGTAAGTAGTCTCCAGTAGACAAGTCACATCTAGTCTATTAACAAATGGCTCATGATTCACAAGGGCAGTATTATGACTATTCAAAGTTTTCTAACTAAGGAGTAAAAGACTCTGGATGTTGGAGGAAAAGTCTCTTCTTGTACCTCAGAAATCTCTTTATAGAATTTCCTGAGCATAGCCCCAGGCGATAGCAGTCAAGATTAGAAAAATCAAGAAATCAGATTTGGCCTCCAACTTTGGTTGTCCAAAACTTCCAGTTTATGATGTCTCGTTAATTTATCTTTAGCTAGAATGGTACCGAATTTCAGGAATTCTGTAGCTTCTTTATCCAATTCATGGAACTTGTTCCCATATTCCTAGAGGTTTTGTTCTTGATTTCTCACTCAAGTTTAACTCTTTGAGGTTGCCCCCAGTAAAGAGTTGATTTGTGTTGATAGTGACAATTCCCCAATTTCTTAGAAGAAACAGCCACTCACAAGGACTCCAAAGTGACCACTGGAGACTTGCTGCAGGTCACCTGTAGATAGACTGGGTCCTGCCTCTCTGTCTGTCCTATGCCAGAACTACCAGCAGTTTCTCCTACTTGGAATATGCCTCCAAGCTCATCCCCATTTACTGATCTCTCCATGATGCCTGAGATGTACCTATAGGCAGCAGCACAGCTGGGTAAAGGGCAGAAAATTCACCCGCACTGGGAGCAGCATTTTGGTAATCTTCCACCAACATTGCTGTATCAGAAATCCCCCACTGGAATTTCAACTCAAGCCTCAGAGGAAGAAAATAACTTTTGGGAGTTGGTAAAGTACACACTGCTAAAGGGCAGCTGCTCTATTGCCTAGCCTATTTGCATTATCAGGTGCAGTTTGGTAGGAGGGAACAACAGTTTGCTAGATTTTTGCCTGAACAAGTTGAGACATCTCTGAGAATTCTGAGGTTAAAGGCCTCACATAACCTTTGCACTCACTTTTGAATTCTGCTGCTATAATTTGTCTCCACCACATCCACTGGGGGAAATTGCTAGGACTGACTTGGAAATGTCTCTTTCTGGCCAGATTTTTCAATTGTCAGAGAAATTTCAGGAAATTAACCTTTATATTAGGGTTATTAACTGGCTCCGGATTTTCAGGACCGGATACACTAACTTATGACTGCCTAATGGCATGTGTAAATCCTCACACCTAGATTTGGAAGGCACCCACGTAGGTTATAGTAGTCTATAACCTATGCATGTATCCCTGTGCTCTAACTCTGCTTCACCCCCACTGCCACTCCTATGCATGCCCACACCACATGCATGCCATCACACACATATATGTGCGTGATGGCACATATATATGTGTGTACATCGGCCAGTCACTGCTTTGTAAGTATGTGCATATGTGGCCATCTGGGCATGTAAGTCACTAGAATACCACGACTTACACACATGGATGGCACATATGTTGGATGCCTTCTTTATACAATTACTCCCATAGTGCTGGGGGTGGAACATGGCATGCTATCCAAATAAACTGTGTGCCATTGGGTCAATTCTGACTCCTGGCAACCCAGCGGCCCCTGTGCTTTTTTAGTAAGGTGTGCCCAGAAGTAGATTGCCAGGCCTTTATTTTGAGGCAATAGAGGGTAAAGTGATTTTCCCAAGGCCATAAGGAGTGCTAGTGAGAATCAAACCCTGGTTTGTTTATTACATTCCCACTGCTCTAACCACTAGGCTACTCCTCCACAGCTATCTAGATCATTTCTAGCATTGAGTGCACTGTGGGGTTTTTTTAGAGCCCTATTCATGAGTTGGATATCTGAAAATGGGCACACAGACGTGCAAAGCCTAGAGATGTCCTAGAGCCTTTTAGAAGTCAGGTATACAGACGTCCACAGAGCAAGGATGTCCATGTAGCACGGGGCATAGTGGAAATGTGGCCTGGGCAAAGCAAGGGAGATGCGCGTTGCAGTGTGATTTCTGAGTGGACCATGAATAAAGTGAAAAAGGTGTTTCATGGGTGTAACTCTTCCAGGGGAAAGCATATGATGCACTATCATCACCACAAGTATTATTTCCTGCCCGAAGAAACCTGCATAGAAATACATATTCCAAATGTACCCTATTACTGGCCCGCTGCTGCTGCACGTCTGAGTGAAATGGCAGGTCAGGACATGCAAGTCTCATTGCTTAGTAACCCCCTCCCCCCTTCTGTGATACGTCCAAGTACCCGGTTCTGAGGTCATGCAATTCAGGGATGTCCACATTTGTAAAATGACCTACACTCATGCACAAACCCGCCCTATCTGTGCTTGGCCCATCTTCAGAACGGGTTACTGGGACATTCATTTCTCAGGGTGGAGATGGAGCGATTTCTGTGTAACTTGAGTGCTGCTTTCATGCATTTAGGACCATCTCATCTCAAGGTCTTAAAAAGCAGCATGGCAATTTTGAATGTTATTTTCTAGGCAATAGGTAGTCAATGGAGGGAGAAGGGATTTGAAGAAGCAGCAGTATATACAGTATATAATGGGTCAGGGAGGCCCAAATACTGCAGATGGAGCACTAAAGGACAAATCCCAGATTACATGACTGAAATAAATGTTTCAGTCTTCTTATCAGTTCCACTTTATGGTAAGCAGTTCTAGCAACAGTCCTAATATGTGTTTTCATAGTTAAGGTTAGCTTCAAGAATGACTCCCAGGTTTCTGACCTTGCACAGAAGGGGTAGAATTGCATCTGCTAGATAGACTGAAGCCTCAGAAGCAAGGATACAGCTGACCTGTAGAGCCTCAGTTTCCCCCAAACCAAGAGCTACTTTATTTCTCAGCATCTAGGGTCTGACCAGACAACTATCCATAGGGGTCGCTATGAGTTGACATCGACTCGATGGCCCTTAACAACAACAACAGGGATGGAGCAGCAATAGTGGACAAAGCAAATGCTAAATTCATTTATAAAAGAAGGAACCACTGGATATGATCTGTATAGAGCTTATACTTCCACCCAAAAGCAGAGAGCATTTTGACAACAGGCTGAAAGTCAATATGGAATAGCATCAATGAGAGTGCTGATTATTCGGTATTCTGGAATTGAAAGCTTTCCAGTTAGAATGCCTATCTCCCCCCTCAGTTGTTAGTACTGGGGTGTCATAACTGACTCAACCCACCTCAGGATGAAAACGCTGATGCTTAAAGCTTTTAGCCAATTGTACATAAAGGTATGATTAACAAAGGTTGGGGAGACAACCCCCGATCGGCCCCTTGTACAGGAAATCCAGCAGAGAGACCAGTAGGGTTCACGTCATGGGCCCCTGCAAAACCCACACTGGCAAAGCTCTAAGACACCATGTTCTTCAGACAAATTCTAAACTACAGGGAGGACAGAGTGCTCAGTCAACATTCCTAGTAAAAGAGAGGACGTCCAGAGAGGGTTTTTCCAGCACTGAGCCAAGTCTTATGGAGACATGAAAAAGGTAATTTTATAACTGGGCACCTAGTTTTAGGCACCCGGAATGCACTTATTTTAGGCCAGTTTTATAGAGGTAATGCAGATACCTATGTTGCTTCATAAAATAGAGGCATACGTTCTGCAAATGCATGTTAAATTTAGGTTTGTGCACTTATACTAACTCTAGGGCTTGTGTAAAGGACCACGCCTACATTTTTAAAGAACGCATGTAACTTATAGTATTTTATAACTTCCGTGTGTAGACTTGCATTCTGCCCAAGCTCTGCCTCTGTGCACATACCATCGGCCTGATGCACGTACTTACAAATAGCAACTAGCTAACCTACGCACATAAAGACGAATCCACGCACAGGAATTATTGAAAATACATAACTTGCACATGTCGATGGTGTGTAACTTTATGCTGCTCCTTATAAAACTACCTCCCTCGTAAGAGGGTAATTTCGTAACTGAGCATCTGAGGCCAAGTAGGCAACTATAGAAGCACAGAAACATGACGGCAGATAAAGACCATACGGCCTATCCTGTCTTCCTTTCATTTCTACTACTGTAGTCCCTTTTTTCCTTTAGAGATCTTTTGTGTTTGTCCCATGTTTTCTTGAATTCAGATGCTGTCCCATCTCTATTATCTCCATTCGGAGGCTATTCCACGCATCTACCACTCTTTCCGTAAAGAAACATGCCCACCTATGAAGGCACAGAGCCATCCGCAGGGAACATGCCCAGCCACCCCTAGGGCTGACCCTGCTCCCCGAATGCCGCTTCTTCCGCTTTTTCTATGTCGGCATCACCAGCAGCAGGCCTCTGAAGCCGAGACTTCAAAAAAAAAAAAAAAAGCGTGGGTTTGTGATGCCATGCATCATTCAGTTCCTGTGAGCAGCCCAGCCAGTCCCACTCTTCTGATGTCACATCAGGGGGCAGGGCTCGCTGCACACAGGAACAGAATGATGCACAGGCCCGTGCTTTTCTTCTTTTTTGAAGTCGCATCTTTGGAGGCCTGCTGCTGCCACCCACACAGGAAAAGCGGCAACAGCTGGGCAGAACTGCCACCTAAATCACCGATCTTCCGGTTTTGTTTTGTGGTCTTTTTATAGGCAGCAAGAGGCGTCCCTGACATCACAAAGAAACATTTTTTCCACTGCCGGTTTTACGGCTCTGCCAGCAGCCGGCCTGGTCATATAAAAACCAGCCAGTTGGCAACCCTATTGTGATCCTGTAGCAGCGAAGTGCAGACAATGAATAAATCCAGGAGTCAATTTACAGGGTCCAAGCCAATTTATTGTGCACAAGGCCCAATTAGTCAAGCTTCAAAAAGGACTGAGCAAAGTTCTTACAGAGACATATTCATTTATACATTTCTTTCCAGTTTGATACATGCAAACTTTCTATTGGCCCCAACGCCCCTGCGTTTGTCCAATCGGAGATCCCTCCTGGGCCTAGCACCCAGCTCCCTCCTCTAGGATTGTTCTAACAATGGTACAGTTTCTAGGTTTGGATACTTCTCTACTGCAAGGTCATTTCTGGCTCTAGGAATGCATGTATTGAAACATTTCTATCTTCACAACACAAGAGAATAATGAAAGATTTATGCATTCATGAAAACTTCTTATTAAGCAGTTTAAAACAGCTTTCTCAAACTTTCACAGATTTTTATTTTCTACTAAGATGGGGGTTGGAATCAGGGCCTAACTTACAGGCCTTTCATAGTTGTAAACTATTATAGGCCATAGCCTGCCACATTCCCCCCTTTGATTATTCTCACCCGCTGGTGAGAAAGGGTGAGAATTAAATCACATATTAAACTTGTGTAACAGCATCAGCTTGGGGTATAGGGGAATATTGCCACATAGCTAATATCTTCGTAGCTGCCTTCCGTTCTACAGTGTTATCAATAACTGAGGTTATCATGCGTAAGCAAAGGGGTAGGAGACATGGGAGCAAGAAGCATACAGCTAATATGAGTAATACGATAAACACAAGGGTCTTCAGACCACCTAACCACGAAAATGCTGAACCAAACCACCCATCAAGCTTCAGGCCATGCCAGGTCTGAACAGGCACATATGCTTGTGTGCGCATTTGAGTAGCTATATCTTCAACAACGTGCCCATTATTATCAATCTGCAAACAACAGTTGGTTAAATTCAATTTTCCACACACTCCACCTTCAACTGCTAACAAATAATCTAGAGCTAAACGATTCTGATAAATAGCTGTATGCATTTGTGTACTCTGCTTAGCTAAAAGAGTTAGTGCTTTACTGGTTTCATTGGTTATTATTTCAACAACAGCTTGTAAGCGGATAATACGATTTATCATATACTCAGGATTACGATATCCCCATGTACCACCTTGCTCTCAAGTGGCAGGTCCATAGTATGAAATGATTCTCTCAGGTGGCTACTCCTCTTCCTTCCACTGGTCCCATTGGCCTATTTTCAAGACCTCTCGTTTCTGTCGACTCCTGTACATGGAAAAACCCAGTTGTTCTCCATGGGATGTAGGCAACAGGAAAAAGGAAGGTCGTATGGTTCCCAATGCACATGCTCCTCCCCAGTGGTGAGGAAGCCTAGTATATGCTCGGGTTCCACAAATCCAGTACAGTCCAGGTGGTGCTTGCCAGGTATTATAAGATGCTAGATTAGTCCAGATGCTGGCAAGATTAGGGAAACGGACTAAAAGGTTGGTGGGCTCTGAAGCGTTGATTCCTGACCACCAGGACGTCTTCTTGGTGGTAATGTTGTAGAACTTCTGATTGAGACAGACCAGCTGTCCAACCTCCATGACAAACTGTGGTCCATGGCGAGCAAAACACAAGTTACCAACAATGGGGTGGGCCAGTACCCACTCACTAGTAGCATTATGTAAATCAGTCTGATTATAAGGCATAGAATAGTTCACTTCTTGTGCCTCCCAGGGCCATTGGTCTCCCATCTTAGTTCCTTCACAGAAGAGGCAGTCCGAAATGTAGAGACTGCCCCGGTGAGCTCAATGAGCAAGTTTTGGGAGGCATGAGGAATCTCAAACTCGGCCTTCATGGCTTCATAAAAAGAGTGATGTATTCGATAAGGTGCAGATGCATGAGTCTTAGTATTCAGCTGTATATGTATAAAAGTTCCAGGATCTATGCCTCCTCCTGCTATTCGTAACCCAAATCTGTACCCCTGCTTCCACTGGCTGGGGTTAAGTATAATGAACCGCACTGGATTACAGGCATCTTTCTTGCACTTTCGGGGTTCTGGTAAGGATAATTTTTCCAGGCTTGCTATGCGTTTATCTCCCTCTCATCCAGTAGGCGCACCAGACCAGGTGGCATAGTACATGCATTCCCACTTGGGACAGTAGTAAGCATCTTTGGATGATGTACTGTAGATGGTTGGGGAAGATTTCCCAGTACACTTTCCCCATCCATATGCTCCTTCAGGACACATATATTTATCATCATAGTAGTAGGCTTGCTTCCAATATCCACACTTGTGATGGACATTTCTGTTTATCACCTCACAAGCGTCAAAACTCAGGGTAACATGCTTTGTGGAATCAGGGAGCTGTCGCGTGGCATTTATGAGGGCTCCATCCTCATCATTCCATCGTATCTCAAGTACATAATAAGAGGGGTTCTGCCGGGGGTTGTAACAAGTCTTACCTTTCCCCTTCGTACAGATATTTAACTCTGTACCATTATATACACACCGGCTAACTATACCAGTACAAGTATAGTAGGAATAATAAAGTAAAGTCTGAGTGGGGGGGCGGAGCCAGCGCGAAACCAGCATGGAGGTGTAAGTCCTCTTCTCCTGGGCCTTTTGCTGTAATCCTGTGACTTACCTGGTAATATCATAACCCCGGTTGCTGCAGTTGCACGTGAAACATCAGGGATGTCGGCGGGTAAGCAAACCCGGCTGGAATTTTCCCCCGCGCCCACAACGACAGGGTCGAAAAGATCTAAAACAGATTCCTTGTCACCGCACAAGGCCGCGCCTCACCCAGACTCGCAGGAAGACATGAGGCAGCTCCTGCAGGAAGTGCGGGCCATTCGGAGCCGGGTTGACTCTAATGGTGATACCCTAGCTGCTTTACAAGAGGACATTAAAGATTTGGGGTCGCAATTGCAAGCGCTCTCCACCCGCGTTGCCAAAGTGGAAGAATCGGTGGTTGAGCACGAAGACAAACTTAAACGTGCCCTATCTATGGCGCGCAAGGTAGACTGGCTTGAAAGGTGCGTGGAAGACATGGGAAATAGGGCCCGCCGGAACAACATTCGCATCGTCGGTCTCGGAGAAGGAGCAGAGGGGACCGACCCTATTCGTTTTATGGAGACTTTCTTACCCAAGGTGCTGAATATTACCTTTAATTCTCCATTAGAAATAGAGAGGGCACATAGAATCCCGGCGTCCTCCTCTGGCCCTAATCCGCAAAATTCGCGACCTCGCCCTTTCATAATGTGCCTGCTGAGGCATCAACAGGTGCTGCAGATCTTTGCGGCGGCTAAAGCTAGTCAGACACTTCAATATGAAGGGCGCAAAATCTTTTTCTATGCGGATTTCTGTAAACGCACCGTGGAGAAGCGCAGGCAGTTTTTGGAGCTTCGGCCCAGGCTTCGGAACTTGCAAGCCCGATTTGGATTGTTCAGCCCAGCGCGATTTAAAGTTACTTTGAATAACAGTACCAAGGCGTTTGAAGATCCTGACTTGCTGCGCAAGTATATTGAAGATCAAGAGGAGCTACTCATGCAGCAAAGCTGAGTTCAGCGACCGTCTGGGGACCTTTTGTTACTGTTTTATGGCCTGAGGTAGTATGTAGCTGCGTGGCTATTGTGTGGATCTGGCGCAGGGCCTATTTGCAACCTGGGGTTTACTCTGAAACACTATTTTAGCAGGTGGTCTTGAGTTGAGTTTGTTTGTGTATAGTTAGAGGCTACTCCATGTTATTTATGTGTTTCTACTGTCTCACCCTACTTGCTTTTCTTTTCATTGGGTTGGGAGGGGAGTCGGGCTCACTGGAAATACTAAGATTCAATATGCTGGAGATATGTCTGTTGCTGCCTGGGTACATGACTATATTTATATGTTTAGATGGCTAACGGGCTAAAAATTTTGTCATTAAATGTGAAGGGGCTCAAATCTCCGAATAAAAGAAAGAAAATAATGTTATACTGTAAACGTCAGCTTGCTGACGTCATTTTGCTCCAGGAGACGCATTTGTCTGCGTCTGATGCGAGTAAACTGGCGGACAAGCATTTTCAACTTGCGGGTTGCTCTCCTGCAATTCACAAAAAAAATGGTGTCATCACTCTGATCAAAGCGGCCCTGGGCTTCCACATAGTTAGCTCCACTCATGATGAGTTTGGGAGATGGTCTAAATCCCTAGTCAAGTTGGGGAGGGATCTGCTGTCTATTGTCAACGTCTATGGGCCTAATGTTGATGACCCCGTTTTTTTTAGAAATTTGAGTGGGATTATCCAGGAGGACCCAGAGGCCTTGGTTATAGCCGGCGGCGATTTCAATTTGGTAAGTGACCCCTTATTAGACAAGAGTCCTGGTAGGGTAGAGCGCTCCTCGCAGGTGCGTGCTGCGCTTCTTTCTTTACTTGTCTCATGCGAGTTAGTTGACATTTGGCGACTACTCAATCCCAGGGGAAAAGATTTCACTTTTTTCTCTCCTGCACATGGCTCTCTTTCGCGGATAGACTATTTCCTGCTCTCCAAGTCTCTTATCCCTGTCTGCAAAGGTGCATCCATTTTAGGTAGGTCAATTTCTGACCACAGTGCTATTATAGTGGAGGTCGCCTTGGAGGAGGTGGCACGCCCGGACCAGACCTGGTCCTTTAACCGTTCATGGCTGGCTGATCCTGCTTTTCAGGAGGTGGTGCGGGGTGCCATCTCCTCCTTTTTCAGCTGGAATAAAAGAGACGATACTGCAATTTGGGCGTGGTGGGAGGCCTTTAAAGCCTCAATCCGGGCTGTGATTACTAGCTTTGCAATTACGGAGTCTAAGCGGCGGGCTGCTAAGTTACGCACCCTGGAAGAGCAAATCCATGCAGGGGAGCGGCTATGGCCAGCCCATTCTGATCCTGGTATCCTTCTCCGGCTACAAAGACTCCGGTTTCAATATAATGAACTTTTGAGCTCAGAGGTTGAGCAGATCATGCTGAAGCAGGCTTCTCGCTTTCATGTAGAGAGAAACAAGGCTGGCAGGTTGCTTGCTCATACTATAAGAGGGAAGCAGTGTAAGCCCAGAGTTGCCTCGCTTTTATCCACCTCCCGAGAGTGTCTGACCCAGGATGCCCACATTGTGGCTGAATTTGCCAACTTTTATAGTTCGCTTTATGCTTCTGAATCGTCAGCTGATCTCGGTGCATTCACGGCCTTTGTTGAAGGCCTTGATCACCCGGTACTGGAAGAGGACCAGGCGTGCGAGCTCGGCAAACCGTTCTCTTGTGATGAGCTCATGTCTGCAATCCAGGCCATGCCTTCTGGCAAGGCGGTAGGTCCTGACGGTCTCCCCGCTGAATTTTTTAAAGTTTTTGGCAAAGACCTTGCGTCATTTCTATTGGAGTTCTATAATGCACTCGCGCTGGAGAATAGCTCTACTGGAAAGTTTTCGGAGGCTACAATAGTAGTATTAGAGAAGCCGGGTAGAGATCCCAGCCTAGTGGCCAATTACAGGCCCATATCTCTTTTGAATTCGGATTATAAGATCTATGCCAGTATTTTAGCGCGGCGCCTTGCTTTGGTAGTTGGGGACCTAGTGTATCCGGATCAATGCGGGTTTATCCCTGGGAGATCTACGTTCGATAACGCTCGACTCTTATGTAATCTTTTGGAACGGGTATCATCGGATCCCAGTCCTTACCTCGCCTTGTCATTAGATGCTGAAAAAGCATTCGATAGATTGGAATGGCCGTTTATGTTCTTCATCTTGCGTTGGTTTGGTCTTGGGGAAGACTTCATCAATAAGGTCAGGGCGCTCTATTCCCATACCTCTGCTAGCATTTTTGTGAACAGCATCCTATCGCGTCCCTTTCCTCTGCATAGAGGTACTAGGCAGGGATGTCCCTTATCTCCCTTGCTTTTCAACTTAGCCTTAGAGCCTTTGGCCATCGCTATTCGATCCCTGACAGACCTTAAGGGGGTGCAGTTCGGGTCTCTGCATGTTAAGTTATCTGCATACGCAGACGACTTACTCCTTTTCACACAGCCGGGGGAAATCTCGTCTATCTTAGCCCTGTTTGATAAATATTCCAGTGTTTCGGGGTACAAGATTAACTGGTCCAAATCGGTGGCGTTCCCCCTCAACTGTCTGGCTAACTCTACGGAGATGGCGGACTTCCCCTTTAAATGGGAGGCGGACAGTATCAAATATCTAGGGGCATGGTATAATGCTTCGGCGGATGAGATGATACGAACAAATATGGAGGAGTTGCTCCTCTTCCTTCAGCAAAAAATTGTAACTTGGTCTCCCTTACATCTCTCCTGGTGGGGCCGATTGGAGATCATCAAGATGTCTCTTACCCCAAAGATCAATTATATACTGGGTATGCTCCCTTTCTCAATTCCTCTGTCTTGGTACCGTAAGATAGAGCGCCGTCTTACCTCTTTTTTGTGGAATGGGAAGCAGCCTCGCATAGCCCTTCGAAAATTGAAAGCCGGCAGGGATGAGGGGGGTGTACATTTCCCTGATTTTCATCGGTACCACCAGGCTCTCCTGATTAAACAGGGCTGTCTTTGGTTGACTGAGCATGAAGCTGAACACAGTCCGATATGGCTAAAGGTTGAAGCACGGATGGCTGCCCCCTGCCCTTTGATGTACCTGGTGGGGGCGTTGCTTCCTGACTGGGTTGAGGCGGGGAGGGTGATCCGGTCTACCCAGGGGGCTCTCTTAGAATTTGCTAGGAGCATTGGCCAGGAAGATCTATCCTCCGCGCAGACTCCATTGTGGTGGAACCCCCGGTTTCGTATCCGTGGTCGGAGATTCGCTTGGAAAGCATGGCAGGAGCGGGGAATCTGGTCTCTCGGTCAATTGGTGGGGGATAATGGCTGGAAAGCCTTCACAGCGCTGCAGGAGATGTTCTCCCTACCTGACTCTTTCTTTTTCCAATGGGTCCAGCTTAAACATTGTGTTGCCGCTTCTCATATACCTACCAAGGGGTCTGTCCTGAATAGGGGAGGTTCTTTACTTCGCTGGCTGGGCGCTACGGCATCTCAACAAGGGGCTACTTCCAGGATTTATGCCCTTTGGAGGTTGCATACTACTCAATCCCCCACAGGTCTCGCCCGGGTCTGGGAATCCGAGATTTCACGGGAACTCTCTCCTTCAGAGTGGAAAATTCTCTGGGGGCCCATAACCAAGGTCTCTAGGTCCGCTGCGATCACTCAATCATTATATTTTTTCATGCACAGAGCCTTTCTTACCCCATCGAAGATGGCCAGATGGGGTTCTGGCGCCTCCGGCGCATGCTGGTCTTGCTCTGGAGATGCAGGAACCTATATGCATATGTTTTTCGACTGCCCCTTGATCCAGTTTTTTTGGAAGCAGGTGTGGGCTAGGATGCAATTGGTCCTACATTTCAAAGCAGACCTGACATGGAATACGCTCTGTTCACGATCTCTAAGTATATTTCCTGATGGTTGTCCCAATCGCTCCTTTCTGTTTAATTTTATGATGGCTATTGCGATCAAGATGATCCTTTGGAAATGGAAGAACTTTAATGGCTTGAGCCTGGACGGTTGGTGGAATTTGGTTTGTCATTATGCTAAATTGGAAAAAACTTATAGCCACCTCCACCAACCGGACAAGGCTGATCTTAATGTTCGCCGATGGCAGATGCTGGATCTTTTTGTGGCCCGCTCTCAGACCATCTAGACTGTGGTATATTCCTTCCATCTTTTTTTTTTTTTTTTTTATCTTTTTTTTATCTTTGTTGTTGGAGCTACCTAGGCAGATATCGTATTCCAGTGAGCCTGGCAGGGGGGGAGGGGGAGGGTTGGAGGGAGGGTGGGGGGGGTAAATTTTTGTTTATTTCTGTTTAGCTTTTGTGTATGTAGGTACTTTGTATAGGATGCTTGGTTTCTGTTATATTGTTTTGAGAAATGGTTAAATAAAGACTTTAAAAAAAAAAAAAAAAAAAGTAAAGTCTGAGTGACCTTCAGTCCAGTTCGGGTGGTAGTTATACAAGCTGCACAAGGGGGTAAGGCAAAAGTCTTTTCCAGGAATCCCAGGGTTATTACCCCCATAAAACAGTAGTAGAGGAACATCATGATTACAGTTTTTAGAGGTCAACTGAAATATTGGGTACGATGAGCTTGTAGAGTTTCTTTCTTCTTCTCTGCTTCGACTGCCACTCTTGCGTGACAGGGGTGGGATTGTAGATTCTGAAGATTCTTACAATGCTGGTTGTCTCTGCAATGTGAGTCGCAATGGGGTCTCAGGGTCATTTACTGAGGTCCATTGACCATGTTCAGGAGCAGCTGCCGGCTTCACTCGACTGTGATGGATCCAGGGTTCGAGTTCTGCGACTTTTACTGCAGTTGGGGTTGACAAGATGACAACATAAGGTCCCTTCCAATGCGGCGCCAGCGGGGTCTTTCTCCACTCCTTGATCCACACTGACACTCCTGGCTTGAAGGGATGCAGAGGCTCTGTCAGATTAATGGGCAATCGATCTTGCACCCAGGTATGAAGACTCTGTAAAACAGAACCTAAAGCCAATAGTTCTTGTCTAGTTATTTCAGATCCTATTTGTTTCATATCTCCTTTGATTCCCTGTACAATGGGCGGAGGTCGCCCATACAAAATCTCAAAAGGGGGAACTCCTAAGGACTTGGTTGGAGCAGAACGTATCCTAAGAAGGGCTACAGGGAGAACCTGGAGCCACTTTAGGTGTGTTTCTTGACAAAACTTGGTTAACTGAGATTTCAGGGTTCTATTCATGTGTTCTACCTTCCCCGAACTCTGGGGTCTATAGGCAGTGTGCAGCTTCCATTGTATCTGTAGAGCTCAAGCTAACTGTTGAGTCACTTGGGACACAAATGAGGGCCCATTGTCTGACCCTATAGTCAATGGTATTCCAAATCGAGGAATGATCTCATGGAGCAGTATTTTAGTGACTTCTCGAGCTTTCTCAGTTCGGGTGGGATAGGCTTCTACCCACCCAGAAAATGTGCAAACTAGAACTAACAGGTAGTGATATCCATTTGCTCGTGGCATTTCAGTAAAATCTACCTGAATATCACTCATAGGGGTCACCCCTACTGACTGAACTCTTGGGGGTGGAACGGGACCTTGCCTAGCATTATTCTTGGCACATGTCAAACATTGCTATGCCACTGAAGTAGACAGGGGTCCTAATAGTGAGATACAGAAATTGGGCCTTAGGGCTCTTTCCATGGCCATTTTCCCATAATGTGTGGTCTGATGAAAAGCATGAACAAAGGCTGGCCCTAATGCTTCAGGAATGACTGTGGGACTTGGAGGTGAGCTACCCTCAGGAGGTGGCAGCACTATCCAACCTTTTTCTGTTAGGACCTCTCCCTCCTTTTCACAGAAATAATCTAACTCTCTTGTAGTGTATCGGGGAGCCCATGAGCTAAGGGGCACAGAGAATAAGTCTGCCTGCACTGATGTGTCTTGGGTCACAACTCATCCAGTTGTGGTTGCTTTTCTGGCTATGGCATCAGCAAACCTGTTCCCTCGGGTAACTTCTCCTGCTCCTGTCTGATGACCTCGACAGTGCATGACTGCAACTTGCTTAGGGGCCCATACAGCATCTAATAATATCAATATCTCGGGCCCATACCTAATGGACTTGCCTCCTGAGGTGATCAGCCCTCGTTCTCTATACAGGGCTCCATGTGCGTGCAAAGTGGTAAAAGCATACTTGGAATCTGTGTACACATTTAAACGGAGTCCTTCTCCTAATGTCAGTGCTCTAGTGAGAGCTATCAGTTCAGCCTTCTGTGCTGAAGTTCCTGGGGCTAGAGCTGAGGACTCAACTACGAGATCAAGGGTCACCACTGCATATCCAGCACAACAATGTCCATTGATGACAAGACTGCTTCCATCTACAAAAGAATGTCTGTTCAGGGTTCTCCAAAGGAACATCAGTCAAATCCGGGTGACTTGAAAATACAGTGTCCATAGTTTCTAAACAGTCATGATCAGGGGACCCAGGACCAATCAGGAACAACATAGCAGGATTCAGATCTTGACTGACTTTTAACTGTATTTGGGGGTTTTCGCACAGCATACTCTGATATTTCAACATTCGTGAATTCGTTAGCCAGAAACATCCTTTGTGTTCCATGAGGGTCAGGACAGAGTGCGGCACAGTCACTTGAAGATTCTGTCCCAGAGTGAGCTTGTCTGCTTCGCTCACCAAAAGGGCTGTTGCTGCAACAGCTCTCAAACAAGGGGGCCAACCTCTTGCTACCACATCCAACTGTTTTGACAAGTAGGCTACTGGCCGTTGCCAAGATCCAAGAGATTGGGTCAGTACCCCCAACGCATTTCCTTGTGACTCATGGACGTAAAGATGGAAAGGCTTCTGGACATCTGGGAGACCCAGAGCTGGTGATGACATCAGAGCGCTTTTCAGAGATTGGAATGCTGCATCCTGTTCAGGTCCCCACTCCAGTGGAGACTTTTCCATTCCTTTGGTAACTTGATACAATGGTTTTGCTAGCAGCGCAAAATTGGGGATCCATATGCGACAGTATCCTGCGGCCCCCAGGAAGGCTCTTACTTGCCTCCTGGTGGTTGGAGTGGGAATACTGCATACAGCTTCTTTGCATTCAGGTCCCAAATGTCGAATTCCACTGGACAACTGGAACCCTAGATATTTAACTTTAGTTTGACATAGTTGCCCCTTGGCTCTTGAGATTTTATATCCAGCCTCATTCAGAAGGTACAGAAGTTCACTGGTGGCTTGTAGACATTCACTTTCTGAATTGGTGGCTATGAGCAGGTCATCCACATACTGAAGGAGAACCCTTTGTCCTGGGTTCACTGAGTAACTTGAAAGATCTTGATTCAGGGCAGCACTGAAGAGAGTAGGTGAATTCTTGAATCCTTGAGGTAATCGAGTCCAGGTAAGCTGGCCCCGCCTTCCTGTTGTGGGGTCTTGCCATTCAAAAGCAAACAAGAGTTGACTGGTGGGGGCTAGGTGTATGCAGAAAAAGGCATCTTTCAGGTCCAGGACGGTGAAATGAGTAGCCTCAGCGGGGATCAGTCCCAAGAGAGTTTAAGGATTTGGTACCACTGGGTGTATAGTTTCAACTGCATCATTTACCCGCCTTAGATCTTGTATTGGGTGGTAATCCCCTGTCCCAGGTTTCTTAACTGGGAGAAGAGGGGTGTTCCAAGGTGACTGTCATTCCTTGAGAAGTCCATACTTCAACAGTTTCATCAGATGGCAGTGGATTCCTTCAATGGCTGGTCGGGGAAGAGGATACTGCTTCACATGCACTGGTTTCGCTCCTGGCTTGAGGGTGACAATGACAGGGGCTATGTTCTTCGCTAGGCCAGGTGGATTATCTTTTGCCCATACTTCAGGCGGGGCTATGAGGTTGGTGGGTATACAGGAACTGGTTGACTTGATTGGAGGTGTACTATAGAACCGCCATTCTTCTTCTTGGGGAACAGTTAGCACCATCAATCCAGCAGGCTTTGGGTTCACAGTCATTTGCATTTCTCCTCCTTCAGCAAAGGATATTTGTGCCTGAAGCTTTGCAAGCATATCTCGGCCCAAAAGTGGAATAGGGCACTCAGGCATATACAAGAACTGGTGCGTGATCTTATGTCCCCCTAGTTCACACATATAGTTCTGCAGGAATGGCTTGGTGGCTCTGTTCCCAGTGGCCCCAACAATGGTGACAGATCGAGAGGAAAGAGGAGCCATTGGCTTTGCCACCATGGAATGTTCTGCTCCTGTATCCATCATAAAGTCCATATATTGGTCCCCTACTTTTAAACAGACCATAGGCTCCTGGGGACCCAGGGTGAACTTGGAGCCCGGTCTGGCCTAGTCTTCATCCACTTCATCCATGTCATAGCCCGTTGCTACTGCCACTCCCTCAATGGCTTCTTCTCTCTCTCGCTGGAACTGTGCTCGGTTCATTCCTCCACGACTCTGAAATTGGCCTCCTGTTCTCCAGGGACTCCCTCCTCCCCTCCTGGGGGTGAAGTCAAGATGCGGGCATTCACTTCTCCAATGTCCTTCTTCTCTACAATGGGCGCACTGATTCGCACCCAAAGGAGGCCTGTTATTTCCGCGGCCTCTTCCACGTTCTCTGGTCCTTTGGTTAAGAAAACCTTCTCTACATCATTCAACTAAAGCGGCAGCAAGAAGATCTGCTTTCTTCTTCATCTTTCATTCACTTTCTCTGTCACGTTCATTTTCACGATTCACAAACACTTTCTGAGCGACTTCCATTAACTGAGCTGTATTCATGCCCGCAAATTTCTGTAATTTTCGTTTTATGTCTCTCTGGGACTGACTAACAAAGGCTGCATTTACCATGTGCAAATTCTCCTGAGCGGAGGGATCATATGGGGTATATAATCTATAGGCTTCATACAACTGCTCATGAAAGGCCGCTGGGCTCTCATCTGGACCGTGGATAACTTCAGATACCTTCCCGATATTCATGGCCCTCTGGCCTCCCTTCCTCAGGCCCTGCATCAAGGCCTGGGGAAATCATGTTAGGGCCGCCGCCCCCCTTTCATCATTTGGATCCCATCTAGGATCTTCATTTGGGAAAGCTGCAGCGGCTGCTTGTGGGAGATTCATTTCCCCCGCCTCTACGGGATTCTTTTCTAACCAGCGGATGGCTGCTTGCACAATCCGCGCTCGCGCCTCAGTAGTAAAGAGAGTGGACAGGAGCTGGCGACAATCAGTCCAGGTAGGCTGATGAGTTTGCATTATACTAGACATTAACTCTGTCAATTCTTGTGGCTTCTCAGTATAGAATGCATAATGCGTTTTCCAGTTTAATAAATCAGTAGTGGAAAAAGGCACGTAGATTAGACTGGTTGGTCCTGGCGCCATCTGGCCCTGATCATTTAGGATAGGTAAACCAGGCACTTGACGCAATGGCATTAGGCGCCCTGCTTTCTCCTTCTTTTTCAGGGTTATACTTCTTAAATCATACGGCTCCCGAGTATAAGCTTCCTTGGTGGGTGACCCTGAACTGGCAGGAGAGCCTCCGCTTTCTGTATCATCGGAGGACCCTGCCCCCCCCCCCCCGACGTACTTGGGCCAGACTCAGGGCTATCACTCAGGGAAATTGGCTTCTTTTGCTGCTGCAGCGGTAATTGCTGAGGTACCTCATCAGGTTCAGCTTCAGGTAGCGGAGCTGGGGGAACTAACCTATATGGGTACTGGGGTAAACAGGCCAGGATTTCTGGGGACTCTGAGGCGGAGTACACAGGCGGCTTCCTCTCCTCAACCTTCCAGGTCCCCCTAGTGGTTGCTACTAATATTCTACACTGTTCCTCATAGCAGCGCATTACCCAAGAGGGCTGCCTTTCGCAAACACCCAACCAGGAATCTATGTAGGGGAACTGATCAGGGTGCGCTTTTTTGTACAAGCTGATGAACACGGGAAACTATTTCTACATCAAAGGTGCCCCCACGGGGCCATGAAGTGGCTAGCACAGGCCACTCCCTATCACATAACATTCTTAATCTAGACGGAGACATTGTTATGCCGTAGTCTCCTGAAAATCCTTTATGGAAATTCATGATCATACATTCCAACGGAGTTTGCGTGGACTCCGTCCCTCCCATAATCGAAATGGCGTACACGTAATGAAGTACAAAACAACAAACAGTAAGGTTAGGTAGTATGGCTGTAGGTAAGGGGTCCGTACAGCCCACAGAACACTGAGGGGAACAAACACCACACGCTTCCTCCTTTTCGCGACCTGGACGCGGTCGCCCGGCCAGGAACTGCGCTACTCAGGAGTCCGCTCTCATTTGGTCTGTGTCTCAAGACCTCTCAATCACACAGGCAATCATACCATCACAAGAAATTATTTTTCAAATGCCCAAGGTTTTCTGACTAACTGACTATTCCCAACCAAAGGGTCTGTGGCTTCGGCTTCCGCTAACCCTTATGCAGAGCGTACTAGGACCGCCCTTATGAGAGGTGATCAGCTCTCTTGTCTCGCGCACTCATGCAAGACTTTCCCAGTTAGTCTATACCAAATCAGTCTCGCGCACTCATGCAGGACTTTTCCCCAGGCTTCACTGACTATTAAACAAGAAAACGTCTACTCACCGGATCCGGTTCCCGATACCAAACCAGTTCTTGAGTTGGATCCTGGACTCCCCTCGGGTTCAGAGGTGTTGGCTGGCCGGACCCAGTGGCCCACCGAGGCAAGGCGGAACCCTCTCCGATACAAAAGGACCGGCGGACCCTGAGGTTTCCCTTGCGGTCGGACAGACACGGTTCCGACCGGGCCAAACCTGGAGGCGAATTGCGTGGAATATTCGCTTGAATACCATTCACTACCCGCACATTCCCGGCCAACGCACCAAGAATATGTAGCAGCGAAGTGCAGACAATGAATAAATCCAGGAGTCAATTTACAGGGTCCAAGCCAATTTATTGTGCACAAGGCCCAGTTAGTCAAGCTTCAAAAAGGACTGAGCAAAGTTCTTACAGAGACATATTCATTTATACATTTCTTTCCAGTTTGATACATGCAAACTTTCTATTGGCCCCAACGCCCCCTGCGTTTGTCCGATCGGAGATCCCATTCCCTCCTGGGCCTAGCACCCAGCTCCCTCCTCTAGGATTGTTCTAACAAGGGTACAGTTTCTAGGTTTGGATACTTCTCTACTGCAAGGTCGTTTCTGGCTCTAGGGATGCATGTATTGAAACATTTCTATCTTCACAACACAAGAGAATAATGAAAGATTTATGCATTCATGAAAACTTCTTATTAAGCAATTTAAAACAGCTTTCTCAAACTTTCACAGATTTTTATTTTCTACTAAGATGGGGGTTGGAATCAGGGCCTAACTTACAGGCCCTTCATAGTTGCAGACTATTATAGGCCATAGCCTGCCACAATCCCATGTTGCAGTTGCTGTGTTACTACTAAAACATCCACAACTTACTGTGCATCCAAAAGGGGAAAAGATATCAAAACCATTTTCCCTTTAAGAAGGAAAATACCACTGAAATGAGAGCTATATGTAGCCCCTCCCCCTCCCAGCATTCTAGGGCATGCAAACACAGTTTCTTTCCTGAATGGACAGAACTCTTTCTTAGGCCTCCCAATCTCTCAACAGTTTCCCAGTTCTATACTTAATGCTGCGCAACATTTGTATGGTTCCCAAGGAAAATCAGACTTACAATTTAAAGAGGAGCCAGGATGTTGCTTTGATATATGTCCATAATATAGACTGTCTTAAACATTAACATCCATATCTAAATGTTTAGTCTTCCTTAGAAAACTCTATACAGCAGAACATGAGAATTAAAGCAAATTTCCTGCTCCTCTCAGTGTTTCTCCTTCTTACTGGGCAATAATTTTCATTCTTTATGCATAAACTCAGAAAGCAGAATTATCTTTCTGTCTCCAGCCCCTTCAAATTTGCATCTTGTGCAGTTAATCTCTCACTCCTAGGTTAGGTACACCAACTACTGGTGGGAGGTTCTAATGGTCATGCTTTAGATGTCAGGTCTCTATGCCTCTTTAAGGAACTCTCTTTTACAATTAGTCCACTCTATCTTTCCCTTCTACTCTCTTCTAGGAGCACTAGAATATATCTCTGGAAGCCACTCCCCTTCCCCTCTGCTCTCCAGGAGAGAGGGAAGAAGTCCCCCTCCTTAACCAGAGCTTCCAAGCTATCCAGCTCCAGAAGAGAGACTTTTTGGCCAGTTCTGGTTTTGAATGTACATCCCAAAGCAGTGTGGCATTTGTAGTTCCTGACAGTACTCATTAAATGCACTGCAGAGCATCCCATAATGCCTCAGGATGGCCTTGTCAGAAATCCAAGACTGGCCTAAAACCTCCTTTTTGGAACTGGCTTACCTGACAACTCTGCTTAACATGGCTGCACTCCCTTTTATAGCTTTGTGGATGGTGCCATCTACTAACCCTATCAAAGCCTTTCACCTCCCATACGTATAGTACATCCTATACATAGTTCCAGATGGGTCTAACAGAAAATATTGTATCGCTAAGTCAGGGAATGAGTGGAGGAGTAGCCTAGTGTTTAGAGCACTGGTTTGGTACCCAAGAAACCAGAGTTTGATTCCCACCAGCACTCCTTGTGGCTTTGGGCAAGTCACTTAGCCCTTCACTGCCTTGGAAGAAAGGCCTGGCAATCTACTTCCAGTCACACTGCCAAGAAAACCCAGTAGTTGCTGGATCACCAGGAGTCAGCAGTGACTCAAAGGCACACAATGCATTTGCAAGTCAGGGAAACAACACAATATATGTATTATTAGAGTTAAAACACTGAGTCACATGTACTCTTAGACAAGGATGCAAATGACTCTATACCATTAACATCTTATGCATTCCAATTACATTTAATACTACCCCTACATAAAATATTTCCAGAGCTAAAAACAGGATCACTTTAGTAAACGGCCCTAGTGAAGGCTACTGAGGCCCAGGTGTGGAGAGTGGAAGAAGCAGGAAGATCAGCTTCATTGAATTCAGACTTGCGTGAATGCAACTCAGAAAAATACACAAAGACTAAAAAAGGTGTACAGGAGCACTACTAAAGAAAACATACCTATATACATCAGACCCACACCATTGTCTTCAAACTCCAATGTGATCGCATCTTCGAGTCCATTGCCTCAGCATATCTGGTCCAGTTTAACTCCAACCACTAGGAATTGTTTGATGAAAATTCTATAAACTATCCGCATCACTACATCTTTATTGGATCTTATTCCCTCAAAATGGTTTCTTGAGCAATCTTTCGGATTGCTTGCATTTGCTCTCTCAGGTATCAATCACAGTCTGTCTACTGGTATCGTCCCTCCTCTTGAAAGCATGCAGTCATTCAACCGTTTTTTAAAAAAATCATCTCTTTATTCTTCTACTCCAGCGCATTGTTGTCCAATTTCAAATCTTCTGTTTAGTGCCACACTTGCTGAAAAAAATTGTATTTTCTCAACTATGGAATCATGTCAAATGCTAATATTTTACGCCCACGAAAGTTGGGATTTTGCCCCAAGCACAGCACCGAGATAATACTCGCCACTATGATCAGAGAAGTTCATAATTTTCTGAATGAAGGCAAATTGTAATTACTGTATCCCTTGACCTTTCCTCAGCATTTGACCTTGTTAATCATGCTATACTTCTCTCACATCTGATAGATATTGGGCTACATGACACAGTTCTCATTTGATTTTCTTCCTTTCTGAGGGACCGCACCCATTCAGTCTTACTGAACGGCAATATCTCCAAAACACATCACATTATGTGTGAACCCCAAGGCTCTGTTCTTTTCAGTATTTGAGTCCTTTAGCTATACATATCCAAAACATGGTTGTTTCCTTCTTTCTCTATGCAGATGACATCCTATTAACATATTATACAAGCTTTAATTTCCTAACCTAGAGTATCTATTCTTAATACTTGTCCGGATAACATCGCAAACTGGCTTGATAAGCATAAATTGAAGTTGAATCTGTCCAAGACCAAAGCTACATGGATTACTGGATCAGAAACCCAACCTTCTATCTCTCCAATACTGCTTTCTCAACCGATCACTCTCACATGTGTTTTCAAATATCTTGGTGTCCTGAATGATTCAGAGCTTTCTTTCAAGAAGCGAATCTCCTCAATTGTCTAATCATCCTTTCCAGCTTTGTGCCAACTTTGGGCCTTGCGTACTTTTTTTAGATAACCCAGCGCTTCGTATCATAACTCATACCCTTGTCATTTCTCGCTTGGACTACTGAAATATTGTCTTCTCGGGGCTTCCCCACTATTTTCTCTGGTGTCTTCAGATTGAATATAGCACTTCGAATTTTGGCTCAGGGTCACGTGATTCAGGGGAATGACGCAGACGTGAGAGGTTACAGCTCTTGAATCAGACCTAAAAAAATTACTAAAAAAGCTGGCTTTTGGGTCCCAATAGCGCTGCAGTGGACTCCACAAAGTGAAGAAGGTGGTGTGAACAGGAGAGTGGCTGGGAAGCCCTTAGGCACGGCAAAAGGGCATGCCAAAAAATTTGCCAAACGCAGGCAACAAAATAAATCCACGTGGGGTGGTAAAGATGGCTGCTGAGGTCCCTGCAACACCTTCACTGAAAGTGAGAGATCTTTCTGCAGAGATTTCCAAGTTTGTAGTGGCTGCATTAGAGAACCAATTAAATAAACTACAGTCCACAGTGGACAATATTAAAGAGAAGTTTGAGTTGCACCTTCACAGAGTGGAGGAGCTGGAGAGTCAGTTTGGAGCTCAGGAGGAGGTGAGCAAGCGGCTCACGATGCATGTGGAATGTTTGTTAAAGGAAAAGAGCATCTTTTGGAATGGATAGAGAAGCAGGAAAATAGGTCACACCACAATAGAGTTGTTGGGCTGGAAGAGGGAGTATCAGATGTGTATACATTTTTGGGAATAATGGCTGCCGACAAAATTGGGGCTGCAGGCACAAGAGGGCCTGTGGAGCTGCGAGCAGGCGCACAGGATCAGGCCAAAAAGACACAACCAAGGAAAGCCAAGAGCGGCAGTAGCTCAATATCTGGTGTGGTCTGAAAAGGAACAACTCCTAAAAGAATTTTGCTGCATAAGTGGCTTGGAATATTAAAAAAAAAATACTGTTATTCAATGATTACTCAGCCCGAGTGGTGGCAAAGAGCCTTTGAAGTATTGCGTTTGCGTAATCAAAGTGTGGTATAATCAGTGCTTGGTAAATTGTCCTGAAGTCATCCGGCTCTAGCAGAGCACATATGTGCCTGAGGGTTCGGATCCTGTGGTACACTGTCTTCACTTACTTATGTGTGCCTTCATGTCGAGGTGTTGGTCTAGAGCAGGGGTTCTCAACCCTGTCCTCGGGACCCACCTAGCCAGTCGGGTTTTCAGGATAACCACAATGAATATGCATGGATACATTTGCATATAATGGAGGCAGTGTATGCAAATCTCTCTCATGCATATTCATTGTGGTTATCCTGAAAACCCAACTGGCTAGGTGGGTCCCGAGGACATGGTTGAGAACTCCTGGTCTAGAGTGATGCCCAGGTATCGGATTGTGGTTTTGGTTTGTAGTTCTGGGGGGAGATTTCAATATCGTGGCCGACACCTTAATGGATTGTAAGCCTCCAAAAGTACCAGCAAGGGACCGGGAATGCAAGGGAGTCAATTTCCTTTGCGATTGATGGGTGATGGACTATGCACCTTACTGATCAGGAATATATCCATTATTCTTCACCACACAAAATATCTAACAGAATAGACTATATAATTTTATTGAGCAATTGTTTGGTAAGCTGGAGGAGGCATCAACCACAAGTAATCTCTTACCATGCGGCAGTGAAAGCGAGTTTGAAATTTCTGACCAAGTCAGGGGATTGGGTGTGGCCCATCCACTAGGCGAGCTACACAGCCTCCTAGGGAGGTCAGCCCAGGTGGTTGAAGGCAGCGGCACACATGACTGGTCATGCTGCCCCCTCCCCAACTGTTGCCGATTCCATTTTGGGGGAGGTAGGCAGTGACAGCAGCAGTATTTCCAAAAGTGGTTGCTTTTTGCTGCTGCTTTCTTGCCCGCGGCAGGTCATGTCCTTCAGCACAAATGGCCTGCCACTTCTGACCCCTCTCCATTGGAAGGGGATCAGAAGCAGCAGGCCATGTGTGCTGAAGGACATGACATGCACGGGCAAGAAAGTGGCGGCAAAAAGCCACAGCTTTTGGAAATACTGCTGCTGCCACTGCCCCCTCCCCCTCTCAAGATGGAATTGGCAGCAGCAGGGAAGTGGCAGCAGCGAGGGGGGGGGCGTAACTCTTGGGCCAGCCCTAGGTGTGGTGATTGCACCCAGGGTGGTGACAAATCATAGAGTTTAAACAGTTGTTGTTGGACTATGAAGAGAAAAACATGAAGGAAGAGGTGGAGCCAGTGATATACTGGGAGGCTGCAAAGGCAGTGTTGTGCGGTAGGATAATAGGGTATATAAAAAGCAGCAGAAGGCAGAAAAGAGACAGAAGAGAAGTCTCTTTCCTTGAGGAGAGGTTTGAGCTTCTGTAAGGTTCTCATTTTGTAGTAGGCTGTTTTTGTCATTCTGCAGATGTGTGCTCGGAAACTTAGGGATATGTTTACTAAACCGCGGTAAAGGAGCAAGTGTGCCGTTACCACATGCTAGCTGTGTATGTGCACACTTAGCACATGCAATAATCCACTTTAGCGTGCGCTAATGGTACCAGCCATTTTAGCACATGCTAATGGTAACTGTGGGTGGAGAGAAGGCATGCAAGGGGTGGAGAGTGGGGGTCAATGGGCAGGGATTGGGTGGGAACAAGGCTTGCTCCCTTAATGCAGGCACCTTAATGGCAGAAACCCTAACACAATTCAAAACCTGGCGGAAAGGGTACTTTTTGAGGAAAGAGAGCCTATTTTACATCTGCAATGTGATGCACAGACAGAGAAGCCCAAGAGAGTGATAGTAGTGCTCCATTAGCAGTAGCAAGTATGAAAGGGCACTATGTTGATGATGCAAATGAGGGCAAAGGAGATGGCACATAGGTCATGCAGTGGGGCTTTTGGTGCACAGGAGGGACCAGGCAGCTGCCTAGATTGCACATAAGAACATACGACTACAAAATATGCCAAACTGTATCAGATCAAGGTCCATCATGCCCAGTATCCTGTGTCCAACAGTGGCCAATCTAGGTCACCAGTGCCAAGCAGTTTCCCCAAAAGACACACAGTATCCCCAATAACTGTAATGGAGCAAGCAGTGCATAGATCTGATTCTGTTTAGCAATGGTTTATGGAACATTACCCAGGAACCCATCCAAACCATTTTAAACCCAGCTACATTAACTAGTTCCCTTCGCGCTCTGAAAGCCGGCGCGTGTGACAAGCTGGAAACAGGGACTGATACCGGGGAAGGCAGGATCTGGAGGGCAGGCTCTGCCAGGCACAGGGGGGGCCCCGCGGCACACTCGATTCTGCCGCGGCGGCCCCGGAAGCGGCAGAAGACAGCTTTTTTTTTATTTTAAATTTTGGCTGGGCTGGGCTGGGCTGGGGGGGTTAGGAGTGTTGATGGGCGCTGCGGGGGGATTAGGAGTGGTGATGGGCGCTGGGGGTTAGGAGTGGTGATGGGCACTGGGGGGGTTAGGAGTGGTGATGGGCACTGGGGGGGTAGGAGTGGTGCTGGGTGCTGGGGGGGTTTAGGAGTGGTGATGGGCTATGGGGGGGGCTTAAACTAAAAATTGGGTGATGGATTAGGACTGGAAATGGGCTGGTGGGATTAGGACTGGAAGTGGGTTGATGGGGGTTAGGACTGATAATGGGCTATGGGGGGCTTAAACTAAAAATTGGGTGATGGGGGATTAGGACTGGAAATGGGCTGGTGGGATTAGGCCTGGTAGAGGGTTGCTGGGGTTTAGGACTGCTACTGGGCTATGGGGGGCTTAAACTAAAAATTGGGTGATGGGGGATTAGGACTGGAAATGGGCTGGTGGGATTAGGACTGGGAGTGGGCTGATGGGGAGGTTAGGACTGGTAATGGGCTATGAGGGGGCTTAAACTGAAAATGGGGTGATGGGGATTAGGACTGGAAATGGGCTGGTGGGATTAGGACTGGGAGTGGGCTATGGGGGGCTAGGACTGGTAATGGGGTGGGGGGGTTGCTAGGACTGGAAATGGGCTGAGTGGAAGGGGGCTTGAATTGCAAATAGCTGATGGGGGCCGGGGCTTGGAATGGAAATGGGCTGAGGGGAAGTGGGGGGCTTGAACTGCAAATAGCTGATGGGGACGGGGCTTGGAATGGAAATGGGCTGAGGGGAAGTGGGGGGCTTGAACTGCAAATAGCTGATGGAGAGGGGGACTTGGAATGGAAATGGGCTGAGTGGAAGGGGGCTTGAACTGCAAATAGCTGATGGGAAGGGGGGCTTGGAATGGGCTCTTAGGGGAGGGAGCTAGGACAGGAAATGGGCTGATGGAGGGGCTAGGATAGGACTGGGAATTGGGTGTTGGGGGAGCTAGGATTGGAAATGGGCTGTGGTGGGGGCTTGGATTGAAATGAACTCATGGAGGGGCTAGAACTGGAAGTAGGCTCATGGGGGGCTTGGATTAGAAATGGGCTGAGTGATGGTGGGGCTAGGAAAGGACTAGAAATGGGCTGATGGGAGGCTGGTATTGGAAATGAGCTGATGAAGGGACTCGGATAGGATTGGAAATGGACTGATGGGGGGCCAGGACTGGAAATTGGCTGATGTGGGGACTAGAAGGGAGCGGATACTGGGTGGGGCTGGAATTAAAAGGGAGCTGATGTTGGGGGAGATTAGAAGGGGATGGGGCTGGGAGAGTGAAATGGAGAGGGGAAAAATATTTTGTGTGGGAGGGAAGAAAAATGTACAATTGGCCGGGTATTGGGAGACTAAAAAAGGAGAAAGATTATTATGTTAAAGCAGATGAAGAGAGAGAATGGAAAAAAACTAGAAGAGAAGAAAGGAGAAATGGACAGCAGACGATGGAGAGATAGCAGAAGACACAAATAAACCAGAAGAAAGTGGCTGGAACAATTGCAACTGAAAAAAATGCACAAAAGGTACAAAGATATCTCTTTATTTTGAATTTATTAACTGGAATATGTCAGCTCTGGGAAATGTGCATCATTAGTGTCTGTGCTTTGTTTAGTACAAGAGGAAATTAATTTATAGTTTTATTTCTACAGTGTTGTTGTACATTCCAAGTTTGGCTTTTGGGGTTCCCAGTTTAATTATTGCCTTCCTGTTTCTAAATTGAATGAAATCATTAAAACATTATAAATTGCCAATAAATTGAAATGAAAACCAAAGGATTGTGAATCAAATTGATTCTCTGACAATACAAAGATTCCAAACTTTACAAATGATGTTACATAGTTCAGGCAACTTTATAAAGAGTTTTTAGATACTAAAATCTTGTTGTTAAGGTTTAATTGACGTGCTGGCACTTTGAGGAAATTCTTTGGTTTTGTGCGGCAGTTTGGGCACTCGGGCTCAAAAAGGTTAGCCATCACTGGCTTAGACAAATGGTGATGGAATCAACCAGGAAATGTTTGATGCTGGATTTAGCACTCATCAATGGAGATAGCGTTTTGAATGTCCGAGTAGGTGCCCACATGAGTAGCAGTGTTCTTCACTTATTATGGTTTGAGATAAAAGTCAAGGCAGAGTCCAATCACAGCAAGCTCAAAGTCCTAGACTTCAAAAACACTTTTCAGTAAAATGGCCAAGTGCCTGAAGGAAGAGATGGCAGGGTGGGAAAAGGTAAGGGAAATAGAATTGCAATGGGCAAAATTAAAAGGAGGTAATAAAAGTGGCAACGGATATATATTTAAGGGAAGTAAATAAAAACAAGAGGAAAAGGAAACCTATATGGTTCTCCAAAGAAGTGGCTGCACAAATAAAGGCAAAAATCACAGCTTTAACAAAATTCAGAAATTTGCAAACAGAGGAACACAGAAAAGAATACAGGATAAAGCTAAAAGAGACAAGAAGAGAAATAAGGATAGCAAAATCAAAGGCAGAAGAAAAGATGGCTAAAGATCTGAAGTGTGGAGACAATTTTTTTTTTCAGATATATTCAGGAGAAGAGGAAGATCAGAGGTGGAATTGCAGGACTTAAAAGTGCCGAGAACAGATTAGTGGAAAGTGACATTAAAAAAGCGAAGAGTCTAAACAAATACTTATGTTCTATTTTTACTAAAGAAAATCCTGGAAAAGGACCACCCATGACTGACAAAAATACAAACGGGAATGGAGTAGATACTACACCATTCACAGAAGATGATGGGTTTGAACTGCTTGCAAAACTGAAAGTGGACAAGTCTATGGGACCAGATGGGATACATCCAAGAATACTGAAAGAGCTCAGAGAGGTTCTGGCAGGACCTTTAAAAGATGTTTTTAATAGATGCTTGGAGACAGAAGAAGTTCCACTGGACTGGAGAAGGGCTGATGTGGTACCTCTTCGCAAATGTGGTAATAGCGAAGAAGTGACAAACTAAAGGCCAGTAAGCCTTATCTCGGTGGCGGGAAAAGTAATGGAGGCACTCCTGAAAGAGAGAATACTGGACTTTCTTGAAACCAATAGGTTGCATGACCCGAGGCAACATGATTTTTTTTTTTTTTAATTCTTTATTTTCATTTTATAACAACATAGGAAAGGAAGACATACAGCTAAAGGACAGATACATAACGTGTAATACATACACCAAAGTAAACCCCTACCACCCCCCTCCCCCCTGCGTCTTCTCTAGAAAACTAATCATACCCGAAGCGGGCGTGTACTTACATTATTGTGTTACGAAACCTAACGGTGATCTGAAACATGATGAGTGCACATTATACAGGCATGTTGGAGCAATGAGCAGATTGTACATAATCATTAAGCATCTGCCATTTAGACAAGCGAGAGTGAGATTGGGCATGGGGAAAGGCTCTCCGAGGTGTCTGCTCATATTTGCTATATAAGCAGACAAGGTTCCACCATTCATTAGCAGTAAGTCTAGAGCTATCCTTCCAATTCCTCGTGATTAAGCATATGGCTATACCCAGCATGAAATCGAGGAGAAAGCGACCCTTCTTAGGAAGAGAGGGGACCTCCGCCACAGAGCGGAGTCCCACAATCTTCCAAGAGAGAGGTTCGTGAAGGTGTAAGATATATTGAATACAACCCCAGACCCGCCTCCAATAAACCTGTAGTTGAGGACATTCATAGATAACATGAACGAAGGTACCCACAGCAGTATGGCAAGACCAACACTGGTCCCTGGCATTTGTGTTCCATTTGGCTATTTTTTCTGGGGTATAAAAGCATCTGTGTGCAAAAAAGAAGAGAGTTTGGGTAACAGAGGCAGACCGGGAAACCCGCACAACTTTGCTCCAGAAAACGCTCCATTGCACAGGGGTTAAAGTGGTTTGCAGTTCGCGCTCCCAGGCTTGTTGGGCTCTAGAAGTGGCCGTGTCTGTACCCTGACATAATATTTTATAAAAGTTAGAGGCAACCCCATGTGTATTACTAATAGAGTGAACTATCTCTAATAGCCCGTCCTCAGTAGGTGCAGAGGGCGGCATGATTCGGGCACTTGTGAGGCAGTGTTGAAGCTGCATCAATTGAAAGTAGTGTTTCGCTGGTAACGCAAATTCCTTTTGTAAATCAGAAAAGGTTTTCCAGCGAGCTGCAGAGAAAAGCTGTTGGGGTGTCCAGATCCCCCTGGAGTACCAGGGTTTCCATGCTATCGTTCTATTTAAGACTTGAATTCTGGGGTTATTCCATAGCGGGAGTCCGTCCTGAGGACAAACGTTCGGGCCCAGGGACAGAATGAGAGAGTTAAAGGCCGCAAGAGTATCGACAATCATTGGTGGATGGCGGGTGTCTACTTGATAGGACATACCGGGGAGATGGGTCAACGGAATTGGACTACTAAGCTCCTCTTCTATGTCAAGCCAAACTGGTCTGCTGTCTGTTGAGGCAGCTAGCCATCGGGCACCTTGCTTAAGTAGGAAGGCTCGATGATAGTTAAGAAAATCAGGAAATCTGGTACCCCCTCTTTCCTTTGCAGACTGTAGTTTTTGTTTAGCTATCCTTGGTGGCTTGCCCTGCCAGAGATAACGGACGAGGAGGCCCTCAATATCTTTATAAGTATGTAACGGGAGTAAGCATGGCAGCATTTCTAAAATGTAGTTCACTTTGGGGACTATCATCATTTTCACAGTTTCTAAGCGGCCCCACCATGTAAGAGATAAGGGAGACCAACGATTCGTGAGCTCGCGGACTTTGGAGACTACCTCTTTGGCATTAAAACTGATAGTGTCCTCTAAAGGAGAACAGTAATGGACCCCGAGATACTTCACCATGCGGGATTGCCAAAGGAAGGGAAAGGCCTGCATGTCAGCCTCATGTACGCAGCGGTTCAGTGGGAATGCCACAGATTTGGTCCAGTTAATTTTATAGCCCGATAATTGTGAGTATCCATCAATCAGATCCAAGACAGCTGGAACCGAATCGAGGGATACGAAAAGCATAAGGTCATCTGCATATGCAGAGAGTTTAATCTCCCTATGACTGAAGGGGACACCCCGTATACGTGCGGACTGTCGAATCAGGAGGGCTAGAGGTTCGAGAGCTAGATCAAAGAGCATTGGTGATAGGGGGCAACCTTGACGCGTGCCTCTTTGGAGGTTAAATGGCGAGGACTTGATAGCATTTACACAAATACTGGCGACGGGTTGAGTATACATGACTTGGAGATATCGGAGGAAGCCCTCCCCAAAGCCATACCATCGGAGAACTGCAAATAAGAAGGGCCATTCTAGGCGGTCAAAGGCTTTTTCGGCATCAAGGGAAAGACCCACCCATGGATGATCTAGATTGGCAGCACTGGATAGCACATGGCACAAGGTCCGAGCATTGTCAGCAGTTGATCTGCCGGGTATAAAACCGCATTGGTCGGGGTGAATTAGGGTGGCCATCCTGTCAGATAGCCGGGTGGCCAAGATCGTTGCGAAGATCTTATAATCGGCATTAAGTAGGGAGATTGGACGGTAGTTGGCGGTTAGCAGCGGGTCCCTGCCTTCTTTCTCAAATACTACCACATTAGCTGCAGAAAAGGATCCCAAAGAGGATGTATCTACCGCAAGGGCAGTAAAATAGAGTTTTAAGTAGGGAACTAAGTCTGCACTGAACGTTCTATAGAATTCGGTCGGGAGACCATCAGGCCCTGCGGCACGGCCCGAGGCTGTTCGCCTTAGGGCAGATTGAATCTCTGAAGTAGAGAAGGGTTCATCCATCGCATCCCTATCATCTTCAGAGAGGGTCGGCCGCTGAATGCAAGAAAGCAATCGCTCGAATGTCTCTGACGAGAACTCACATTCAGATTGATATAGGCGGGTATAGAAATCCCGAAAGAGCTCTACAATGTCGGAGTCTGTGGTCACTATGCCCCCTCCCTGTGAAGCTCGAAGGGCCGCTACACGTTTGGCTTCTTTTTGACCTTTCAAGGCGTTGGCTAAGAGTCGACCGGCTCGGTTATTTTCACGATAATATGTCCCTCGCTGAAGCTCAATACTCTTAGAGGCTGCAGTTGAGAGGATTGAATTATATTGAAAACGGAGACGCTGTAATCGAATTAATATACATGGATCAGTACGTGAAGTTAAAACTCGTTCACCTGCTTTTATTTGTTGGTCTAGTATGAGTAGCTGCTGTTTGCGTTGTTTTCGCAGGCGGATTTGATAGCTAGTGATCGTTGCTCGAATGGCCGCTTTGAAGCCCTCCCACCAAGCCCAATTCGCAGTATCCTGGGGTAGATTAAAATGGAAATAATCCTGTATGGCTGCTCGAATTTCTACCTGGAACTCTGGCTGAGTTAACAGGGCTCTATCAAAGAACCAGGCCCCCGAATTCCCTTGGGGTGCAGTAGTGTGTAATTGAAAAGAAATGGCAGCATGATCTGAAATATGTTGGGAGTGAATCTTTGCAGTGTCTACCTGAGGAACTAATAGTTTTGATATTAGAAAGAAGTCTATGCGAGACTGGGATTTATGAGGAGAAGAAAAGAAGGTAAAGTCTAGCTCATTGGGGTGTAGTAACCTCCATAGATCAACTAAAGCAAGATCTTTGATCAGGGAGGTAAGCGTGGTGTGACTCTTGGGGGGACCACTTGACCTAGGCGGCTGTTTGTCAATCAGGGGATCAAGGACTAAATTGAAATCCCCCCCAATTATCAATGAAGTATTAGCAGAGGCCTGCGCAACCTGAGCAATGGTAGCAAAAAAGGCAGGGTCATCCACATTAGGAGCGTAAAGGCATAGACATGTAACTTCAAGGCTACCTATCTTGAGGTGAACTCTGGACCATCTACCTTCTGTATCTGAGCTAGTCGCAATAATAGTAGCATGCAAAGATTTCCTAACCAATATGGCAACCCCACATTTCTTAGAAACGGCTGGGGAATAGGCGGCCACCATGTAAGGTTTAATATTGAGTTTAAGAGTTTCCTTCGAGTTTAAATGCGTTTCTTGGAGAAAAATCAGATCCGCAGCTTCCTGACTTAGGTAGCTTAGGATTTTCTTCCATTTTATCGGATTGTTGATCCCTTTTACGTTCAATGAGAAAATCTTACATGGTGCCATCAATCAGTAATAGACATTTTAGGTAAAGGCGCTTGAAAACATACAATACAATCAGGATCTGTGCAACAATGACATAATCACCGAGTATTCTAGCTAATACACCCCATATTGAGAAGTATGTAACAAAGTATCCCAGAGAAGAAGCAAAACCCCCAAAGAATATGGCGACCATATGTCTGCGGGAGGAGGCCCTAGAGAGGAAGTAGAAAGACAGGAAAAAAAAGAAAAGAAACACCAGAGTCCATAATTAACACTGTCTCTGATACTCATCGAGGCTACTGTGGGTAGATGGAGTCGGGTCACAGATATCATCAAAAGTAAGGCAACCAACTGCCCTCGCCAGACTCTTTGCTGGGCTGCGGCAGATCCAATATGGCGGGTACATCGGATATGAGGACACTTTCAGGAGTATTCTGGAAGTCAGCGCATCAAGTCGGCTTCTTTGGAATCCAAAAACTCCGCTAGTAGATCAGGGTCCTCAAATGTTCTTGTCTGATTGTGAAGCGTGACTCGAAGCTTGGCCGGGTACATCAGGCCATAGCGTGCTTGTAGTTGTTGAAGCCTCGGCCGGAATTCCAGGAAGCGCTTTCGGCGGTCGACCGTGGGTTTAGCCAAGTCGGGATAGAAGGAGATCTTGTGGCTTTCAAACTCCATATGGCCCTTTGCCCGAGAGGCATGTAGAATTTGCTCAACGTGTTGATATCTCAATAGTCGAAAGATGATAGGCCGCGGGGTCTTCCTGTTGAGCGTTATGCTTGTAGGTACACGATGGGCGCGATCAATCTCCAAATCTTTGGCAAAGGTGATTTGAAGCAGGGAAGGGAGAATTTTGCATAAAAACTCTTTCATGTCTCCCGATTCCGCTCCCTCCGGTATGCCCACGAGCCGTATGTTGTTGCGGCGCGCTCTATTATTGCCATCTTCCACTTCTTTCTGCAGGGCCCGCACCTGGCGTTCAACTTTGTCGAGTTTGGACAACCGGGCCGTATGGGAGTCCAATATGCTCTCCATTTTGTCCTGACGCGAAGAAAGCCCCTCTAGCTTGCCTTGCAGCACACCAAAGTCTTCCCGCAGCGCTCAGAGTGCTTCACCGTTTGACTGCACGAGGTCCTTGACCCCTCTAATCTCTGCGAGGATTTCCTGCTGCATTTCGGGGCCCTCGCGCACGGCCAGCCCCTTCTGCGGGGACGGAGGTTCAGTTTTGGAGCGTTTGCCGTGAGAAGCCGCTGGAGATCCGAATTCCAGGCGCGTGGGTTTGGTCCCCGCCATCTCACCAACGTGCCCCGGCAAGATCAGAGTAGAATTCCAAGTATTTACGGTGTTAATTCAGGATTCTGAGTAGGCCTCTCGGGAGCCTCAGCGTTATGCGACCATCCCGCTGGACATCAGGCTCCGCCCCTCCTCGGCAACATGATTTTTTACCAAAGGACAATCATGCCAAATAAATCTTGATTTCTTTGACTGATTGACCAGAGAACTAGATCAAGGACATGCAATCGATGTGATCTACCTAGATTTCAGCAAAGCCTTTGATACTATTCCTCATAGGAGGTTTATCAATAAACTGAACAGCCTGGGGATGGGTCCCAAGATGGTGAACTGGATCAGAAATTGGTTGACTGACAAACAACAGAAAGTGATGGTAAACGGAACTCACTCAGATGAAAGGAAGGTGAGTAGTGGCGGGCCACAAGGATCAGTCCTGGGACTGGTACTGTTCTATTTATTTGTGAGTGATATTGCTGAAAGACTGAATGGAAAAGTCTGTCTTTTTGGAGATGACATGAAAATTTGCAACAGAGTGGACTCCCTGAGGCAGTGGATAACATGATATAATGCTTGGCAGTTAAGATTTAATGTGAAGAAGTGCAGTGTCATGCACTTGGGATGCATAAATCCAAGGGACGTGTATGTGATAGGGGGCGAAAGATTGGTATACACGGACCATGAGAAAGACCGCAGAGTGACTGTTTCTGAGGATCTCAAGGTGGCAAAAAAGTGTGACAAGGCGGTGGCAAAAGCCAGAAGGATGCTGGGTTGCATACAGAGAGGAATTACCTGAAGAAAGGAAGAGGTATTAATGCCACTGTTCAAGTTGCTTGGGAGACCTCACTTGGAATATTGTGTTCAGTTTTGGAGACTGCATCTCGCAAAGGATATAAAAAGACTGGAAATGGTTCAGAGGAAGACAACCAAAATGATTTAGAGCCTGCACCAGGCCCAGAAGATGTGTGAAAAGAGACTTGAAGACCTAAATATGTACACTCTGGAGCAGAGGAGGGACAGGAAGATAGGATACAGATCTTTAAATACTTAAAGGGCATTAATGAACAAACAAACCTTTCTTAAAGACGGGGAAGCTGTAAAACTAGAGGGCATAACATGAAGATGCAAGGGGGTAAACTGAAAGGCAACATCAGGAAACACGTTTTCACTCAAAGGGTGGTGGATGCTTGGAATGCCCTCCTGATGGAGGTGGTGGGGGCAAATACAGTGACAGAATTCAAAATGGTATGGGACAGACGTATTGGATCCCTTTATAGCAGCAGGATAAAATCAGAATAAACTTAACTGTCTCTTATATGCATGGAGCGGTGGGTACACACCTAAACAAAGGCATGGGGAGGGGTGACCTGCATGGAGCAGCAGGTGCTCCTACTCTTGCCACTTTGCTGGGCAGACTAGATGGACCATACTGGTCTTTATCTGCCATCATATACTATGTAATATGTTACTATATAATTACATGAGTGCCTTTTTGAACACAATGGAGTCCCTACTCTATATGCAGACATCACATATCCCAACACAACAAAGGAGGTACCTTAGACCTCATCTTCATACCAAACCATCTGCTGGAACAAAATCTCATAACTCACTCCACCATACTCCCAGTTCTCTGGCCAGACCATTCCATGATCACTTTTAAAATAACAACTACTATATCCACAAACAAGCATGAAGATACACACAATGAAAGCATAAGATTCAAACAACTCGACAATAAAACCTTCCTGCAGCAAGTGATGCCACACATACTGTAAATCTCAACACAATGAATCTGGAAGACGGTATTGAAAACTGGAATACCGCTATACACAAAATCGCAATTCCTCCAAACAAGAAGATGCCCAAACAGATAAAGCATGTTGCACCATGGTATTCGAAGGAAATCAAATATTCAAAGAGAGCACTACGGAAAATGGAACGTATCTGGCAATTAAATAAAAATCAAGAAAACCTACAAAAATATAACACCATGCTATGCAACTATAACCAACTAATACACACCAGCAGAAGAGAATTTCACACTAATCTCATAATGAAATCTCTCAATAAACCAAGGGACGTATTTGATATAGTATGGATACTCATAAAAGAACCCACCCAGGTGAAAAATCTCAGCATGATTGACCCACAAGAGATGGTGAACTACATGGAAGCAAAATTCAAATACACAATAACATACCCCAAAATCCATTGACAACCTACCAATCAAAATCATTGACGACTCACCAATCAAAATCTACGTCAACCCTAGCACAACTAGCTGATACTATAGCACAGATAAACACAACCACTTCCCCCCTACATCCACGTCCAGTCTCATGGATTAAGCTTGCAAGAAAAGATTTAGGACCATCCTTACTTAAAATTATATATTTATCCCTCACACAGGGCCATCTGCCCCCCAACCTAAAATAAGCTTCCATAAGACTCCAAGCTCGACCTCAAGGACCCAATCACTTACAGACCCATCTCAAGCTTGCCATTTATCACCAGAATCATTGAAAAAACTGCACAACAGCAATTACAGGATCATCTAGAAGACCAACACACCTCACTAGACCATTACTAGCATGGCTTTAATCCTAACCACAGTGCAAATGTTTTTCACAACACTCCTCAATAGATTAATAATGGGGTTTGACAACATTAAACAATGATTTATATTAATCTTCCTGGACATCATAGCAGCTTTTGATAAAGTACACCACCTCATCCTGCTACGAAGACTTCAAGAAATAGGGCTATGTGGCACTACACTCAAATGTTTCACTTCCTACTTGATACACATGAAACAGCATGTTAAATGTGGTTCACAGAAATCCAAAGCCATTAAACAACTGCAAGGAATATTTATTTTATTTATTTACATTCTCTTATATACCATGCTATTCTGCATCAGTGCAGTTTACATTGAACAAACTGAAATTACATTGAACAGGGCATTATAACTTAGAGATAACTATTTTACAGGGAACATGGGATTTGGAGGGTTAAGGGATTTGCCCAAGACCACAAGGAGCACCTGTGGGACTAGAAACCCCAGTCCTTCTGGCCCAAGGTTGCTGTCCTCTAGTGGGATTTGAACCCCTGACCTTCCAGCCTGCAGTACCTTGCCCCAACCACTAGGCCACTCCTCCACTCTGATAGAGATAAATACCATAAGGTTCATCTCTATCAGCAATCCTGGTCAATATATACCTGCAACCTTTATGTGACATAATCAAAAGCTTCAACATATATTACAATATCTATGCAGATGACCCCTAAACAAAGGCATGGGGAGGGGTGCCCTGCACGGAGCGGCAGGTGCATCTACCCTTGCTACCTTGCTCGTCAGACTAGATGGACCATGATGGCCTTTATCTGCCATCATTTACTATGGCCCGATATTCATCTGGGCAGGGCTAAGCGCCATAGCCGCTTAGCCCTGCCCACCGACCCCTTAACCCCAGATATTCACTTCCGTAGCGACAGAAGTAAATATCCAGATCTGGCCACACTGCCTGGTAGCCGCCAAGGCTAACCGTGCAGCATCGATATTGGGAATATTCGAAAGCACTACCCATGTAAGTGCCATCGAATATCAGGTTAGCAGGCATTTACATGGTCATCTGGCTGTTAACCGTGTAAATGCCCTTTGAATATCAGGCCCTATGTTACTATGTATGGTACTATGACATCATGATTTATGCCTCCTTCAGGATGGATAATCCAGACTACACACAGAAGATAAACTGCTTACAGCCAACTATACAGTGGTTAGGAAAACAAAAACTAGCCATAAATTATAACAAAACAGAAGTCCTACTTATCACCAGGAACGCTGAATTCACTCCATCCATGACATTAAAATACGAAACAACATCCTTCCCATAAAATCAGAGGTCAAATACCTAGGTGTGGTTCTGGACCGAAAACTAAGTGGTATGTTCACTAAACAGTGGTAAAGGAGCAGTCTTTTCCGTGTGGTAATGGCAGCGATAAGGAGTTACCTTGCGGTAAGTGTGCTGGGCGTGTCAGAGGCATTCCAGTGTTAAAGGGTGGTAGTGGACACTTACCGTGTGGTAACACACATGCTGCATTAAGGGGTGGTAATAGACACTTACTATGTGGTAACAGGACATTAAAGGGTGGTAGTAGACACTTACTCTGTGGTAACAGGACATTAAGGGGTGGTAGTGTACACTTACCGTGCGATAATGGGACATGCTGTGGGAAAGTGTCTGGCATACACCTTAATGCAGGAAAGCCACTGAAACTCTGAAAGGGGGGCAGGTAAGCCATTGGAGAAGATATGGATGCACGCACAATTGGTAGCTCATGGAATTGACTCACCTGATTCCTGTCAATGTGGCCTATGCTGTTGAGTAGGCGAGATAGACTATCATAGTGATGATAGTCAGTGTGGGTGTTGGCTGTGTCATGGGTGGGTGGTGGTGGCAGTGGAGTCAGCGGAGGGGATGCAGCACTGGGGGGCACTATGGCAGGCGTGCAGTCCCAGATGCTCCTGAAAGCATACACTGTGCCATAAGCTGCATTATAGTATCTATGAGGTGTGGACAGGTATCCAAATGTATTGTCGGTGTGTGGCATGCCATAGGCCAGGACAGTGTCTGGGTGGAGGCAGCATGTTCCTGATGTGGGAAGCAAAGTGAGGATTGTCCATGAGTGTTCATGTGGAGCAGCCACAAGAGAGGTGTGCATGATATGACTAACTGTGCAAATGACCCCTGATGGACATGGTGGGGCAGCTTACTGCCAGTAAGCTGCCCCACCATGAATCTCCCTGACAGTCAAATGGTGGGTGCAGGGCTGTGCCATGGATTTTCCAAGCAGAGAGTGCAATGTGTGTGGTGGATGGATGTATAGAATTATACAGGTCAAAAGCATTTGGTGTGTGTGAACCAAAAGTAGCAGTGCAATGGGCAACATGAAACACCATTTGTGCAGGTGGGACTGGTGCCTCAGCCTGTGCAACTGCAAGACAATACACCCAACAGAGTGGCATGATAGAAAAGGACAAGGTGAACCAATTTGCCCCATGTGGGGCAATGGCAGAACAGTGTAGGGGATGGCTATGCAACAAGTGTTAGGTGCCTGAATGTACGAGATATATCCTCTTTATATAAAGCTGGGAGGACACAATGATGGCAAAACAATAAATGCATCCATACCAGTTGACCCAGACATCTGCTAAGTATATATCACTGACCCGCTGCAATGCGCCATGGCAAAACAGATGCCCATGATGGGGAATGCCATGTTGGGCTAACCAACATGTGGTCATAATGCATAGAAATGTAGAAGAATGATTATCTGCTGGTCACAGCAGAGCCAGGACTGTGCAAGCGCACCCAGGCACAAAATGAACAAGTGTGAATCAAGCCCTGGACCTTTGACCATGAAGACATTGCACTAACCAGTAGGCTAAACCTCCACAAGGCTCTATGCAGATGCACAGAGCCGGCAGATCTCTGATCAAACTGTTTGCTGTCTGCCAGCATAGTTTGGGCCCTCCACTACCCATGAGGCACTGCTCATGCAAAACAGCGGTCTGCAGCTGAAGGACCAATGGAGAACGCATTGATCTAGCATATCGGCTCAGTAAGACACACTGGCTGCGTGTGCTACTTGTAAATAACAACAGCAAGCCATGCTGCAGAGTGGTTTCAGCTGTCACCCTGAGGGTGAGGAGGCGTGCCCAGCATCTGGTCCACTGAATCTGCAGCGTTAGAGATGCTTTTTGTTGTAGGTCCATGTCACTGCTAGTGTTTAGCAGGTACTGTCTACAGTGTCTTATGTTTTTTTCCTTATTTCCTACATGCTGAGGGTGACAGTGACAGCAACAATTCGGTCCTATGTTCTGCCCATTGGACACTAATTCTCCAATTACAATGCAGGTTAATGGCCAGTGCCAATATGCTGCTGCTGCCATGGACAGCCCCTGCAGTGGGGTTGTATAGGCTAGCATGGGGCTACTGCTGCAGTCCTGTTAGGACCCCAGTAAGTAGTCCATGAATGACTGCTGCCACAATCATTGAGGACTAATAATTGACTACAGCACAGGCAGAAAGACTGCCCCGCTGCCCTTCACTGAGCGGTGTCAGCCAAGTACAAACCAACTACGGTAGGTCTGCTGGTCAGCATGCATGGCAAATGCATAGTATGACCACAAACACTCTGCCTTGGGATATTCAGCATTAACACCAAGCCATTTACTCGGTGATTAGCATCCCAAGATAGAGAATACATCCACGTCACTGGAGCCAGACATTATAATAGCTCAATGTGGATACATAGCCATGCCATGGTCACCTTTTGGTCACAGTGAGAGTGCCATCTCAGCATGATATAAAGTGGCCACCCAGGCAATGCACGTGACAGATGGGCATAATGGCATCTCAGCCAGAGACCCTACCATTGTGGCAGACACATCCAGGCCAATCTGCACTGTTTCAGGCGATACTCACAATCCTCAGCCTCGCCTTATTCACTTTTTTCCAAATAGGCTGGGAAAAATTTGGACAATGTAAGCCAAAGTGAAGTCCAGAAAGCCACAGGACAAAGGGGAGCCATACACACACACACACACACATACACACACACGCATACACTCTCACTGGTGCAATGAGCAAAAGTGGAGATGGTTGGCATTCCTGCTTGACACCTCTGTCTCAATGTCAGCTCAAGGATTGCAAACGTGTGCTCTTTTTGCACGTGCTATATTTCTGTGCCTTGCCCTCACCACAGATTGATAACTTGTGCTCTGCTTGCACATGCTGTAGTACAGTGTGCTATTAGCCTCCAACCAGCTGTAGATAGTGGAGCTTGTCAGTGCAGCTGGTGGGTGTTTCCACTCTTCCTTGGGGGTTGCACATACTGGAGCTGTACTTACACTGTCAGTTAAACCTTGTCCACAGGAATATGCGATACAGAAACCCCGGCAGGGACCTGAACTGTGACCATCAGTACATATACACACCAATTGTATGTATTATGCCACAGTACTGCCTTATGGGGATGACAGCTCCTGTTGCTGGCATGCTTCCCATCAGCTGACATTTTGCACCTGCTACAATGCACATGGTGCACACGACCAGGACAAGGCTTCTATCTGCTGCAGGCTGGTGCCACTTCCTATGTCACCACCAACATCCCTGTCAGAGGTGGTGGTCACAGTCCCAGCATGTTAGACATGTGGGTTTGGCGGGTGCCTTTGGCACAAGATCCGGATGGAGGGGGCAGGGGAACACATGGATGGACACGCTGCCTCCCCCCCCACAGCTGCCTATGCAGGGGCCACATTACCGCCTGCCACCGATACGTCTCGGGAGGAGGATGGCAGCCACTGCTGTAGTATTTCACCAGGCACCTGCATTTTCCAGCTACCTAGAAAGCTACAGCATCTGGCACTATCAGCATCTTCCCCCACAGCTGGGTTCTGCAGCAGTGGGGGGGGGGGGGGGAGACAGCCTGGATCTCTGCCTGGGGTGCCAGGACCCTTGGACAACCCCATGTGGCACATTGCCTTTCCACAGCAGAAGCAGGACTGTGTGTTACTACTGTCACTGTGGGATCATGACGAACATCACAGATGATTCTGTAGATGTCAGAATACCCCTTTGTGGAGAGACTGAAAAGGTTGGGGCTCATCAACCTGGGGAAGAAATGTCTGAGGGGAGATATGATAGAGATCTATAGATTATTGACTGGAGTGGAACAGGTAAACGTAAGTCACTTTTTTATGCCATCAGACTGTGGACAGACTAAGCAATGCTTCTCGGAAGGCATCTACAATCTTTTCACAGATTTGCAGAAGGAATACTCCAATCCACACTGGGTATATTAAAGTCACCCAATATGATCATTTCCCCCTTCATGGCTACCTTTGCAATATTAATAATCAAGTCTCTTATCCTCCTTGTTTTTTGGTTTGAGTTGGAGGCCTGTAGACTACACCAGTATGGACGATAGTGCCATCTCCTCTTTCCAAGACAATCCATAGTGCTTCTTCTTTTATTTATTTAACCGTTTTTTTATACCACATTAACATTTTCAGTTAAAGTGGTTTGCATTGAAAATTAAATTTGGTAATGTACATTAAACAGGGACATTGACAACTTGGATTTTTCTGAGGCAATGGAGGGTTAAGTGATTTGCCCAAGGCCACAAGGAGTGCTAGTGGGAATCAAATACTGGCTATTTTATTTTATTTATTTTATTAACAATTCTTATATACCGCACTATTATCCATCAGCGCGGTTTACATTGAACAGAAACATCCGACAATTTACAAATGTCTGGTCATTACATTTAACAGGGAGTAGAAATTGGAGAAACGGGAAAACTATATACATTGGTGGTTCACCTGATAATGGACATGGTCAACTATATACATATGTGGTTCCCCAGCCAGTGCTCTAACCATTAAGCTACTCCCCCACATCTCAGCAGCTTTAATATTGCTTTTGACTTTTAGGGTTACTCCTCCTCCCTTTCTGCCTTCTCTGTCTCTTCTAAATAAATTATAGCCAGCTATGACCATATCCCATTCATGTGACTTGTTAAACCATGTTTCTGTAATGGCAACAATGTCCAAGTCCATTTCCACCAATAGGGATTCCAGGTCAGGAACTTTGTTGGCTAGGTTTCGAGCATTTGTGCTCATTGCCTTCCAGCATTTTTTTTTTATATTTATTTAAGCATTTTTCAAATACAATAAACAAGAAGAGGAAATATAACAATACAATCTTACTTGAAATCCAAGTTGGAAGAACAACAAGAATTCTCCAATACCACATTAAGGAAGAGAGAAACTATGATATACATATGTATATAAAAGAAAAAAAGAGTCAGAAAACTCCATGATAGGGAGCCAAAAAAATCTATGTCAATTCCTCCTCCAAAACTTCACCGACCTCCTTCCCCATCGAGAAAAGGTTGTAGGAATTTCACATCCATGTAAACATATGTTTGTCCCCCCAGAGTGACAATACAGCGGCAAGGGAACTTTAAAAAAAAAAAGTAACCCCCAATGCCACTACACGAGATTTCAATAACAAAAACTGCTTACGCCGTGACTGAGTGCTCCGGCAGACATCAGGAAAAACCTGGAACATCTTTAAACTTGAAATATGCTCTCAAAACTCGTAATTTGGCGGATTCAGACCCAAACCTCACCACCAAGGTATTACGCTTAGAAATAACATCTAAAGAATCCTCCAGGAAGTCAGTTAAATTCTGATCCACAAATCAAACCGAGAGGGACAAAGCTCCCTCAGTTTGTTTAGTAGGAACAGAAACTGCCAAAAGATAATACATATGAACAGCTTGCAGGTCCCCTACTAAATGTAATATTTCAGAAGCATATTTCCCCAACAGTATTTCAGGAGATAACAAATGTGTATGTGGAAAATTTAAGAAACGTAGGTTGCATGCTCACGACTGATTTTCAGTACTTCTAGCCTGTGAGAAACTAAAAAAAAATCTTTAGATAAGGTAACATCTAAATCAGTGCTGGATTGTAACTGGCGATCAGTCCGAGCAGCCAACTTCAAACAATTATCAATTTGTTTATCCACATATTGCAATTTACCCACCACCTCCTGGGAAAATGTACATAAAGAGGACACAGTAGAGGTTAAACGATTATCTATATTCTGAATAGCTGTCCAGATGTCCTTAAGAGTCACTTCCCTCGAAGGGGAGGGAAACGTTCCGACATCTGCCGCAGCCAAAAACACCGGCTGCAAAACAGGAGATAAACTCACAGGAGGAGAAGCCGAAGGTGTAGATGAGAATGGAGGCACAGGGAGAGGGGGAGGAGACCAGAGTACAGGGCTTAACGAAGCCCCTTCCGGAGATTGAACCTCAGGCAGCAGAGAGGTCACATGCTTGTCCATAGGTCCTGCCACTTTCCCATTTACAACACCCTCTCCAGATTTTACACCAACCTTCGCCTTGCGTTTGCCCATGGACTCAAACAGATCTCACCATACACATGAACACCTCATGTGTACCTAAGGGCAGGGCCGGATTTACCTATACGCCATGTACGCCATGGTGTAGGGCCCACAGCTGGCAAGGGCCCACAAAAATGAACAAGTTAGGCTTTTTTTTTAAATAAAATTAAAAAAAAAACCTGCTGGCTGCCGCCGCGGGGCCCCCTCTGCTGCCGCGGCAGCATGGACTGACCCGCGGGGGCCCCCTCTGCAATGTCGATGCCTCCCTCCCTCCCTCCCTCCGTGCAGGCTGTGAGACACGCGAAGGCAGACCATCAGCGAGACGCTAGGGAGACAGTCTGCCTTCGCGCCTCTCACAGCCTGCACACAGCCATCAGACGTGAGGGAGACAGTCTGCCTTCGCGCCTCTCACAGCCTGCATGGAGGGACCGACCGACATTGCAGAGGGGGCCCCCGCGGGTCAGTCCATGCTGCCGCGGCAGCAGAGGGGGCCCCGCGACGACAGCCAGCAGGTTTTTATTTTAAATTAAATTTTACTTTAGGCCGACGGGGGGGGGGGGGGGAGTAGGACTGGTAATGGGCTATTGGGGGGGCTGGGGCTGGGACTGGAAATGGGTTGGGAGATTAAGGCTGGAGGTGGGCTGATGAGGTTAGGACTGGTAATGGGCTGTGGACTATTGGGGGGGTTAGAACTGGTAATGGGCTTTGGGGGGGGTTAAGACTGGTAATGGGCTGTGGGCTGATGGGGGCTGTCTGGTAATGGGCTATGGGGGGGCTAGGACTGGAAATGGGCTGGGGGGGTTAAGACTGGAGGTGGGCTGATGGGGTTAGGAATGGTAATGGGCTGTTGGGGGGGGTTTAGAACTGGTAACGGGCTTTGGGGGGGATAAGACTCGTAATGGGCTGTGGTCTGATGGGGGCTGTCTGGTAATGGGCTATGGGGGGCTAGGACTGGAAAGGGGCTGGGGGGTTAAGACTGGAGGTGGGCTGATGGGGTTAGGACTGGTAATGGGCTGGTTGGGGGGTTTAGAACTGGTAATGGGCTTTGGGGGGGTTAATACTGGTAATGGGCTGTGGGCTGATGGGGGCTGTCTGGTAATGGGATATGGGGGGGTTTAGAACTGGTAATGGGCTTTGGGGGGGTTAAGACTGGTAATGGGCTGTGGGCTGATGGGGGATGTGGGCTGATGGGGGCTGTCTGCTAAAGGGCTAAGGGGGGCTAGGACTGGAAAGGGGCTGGGGGGGGTAAGACTAGAGGTGGGCTGATGGGGTTAGGACTGGTAATGGGCTGTTGGGGGGGTTTAGAACTGGTAATGGGCTTTGGGGGGGGTTAAGACTGGTAATGGACTGTGGGCTGATGGGGGCTGTGGGCTGATGGGGGCTGTCTGGTAATGGGCTATGGGGGGCTAGGACTGGAAATGGGCTGGGGGGGTTAAGACTGGAGGTGGGATGATGGGGTTAGGACTGGTAATGGGCTGTGGGCTGATGGGGGGTTAGGACTGGCAATGGGCTATGGGGGGCTGACTGGAAATGGGTTATAGGGGGGGCTTAAACTGAAAATGGGGTGATGGGGGGTTAGGACTTTAAGTGGGTTGATGGGGGGCTAGGACTGGTATTGGGTTGGGGGGTTGCTAGGACTGGAAATGGGCTGATGGGTGGCTAGGACTGGAAATGGGGCTGATGCAGGGACTAGAAGGGAATGGATGCTGGGTGAGGCTGGAACTAGAAGGGAGCTGATGTTGGGGGAGGATTAGAATGGGATGGGGCTGGAAGAGTAAAATGGAGAAGGGAAAAATATTTTGCGTGGGAGGGATAAAAAATCTACAATTGGCCGGGTATTGGGAGAGTAAGTGGGGATTGAGGATGGAGGGGTAAAATTTGAGTGGATGAAATAGGAATGAGGAAAGAGCAAAAGGAGAAAGATTAGTATGTTAAAGCAGATGTAGAGAGAGAATGGAAAAAAACTAGGAGAGAAGAAAGGACAAATGGACAGCAGACGATGGAGAGTTAGCAGAAGACACAAAGAAACCAGAAGAAAGTGGCTGGAGCAATTGCAGCTGAAAAAAATGCACAAAAGGTAGAAAAATATCTCTTTATTTTGAATTTATTAATTGGAATATGTCAGCTCTGGTAAATGTGCATCATTAACGTCTGCGCTTTGTTTAGTACAAGAGCAAATTAATGTATAGTTTTATTTCTACAGTGTTGTACATTCCAAGTTTGGCTTTTGGGATTCCCAGTTTAATTATTGTCTTCCTGGTTCTAAATTGTGATTACTTGTTTGGTGATGGTCTACGTTCTGCATGTGTAACTGAGCTGAGGTGTTCTGTTTATATAATTCCTATTTGACATTGCCACTTGTTCTCTTTCCCCAATAGGTCATGTATTGTTGTTCTCTGAAATGTATTGGTTTAATATTTGCAGTGTTGCCTTTTGATTGGTAGAGTATGGTGCTTTGAGAGTCCTGGTAGTGCTGTTAGGATATGGCGGGTTTGCTATGGGTTCTAAATGGGCAGTGTTTGTAGTAGTTCCTAATGTGTCTGGCAGTTGGCACTGGATTATAGTAATGTAGAAATTTTTTTAGTCTTTCTTTATCCATACACTCATTAAGAGGCACGTTTACTAAAAGTTAGTATATGGTAACATTATGCAAATATTTATGCAAATGAGGCCCCTTATGCAAATGAGGCCCCGCACCCCCCTTGGGCCGCCCCTGCTGGGGGCCCACAATTTTTGTTGGCGTAGGGCCTCACTCAAGGTAAATCCGGCCCTGCCTAAGGGGCACCAAAGGGGTGTATCTGCCCCTTGAGCCACGTCCCTTAGGCCATGCCACGCAGGCTGCAACATGCGGCCGCGTGGAACCCACCGGGCTTTATTGGGCAGGGAAGGGTCCTCCGAGTCAGGGCACGCCCTCCTCCTGCCTGCACGCTGTCACTCCAAGCCTCCACCGGGTACTGCTGCACTGAACCGCTGAGATGGAATCGCGGCAGCTCCCTCACACACAGAATTTGTTAACTGACTGGCTTGCCTGTATTTTGCATGAATTTTGTTCTACATGCCTCTTCCCACTTGGTATTGATATGTGGGTTAATAGTGTGGCTGTTTCCAATGTTATTATGTTTTTGCTGCGAGTGACATCCAGAGCTTGCTCTTTTTCATCCGTCACCCGCTTTCCTTAGTTTAAATGCCTGTCCACATATTGTTTGAATTTTTCTCTTAGGATCCTTTTCCATTTGATAGAGAGATGTAGTCCATCAACACAGTATAGCCTCTTGTTATTCCATCTATTTCCCCATTCGCCTATATATCTAAATACTTCTTGTTTACACCAAGTTTGGAGCCATGTATTAAATTTGATTATGCGATGCAGCCATTCTGTTCCCTATCATATCCCTATCAATCATATCACCTCTATCATACCTTAGAGCAGTGGTTCTCAACCTTTTTTGTACCGTGACCCCTTTTACCGTTGGGTCAACTTGTGGTGACCCCCAATGATAAAATCAAATGCGTCTCTCTTCCTTTACCGTTAACGCATTGTCGCTGTAATCATTTGTTGAATTATTAATATATTATAGGCCTTTGCAATATGTTTTTATTTATAAAATACTTATTTAAATAATCAAAACAACAAGTAACAATATTTGATTTCAAAATTATGATGATTTTGTAGTCAAATCACTAATATGAAATAAAATTATTTTTTCTACCTTTGTTGTCTGACCAATTTATTCTCTGATCATGCTGGTCCCGATCTGAGGCTTCTGCTTTCCTGTCTTCTCTTAGCTCTCTTTCTGTGGTCTATGGTCCATCTGCCAGTTCTTATCTCTTTTGTTTTCTTCACTTCTTTCCATCAGCCTATTTCCAGTCCCTGTAACCCTCCCCAGTATCAGCCCCTTTCCAGTCCTCACTCCCAGTACCTTCCAATGTCAACTTGCATTCCCATGTCCATTCCCTTCCAGTCCCCCTCCTTCCCCACTGATCAGTCCCTTCTAGTACAAATACCATGGCAGCCCCTCTCAGATCCACTCCCTTTCAGTTCCATGCTCCCATCCCCTTGTATCAGCCCACTTGTAGCCTTAGCCCCCAGTTTTCTTCCAGGGTCAGCAGCTCTATCCTCCCCTCCCCACAATCCGCCCATTCCCAGTCAAAGCCCCCTAATCAGCTCACTTCTAGTGCTAATCCCCCTCAACCCCATTACCAGTCCTACCCCCCCCCCCCCTAATCAGCCCAATACCAGTCCTACCCCCCATCAGCTCATTTCCAGTGCTAGTCCCCCCCTCAACCCCATTACCAGTGCTAGGCTCCCCTAATCAGGCCCATTTCCAGTCCTAACCTCACTGATCAGCTCATTTCCAATGCTAGACCCCCATCAGTCCATTACCAGTCCTACCCCCCCTTGATAAGTCCATTCCCAGTCCTAGCCTTCCCTAATCAACCCATTACCATTCGTAGCCCCCCCATCTGCCCATTACCAGTGCTAGCACCCCCATCAGCCCATTATAATCCTAACCCGCACTGTCTCTCGCCTCTGTCCAGCATTTATCCCGTCTGTCCAGTATGTCCCCATGTCTCTCCCCTTTGTCCATGCCAGCCTACTCCCTCCATGTCAGCCCCCCTCCCTCCATCCATCCATATCAGCCCCCTCCCTCCCTCACTCCATGTCAACCCCCATCCTTCCATACGTCCATGTCAGCCCCCCTCCCTCCATCCATCCCTCCATGTCAGCCCCCATCCTTCCATCCGTCCATGTCAGCCCCCCTCCCTCCCTCCCTCCCTCCCTCCATCCATCCATCCCTCCATCCATCCATCCATATCAGCCCCCATCCCTCCCTCCCTCCCTCCCTGTCAGGCCCCTCCCTCCCTGTCAGGCCCCTCCCTCCATCCATCCATATCAGCCCCCATCCCTCCCTCCATCCATCCCTGTCAGCCCCCTCCCTCCCTCCCTCCCTGTCAGCCCCCATCCTTCCATCCGTCCATGTCAGCCCCCCTCCCTCCATCCATCCCTCCTTTTCAGCCCCCATCCTTCCATCCGTCCATGTCATCCCCCCTCCCTCCCTCCCTCCCTCCCTCCCTCCATCCATCCATATCAGCCCCCATCCCTCCCTCCCTCCCTCCCTGTCAGCCCCCTCCCTCCCTCCCTCCCTCCCTGTCAGCCCCCATCCTTCCATCCGTCCATGTCAGCCCCCCTCCCTCCATCCATCCCTCCATGTCAGCCCCCATCCTTCCATCCGTCCATGTCAGCCCCCCTCCCTCCCTCCCTCCATCCATCCATATCAGCCCCCATCCCTCCCTCCCTGTCAGGGCCCCTCCCTCCCTCCCTCCATCCATCCATCCATATCAGCCCCCATCCCTCCCTCCCTGTCAGCTCCCTCCCTCCCTGTCAGCCCCCATCCTTCCATCTGTCCATGTCAGCCCCCTCCCTCCATCCATCCATCCATATCAGCCCCCTCCCTCCCTCCCTCCCTCCATGTCAGCCCCATCCTTCCATCTGTCCATGTCAGCCCCCCTCCCTCCATGTCAGCCCCCCTCTGTCGATGTCAGCCATGTTGCAGGTTGTCTGCCTCCCTTCTAATGCAGCCGCGGCTCTCTGCCTCTTAGGGAACCGCGGCTGTACCTGTAAAATCATTGCGGAGCCCTTCCTGTCTCGATGGGCTCCATGCAGCATTGTCCCGCCTCCAAAGGAAGTTGTTTACCACTTCCTTTGGAGGCGGGACAATGCTGCACGGAGCCCGTCGAGACAGGAAGGGCTCCGCAACGATTTTACAAGTACAGCCGCGGTTCCCTAAAAGGCAGGGAGCCGCGGCTGCAGAAGAAGGCGGTGAGTTTGCCGGAGTTTGCTGCTGCCGAGAAGCGGACTCGGCAGCAACTTGTGCACATCTTAATTTTTTTTTTTAAACTTGGTGGAGGCTAAGCGACCCCCGCTAAATCCTGTGGCGACCCCCGTTGGGGTCGCGACCCACAGGTTGAGAACCGCTGCCTTAGAGGAAAGGTGGATAGAGGTGATATGATTGAGATGTTTAAATACCTCCATGGCATAAATGCATAGGGGGAGAGCCTCTTTCAATTGAAAGCTAGCTCTGCTATGAGGGGACATGGGTTGAGGGTGAAAGGGGATAGCTTCAGGAGTGATATGCGGAAATATTTCTTTACGGAAAGAGTGGTGGATCCATGGAATAGTTTCCCAGTGGAGGTGGCAGAGATTAGGACAGTATCTGAATTCAAAACAGCATGGGACAAACACAGAGGATCTCTAAAGGAAAAAAGGGGACTGTTGTAGTTATTGAAATGGAAGGACAGACTAGATAGGCCATGTGGTCTTTTTCTGACATCATTTTTCTCTGTTTCTATGTTTCTACCACAAATAGGTAGGGGGTGAAGAACTAGGTTTAAGTCACCTAGTAGAATGAGCAGTTTCCATAGGTTTGAATGTAGACATACTTTTTCCAGGAGGTCAGATAATTCTTCTTCAGTGACATTTGGTGCGCGGTAAGTGAAGTAGATTATGATGGTTTTGTGGGCTATAGTTATAATATTGCTTCTCTCCATATTGTGGATGGATAATGTGGTGAAGATTAGCTGCTGTTTTGCTATAATAAATACTTCCCCTAGCTCTTCTAGATGGTCTGGGATATTTGTATATGGTGTATTCTCGTGATTGTATCTGGTTTAAGATCACACTGTCAGTCTCGTTGAGCTATGTTTCAATTACACACATTAAGGGGTATGTTTACTAAACCGCGCAATTGTGCGGGGCACACTTGAGCGAGTGCTAAGGAACCTTAGCGCACGCTAATAGTGTGTTTTTGTGCCCCGCACACGTGCGCGCTACACTAACGGGCCCGCACAAGTGCGCGGCGCGCTCAAGTGCGATAGAGGCGTGGAAAGGCATTCCGAGGGCGGAGGAAGGCTCCCGAGGGGCGGAGGGACGGGGTCAATGGTTGGAGAGTGGGAGGGGAGAGGCTCCCCGCACAGGAGCGGGGCTGAAATTCCAGCTTAAAAATACCGCAAGTGAAAACCTCGCGTTAGAGCCGATTTAAAGGGAAGAGAAACCATTTCCGTCAGCAATGTACAGCAAAACCTGGTAAACCTACAAAACGTCAGCAGTGTGATACATGGGCACAGAGCAAAATAGCAAATAAAAATAGAAAATGACCACAACAGAATTCCAAAAAATTATAATCCAGCTGGCCAATAGTGATATCAATGGGCAACATTAAAAAACACTCCCAGGAAAGCTCCAAAAAAAAAGAAATGATTTTTGGAAGGGTCTACGCTCCATAGACCCTTGCAAAAATAATTTCATTGTTTTTGGAGCTTTCCTGGGAGTGTTTTTTAATGTTGCCCATTGATATCACTATTGGCCAGCTGGATTATGGTTTTTCCCCTTTTTTCGAGGTCATTTTTGAGGTTTATTTGCCCTTTTGTCTCCATACAAGGTGAATGAGCCCACAGTAAAATTGTGCAGAGCAGGGTTTCTGACCCGTTCGGCCAGGTTTCCTATCTCCAGGGACTGCACTGTTTCTGTGGCCACAGTGTGGTGCAGCAGACACAGCCAGTGCCGGTAGGACCAGAGGGTCACAGGTTCAAATCACAGCTGGGTCTCTTGCCAACCCAGTCCCTATATTTTACCCACCACTAAACAGAGATAGTAAAGACACTCCTTTATTGCAGAGAACATAAGCATGGTTCAAACACCTATATTTTACCCTTCACTGCATACACACCATAACAATGGGCATTACCTACAGCAGAGTCCCCCAAATGCAGTCCTGGAGTGCCACAACTCAATCAGGTCATATGCTTTTTCCAAGATGAGGACATGTCAGCATGATGGCGGAAGGGTACAGGTGGTGGAGGGGGCAGTGGCTGCCAGCCACAGCAGACAGTGGCCTAGCCTTGTGCAGGCTGGCACCATCCACTGCAACAGACAGGCTCTGTCGGATGTACAGTCATGGACTCCTGAGGGAATGCAGCCTATCAGTGGCAACACGATGGTGCAGTGCACACAGACAGTGTGTGCAAAAACAGAAAGTCACAGGTTCAAAGCCCAGCTGGGAATACTGCCAATCCAATCCACATATTTTCCCCACAACTAAACCGTGATAGTAAGGACAAACCTTTATTGCTGAGAACATACGCATGGTTAATACGCCTATATTTTACCCCAACGAGCACAGACACCATAAACAGGCGCATTACCTAGAGCAGAGTCTCCCAAATGCAGTCCTGGAGGGCCATACACCATTCAGGTCCCATGCTGCCTCTAATAAAGATGCCTGTGCTGCATATCTATGCACCACCCCCATGGTATGCAGATGTAGCTCATGCATATTCATGAGGGACAGCATGAAAACCCGAACAGTGTTTGGCACACCAGGAATGGAGTTGGGAACCTCTGCCATAAAGCAGCAGCCAACAGGGGCAGACACACCCACACCCACACCCACAGGCCCCATTGGCCAATGCCTCCTGGAGAGGCAGGGCATTGGGCCCTGCGTGCATCTCCCAATACTAGCACTTGCATACCTTAGCAATGCAACCCTACACCTGGGTATACGGTACACAGCTCTCAAACATTTGCTATGAGTACTGGCAGATAGAAATTCCTACGTTCAGCACAGTTTGCTGATTGAGCTCCATCATAACAATCATTCTGATGTCTGCGGTGTGTGCTTCAGGTCTGGTCTCTGACAGTGTTTGCCACCCTGGGGAGTGACCCCCAACAGTATTGCATACCATATCCATGCCTCTACTGTGCCCAGGACTGGTGTGGTGGGCATGGCTGCTGAACTCCTCTATAGTAGCACAATGCTGGCATATGTGTCGGAGTGTGTGTCTGTCTAGACTCTAGACCAGGGGTAGGGAACCCTGGTCCTGGAGAGCCACAGACCAGTCAGGTTTTCGGGATATCCCTAATGAATATGCATGAGATATATATGCATTAGAGATATCCTGCCAACCTAACTGGTTTGTGGCCCTCCAGGGCTGGATTTGGAGACCCCTGCCTTACACCTCTGTCATTTAAGATTGTGAGTGGGCAAGGTGCAGATGTCCAAGACATCAAAAAGGTTAGATAGAATGTGTCACATTCCTCCTCACTTCTCACCACCACCAAAATATTGTCTATTAGAGAGCTTGTAGTTTAAATTTCATAAGAAGTTAGAGCCTAGAAGCAGCTAAGAGCTATAATTTAAATCAAATCAGCTAAATAAATAAATCAATCAATCAGAATTTAGCTTACCTCAGCAGCACAAGACAGGGTACTGTGTAACAGCCCTCTTTTAATAAGTGTAGCAGGTCTGCAATCTCATATTTCAGTTCTTTCAACACTCTGGGATGTATACCATCCGGTCCAGGTGATTTGCTACTATTCAGTTTATCAAATAGTTGTAATATATCTTCCCGGTGTAGCGATATTTCTCTCAATTCCTCTGCAGTATCACCTTTAAATACCACTTCAGTCTTGGGTAACATCCCTACGTCTTCCTCAGTAAAGACCGAAGTAAAGAATTCATTCAGTCTCTCTGCTATAGCCTTGTCTCCTCTTACTGCCCCTTTTACCCCTCTATCATCTAACGGTCCAATTGACTCTCTCACAGGCCTTTTGCTACGAATGTACTTGAAAAAGTCTTTATTTCGTGTTTTTGCTTCCGTAGCAAGTTTCTTCTCAAATTCCCGCTTTGCTTGCCTTATCAATGCTTTGCATTTAACTTGCCAGTGCTTGTGCTGTTTCCAGTTTTCATCATTTGGCTCTTTTTTCCATTTCCTGAAGGTTGCTTTTTTGGCGGCAACAGCCTCTCTGACCTCACCTTTAAACCATGCTGGCAGTTTTTTGGACTTTCTTCCACTCTTCTTAATGCGTGGAATACAGCTGGTCTGGGCTTCGAGGATAGTAGTTTTAAATAATGCCCAAGCTTGCTGTAAGTCTTTAACCTTTGGAACCGCTCCTTTTAGTTTTTTCCTAACTATATTCCTCATTCTATCATAGTCTCCCTTTTTGAAAGTTAAAAGGTAGTACTGTGGATTCCTTTACTATTTGTCTTCCAATAATTAAATCAAACATGATCATACTATGATCACTATTGCCAAGTGGTCCCAACACCCTTATTTCTTGCACCAGATCTGGCGTTCCACTAAGGACTAGGTCCAGTATGGCTTCCCCTCTGGTTGGTTCATGAACCAGCTGCTCCAAGAAGCAGTCATTTATTCCATCTAGAAACTTTATCTCTTTAGCTTGTCCTGCCGTGACACTGACCCAGTCGATACCGGGGTAATTGAAATCACCCATTATTACTACTTTGTTGTGACTTTTGTTAGCTTCCGTGATTTCTTTGAGCATTTCATCATCCATTTGTTCATTCTGGCCAGGCGGTCGATAGTATTCTCCCACTGCCATCACCTTCCCCTTCATAAGTGGAATTTCAATCCATAGAGATTCTACAGCAAATTTTGTTCCCTGCAAAACTTTAATCCTTTCTGACTCAATGCCCTCTCTAACATATAGCGCAACCCCTCCACCAATTTGATCAGCTCTATTCATTATGATATAGTTTGTATCCAGGTATCACAGTGTCCCACTGGTTATCCTCCTTCCACCATGTCTCTGAGAGTGCAATCATATCTAACCTCTCATTTAGTGCTATATATTCTAACTCTCCCATCTTATTGTTTAGACTTCTAGCATTGGCATACAAGAATTTTAGAGACTGTATTTTATTCATATTAATCTGGCTATTGGTAGGCATGGGTAATTTGGAATCTTTATGCTCTGTCTGCTCCTTACTCAAGGGCATTTCGGCTACTATACTCCCTTTTGGAACCTCACTGCTTTTGGTAGTATCCTTCAAGGATACCTTTGTCCGAACCATGCGCTCCTGGGTGACTGTCGGCTTTCCCCTATTTTCTAGTTTAGAAGCTTCTCTATCTCTTTTTTAAAGGTTAATGCCAGCAGTCTGGTCCCATCCTCATTAAGGTGAAGCCCATCCCTTCGGAAGAGCCCCCCCTTTCCCCAGAATGTTTTCCAGTTCCTAACAAATCCAAAACCCTCATCCTTGCACCATTGTCTCATCCATGCATTGAGACTCCAGAGCTCTGCCTGTCTTTTGGGTCCTGCACGTGGAACAGGAAGCATTTCGGAGAACGCTATCCTGGAAGTTCTGGATTTCAACTTCCTACCTAAAAGCTTAAATTTAGCCTCCAGAACTTCCCTACCACATTTTCCTATGTCATTGGTACCAACATGTACCAAGACATCAGACTCCTCCCCAGCACTATCTACGATCCTATCTAGGCGGTGCGTGAGGTCCGCTACCTTCGCACCAGGCAGGCATGTTACCAGGCGATCCTCACGTCCACCAGCCACCCAGCTATCTACATTCCTAATGATTGAATCACCAACTATAACAGCTGTCCTGACCCTTCCCTCATGGGCACGTGGCCCTGGATAAACATCCTTGGTGCGAGAGGGTTTTACATCACCTGGAGGACAGGTCCTAGTTACAGGATCACTTCCTGCCACACCAGGGTGATGCTCTCCTGTCACATGACCTCTCTCCTCCATGGCAACAGGGATGCTGCCAGACTGGAGGTGGGACTTCAGGACTATATCCCTGTAGGTCACATCCATGTACTTCTCTGTCTTTCTTATGTCTTCCAGGTCTGCTACTCTAGCCTCTAGAGAACGGACTCGTTCCCTGAGAGTAAAGAGTTCTTTGCACTTAGTGCATGCGTAAGACCTCTCACCAACTGGGAGAAAATCATACATGTGACACTCAATGCAAAAGACCGGAGAAACCCCATCTCGTTGCTGGACTTCTGTCTGCATCTTAGTTTAAAGCTTGTGTTTAGGTCTTTTTTAATTCTGTATATAATAAGGATTGGTGTAGATGCTTATACCAATAAAAGTGTATCTAATACCCCTAATACACCTTGTGTACCTGAAGCTTAATTAATTAATCTCAGGTCCTCCGTGTATGATTGATTTGGATAATGAGCTGCACCTGAGAGCAGCCCCTTTCCTCTAAGATGTGCAAGTACCTATAAAACTACAATTACCCCAGGGGTGGGTGGGTGCTGGGGAGGTAGGGAGGGAGATAAGTCCTATTAAAGAGGGCAGTTACAAGGTACCCTGTCCTGAACCCTCAGCAGGGGGGAGGGGGGTACCACATAAAGCCCAGTTAGTTGAGAGAGGCAAGGTAAGTTACAGCTGAGAAAGGGTAAGAGAAAGTTTAAAACTTAAACCTCTACAGCAATGGAGTGGGTAAGTGAACCCAATACTATGGACAGATAGAGAGCTATGTGGAGACAAACAGATTCACAGTTATTTGGAAACAAGACTCGCAGTTATGCAGCTACTCAGTAAAAAATCACCTTTTGGGAGAGCTCTGGAAGCACCCCTCTTCTTAGGGAACACAAAGGCAATCTGAGCTAAACCCACGTGTGCAGCACAGAAAATGGAAGACCACAACACTAACTCAGCAGGGGGGAGGGGAGGAGTCCTTCAGGGAAGGGTAAGAGAAAGTTTAAAACTTAAACCGCTACAGCAATGGAGTGGGTAAGGGAACCCAATACTATGGACAGATAGAGAGCTATGTGGAGACAAACAGATTCACAGTTATAAGGAAACAAGACTCACAGTTATGCAGCAACTCAGTAAAAAATCACCTTTTGGGAGAGCTCTGGAAGCACCCCTCTTCTTAGGGAACACAAAGGCAATCTGAGCTAAACCCACGTGTGCAGCACAGAAAATGGAAGACCACAACACTAACTCAGCAGAGGGGAGGGGAGGAGTCCTTCAGGGAAGGGTAAGAGAAAGTTTAAAACTTAAACCTCTACAGCAATGGAGTGGGTAAGGGAACCCAATACTATGGACAGATAGAGAGCTATGTCGAGACAGGTTGCGAAGGTTAAAGACGTACATCAAGCTTGGGTGTTGTTGAAAAATACTATCTTGGAAGCCCAGACCAGCTGTATTCCACGCTTTAAGAAAAGTGGAAGGAAGTCCAAAAAACTGCCAGCATGGTTTAAAGGTGAGGTCAGAGAGGCTGTTGTTGCCAAAAAAGCATCTTTCAGGAAATGGAAAAAAGAGCCAAACGACGAAACCTGGAAACAGCACAAGCACTGGCAAGTCAAATGCAAGGCATTGATAAGGCAGGCAAAGAGAGAATTTGAGAAGAAGCTTGCTTCGGAAGCAAAAACGCGAAATAAAGACCTTTTCAAGTACATTCGTAGCAAAAAACCTGTGAGAGAGTCAGTTGGTCCATTAGATGATAAAGGGGTCAAAGGAGCACTAAGAGGCGACAAGGCGATAGCGGAGAGACTGAATGAATTCTTTGCTTCGGTCTTTAATGAGGAAGATGTAGGGATGTTACCCATGACTGAAGTGGTATTTAAAGGTGCGGAAGAATTGGAGGAAATATCGATACATCGGGAAGATGTCTTACAACTATTAGATAAAATGAAGAGTAGCAAATCACCTGGGCCGGATGGTATACATCCAAGGGTGTTGAAAGAACTGAAATATGAGATTGCAGAACTGCTATCAGTAATCTGTGAACTATCATTAAAATCATCTCTAATACCTGAAGATTGGAGGATCGCCAATGTAACACCAATTTTTAAAAAGGGTTCCAGGGGTGATCCGGGAAACTACAGACCGGTGAGCCTGACGTCAGTACCGGGGGAAAAATGGTAGAAACCATCATAAAGAATAAAATTACTCAGCATGTAGATAGTCACAACCTAATGGGAGACAGCCAACATGGCTTTAGACAAGGAAGATCTTGTCTTACTGATCTGTTATGTTTTTTTGAAGGAGTGAATAAACAGGTGGACAAAGGTGAGTCGGTTGATATTGTGTATCTGGACTTTCAGAAAACCTTTGACAAGGTCCCTCATCAGAGACTTTTGGCAAAACTAAAGAGTCATGGGATAGGAGGCAGTGTACTCTTGTGGATCAGGAACTGGTTAAAAGATAGAAAGCAGAGGGTAGGGCTAAATGGCCAATTTTCCCAATGGAGAAAGGTGAATAGTGGTGTACCCCAGGGATCTGTGCTGGGTCCGCTGCTTTTTGACATATTCATAAATGACCTGGAAAGTGGAATAACGAGTGAGGTTATCAAATTTGCAGATGACACAAAACTATTTAAAGTTGTTAAAACCCAAGAGGATTGTGAAAAATTGCAAGAGGATCTTGATAAATTGGAAGACTGGGCATCAAAATGGCAGATGAAATTTAATGTGGACAAGTGCAAGGTTATGCACCTAGGGAAGAACAACCCAAACTATGGTTACACGATGCAAGGTTCCACATTAGGAAACACCACCCAGGAAAAAGATTTAGGCGTCATTGTGGATACCATGTTAAAACCCTCGGCCCAGTGTGCAGCGGCGGCCAAGAGAGCAAATAGAATGCTAGGTATGATAAGGAAAGGAATGGAAAATAAAACAAAATATATTATAATGCCTCTATATCGTTCCATGGTGAGACCGCACCTTGAATATTGTGTGCAATTCTGGTCGCCGTATCTTAAATAGGATATAGCGATTTTAGAAAAGGTACAGAGAAGAGCCACCAAAATGGTAAAGGGGATGGAAGGATACTCCTATGAAGAAAGGCCAAAAAGGTTAGGGCTCTTTAACCTGGAAAAGAGACGGCTGAGGGGAGATATGATAGAAGTCTATAAATTAATGAACGGAGTGGAACGGGTAAACGTAGATCGATTGTTTACCTTATCAGAATATAGACAGACTAGGGGACATGCAATGAAGCTACAGGGTAAACTATTTAAGACTAATAAAAGAAAATATTTTTTCACTCAACGTGTAATCAAACTCTGGAATTTGTTACCGGAGGATGTAGTAAAGGCTGTTAGTGTAGCTGGGTTTAAAAAAGGTTTGGACAAGTTCCTGGAGGAAAGGTCCATAAACCATTATTAAGAAGTGACCGAAGATATCAATGCTTGACCAGTACAAGCATTGTGGAACTTGTGTCTCTTGGGGAAACTGCTAGGTACATATGACCTAGATTGGCCACTGTTGGAAACAGAATACTGGGCTTGATGGACCTTGGTCTGACCCAGTATGGCATATCTTATGTTCTTATGTTCTTATGCCTCTGAGGGCGCTTTATAGGGCGCCCTATAGGGCACCTTATGGTTCCCGTCCATGTAAGGTGCACTATACATTATCCTGTGATGCATATTATAGGGTGCCCTTTAGGGGACCTTTTAGGGTGCCGTGGCGGACAGTGCACTTTAAAATGTGCCCTCTGGGGTACCCTATGAGGCGCCTTATGCAGCACCTTATGTTACAAAACTTTGAGGGTGTGTTTGCTGGCAGCACTAATTAAAATAAAAATAAAATGCCCCCTACAGCAATATTAACTATAACAGGTAACACCTCAGCCAGCCTTCTACATTAGGCACAGTGGGGGATTGAACCCCTGATCCCTGCACCATTGGTCAGTGCCTTAACCATTGTGCTCCACTGCTGCTTCTCTTTGCATGTCAGCGCACCTACTTATGCTTTTCATTCCTTAAACTGCACAGTACTGCCATCAAATACAGTGCTATGGCCTTGCGTTAACTCATACTGCACTCTATAAAGCACCCTATAAGCAACAGTTTAGGGTGCCGTGGCAGACAGTGCACTTTAAAATGTGCCTTATGGGGCGCCTTATGTTAACACGCTTTGAGAGTGCGTTTGCTAATAGAAGTATTTAAAATAAAAATAAAATGCCTCCTAAAGCAATCTTCCCCATAATAGGTAATGCCTCAGCCAGCCTTGTTCATTGGGCACTTTGGGGGATTGGACTCCTGATCCCTGTACCATTGGTCAGTGTCTTAACCATTGTGCTGTGGTTCTGTTCCTGTGCTTGCACATCAGCACGCTGCCTTATGCCTCCCAATATTAAAATGCCTCCTAAAGCAATAGCACGCTGCCTTATGCACATCAGCGTGCCGCCTTATGCCACCCAATATTGAGCTACCTCCTAAAGTAATGCCTCAGCCAGCCGTCTTCATTGGGCACTGTGGGGGATTGAACCCCTAATCCCTGCACCATTGTGCTGTGGCTCTGCTCTTCTGCTTGCACATCAGCGCACCACTTATGCCTCCCGCGCAGCTTTCTCATGCGCTAATGTGCGGGGCGCACATGGGCGCCGTGCACCTTAGCGCATATTTAAATCACGTTTTTTCTTTTTCCGATAGAAACGCCCACTCCTTATATGGCACCCGCACACTAGCGCGGCCCGCACATTAGCGGGGTTTTAGTAAACATGCCCCTAAGTCTGTATATAGTTCTTGTTTCAATTAAGTTCCTAGTTCCAATTATGTAATGGTTAAATATGTTCCATGTTATCTTCAAGTTATAGTTTCATGTAAACTGCCCCTGATCTCTGGAAGGATTGGTATAAAAAAAACCCTGTTCAAATAAATAAATACATAAATAAGTCAATCTGCTGTTCATTGATATAGTCAGAAAGCATGTGAATTTTATTCCGAATGGAGCATGCATTAATTAGGGCATATTTTAATACACATTAAATGGCATGTGAGGTCTTGTGATCCAGGAATGAGAGGTGTACTTGTGAATGTCTGTGTGACCTTCTTTGTTCCATTTGGAATAAATAGTATCGTGGTCTGGTTCAGATTCTTTGTATGTTTTGGGATTGTCTGTATTGTTTGTTGTAATGTCTCCAGCATATGTTTGCAAGAGGTGGTGCACAATTATTATAGTGAGTAGGCTGTAGGCAACAATCCGGTTATTCATGTTATATTTGAGAGAGTTTGGGAATCTCTAGTGAATATCAGGTAGCGTTTTGCTCAATCTCTGTATTAAGACTGTGGTGTGTGATTGGGAATGGGCTTACCTTGGGTTGCTGAGACTATGGATGACGTTGCTAAACTCTACTCCTGTGGTCCACTCCAAAAGCCACGTCTAGGGGCCCTTTGGCGTGGCCCTTAGGTGAGGGCCCACCTAGGAAGTGAGGTAGCTTTAAGAGGTGCCGGTGGAAGAGTACACCCTGTGTAGACAGAGCTTACCGGCATCTCTGTCCTCACTCTGTGATTGTTGCCTTTCTTTGCAGGGCTTCTTTCTCCATTGTTGTGCTGAGGTGGAGGTGAGCTCTCTTGCTGCCCTAGAGGGTTCTTTCAGTCAGGCAGGAGATCGGAGCTCTGCTGAGTGCAGGAGATTAGTCTTAGTGAACCGTGGTTACACTTGGTGCTGCTGGGGGTGATCCCAGTGCAGTTGGGCTGATTCTTTTAGTTGGGTGGGAGATCGAAACTCTGCTGTGTGTAGGGGACGAACTGCAGGAGATCAGGCTTGTGGCACCACGGTCACATGTGGTGTTGCTGGGCAGCGATCCCAGTGCAGTTGGGCAATTGTGGCTGGACAGTATTGTGTTTTCACCACAAATGTCTGTATATTAGCTTTATTATATACATCTGTCTTTTTGAGAGGTTTCAATATCTAATGCTACTTCTTATGGTATTCCAACCATTTCTCTTGTTAGAAATATTAAGGTTAAAGGTAAATATGTAAATACTCGATTGGCCCAGGGGTAATTGCTACTTCCCTCTTTTCCCAAGATTCTATGGGTCTATCTGGCAAATGTACCATGTGAGATAAAGGGAACCAACCCTGTGTTTATGTTTAAATTAGACTTTATTGCTGATAGAAAAATAAGACAGATATAGAATAAGAATGAGTATGAGTTGTAAATTTGAAAATGAGAATTCATATGTGCAAATCATAGAGATGTCCCTCGAGCCATTTTGGAAGCTGGACATAGATGTCTCCAGCATGAGAATGTCCATGTAGTATGGAGGTGTGATACAGGCATGGTCAGGGTGGAACAAAGGAGATGCACATTGCAATGTGATTTTAGAACAGCACAAGCACCTCTGATCCTGGTTGATGAGACATCAATGCTTATACTTGCTCCTGACCATGAATAAAATAAAAAAAAGTGTTTGTCTTACTAATCTGTTATGTTTTTTGAAGGTGTGAATAAACAGGTAGATAAAGGTGAGCCGCTTGATATAGTGTATCTGGACTTTCAGAAAGCCTTTGACAAGGTCCCTCATCAGAGACTTTTGGCAAAATTTAAAAAGTCATGGGATAGGAGGCAGTGTACTATTGTGGATCATGATTTGGTTAAAAGATAGAAAGCAGAGGGTTGGGCTAAATGGCCAATTTTCCCAATGGAGAAAGGTGAATAGTGGTGTACCCGAGGGATCTGTGCTAAGTCCGCCACTTTTTAACATATTCATAATTTACCTAGAAAAGGGAATAACGAGTGATGTTATCAAATTTGCAGATGACAGAAAACTATTCAAAGTTGTTAAAACCCATGAGGATTGTGGAAAATTGCAAGAGGATCTTAATAAATTGGAAGACTGGGCATCAAAATGGCAGTTGAAATTGAATGTGGACAAGTGCAAAGTTATACACCTAGGAAAGAAAAACCCAAACTATGGTTACACGATGCAAGGTTCCACATTAGGAACCCCATCCTGGAAAACGATTTAGGCGTCATCGTGGATTACATGTTAAAACCCTCCACCCAGTGTGCAGTGGCAACCAAGAGATCAAATAGAATGCTAGGTATCATTGGAGTGGAGGAGTAGCCTAGTGGTTGGGGCAAGGTGCTTCAGGTCAGGGGTTCAAATCCCACTAGAGGACAGCAACCTTGGGCCGGAAGGACTGGGGTTTCTAGTCCCACAGGTGCTCCTGGTGGTCTTGGGCAAGTCACTTAACCCTCCATAGCCCATGTTCCCTATAAAATTGTTATCTCCAAGTTATAATGCCCTGTTCAATGTAATTTCAGTTTGTTCAGTGTAAACTGTACTGATGCAGAATAGTGTGGTTTATAATTGAATGTAAATAAATAAATAAAAATTGAAAGGAATGGAGAATAAAACAAAGGATATTATAATGCCTCTGTATGGTTCTATGGTGCAACCACACCTTGAATATTGTGTGCAGTTCTGGTCACCATATCTTAAAAAGGATATAGCATTATTAGAAAAGGTACAGAGAAGAGCCAACAAAATAGTAAAGGGGATAGAAGGATACCCTTATGAAAAGAGGCTAAAAAGGTTAGGGCTCTTCAACCTTGAAAAGAGACGGCTGAGGGGAGATATGATAGAGGTCTATAAATTAATGAATGGAGTGGAACGGGTAAATGTAGATCGATTTGTTTATACCATCAAAATATAGAAAGACTAGGGGACATGCAATGAAGGTACAGGGTAACCTATTTAAGACTAAAAAGAGAAATTATTTTTTTCATGCAACGTGTAATCAAACTCTGGAATTTGCTTCCAGAGGATATAGCGAAAGCTTTTAGTGTAGCCGGGTTTAAAAAAGGTTTGGACAAGTTCCTGGAGGAAAGGTTGATAAACCAATATTAATGGGAATCCAGAATAACCACTGCTTGACCCAATACAAGCATTGTGGAACCTGTGTCTTCTGGGGAAACTGCTAGGTAGTTTTGACCTAGATTGGCCTCTGTTGGAAACAGGATACTGGGCTTGATGGACCTTGGTCTGACCCAGTATGGCATGTCTTATGTTCTTATGTTATGTTCTTATGTAAGAAAGGATTTACTAAATTCAAAGTAATACTTCATTGCTGCAGGGCCTCCCAAAGCTGTCCTCATGATCCCACAGTCAGATTTTCAGGATTTGCAAAAGAAATATGCATCAGAAAAAAACTGCAGACATTGGGAAGGGAAGACATAGATTACAAAGTGATTTCTGCGGCCTGATTTTATTCAGGAACGCATTTGCAATGTTCTTTTCTTCATACCCCACAGAGAGCTTATCCTATAGGCAGTGTAAAAGAGAGAACTCATCCAGATGATTGTACACTTGATGAAACCTCTTATTTAAATTTCACACCCACTGGAGAGTTAACCGTCTCTGGCTTCTGCTGTTTGAGCAATGAACTCAGCCAGTGCACTTCCATCTTCCCTGCTGCAATTTATCCAGCTCTCTTTGCTCTGCGCGACCCTTGAATTCACTTCTAGCAAGCAGATTTCTGGAGTCTGACCTTTTTGGAATGGAGAAGGTGGGGAGGTGCGTGCGGTAGAGCCTTTCGGAAATGTTTCTGAAACATCTGCAACCTAGCACCAGCTTTCAGAATATTAAAAGTACACAAGCGTCAACATACCAGAAAGGCCACGATGTAAAATTACAATCTGAATTTACAGTAGCATTCAGTAAAAATAATGAGATCCATAAGAGCAGCATGCCAAGATTGAGAAAGGAAACCCAAGATTATTAAACAAGCAATAAGATAACAATGTTCATGGTATTGCAGGATATTCAAAAATACAGCATTTATTCATATCTCACAACACAGACATGAAATTGCAAAACAAAATATTAGAAGGTAAAAGACCTCAGAGCTCTAGGCTGAATTGTCAGCTCTAAATTTCGCCATCACTGATCATAAAAACATTCCAATGAACACCTCGTGTGAATATTAGGGACAGGATAAAATCCTGCATTCCTTCCTTTTTCATAGCCAATCTCCAATGCTGTCAGGGTTTCACGATGGCTGTGTCAGGAGGTAATCCCCTACAGAAGGAAAACCAGTGTCAATTTATACCTTTAATTACGTACAGCTATGTTAAAATCTATTTTCATAAAGGTCTTCATTTAAAATATTTTTGCATATTTTTAATGATTTCTACCGATTTGTTTTTAAATCATGCACCAGCATCATGCCTTATAAAGCAGAAGGCAACCCCAAGCACGTATTCACCATTGTACTATTGTATCTAAAAGCCTAATAATTGATCACTATCAAACCAAAGAGAAGCAGTCTGTGACAGTCACTGAGATGTTTGATTGCCTGTCACACTATACAGGCAATGTGAAAGCCAACAGTAACTCACTTACAGTTATATAGATAGACTCGATCAAACTGCCTATCCTGATATCGTATGTGAAATCCTGGCAGCCTACTGCATTTCTCCAATCGCTATTCACAGCAATAGCTACAACATCTTGGAATTTACCGCTCTGTGCCCACACACTTCATCCAGCATGCTATAACAATTAATAACTTATATGCATAGCCAGAAATGATATCTTGCAATGGACACTATAAATAGGTACCTGCCGCACAGGTACCTATTGGCTTAATGTCAATCAAGATCCATCTAATCACAACCATGCTCTAGTGAATGAATGAACTTATCCAAAAATTTGTCTGCATACATTTGTTGAACTTCTTTTAATGTAAGACAGCAGTGATTGAGCAATTCTCACAGCGCACTATGATACAAAAATGACCTTGTGCTTATCTTATATTGTAAATGCTCATGGTGATTTTCTAATAACTTGTTGACTCATTGGAAAACACCAAAAAGATATCGACATGTGTTTTATTGATAACAGCAATGCCTTTCACTGTGTAAATCATAAAAATCTCTGGCCATTGGCATTCTTGTTTAAGCTAATAAGCGCATGCACAGTGCTTTTAGTGAGTAAGGAGACGCAGCAGGCTGCCTGCACTGCATTTGTGGAGGCCTATTCCATTCAGGCCATCCAGTCCCTTTACGTCCGGGCAGAATCAGGCTGTGCAAAATTAGACCCGATTCTGATCCCGCGGCCCCTGAACTAGTTAGGTTGTGGCTGGGTGTGCAGCTGGTCAGAATCGGGTCTGCAGGGGCCGTGGGATCAGAATCAGTCTAGTGCCTGGATGTGCAGGCCAGGACCCGATTCTGACCAGCCGCACACCCAGTCACAACCTGACTAGTTCAGTCAGGCTCCTGAATGGAGCCGCAGAGCCATGGCATCCCAACGACAAGGGAAGACAAAGATTACTACCAAAGCTGCTGCCACTGCCAACATCTTACTTTCCCCGCAGCTGGACCCTTGATCCGGCCTCCCATGGCCAAGGCCTGGCTGCGGAGAACTTCCTGCACTCCTATCTCACCTGTCTCTGCCGGCCGCTGCTGAAATGCCACATCCAGGGGACGTATTCCACCTCTGAGATGGAATAAGTCCCCCATCTAGATCCGAGGCCCCGGACGTACAGGGCCGACCTCTGAATCAGTCCTGTATATCAGAGGTTGCAGCCTGCCTATGTCCCGACCTCACTTTGCCTCCAGAATGCCCCCTCCTGCCCCCGTCTAGGCCTCCCTGCACAAATCTGATGTTCGTATAGAGAGGCTTTTGCCAGGGCCGGCATGGAGGCGAATAGCAGGGATGGATGTCCCAACGGAACATCCACCCCTGCTATTCACGGGTCAGAATGACCCCCCATAGTGTCCAGTGAGATAGATCATTTTGGGTTATGCATGTAAGTTATTAATTGTTATAACATGCTGAATGAAGTGTGAGAATATGTGGGCACAGAGCAGCAAGTACCAAGATGCTGTAGCTATTTTTGTGAATAGCAATTGGAGAAATGCAGTAGACAGCCAGGATTGCACATACAATGTCAGGATAGACAGTTTGATTGAGTCTATCTATATAAGTGTAAGTGAGTTATTGTTGGCTTTCACATTGCCTGTATAGTGTGACAGGCAATCAGACATCTCAATGACTGTGCCTTTTTGATTTTGATAGTGAGCAATTATTAGGCTTTTAGATACAACAGTGCAAGCAATTTAATATGTGCCTTGAAGTCTATGCTGATTCTTCATGACCCAATAGCTCCTGGATTTTCTTGGCAGTGTGACCAGAAGTAGATTGTTGGGTCTTTCTTCTGAAGCAACTGAGGGTTAAGTGATTTGCCCAAGGTCACAAGAAGTGCAACTGGGAATCAAACTCTCACCTTGTGGTTAGTAATCTAGCTCACTAGCCACTAGGCTATTCCTTCACTCTAGATGCATTAGTATGATGGTAAATAAGTGCTTAGAGATTGCCTTCTGCTTTTTAAGTCATGATGTCAGACCAAGGAGTGGAGGAGCAGCCTAGTGGTTAGAACACTGGCTTGGTAACCAAGCAACCAGGGTTCAATTCCCACTAGCACTCCTTGTGGCCTTGGACAAGTTACTTAACCCTCCATTGCCCTGGAAGAAAGGCCTGGCAATCTACTTCCAGTGACACTGCCAAGAAAACCCAGAAGCTTCTGGGTTGCCAGGAGTCAAGACTGCCTCAAAGGCATACATTGCATTGTCAGACCATGATTAAAAAAAAAAAATCAGCAGAAATCATTTAAAATATTATTAATGCAAGGCCTTTGGTTCCAGTATCCACCAATCCTGAGTAACCATTGATCCAGACACCAACTATGTTTCTGAGACAAAAGACTAGAACAACCCCATCTCCGTTTAGAGATTCCATTAAGAAGGATCTCTACAAATGGCAATGGAAACAGGTACAAAGTCTTCTCAATATCTTCTGGATCTAATGGAAATGTGAGTACCTTCCAGCCCTGCAAAGTTGAAACAAGTAGAAGTCCAGCAAGCCTGACATTCATGAAAGGGACCTTATCTTCCTTAAAGATATCCAAGCTCAGTATAACAAATGGCCAATGCAACTTGTTAAAACCTTTCCCAGTAAGAATGGAAGTGGCCATAAAATTGAAGTCATAATCATGAACTAAGAGACAATCAAATCTTTCTTCAGACCTATCACTGGGGCAGTGCTCCTTGTGCCTCGTGAAGACATGTGAATATTACATGCTTTACATGTATTTAATATATTGAATTCTTTATAAGATTTAATAATAATGATATCTACCGATACTAGATGAGGAGTGCTCTGCCCCACAGCTTGTGTGTGCTTGTTGACATTATATTTTGTATTGAGTTGACATCTTCCTGTTAGGTTCATGTAATCTTTGCTCTCCTTGAGGCTTGCCTGGCTTCGTACCTCAACCCAAGGTTAACTTTTGACTGTAATGGTCATCTCCAGAGCCCTTAGTTATATGAATAATCTGCTGAACCCCCTTCCTCCAGAACAAAAATCTTCATTTGGGCTCAGATCAAGCACTCCACAGCCTTTCTTTCCTTCTTCACCCCTGGAATTCACATCACCTTTTTCATCAGTTAGCTAATTCAGTATCGACTTTTTCACACAGTCAATTGAACAGCCTAGCCAGTCAGTAATTGCTCAATTGTAGCAGCTATAAACGCTTCCTGTTTGTATAGAACCGGGATCGGTGTAGCATTCCTGGTTTCAGCTAGCTACAGTAAGTTCCTTGTTTGTTTATTAGTAATAAGCAGTTGCAAATAAAAGCGACTGAGTCTTCTCTTATGGATGTTGACCTGTTTAGTAGTGCCCTGGAATACATATTATGAGAACAGAATACCCACACAGGCATACAGTGAGAACTCTAAGAATTACCCTTACAGTTACACACACAGGTAGACGGGCAGGCACAGACAACAAGCTGCTAGACAGATAGGGAAGACCACACTAACACTCACCAAACAAGAGAAAAAAAAATGTAAACGAGAAGGATAAGAGGACAGGAATGAAAGAGAAACAGAAAGATTGACAAGCACTGACCATGATCTCTGAAGCAACTCTTCTGAACGAATCACTAATCCAAGCACCAGGCCCAATAAACAAATTAGTTCTACCACAGACATCTTACATAGCAGGTGTATAAGCGTATATACTTTTCATGACATACGCGCTTTCTTGCATCATAAAACGTGTAGCATTGGAAACAGGTCCTCGGTTTGCCCCTTTTCTACATGAGAAGTTATACACAGATACTAATACATGTCATTCGTCTGAAGGCTCTCTCACTCTCAAACACTTTCAGCTCCTTTTCTCATTCTTAGAGACTCAGTGCCAACGTACTGATCTCAATGACTGTTTCAACCTACAAGCGTGCCTGCTGTGAAATCTACACACATGCTTTTAACCAAAGAGTGGAGGGTAATTCTCAGCCTGTAGCATTTCCTGGACTCAAATACCTGGGCAAATTCCTTTGAAAGTTGTCTTATAGGGCTTCCACTCTGTCTTTCAGACGTACCAAAGAAAGATTTCATTTTATTCCATTTTTTTCATTTAGAAAGCAATGCTAAACTTAAATCTTTCTAGATTTATACCCTGGACATATCATCTGAAAAATCTCATTCTTAAGCCTTCGGTCTTACTCTTTGGGTGAGAAACCTCACTTGTTGGGATGGTTCACTCTTGGCATTTTTGCATTTTATTTCTTTTAAAAATTGCTTTATGAGCATAACTCTGTGGTTATATTCCATTCAGGTTTTTAAAAGTACTCTGGTAAGTACTTATGTGTTCTAGTAATATGCAGAATGTAAAAGACAGCACACTGTGACAGTGAAAGGACAGTCCTTTATCTCAAGGGTTGCACAGACAGAGGGTTATAAATTGCCGCTCTTCTGTAATGCACAGAAAAAGCTGACCGAGAGTCCTTAAACAAGCATACTATTGAGAGTCTTTGCATTTTATTAACCTTCCAGCTTAACTTCTGACACTCTTAGAGCCTGCAGTTGAAATGTGCTCCATAAAACAATATTCTTTCTAGACCTACTTTATCATTTAAAAGGAAAAGGTGCTGACGTGACTTTTATGCTGTCTTTATGTTCAAGCTTGTAGAAGGATGAATTCTGAGTGAAGGATTGAGGGAAAAATTAATTTAAGGGAGAGAAGAGGCGTAGGATGGCAATAGACACTAAGAGAATCATTTTGTAACTCCTCTGCACACGCAATGCGTGTCATCGCACATGCATAATCACCTTATTTCATGCATGCCTTGCTTTATAAAACAGCAGCGTACTGATACGCCGGACCCCCTAGGCATGCCAATTACATCTGCCTTTGAGCAGGTATAGCTGGTGGTGCCTAAATCGGTACAAGGACATGCTTACGTCATAGTATTCCATACTGTACACAAGTCCCTCACAGCTCTGCCTATGCGGCGCTCGCGCCATTCCCCCATGCATGTTCCTATCGAAGATCAGAGTGCAGGGCACGTCCATGCACTCTCATGGAATCCCAAGCAGGCAAAGCACATGCAAAAGTGCCCATGTACGCATGTAAGTCCTGTAACATATGGACCCACAGACGCAGGAGGCATGAAGCGTTCCATGGTACCCGAAGTAACCTGTGCACATTTTTCCCACTGGATTCACTAAACTGTGGTGATACTGCAGTATATTAACCCTGGAATTACCGAGATTTTTTGCACACACTGAATACCGTTGGGGTCATAAATGACCCCACGACGAATTTTAATTGTTAACCATGAAAATTTTAAACTAAACAGACAAAATATTATTCCAAATTAATTATTTATTATATGAAGGTTAAATGTTTTGAAATTTAATGCTTTATCATAAAATTACATGAAGAAGAGTTGCCATGAAAGCAGTTTTTGCATGCACTTGATGAACACAGTAAAATACTACAGTCATTTGCATGACACACAGACAGTTTCTGAATGTTCTTTGCAAACATTGGGCTTGCAGGAGGCAGGGCCGGATTTACCTATACGCCCATTACGCCGTGGCGTAGGGCCCACAGCTGGCAAGGGCCCACAAAAATCGAACAAATTAGCTTTTTTTTAAAATAAAATTTAAAAAAAAAACCTACTGGCTGCCGCCGCGGGGCCCTCTCTGCTGCCGTGGCAGCATGGACTGACCCGCGGGGCCCCCTCTGCAAGCTGAATCAATCGATCCGTCCGTCCCTCCCTCCCTCCCTCTGGGCAGGCTTTGAGAGGCGCGAAGGGAGAGTGTCTCCCTCACGTCTCTGTTAAGCCCGCAGGGGCTGATGGGACGCGAGGGAGATACTCTCCCTTCGCGCCTCTCAAAGCCTGCACGGAGGGAGGGAGGGACAGACGGACCGATTGATTCAGCTTGCAGAGGGGGCCCCGCGGGTCAGTCCATGCTGCTGCGGCAGCAGAGAGGGCCCCGCGGCGGCAGCCAGCAGTTTTTTTTTTAAATTAAATTTTACTTTAGGCCGATGGGGGGGGTGGGTAGTACTGGTAATGGGCTATTGGGTGGCCTGGGGCTGGGACTGGAAATAGGCTGGGGGGGTTAAGGCTGGAGGTGAGCTGATGGGGTTAGGACTGGTAATGGGCTGTGGGCTGTTGGGGGGGGGTTAGAACTGGTAATGGACTTTGGGGGGGTTAAGACTGGTAATGGGCTGTGGGCTGATGGGGGGCTAGGACTGGTATTGGGTTGGGGGTTGCTAGGACTGGAAATGGGCTGATGGGGGGCTAGGACTGGAAATGGGCTGATGCAGGGACTAGAAGGGAATGGATGCTGGGTGAGGCTGGAACTAGAAGGGAGCTGATGTTGGGGGAGGATTAGAATGGGATGGGGCTGGAAGAGTAAAATGGAGAAGGGAAAAATATTTTATGTGGGAGGGATAAAAAATCTACAATTGGCCGGGTATTGGGAGAGTAAGTGGGGATTGAGGATGGAGGGGTAAAATTTGAGTGGATGAAATAGGAATGAGGAAAGAGCAAAAGGAGAAAGATTAGTATGTTAAAGCAGATGTAGAGAGAGAATGGAAAAAAACTAGAAGAGAGAAGAAAGGACAAATGGACAGCAGACGATGGAGAGTTAGCAGAAGACACGAAGAAACCAGAAGAAAGTGGCTGGAGCAATTGCAGCTGAAAAAAATGCACAAAAGGTAGAAAAATATCTCTTTATTTTGAATTTATTAATTGGAATATGTCAGCTCTGGTAAATGTGCATCATTAACTCTGCGCTTTGTTTAGTACAAGAGCAAATTAATGTATAGTTTTATTTCTACAGTGTTGTTGTACATTCCAAGTTTGGCTTTTGGGATTCCCAGTTTAATTATTGTCTTCCTGTTTCTAAATTGTGATTACTTGTTTGGTGATGGTCTATGTTCTGCATGTGTAACTGAGCTGAGGTGTTCTGTTTATATAATTCCTATTTGACATTGCCACTTGTTCTCTTTCCCCAGTAGGTCATGTATTGTTCTCTGAAATGTATTGGTTTAATATTTGCAGTGTTGCCTTTTGATTGGTAGAGTATGGTGCTTTGTGAGTCCTGGTAGTGCTGTTAGGATACGGCGGGTTTGCTATGGGTTCTAAATGGGCAGTGTTTGTAGTAGTTCCTAATGTGTCTGTCAGTTGGCACTGGATTATAGTAATGTAGAAATCTTTTAGTCTTTCTTTATCCATACACTCATTAAGAGGCACGTTTACTAAAAGTTAGTATATGGTAACATTATGCAAATATTTATGCAAATGAGGCCCCTTATGCAAATGAGGCCCCGCACCCCCCTTGGGCCGCCCCTGCTGGGGGCCCACAATTTTTGTTGGCGTAGGGCCTCACTCAAGGTAAATCCGGCCCTGGCAGGAGGTACAAACTATGTTGCTTTTCTTGTCTTTTTCTCTGGAACAGCAGTGACACCTTGCCCTTTTCTTTGGGATCCCGACATTGCAATCAGCATCAGTGGCTTCTTCAATGCTGGAAGAAGTCTCGCTGCAATTACTCTGAAGCAGCTGCTTTCCTAATTCCAAGAGGAATAGACAACTTCTGTGCTTTGACTTGAACTGCCATTCTGGATTTAGTGACATTCAATCAATGAAGGCATTCAAAGCACTGATGTCCAACATGTTGTAGAAGATTGTCACTGGTCAGCATCTTCTCATTCATTTTGTGGTATACGTGTGCAACATTTGATCTGCCGTATCTACTCTACCTTTACTAGAATTATAGTCCAAGATCATGCGTGGCTTTTGTCTGGACGTGTGTTATCTACTTCTTCTTGATCATGCAAACTGCTCAGAAGAACAACCACTTTTCCTTTCTTCGGGCAATAGGAAACCAGAGTGGCGTCATTGCGAAAGGCAAACAGTGAACTGAATACCTCTCGGCCCTTTGCTGTTACAAATTCTGGAGGTAATTCTTTTCTGTTCTTTCATATTATCCCCAAATGTGTCATTTGTTTTTCTAGCAATTTCCGTGACAGGGATAAACTGCAGAAGAAATTGTCAACAGTAACATTTCTGCCAGATCGCGTTAATCCTTCAGTGAGTTGCAGCACAATCCTTTCACCCTGATTCTGTTCCCTGTTTTGTCCGAGTTCCCTTCCTGTATATACTTGAAGATGCAGAATATATGACATTGCACTGTCACACAACATCCATAGCTTTATGCCATATTTCCCAGGTTTGCAGGGAATATATTGTCTGAACGGAACACGGCCACGAAATGTAAGCAGTTGCTCATCCATGGTAACATTTTCAACAGGAACAAAGGCGTTACTTAGAGTTGCTTCCCAGGTATCAAAAACGTGTCTGATTGGAGCAAGCTTATCCATGCCTCATTGTTCACATCTGTTGGTTGCATCATCAAATCTGAGAGCACAAGAAATTTGCTGAAAACGGTTACGGGCCATATTTTTGCCAAAAACAGAACGACCATCTTCAAGGTTCCACAACTGAACTATGGATTCATTTTGTGACTTGTACACGCTTGAGAGGATCAGAAGTCCAAGAAAACGTTGACATTCTCCGTCTGTCAAATCTTTCCAGGTGACGTCATAAATGTTTGCTCGTCCACATCATGATTTCATTCAATAAGTTCTTCCTCATGAACAAGTGGAATGCTGCGAGAGGGCCATCAACATTTCGTACAGCATACCTTGTAGGACCTTGTTGTACGGGCATGACATTAGATCTGGGGTATCTTCCAGCAGCTTGATTTATAGGTTTCCTGTTCCATGATGTGGCATCCTTAGATACATAGGCTTCAATGGCAACATTTGTGCTTACAGTTGATGACCTCTTAGCTCCTCTACGACCACAACTAAGATTCCTCACAGATGATACTGACACCGAGGACTCCTGCCTTCTTCCCTGTCCAGCACAGCCTCGACCTTTGCCTCGACCTGTAACTTGACTCTTTGCTGCAGGCGATGTTACCTGCTCAACATCAGTCTCACATTCACTTGGCGACCAACTGCTGTCGCCATCTGAATCATGACTGTCATCATCAGATTTATTGTCCGAACTTGGCTGATACGCTTCTTCGCTTGCTGAATATGCTGCATCATCAGACGACTCAGAGCCGTCACTGTCAGCATCTCGTTGCAATATTTCTCTTACTTGGGCAGCTGAATACTTTCGTTTTGATATCATAAACAATAACCTAAAATAAATAAACAAAGATAAAGTTGAATAAAACACAAAGCAGTTTTACTATAGGTGTACAATAATCATGATGAACGAGCTGAAAGCCTTTAGATTTCATCGGAAATAATGAGAGAACGTATGATATCAATTACAGAAAATGTGTAATTTTCATAAAATAAGAGTACAAAAAATAAATGATACATAATTAATGATAAATACCTTCGTCAGATCAAAAAATTCACAAAACTGCAAATTGTATTACGATCCAAAACAGACATAAGCAACTGGGATCAAAAATGACCCCACTGGTACTCTGTGCTGCAATTCATCACTAGCGTCACCTAGCGGATGAAAATTATTCCTCCCATGGTGCAATATAAAGAGAATATTGACATGTGAAAAGTCATAAAAAGATTGCATTCTTGAACAGCTAGTTTCCGAGGTATGCTTTGTGAAACTTGCAATGGGATCACTTTCGACCCCATCGGTACTCCCAGGGTTAAATCTTACAATGGTATCAGGAATGTCCGTTGCTGAGGCCTGAAAAGTAGATGTATTACCAGCCATGGCAATGGACATTCCCAGCACACTCCCCATCATCTCTAAAGCATCACCCCCTGCACCCCATAGCCACCCCTCCACACACAAAGAAGATCCCTCTAACTCGCTCCCCTTCCCAGCACAACCTCCTACCCCCAAAGCTTTCTAACACCACGAGCTAACCCCCTTAATACATTATGAAAAAGTTGTTTTATTTTTATTTTATATCATATGTTTTATGCTATATTTGTTTTTTATGCTTTGGGTGGCTCTCTTAAATAACTGTGGGGTATGTTTACTAAACCATCTTAACGTAGCAGCGGTGGTATTATCACGTGATAAGTGACGTTATTGCGCAATGTCAGCGCACGATAATGCGGCTGTGGCGTTAAGGCACACTAACGCTGTGAAATCCGGATCTGAAGGGTGGAGTAAGGCTTCCCAGAGGACGGAGAGAAGGGGTCAATGGGCGGAGAGTGAGAGGGGAGAGGCTCCAGGCACACTAATGCTGTGAAACCTGGGTCTGAACACTAAGGCCAGTGAAACCCTCGCGTTAAGGCACATTTGCAGGAAAGAGAAACCATTTCAGTCAGCAATGTACAGCAAAGCCAGGCAAACCCAAAAACGTGATAGTAGTGATACATGTGCACGGAACAAAAAGGCAAATAAACATAGAAAATGACCAGAACCACATCTAAAAGCCCAATAACCAAGCTGGCCAAAAGTGATATTAATGATAAACATAAAGTAACACCACTGACAAAGCTCAAAAAAGAAGATATCATGTTTGGAAGGGTCTATTCTCTGTCCCCCTACAAAGTGAATGATCCCACATTGAAATAGTGCTGATCAGGGTTTTTTCATGTCTATATTGGGCAGGTTTGTTATGGAGTGCACATGTGCAGTAACAGCAGAGTAGGTATGTAGGAAAGGGCAACTGTACTGATGCTGTAAATGGGATATAGAGGGCTTCAGGCGGCACATGCTGTGGTCCAGCTGGGGCACAGTGTGTGTTAGGCAGATGCCTAGGTGGTGCATAGGAATGCCGAAACTGTAAAGCAGCAAGACATCAACTGACAAGGGTCCAACATGGGCATGAGTGTGTGTCCCACAGTGTCACAGGGGAGATTACCCAGCAGGTACCCCCAAGGGCACATAACATTGGCAGGCGGTGTGGTGGGGGGAAGGGCGCATGTCCATGTAGGCACCCCTACCCAAGAACCCACACCATAGGCAGCTGCATGGAGTGTGGGACATGCGCATGTGCTGCGTGCCGTTACACACATGCGGCCAGCCTCACGTCACATGCACGTACCGGCACTCATCACATGGGTGCCGTGCATGCACCTTCCGCAGCTCCCCTGTGCATGTGCAATTCATGCAGCAGCCACACTCATGCTGCTGCACTTGTGCAACACATGCAAGGGCACACAGATGTAAAAAAACTCATAACTACACACACACACACATTGTACACACTGAGGGGTTTGTGTAGGCGAGGGAGACGAGGCGTGCAGTGTTGGTTGTTGCTGAAGCAAGGAGAGTTTCAGAGGCAGGTTTGGTGTGGAGAGTGGCTGGGTTGGTGAGTGCTGGTGGAGTTGTGTGGCTGGGTTGGTGAGTGGTGGGTGAGGTGAGTGGCTGGGTTTGTGTGGGTTAGGGGAGGTGAGGGGGTTGAGTGTATGGCGGGCTTTTTGGTTGCTGCATGTGCACATGGAGGTGTGCAGGGCCTGCGGTTGCCTGACGGGGGAGATGTTGTCCATGGGGCTGAGGCACAGGGCATGGGTGCAGTCCCGCTGCAACACAGACCTGCAGCTGTGGGGACAGGCCAGGCAGGGCCTGTGCTGGCACGGAGCAGGAGGTGTGTGGAGTTGCAGGCTCGCCAGCCTCGCCTCTACAGGCCCATGGCCCAGCTCCAGGACATGCGTGAGGACCAGGTCATCTCCCTCTACCGCCTGAGCACAGGGGCTATTAGGGAGCTCTATGAGGACCTAAGACCTGACCTCAAGCCCCTGACTTGTTTGGTCAAGCTTCTTGGTGCCTTACATTTCTTTGCCTCTGGCTGTTTCCAGTCATCTGTGGCCGCAGTGGGTGGCATGAGCCACCCCTCCTTCTCATGCTGTCTCCACCAGGTACTGCGTGCCATGATCAGCTGGGTGGGGAATTATATTGCCATTCCCAACACTAGGCAACAGTGGGGGACCCTGAACCAGGCCTTTGAGGCATTTTCCGGGATACCACACATGTTGGGAGCTATTGATTGCACACATGTTGCCCTGGTTCTGCCCAGAGACAGGGAGGCAGTGTTCCGTAACCGCAAACATTACCATTCCCTGAATGTTCAGGTTGTATGTGATGCAGATATGCGCATTCTGAATGTGGTCCCTAGGTTTGCAGGGTCCACCCATGACTCCTATATCCTGCATCACTCGGCACTTTTCAGACAATTTGAGGTAGGACAGTATGAGAACTATATACTGCTGGGTGGGTATTTCACATCTCTGACATGCAGATGATGATCCTCTGACTAACCGTATGTGCACATGTCTGTCTTTGGAATGTATCCCTAGTTGTGTGTGTGTCTCATCTGTCTGTGTGTGATCTAACGTTGGGGGGGGGGGGGCCCGCCAGATCTTCCTTGCTATGGTGCTGTGTCTTCATGGTAGAATGCACGCTAGCATTTGTGTCATGGTTACAGATTATGTTGAATGCAATCCTTACACCTACCCCTTGTTTGGTGTGTCAGACCTTCAAACGCTGCTGCAGAGTTGTGTTGTCCCATCATGTGATGTTATATTTTTGTGTCACAATTGTTTGTGCTTTTGGTTTGCACGTACATACATTTCGCCATGTGTGTGGACATCAGTTCCTGCTTTAACGTATCACATTTCTTTCTGCAGGTGATGTAGGATATGGGTGTCGCCCCTGGTTGCTGACCCCTGTGCGTCAACCATGGACACGTGCAGAGATGAGGTACAATGAGGCCCATGCCTCCAGCCGCTCAGTCATCGAGCGCTCCTTTGGCGTTTTGAAAAGTTGCTTCAGGTGTCTGGATAGAACCAGCAGGGCCTTACAATACAAACCCATGACTGTGGCACAGATTATTCTGGCCTGTTGCATACTGCACTACATTGCTCTCAAGCATGATCTCCCAGTCCAAATTAATGAGGATCTGGAAGATGATCCTATGTGCCCTCCTGTACGTAGCCGTGGTGACACATGTGAGGGCACGGCAGTCAGGTGGCGGGTGATTGAGGAGGTCTTCTCTTGTAAGTACTGCATATGTTTGAACATACATTTCTTTATGTATGTGTTTACTACTACTACTGGTGAACATTTGTATCGCAATAGCAGTAAGACACAACACTGCACTGATATATGAGAGACAATGCCTGGCCATCAGATCTTACAATCTAGTCAGGTCTCAAACACAGAGGATGTGAGCAGGGCACCATAGTGGGTGGAGGTGAATTATGGGTGTCATGATTTGTAGGCTTGGGGGAGGTGGTAAAGTGTCACACATGAGTTGTAGCTGATTGGGTAAGGGGCTGCTGTACAGCCACAGGTAGTTAGATCCAGCCTTTGGGTGCAGCAAGGTGAAAGGCGTGTAGTCTGGGATCAGCAGTAGGTGAGCGGACCATAGATTTGACCAGTTGCCTAGACATGTGTGGTTCACATTTTGTAATATGAGGCGCTTGATTTTGTATGCTCTGCTGAGCAGGGGCTGTGTGTTACTTGTTTCGGTATAGTGCTACATATGACAGGTAGCACCATATACATGCTCAGTAGTAGTTGTATTGGTGGTATTTGGGATCATCAAGAAAAGGTACTGCAAAGCCACAGTGTGACTGCATGTATAGGTCAGCAGGCGGGCCTTGATATGGATGCGGAGACGGATAGGGAGCCTGTGAGGTGTCATGAGAGGGGGCATATTATTGTCATTTTTGCGTCTGGCGGTAGATTGGCCATTCAGTGCAGTGTTGCATATATCCACGCAGACAGAGATGATTCATAGGAAGATCAGCAAGATGTAGATTACAGTAGGCAGGTCGGGAGCTGATTAAGGGGTGGGTTTGCGTTGTAGTTGTGTGTTCAGGGGAGACTGGAGAAATATAGCTGTTGTCATCTAGAAAGATACCCCAAGCCTCAGCTACAAGCTGGGTATGTGTGGAGAGGAGGAAAGTGCAGTCCAAGACAACCCCTACATTGAGGACCATAGAGAATGGAAGGTGTGGCCACCCACACACAGACACTGTACTGGGAGGGTAGGGTTTAGTTGGAAATCTGGGACATCCCTTCTTTGCCCTTGTACATTTCACGCAGTGGGGTGACATGCAGCCAGCAATGTCATGTGGCAAGCAGACATTGGTGTGTGGTTTTGCAGAAATAGCTCTGCCGTAGAGAGATATATTTGCAGCTCATCAACACACAGCTGGTAATGTAGGTCATGGGATGAGATAGCCACACAAAGGAACTGGATATAGGGAGAGGGAAAGGAAGATGCCCCTGGATATATCCCTGTGGTACAGGTACTGGCAGCAGGGTAGCAGAGGACATGGCACCACCCGAACACACACTTAAGGGGCAGTGCAAGAGATATGGGGGGGGGGGCATAGGATAGTACAGAGGCCTTAGAGATGAGCAGGCACACAGTAGAGAGGAAACGGTTGTGTTCAACAGTTTTGGGGGCAGCAGTGAGGTCAGGATGGGGACAGACAGAGTAGGGGCCCTTGCATTTTGCCACACACACTTCAGTGAGAACTTTAGCATGACTTGAGTCGGAACAGTGTGATGGAGAACAGCCAGTCCTTAAAGGATATTTATTTATTTATTTATTTAATTCTCTTATATACCGCGCTATTCTGCATCAGTGTGGTTTTACATTGAACAAACTGAAATTACATTGAACAGGGCATTATAACTTGGAGATAACTATTTTACAGGGAACATGGGCTATGGAGGGTTAAGTGGCTTGCCCAAGACCACAAGGAGCACCTGTGGGACTAGAAACCCCAGTCCTTCCGGCCCAAGGTTGCTGTCCTCTAGTGGGATTTGAACCCCCGACCTTCCGGCCTGAAGTACCTTGCCCCAACCACTAGGCTACTCCTCCACTCCAATATTGGGGGCGTATGAGAGCTGCGAACATGAAGGTGCTGTGTGTGTTGCGCAGCTCCAACATGACATGTGTATGTTTCTCTTGTGATTCTCAATCCACAGGACTTCCTTGGTGACCCTCCTGGTCCTGTGGTGCAGTGCCAGCTGACTGTACGTCATTCAACATGCAGTAGTCTGGGGTAGGTGGACCTACCAGTAATCTGTCTGTGGGAACAATCAGGGGGAGCACATGTCTGAGGTAGTCTGTCATAGTGCACATATGTTGTTGTTCACCTCTTTGCATTACCCCCCAAAATCTATATGTTGCTATTGGCATACATATCCACATGTGTGCCTGGCCAGTTTGTTGTCTCCAACACTGTCTCTGAGACACATCCAACAGAGCTGGGTGTGTCTGCAGGTCCTAGGTGTCCTGGTGGTGAGCTGCACATACACCCTACCCTGACATTTGTAGCATCAGCCAGCAGCAGTGTATCATAGCATTTGACATGCCTTTACCTCCACTAATCTCGAATTGTGCACATACAGGCCGTATGCTACTGTTGGCACACTCACCTTAGCATAGTGTGTGTGTGTGTTTTGGTTGGCTGTGTGATGATACAGTGTGCAGGCATTTTCCATTATCATCTGGTGCGAGGGGTCTGTACACCTGTGGAGCAGTGGTGACTGTGCTATTTCTATCTTACTGCTGTTGACCATGTGAACATTGTGGGCATGTGTTGTGTGTTGTGAGCTGACCTATCTCTTGTGTGCTGACAGAACACTGCACAATAGCATTTATGTATCACAGATATCGCCATACTTTGGACATGCATCAACACTGGCTGGACATGGTAATTCTACACATTTCGATGACATCTTCTCCCTTCACTGTGACGTGTTGTGGCCTTTGCCAGCCTCAGAGGATCACGAGCAGACACTTGCTACAGACACATGGTAGGTTGCACCTTGGGTCTTTTGGGAATGACATCAGCCTTTACATGTTAGTGATTTGCTGTTTGTTTCATGGACCTTTCCTGTTGAGTCTCTGTACACCAACGCTGATGCACATGGGGTGTAGCTCTGCAATGCCTGTGTGACATGAGCATGGACATGACCATATCCAAGACACCCTCATCTGAGGTTCCATTTCCAAATGTCCACAACATGCAGTGTGTTCTGTGTTGTGATCATGTTATGTTTGCCTGTGTGATGTTTCATTACGTACATATTAATGTTTGACTCCCTGCAATGTGGCCTGATGTTGTGAGCAGCATACCAATACATTGTTTCTCCTTCTTCTGCACAGGCCGGTGGACACACATAGCACATCTACTACAGTGCATCCACAGTGACCATCACCCACCTGTTGGTGAGCACAACAACACCATGCAACTATCACTGGGAGAATGTGCCATAGGATGTTTGACCTTTGCGAGTGGGACACGTGCCTCGGATGGACATTATTGTTGGACTGCTACTTTGAGCATAACAGGCCTGTCCAACACACCGTTGCTACCTTGTCTGGCTGGGTGTTGTGCTCATCGCAGGAGACAAATATGACCTCTCCAGTAGTGTGGCATACTGCAATGTCACACTTGACTATGCATGCCCATGGTTTCAGGGACAGTCTTACCGGGACTTGTTGGGTAGCAAACACCCTTTGCACTGTGGACACTGTGTACTGGTCCCTACGTGTGCAGCAGGGATTGACATTGTTGCCGTATGTTGTACATCCATCTGACATTGTGTTGGTGTGTTTTGCCTATGTGTGTGACCTGAACCGCAGGATACCCTCATCTGTTTAGTTCAGCAGGGGCATACAGCCATGCATGTGGCACAGGGGGCGCATTGGGGAGGTCCTCTTGTTCATGTCGGCCCACCCTCCACTTGGACATGAGACAGTATTTGCCATCACACCACTTTACTGCACACCAGCTTTTTGGATTGATGTTTGCCCTCACCAAGGGTGTTACAGTGCAAGTGTGGCATCACTGTGTCATGTTTCAACGTACACGGTGCATGTGCATCTGACTGGATATGTTTGTGCAACACAGCATGGGACAATATGGCTTCTGTGTGGGTTACTGGAACTTGTTTGACCTTTCTTTCAATCTCTATAGACAGGTTATTGTGTTTGTTTATTATACAGATGTGTCGCTCTACATTGATTTACAAACCTAGCATTGCATGTCTGCACAGTCCTATTTATCCCCAGAGGTTCCGGCACTCACATTGCCCTGTTATATTTGGAGTGTGGCAGTGTGGGTATCCATTTTCTTCCTCGTTTGTGCATTCCATGTACCGTGATATATGTGTACAAACACTGTATCCACACCACCCATTGCAGGGGACCTTCTGCATAGTGTTATCTCTGCATGTGTCTGCAGTTCATTTTATTTGAATTCGCTGTGTTCATGTGCCTCTTGTACCTGTTACCATATCCTCATTTTGCATTTGTCAATTGTTTTTGGTTACATTATTGCCGCTTTGACACCTATATCAGGCATTATGTGGCAGCTGTAACATATATTTCGATTTCTGTATTTACACTTGCTTATTTTTAACAATGTATGCTGTTTCATTTATGTGCCTCCTGTATCTGCGCACAGATATGTTTTTGGGTAAAAATTATGACTACTGTGTGTTGGGCCCTCATCATGCTCTGCCTACTGTCTACATGCACACATATGTGAATGAGGCATTTGGGACGTGCGCCAGCATGTGGGGGGTGGGGGGCTAATGCATAGTGCACACCATGCACCTACTGCACAATATTTCTCCAGACTATCATCTGTAGATGGCCCAGTGACTTTTCTGTGACATGTGGGTTACTGTCCTGCCAAATGTGTTTTCACTTTTTTTCACAGTTATCCATAAACCTACGCTATGTCTCATGGTTAACAAGAATAAAAATATGTGTTGGACGTACATTTGTCTCTGCTGCTGCTTGACCACACTAACACACGTATTTAGTGATGTCCTGGGCAAGTACAAGGCCCACCTGTGCTCACATCCTTGTATGGTGCCAGCTGTCTATCTGTGAGCCATCTGCCACATCACTGAGTGTTACGAGTTCCCCTACACACATTCCCTTTGAGGTAATATCTTTGCATTGTGCTCACAGTGGTTGTTTGGGATAGTGGTTACAGACATGTGTTGGCACACCATAGGTTGCAGGTTTGATTCCTACACATTTTCTTTTGGGGGGGGGGGTGCTTACCTGACCATGAGCTGCCTGCAGGTTCATCACCTCTCCACACACCCTTACATCTCTTCACTGTACAGCACAATGTGCCCTCTGTGCTTCCTATCCATCACATATTAGCTGTAACATATGTCTCTTTCTTTGTACTGTCCATGCGGGCAGTCCACTTGGGGGACTGGCATTGCTGTTGTTCAGCTGATCTGAGCCATGCCTGTTTGCAGGTTCAATTCTCACATGCTCCTGTTCTGTTCCCTATTTTGGTGGCATATCACAGTCTGTAATTGGGACGAGAGCCACATATACCTACATGCACACACAATGAAATGTTATGCATCCTCTGCCACCCTTTCGGTCTAGGTTCTTTCCTCTTTTGCTTGCTCTATCCACTGCATAACAGTTCATTGTGTGTGTGCATTTAGTTATATGTGGCTCTCGTCCCTATTACAGACTGTGATCTGGCTGTACACACCAGTTCTGCATGTACATTCCATTGATGTGCAGGTTGCTGCCCCATGTCCTGCACTAGTACACATTTCTGCATTGTGGCTCTACCTGCTTGCCTCACCTGTGTCTGCTCTGCATGGCACTGCTACCCCTCTGTCCTCCTGTCATTGCACCTATCCTGCCACCTCTACCTCCTCTGATGGACACGTCTTCCCATCCTCTGCCACACACTGTCATTGTTGCATGGTACATTTCCATCACCCTGTGCATCGGTACAGCTGCACATGATATGTTTGTACACTTTACCAGCTGCCACATGGGCTGGCCGCAAATTTGTCTGGTCCATCAGCTCTGATCTACTTCTTTCCATCACTTGTGCATTGCCTTTCCTTGTTGCTCTATGCAGTGTGTCAGACGGCTGCCTGGGTGAGAATCTTCACAGTCTTGGCAAGTGCATATATCTATATGATTTGCAAGGGATTGTGGGCAATGTAGTTCATTCACACCAGACACAGCTGCTGACAATAATTTAGTTGTGCTCAAGTGTTAAAGCCAATAAGATATTTATTTATGGGGTTATTTCTCCCAACACAGATATGCTTGGTAGCACATAAATCAGGTTACTTGCTTCCAGTGTTTAACTTGGAAAAACAAAATCAAAATCAGGAAAACAACATTCAAACTTGTCAGGCATTAGCTAATGTTTTCTTAGCATATATCAAACAACAAACGAAAAGCCACAAAGAAAGAAAAAAACTGTTCTTTTCAGGTTAACTTCTGATAACTTCCCACATAGATTCAGAAGTGATTCTCTCCTAGCTCACAAGCAATTAGGTAAGGCTCAATTGCTAGTAGTTATCCAGCTGAAACCCCTTAGCTGGCTTGCTTTCTACAGCGTGGCCAGAAATCCTACACAGGAGCTTTTCTGAGTAGATTAAAGAACAAGTTTGTATTTCTTTGTGATGGTTGCTGTACTTTATAACAGAAAATCACCAAAGGAGTTTGGACAGAGAGCAGTCCATATAAACACATTCTTCATCTGCAATCATTCCCCCTTCTTCAACAAGCATGGGTTCAATATCATGGATTGGCACAGATGAATCTCTCAATGGAGCACTTTCAGGAGAATACTTGTTTCCCTGCTGTCTTTCAAGGTTATAGCTAGGGCATAGATCAGTGTTCATACCTGAGCTTCCATTGCTGTTAGAGTTCCTCTCTATATAGCCTGCCCAGTATTTTATTTATTTACATTCTCTTATATACCGCGCTATTCTGCATCAGTGCGGTTTACATTGAACAAACTGAAATTACATTGAACAGGGCATTATAACTTGGAGATAACTATTTTACAGGGAACATGGGCTATGGAGGGTTAAGTGGCTTGCCCAAGACCACAAGGAGCACCTGTGGGACTAGAAACCCCAGTCCTTCCGGCCCAAGGTTGCTGTCCTCTAGTGGGATTTGAACCCCCGACCTTCCGGCCTGAAGTACCTTGCCCCAACCACTAGGCCACTCCTCCACTTATGTATGTAGTCCAGTTCTTATGTCCAGCCTTCCAATCCAGATCCCTGGACACTGGATCTCTCTTCACATACCTTCTGTCACAGGTCTTAGGATCCCTTCCACGTGCAGCCGTCTCCCTCACAGGTAGCGTCTGGTGATTCCTAGCTCTGCAGCACCATTCCTCTGGCTTTCCCCAGTCCAATGGTGTATGCTGGCCCTTGAAATGCCTCCCAGTATACGTACTGCTCTGGACTCTTCTAGACCTCTCAAAGGCTTTTCTCTTCCTTTTCCAAAGGGTTTCTTTCCCTCTCTGTCCGTCCGGTTTGGCTTCTGCTTCTGATGATCCTTCAGATGAAACTGATGATCAAGCTCAAGCTGATTCTCAGGATAATGAGGATAATTCTCTGTAGAATAAACTCTAGCTTTATTCTGCCTAGATGAGTGCTCCCCCCTAATACAGCGCAGCTGTGCTGAATCAGGCCCTGCCCTTTGAGATGAGTGCTTAGGGATTACCTCATATCCCTCCAGATTGAACACACGTTTCCCCACTTCAGCTCCTCTAATGGCTGTTGGAAACCTGGTGCATTCTGGGACTGGTAGTCTTTTATAAGAAAATTCTGTTTTCTTATTTCTACCAGAACTGACAGGTTGCTTGTTCAGAGTCACTTCACCTTTTCTATAGCTCCTTCCTGAGCTATGATAAGCTTCCTTATCACAAGTGTTAGGGTTACATCTTTGTTTGGGCCATAACTTTCTGGCTTGTCAGCTTGGGGCACCTTACTGCCCTTGGCCACCATTTCTTGCATCACATATAGATCCTTGGGGCATCTTTGGTGGCACCATAGATTCTGACAGTTTATGGTGCACCTTATATGGTGCCTTGGGGGTTGGCAAACTTTTGTGCCGCCCTCTGTGGTACATTATGACCCGCCTTGGCTGGCGTGGTGGTTTATGATGTGCCTTCTGGTGCTCCCTAAAAGGTGCATTAGGTTACGGGGTGCGGGTATTTTTAGCTGGCAGCACAGACTGTTGGAATGTGTCTGACTGTTACAAGCAGGAAAAGGAATTGCTTTGGCACCCTTATTCATTGGGCCCGCTGAGGGATCAAACTCATGACTCCTGTCTGAGCAGTCATTGCATTAACCAGTGTGTTACACCTCTGTTGCTGTGATTGCAGGTCAGCGCGCAAAGTTAAGGTTAACACACGTTAACATGCCATGGATCCCTCTATCGCATGATAACGGACATGCACCCTCTATTGCGCGATAGCTGCCATTGCTACCTTAAGACCAGAACGCCCACTCCTTATATGGCATCCTTCACATTATCATTGCAACTAGCACCAGTAACATTAAGACAGTTTAGTAAACATACCCCTAAGGGTCCTTTTACTAAAGGTTAATGTGTGTTAATGAAGTTAATCCTTGTTAAGTGTCATGGCTCCCCCAGAAATAAAAGGTCTGGGGTACTTAACATGCAGTAAAACTCTAAGGGGAATGTTTACTAAACGCCAAAAATGTGTCGGTCCCTGTTAGTGTGCGTGTGCCATATAAGGAGTGGGCGGTTTAGGCAGAAAAAAGAAAAAACCCCGACCATACGTGTGCGCGTCGCGCTAATGTGCGGGGCCCACATTAGCGCGTGGGAAGGCTAAGTGGGGCACTGCTGGACACATATAGGAACAGAGCTGTAGCACAACGGTGAACACACTAACCACTGGTGCAGGGGCCACAGGTTCAATCCCCCATTGTGTGCAATGAAAAAGGCCAGCTGAGGCACCACCATGAATGTGTAAAAGTGGTTTATGAGGCAAAGTAATTTTGGACGGCATAAGGCAGCGCACTGTTCATTTTGTACGGCATAAGGCGGCGCACTGCTCTTGTTGGGCGGCACAAGGCGGCGCACTGTTCGTTTTGGGCGGCACAAGGCGGTGCACTGTTAATTGTGGGCAGCAGGAGGCGGCGCGCTGATGGGCATAAGGCTGCGTGCTGATGTGTGAGGAGGCAGTTTAATAGTGGGCGGCAGAAGTGGCGCACTGATGTATAAGAACAAGAACAGAGCCATAGCACAATGGTTAAGATACCGGCCACCCATGCAAGGATCATGGGTTCAATCCCCCGCTGTGCCCAATGAACACGGCTTGATGAAACATGACCTGTTATGGGCATTATTGCTCTAGGAAGCAGTATACGTTAAGGTGGCACTCTGTTAATTTTGGGCAGCACAAGACGGCGCGCTGATGGGCACAAGGCGGCGCACTGATACTACAGCACAGAAACACAGCCACAGCACAATGGTTAAGACACTGACCAATGGTGCAAGGACCAGGGGTTCAATCCCTCACAATGCCGAGTGAAAAAGGCTAGTTGAGGCAGTATGTATTATGCTGTAGGAGGCTTTTTAATTTTAGTTTGTGATAACTACTAGCAAACGCACTCTCACAGCATGTTAACATAAGGCGGCCCATAAGGCACATGTTACAGTGCACCGTCCGCCAAGGCACTCTAGAATGTCCCCTATAGGGCAGCATGTATGTTGCGACACAGGATAATGTATAGTGCACCCTATATGGATGGCAACCATGAAGTGCCCTATAGGGCGCCCCATAATAAAGCACCCTCAGAGGCACCTTATGGGTACAGTATGCTGAGGGTGTTATTGCTGGCATCAACATATGTACAGTAAATTAAAAAAATGCTTTGGACACCCCTATCACAGAACCCCACTGTGGGTTTGAACCCATGACCTCTGGCTACATAGGCAGTGACATAACCATTGGGCTACAACTCTAAGCAAACCCCTGGCTGGCTGCAGATAGCCTGCACGTCACCTCACAGACAGTCTGCTGTTGTAAACAGGATAGGGTTAGGCCACCCGTACCCATGATGCACTGCACATGCAAATCAGCTGTCCACAGATGCACACAAGATGGGAAATGCACCCCTAAAGCTCCCCGGCCTGGTAGGGGGAAGTGTCCGTGTGCACCCACACAGCACCTCGGCCTGGTAGGGTGTCCTGAGTGGGAGGACAAATGGCAAAGAGTAGCTAAACACCATCACATTGTGTGGTTACTGTGCTCACCCTGAGTGTGTGATGTTGCGCCCAGGACCAGGTCCACAACACCTTCCATGGCTGAATGCGGCCATGCCAGAGCTCCAAAGTAGCAATAACCTGTGAGATAGGTAGGTGCTGCATAAACATCTTGGAAATCTCTGTCTGTCTCTGTTAGTGGAAACACCACCCCACACACCCCCCCCCCGCTGGCAGTAGAGTGGATCATCAACCCCGGTCCTGCTGGGGAACAGACACCCCACAAGGCAGTCCAAGCAACTCCACACAGCCATAACACAATATCAGACAGACATTTGGCCTGGATATTCACAGATGCACCCTACCACTATCTGATATTCTCCTACACCAAGCCATCAGCCACTGCACCCTGCAAGGCGCTCCATCAAGACACATACCAGCTGTGAACAGTCTGCTGGTTGGTCCTGATGGAAATGCATGCACCCAAAACTGGGGTGGCAGCACACACACAAGCAGATAAGTGAGTGAAGAGGCCCCAACAGGAAACCCATATATATCACATGAGAGAAACACAATACAGCACTATGGGGGTGCCTAGCCATGCTGCCGTCACTGCACACTCAGGGTGAGAGTGATCCCCCAGCAGCACATACAGAGGTCACCCTGTCTGTGTAGGTGGTGGCAGGGCACTACCATGTCCCTGCCAGTGCCCTATGCCCCGTGCAGCTGCATCCTGGTCAGCCCACCCTGTCTGAGATATACCCATGGTCCCTTGCTACTCATTATGCACATTGGCTGGCCAATACTGGCAACAGTGCTGGCAGTGTGGGCTGTGGACGGGGCTTGCAGCCAACACCCACTGTATAGACACACACACACTTCCACACCTATGCCATCATGGTGCTACTATTGAGGAGGTAATTAGCCTTGCCCACCAAACCGGTCCTGGGCATGGCAAGGCATGGATATGGTACGCAGTAATGCTGGGGGTCACTCCCCAGGGTGGTAAACACCATCAGAGGCCAGGCCTGGCGCACGCACCGCAAACACCTAACAGATTGTTCGGATGGGGTCAACCAGCAGTATGTGCGTAACGTATGGATATCTATCTGCCAGTACTCCTAGCAAACGTCTCAGAGCTGTGTACCGTATACCTCAGGTGTAGGGTGACATTGCTAAGGTATGCAGGTGCTAGTATTGGGAGATGCACGCAGGGTCCAATGTTCTGCCTCTCCAGGGCACATTGGCCAATGGGGCCTGTGGGTGAGGGTGTGGGTGTGTCTGCCCCTGTTGGCTGCTGCTTTACAGCAGAGATTCCCAACTCCAGTCCAGGTTTGCATCACACTGTTCGGGTTTTCCTGCTGTCCCTCATGAATATGCATGAGCTACATCTACATGCCATGGGGGTGGTGCATAGATATACAGCACAGGCATTTGTATGAGTGGCAGCATGGAACCTGACTGGTGTGTGGCCCACCAGGACTGCATTTGGGAGATTCTGCTCTAGGTACTGCCCCTGTTCATGGTGTCTGTGCTCAGTGGGGTAAAAGATAGACGTATTACCATTGCATATGTCCTCGCCACGAAAGGTGTGTCCGTACTATCACTGTTTAGTTGTGGGAAAAATATGTGGGCAGGATTGGCAGTAGCCCCAGCTGGGCTTTGAACCTGTGACCTTTTGTTCTTGCATGCACTGTCTGTGTGCACTGCACCACCGTGTAGCCACACATTGGCTGGGTTCCCTGGAACGTCCATGACTGTGGATCCGGCAGGGCCTGTCTCTTGCAGTGGACTGTGCCAGCCTGCACATGGCTAGGCCTCTGTCTTGTGTGGCTAGCAGCCACTGCCCCCTGCACCACATGTACTCGTCCGCCAACATGCTGGCATGAGCTTCTCTCAGAAAAAGCAGATGACCTGATGGCAATGTGGCAGTACAGGACTGCATTTGGGGGACTTGGCTGTAGGTAATGCCCATTGTTGTGGTGTGTGTGCAGTGTTGGGTAAAATATGGGTGTTTTCCCCATGCTTATGTTCCCTGCAATACAGGGGAGTCTGCGCTATCTTTGTTTAGTGGTGGGTAAAATATAGGGACTGGGCTGGAAAGTGCCCCAGCTGGGACTTGAACCTCTGACCCTCTGGTCCTAGAGGTTCTGGTTCTGTCTGCTACACCACACTATGACCACAGAGACAGTGCAGCCCCTGGAGGTAGTAAACCTGGCAGGATGGAGTCGCAAACCCTGCTCTACGCATTTTTACTGTGGGCACATGCACCCTGTCTGGTGACAAACGTGCACATAAACCCCGGAGATGACCACGGAAAATGGGGGACAAAATATCACCACGCTGGGCAACAGTGATATTAATGGGCAACCATAGAAAACACTCTCAGGAAAGCTCCAAAAAAAGGAAATGTTTTTTGGAAGAGTCTCCGCTCCGTACACCTTTCCAAAACTCATTTCTTTTTGCTGGAGCTTTCCTGGGTGTGTTTTTTAGTTTTTCCCATTACTATAACTGTTCCCCAGCTGAATTACTATTTTTACAATTTTTGTTGTGGTCCTTTTCTATTTTTAATTCCACTTTTGGGCTGTGCACATGTATCACACTGCTCACGTTTTGCAGGTTTCCCAGGTTTTGCTGTACATTGCTGACGTAAATGGTTTCTCTTCCCTTTAAATGCATTCTACCGCGAGTGATTCACTTGCGCTATTTTTCCTTTGAAATTCAGCCCCGATAATGTGTGGGGCGCCTATACCCTCCCCTTCCTCGCCCATTCTGCCCGTCTCTCCGCCCCTCGGGGGTCTTCCTCCGCCCTCCGTTAGCCGTTCCCCGCCTCCATCGGACATTTGCGGGCCCGTACTTGTGCGGCACCCATTAGTGTGACGCGCACGGGTGCGTGGCTTCATCGCACGTGTGCGGGGCGCTTAAGCGCACTTAAATCAGCTTTTAGTGCGCTATTGTGTGGCTGCGCACATTGGCGTTTTTTAGTAAACAGACCCCTAAGTTGTTGCCTTGTGAAACTGAAACACCGAACGGCAAAACCTGATTTTACAAGAGGTGTTTTGAGTCCTATATTTTAAGAATCCCTCTTTTCTTTGATTATGGTATGATAGTATATATACTTCTGGACATTATGGTGTCTATAGCCATCCAGCATGTCATGCATTGCTGGAATGACACTTCTGGGCTTAATGTAACATTTTTGTGGCATGCGGTTTGCCAGACCTGTAAGTTAGAGGGGGCTGTCTCCATTTCCTCTAATCGTATTGCCAAGGTTGAAAGGATCTGGAGATTGTTATCTATGTACTTATCCATTTCATGAAATGTCATTTTATGTTGACTTCTGGGGAAAAAATATCTCTTTCTTGAAATTTTTTTGGTGTCTTTGGGAATATATGTTGTTGTTGGTGCTCTGATTTTTATATAGAACTGGAAATACATTGTGCCAAACAGTAAGGTCCTGAAACTTGGGCTCCGGTCTACTGAAACATAGAAACATGACGGCAGAAAAAAGACCACATGGCCTATCTAGTCTGCCCTTCTATATCAACTGTAATAGTCCTCTGTTTACCTTTAGAGATCCTCTATGTTTGTCCCATGCTTTTTTGAATTCAGATATTGTCCTCATGTCCACCATCTCCACCGGGAGACTATTCCACGCATCTACCACTTTTTCCGTAAAGACATATTACCGCATATTACAACTGAGTCTATCCCCTTTCTCTCTCATGCTATGTCCCCTGATAGCAGAGCTTGTCTTCAGTTGAAAGAGACCCTCCAGGGAACCTGGTAGCACACTGTAATTCAGGTATTTAAATGTCTCTATCATATCACCCTCATCCCGCCTTTCCTCTAACGTATACATATCAAGATCTTTAAGTGTGTCATAATGAAGACTATTAACCATCTTAGTAGCCATCCTCTGCATCGACTCTGCACTGACTCCAACCTGCTTATATCCTTCTGAAGGTGCGGTCTCAAGAATTGCACACAATACTCCAAACGAGATCTCACCAGAGACTTATACAGAGGCACTATAACCTCCTTTTTTCTTCTGGCCATTCCTCTCCCTATACACCCAAGCATCTTTCTGGCTTTCAAAGTCACCTTTTCTATCTGTTTAGCTACTTTATCATCAGACACAATTACACCCACTTTATGCTCCTCTTTTGTGGACAGAAGTACCTCACCCCCTACATTGTACCACTCCTTTGGAGTTTTGCAGCCCAAATGCATGATCCTGCATTTTTAGCATTAAATTTCAGCTGCCAAATTCTAGACCATTCTTCAAGCTTAGCTAGATCCCTCCTCATGTTATCTACACCTTCCTGGGTGTCTACTCTATTGCAGATTTTGGTATCATCTGCAAACAAGCAAACCTTACCCAACAGCCCTTCCGCAATATCACTAACAAAGATGTTGAAAAGAATCGGACCAAGGACAGATCCCTGTGGCACACAACTGGTAACATCCTTCTCCTCAGAGTGATCTCCATTTATCTGTACCCTTTGTCACCTTCTACTCAACCAATTTCTAACCCAATAAGTAACTTCAGGGTCCAACCCTATGGTGCTCAGTTTGTTTATAAGTCGCCCGTGTGGATCTCTAAAGAGCTCATCAAAGGACTAATGACTGCTACTGGGTTACATTAAAACTCATCAGTAGTTTAAACTTTCTGTACAGATTTTATAGGAATAATATAAATATATGTTTTATATTGCACCTACATAAATTATATCATCTATAGCTACATATCTACATTTCTCTGTCTATATATGGCCAAAGATGCTAGCAGCATGCGTCCAAAATAATTAGGATTGTCCCTGAGCCAAAGAACAAAGAATCTAAACCAGAGAGCGATGATGGAGAATCAAACAAGCATCTCCATGATCTACCCATTATGATAAGCAGGTTATTTATGCCGTCACATGTATGCATTACCTGAGCTAAAATTTGGATGGGAAGGTTTCTCTCGGGGCAGTTTCTCCAAATGGGTTTGTTTTGTGTATACTGTGACAGCAACAAACCTCATGCCTAAGTCAGAGTCCATGGAGTATCAGTCTCTCAAATTTACCGCTAACACTCGCCATAGTACTTGCATTGTTCTTCTGGAGTTCATAAGATGTTACATGAATAGGTTACTTGTCAAGATATGATTGTAAATTCTTCTTAATCAGGCCTGTGGCTCCCAATACAATGGGAAATATTTCTGTATCTTTCTGCCACATTTTCTTGGCTTCAGACTTCATTTATTGGTACTTCAGAATATTCTCCCTCTCCACGCGATTCACAGAATAATCACTTGGAACTGACATCTCGATCATCAATGCAGTTCTGGTTTTTCTCTCCATTACCACTACGTCGGGTTTCCTCACATCCAGCTTCTTATCTATCAGAATGGGAATATCTCAAGTTATTATTATGTTTTCATTCTCCATAACTCTCTTAGGATCATTATCCCAGTGCTTTTCTGGTACAGTGATGTTTTAGTGTTTGCAAAGTTTCCAATGAATAAGATACGCCACCTTGTTGTGCCCTTCTGTAATGAAATTTTCTGCTATCAGAACTCAACCAGCTACAAGATGAGCAATAATTTCTGGCTCTTTCTTATAGAATCTGCATACGCCTGTTTTCTCTGTTTTCCCTATACTTGCTATGAACCATTCTGAGGACAATTTCTCCAAATGAGTTAGTTTTGCTAACAGGGTAGCTTGTGAATTATTACTACTACTACTACTATTAATCATTTACATATCACTACAAGACCTACGCAGCACTGTACATATACATATAGAAAGATGGTCCCTGCTCATCAGAACTTAAAATCTAAACAAGACAGACAATACAATAGCTGAGAATAGGGGTACAAAAGGGAAGGGTAATGAGACACACGGAGAACAAGGGGTCAGGATCCAAAAGTGGCCTCAAAGAGATGAGCTTTTAGCATGGATTTGAAAAGGGGCAGAGATGAAGCCTGATGTACAGACTCAGGTAGTTTGTTCCAGGCATAAGGCACAGCAAGGTGAAAGGACCGAAGTCTGGAGTTAGCAGTGGAAGAAAAGGGCATAGAGAGAAGTAAGACAGCAGAAGAGTGAAGTTCATGAGGCAGGATGTAGGGAGCGAGGGGAGGGGAGGGGAAAGGTAGCGAGGAGCAGAAAAATCAATGCATTTGTAGGTCAGGAGAAGTTTGAATTGGATACAAAATGGAAGTCAATGAAGTGACTTGAGAAGAGGGGTTATATGAGTACAGCAGGGCTAGTGGAAGATTAGGCGCACAGCTGAGTTCTGAACAGACTGAAAGGGAGAGAGACGATTCAGAGGGAGGAGGTTGCAATGAATTACAGATAACAAAGGTGGTAGCGATAATGTAAAACCTTCAGTAGAAGATCACATCCCTAGTGCAGCCATGGGCCCACTGTCACAGGAGATAGACTGCAGGAACTAATGAAAAAGTTAAGAGGATTGAAAAGTCTTAGGTGGACGTCTGAAGAAAAAATAGAGATAATGTACAGCTATTCTCCACATACCCTGGCTTAAGAGTCAAGTTCACTGCTGTCATGGTATGTGCAAAACTAATTCATTTGGAGAAATTGCCAACAGGATATGTGAATAATCCCTGCTTGCTGACTACATCCCCAAAGGTGAAGCCTTCAAGACTTTATGGAATTTGGGAAAAGATGATTCCTGAAGCAATTAGTTCCTGAAACATGAGTTCCATAAGGTGGGACCTAACCATTAGAAAGTTAAGTGACTCAAAGTCTGCAAAAGCAGGCGGGGGGGAGGGAGGGAGATAGATGTAGAGCTTAAGACGAATGAAAGATATGTGAGGGAGTGTAAGGAGTGATAAGAATACCAACGGCAGGGAGTTAGTCAAGATAACAGGCACAATAAAACATGGATAAAACTTTAAATTTAAGATGGACGGTGATAGGGAGCCTGTGAAAAGAGGTGAGGAGTGGAACCTCATGAACAGAATGCCAGGAAACGACTGAGAGTTTCTTATGGTGATGGATTGGCTTAACTGTAAGCATTTGATGGAGGAAGGGGGAGGCCATGATAAAGAGAATTACAATAATCAAAGCCATGATCAGTGATTTGAGGTTTCACAGACTGGACTGAATGGAGCACAAGGAATGAGGACTTCACAATGGCACTGAGCTGTGGTTTAAAGGCAAGATCTGAGTCCAGGATTATGCCGAGCTACTTGAATCCTAGAAAGGAAGAGAGAGAGGATAGGGCAAGGGGGGGGGGGAAGAATGGGGGCCAGGCAAAAGAGGGAATTTGCACTTGGTAGCATTGAGAACAAAGTGGTAGTCTTTTAGAAAGAAGGCACTATGGAAAAGATTTGCATATCATTGGCACAGAGATGTCGACTACGGCTTAAGGACTGAATAAGTAAAGGCAGATGGGTGAGGAAACTACTGAAAAGGGAAGAAGCAAGCAGGGAACCTTGTGGCACACATAATTCAGAGGATGAGAAGAGGAGAGACACTGGTTAGCCAGGATCTGAAAGGAACGCTGATTCAGGTAGGAAGACAACCCTTTCAAAAATGAATTGTGAAGGCTTAACTCATGAAGCCTGGATAGCAGGATAATATGATTTATGGGATCAAAAGCTGAAGATATTGAAGATCAAAGGAAACAAGAATAACTGATTTGCCTTGGTCAAGAGAAGTCCAGATTTTGTTATGTAGAATGGGTAGCAGAGATTCAGCACTGGGTATAGCTGAAAGTCTTCTTGCCTGGAGGGCAAAGACAAATATTTCTCCAGGAAATGAGGAGTAAGCTCTGTATGAACAGCCACTTCCAAAATGTTGGGGAGGAAGAGGAGGTCAGAGATGATTTCTTTTGAGTTGCAACACCTTAGTTAGGTTGTTCCACTCTACTAGAGCTCTTCACTGCTATTCACTGCTAATCTACAAGATTTCTTAGAGTAAAATCTCAATTGAATATCCATTTCTGATCTTAAAAAGTGTTGAGGGACATACAGTATAACTCCACATATTTAGTCAAATAATTAGGACCCTCACCACAAATTATTTTATGCATTATTATCAATAATTTCAATTTCATTCTGTGTTCCATAGGTAGCAATGCAACTGTTTTAGGACTGGGGTTACATGGTCCCATTTATCAGCTGTTTTGATCATTTTTGCAGCAACATTTTGTATTAATTGTAACCTTCCATAGAGCTTTTTCTCTAATCCTCGATAGACCAAATTACAGTAATCTAGTTTAGCAATCATCATTGTTTGAATGACAGTTCTCAGATTATCTTCTGAAACATAGGACCTAATGTTTTATTAAATAAAGGTTAGCATAAATAGATTTAGTTACCTCTGAAATTTGTTCTTCCATTGTTAATGCCGAATCTTGGATTTTTTTCTAGGCTTTTAAACTATGGGGTATGTTTACTAAACTGTCTTAATGTTACCGGCGCTAGTTGCAGCGATAATGTGAAGAATGCCATATAAGGAGTGGGTGTTCCAGTGGCAAGGTAGCTAGAATCTGTATTGCGTGATAGTGGGCGCCGTGGCATATTAACGCGCATTAACCCTAAATTCATGCCAGCACAGTGTTAGAAACTATAAAGGTGTAGCCCACTGGTTACTGCAATGACTGTGGAGGTAGAGGTCATGGGTTTGATCCTGCAGTGGTGTTATATAAGAAGGCTGTCTGAGGCAATTCCTTTTAATCTAAATCAGTGCTGTCTGAGGCATTTCCTTTTTTAAGTTAAATCAGTGCTGCCAGCAAAAACACCCTCACAGTGCCGTAACATAAGGTGCCGCATAAGGCGCCCTATAAGGCACTCCATAGGGCACATTATAAAGTGCCCTGTCTGCCAAGGCGCCGTCTAATGTGCCCTATAGGGAGCTTTATAGGGTGCCTGATAGGGTGCTTATGAGGCACCTTAAGGTTACAGCACTGTGAGGGTGCATTTTGCTGGCAGCACTGATATAAATTAAAAGGAAAAGCCTCAGACAGCCTTATTAAAAAACACCACTGTGGGACGTAACCAGTGGGCAACATCTCTACAGCTACTAACGCACCACTGGCTGGCTACAGAAAGACTGTAGGTCACACAAACTATCTGCTGTGGCTACCAGGATAGGGTAAACCCACCTGTACCCATGATGCGCTGCACATGCAGATCAGCAGTCCACAGTTGATCACAAAATGGGGTATGAACCCCCACAGCACCTTGGCCTGTTGGGGGGAACTGACCGTATGTGTTACTGGCACAGAGTAGCTACAGACCTTGAGATTGTGCGGGTCCTGTGCTCACACTGAGGGTGAGGTGGGGCACCCAGCACCAGGTCCGCAGCACCTGGCTTGGCTGATATAGGCTATGCTGCAGGTCCCCATCAGTGCCAGTGTGTGATAGGTATCCTTGCAGATACACCTGTGTACATCTGTATTTCCCAGTCACGTCTAGCCCTTGTGGACTATGATGCACCCAGAAAAGTGCATATCCTGTGTGGGTGCCATGGTCACATGTTATAAGTGAAGGGGGGTGTTTGGACCCAAAAACAGGTTATGTTGCACCACCCAACCCACCCTCTGTGGCTCAGGGTGAAGGATAGGATCTTCCACCAACAGATCCACATTCTACATCTCTGCAATGGTGGCAGTAGAGGGGACCATCTACCCCAGCCCTGCTGGGGAGCGGGCACCCTACAGCGCAGTCAATGCAGATCTGCACGCATCACAGAAGGCGATGGCAAATAGGCAGAATGCTGGAAAAGCTCAGCTGCCCCCACCACTATCTGACATTCACCAGCAGAGGGCACAGTCAGTCTCCTCCCAATGCACCCTGCAAGGTGTTCCAGCAATACACATGCTAACTGCAGAAAGTCTCCTAACTAGTACATAGTGCATGTTCCTGGAGGAACTGTGTGCACCTAAAAATGGGATGTGAGCGCAAACACACCAAGCAGGTATGCCAGTAATTGGGTCCCAGAAAAAGGAACCCATAAATAACACAAGAGAAAAATATCTTATAGCACTATGGGGGAACCTAGCCATGCCATAGCCACTGATCAGTCATGGTGAGAGTGACCTCCCAGCATGACATGCTGTGGCCACCCTGTCCGTGCAGGTGGTAGTCAGGCACTACAATGTCCCAGCCATTGCCCTATGCCCTGTGCAGATGCATCTTGCCCAGGCCACTCTGTCCAGGCCATACCCACAGTACCTTGCTCCTCATTATGCACATTGGCAGGCTAACACTGGAAACAGTGCAAGCAGTGTGGGCTCAGTAAGGTGTAGGCAGCCACAACACACTGAATAGACATACACACACTCCCACACCTATACCAGCATTGTGCACATATAGAGGTTTGTGGCAGCCCGGGCCACCACACCAGTCCTGGGCACAGTGCGGGCATTGCTATAGGTATGCAATACTGTTGGGGTCACTCCCCGGGGTGGTAAACACTGTCAGAAGCAAAACCTGAAATACACTCCACAGATATCAGAAAGTTTGCTATGATGAATCTCTGTCAACAAATCGTGTTTAACTTAGGATTTGTTAGCTAACATTAATCATAGCAACCTTTTGATATATGTGGAACGTGTTCCAAAGTTTAGGGCGGCATTGCTAAGGTATGCATGTGCCAGTATTGGGAGATGCTGCTCCGTGCAGGGCCCAACAGCCTGACTCTCCATGAGTCTTTGGATAGTGGAGCCTGTGTGTGTGGGTGTTTGTGCCCCTGTTGGCCGCTGCTCTAGGGCAGATGTTCCCAACTCCGGTCCTGGTGGGCCAAATACTGTTCAGGTTTTCATGCTGTCCCTAATGGATATGCATGAGATACATTTGCATACAATGGGGGTGGTGCAGACAAATGCAGCACAGGCATATTTATTAGGGACAGCATGAAACCTGAATGGCGTTTGGCCCTCCAGGACTGCAGTTGGGAAACTCTGCTATAGGGATTTCACATGTTTATGGTGTCTGTGCTCTGTAGGGTAAAATATAGGTGTTTCAGGCATGTTTATTTTATCTGCAATAAAGGTTCTGTCTTTATTATCATGGTTTAGTACTGGGTAAAATATGGGGACAAGGTTGGCAGGAGCCACAGCTGGGACTTTAACTTGTGAACTTCTGCCCCTGAACACACTGGCTGTGTGTACTGCATCAAACTGTTGCCATTTTACAGTAGGGCTCCTTAGGCTATGTGCCATATTAGGCACCCCTGGACAGGGCACCTTAGAGAACATCCTGGGTTACGGAACCATAGGTTATGGTGGCCTAACAAGGTTATGGTGCCCTAGGTTAGTGTGGCCTAAGGGCTGCAAGGTGCTGCAGGATGACATGCATGACCTGTGAAGAACAGAGATAGATGTAGCCCTAACACTAGATAGAGCACTCAGGAAAGGCAATGAACAGGTGAGTGAAGGAGGGAGAGCTGGGAGCCACTGGACCTGCCATATCTGTGGGCATCTCATATGGCTGCCAGTATGATAAACATGGTGGGTGCAGCTGTACCACAGTACAGGGTGTTGGCAATGTAAAGTACTGGAAAGACAGTTGGTGGCAGACAATGGGAATACATGTTTCCCAGTGGAGGCGGAGGTGGCAGGATAGTTACAATGATGGGTGGACAGAGGAGTGGTGGTGCCATGCACATAAGGCACATGTGAGGCAAGCATGAAGAGGCACAATGCAGGAAAGGGTAGCAGTGCATGACATGGGGTGACAGCCTGCACAGGCAGACAGGACTCTACACAGCTGACAGACGCAGATAGACGGACCGAGGGAATGTTGGCAATTCTTGCGAGTTTATTATGGGCTGGCAGCACAAATCTGCAAAAACATGACTGTTACAGGCATGCACACTACTTGAGTAGGACAGGCATGAGAGGAGGGAACAATGAGGAATTGAACCCATGAACACTGCCAAGAATGGCATTGTATTAACCAGTAGGCTATACTTACGTGGTATATGTCACAGCAATGGCTGGGTAAAGAAGGACTGTAGGTCACCGTACAATCTGTCTGCTCTGTGTGCCAGAATAGGGTAATCCCACCAGTACCCAAGATGCAATGCACATGCTGAATAGTTGTCTAAAGCTGATCAGCAAAAGGGGTCTGCACCTCTCTGGTACCTCAGCTTGGAAAGACGAAGTGACAGTACTTGATACTGGCATAGAGTAACTACAGACCATGCAATTGTGCAGGTTCTGTGTTCTCCCTGAGGAATAGGATGGGTGCCCAGCACCAGGTTTGCAGTACATGTGGTGCTAGAGATACCTACAAAAAGGGTGATGTGGGCCCTTTAGGGTATGTAGTGTATACCACTTTGACTTATAAAGGCACTGCTGCACAAACCTCATGCAGGTCTAGATACCCCTCTGCCCTGAAAAACAGGTGCCCATGTCAACCAGACCCTAAGACAGGATACACACTAAATCTGGGTGGTGTCTGGTCCCAGAGGGCCACATGTGTAAACCGCACTGATGCAGAATAGCGCGGTATATAAGAGAATGTAAATAAATAAATAAATAAAATAAAATGTGACTGCAGGATACAGATGGACACCAAATTACCTTCAGCTGCACTGCAAGGGACACCTGTCACACACTGGTAGTGATGGGGATGTACAGCAGGACCTATCTCTAGCACCACATGTACTGCGGACCTAGTGCTGGGCACCCATACTATCCCTCAGGGTAAACCCAGAACCTGCACAATGGCATGGTCTGTAGCTACTCTGTGCCAGTATCACACACTGTCGGTTCATCTTTCCAACCTGAGGTACCGGAGAGGTGCAGACCTCATTTGGTGATCAGCTGTTGACTGCTATTCAGCATGTGCATTGCAACATGGGTACTGGTGGCACTCAGAGCAGACAGTTTGTGCGGTGACCTGCAGTCCTTCTGTACCCAGCCATTGCTGTTACATACACCACGGAGGTATAGCCTACTGGTTAATACTATTTCATTCTCGGCAGTGTTTATGGGTTCAGTTTCTCATTGTTCCCTCCTCTCATGCCTCTCCTACTCAAATAGTGTGCATGCCTGTAACAGTCATGTTTTTGAATATCTGTGCTGCCAGCCCATAATACCCTTGCCACAATTGCCAAAATTCTGTCGGTCCGTCTATCTGCGTCTGTCAGCTGTGTAGAGTCCTGTCTGCCTGTGCAGGCTGTCACCCCATGCCATGCACTGCTACCCTTTCCTGCATTTTGCCTCTTCATGCTTGCCTCGCCTGTGCCTGATCTGCATGGCACCACCACTCCTCTGTCCACCCATCATTGTAACTATCCTGCCACCTCCGCCTTCACTGGGGGACACGTATTCCCATCGTCTGCCAATAACTGTCTTTCCAGTACTTTACATTGCCAACACCCTGTGCTGTGGTACATTTGCCCCCACCATGTTTGTCATCAGTACTGGCAGCCACATGGGATGCACACAGATATGGCATGTCCAGCAGCTCCCAGCTCTCCCTCCTTCACTCACCTGTTCATTGCCTTTCCTGAGTGCTCTGTCTAGTGTTAGGGCTACATCTGTCTCTGTTCCTCACAGGTCATGCTTGTCATCCTGAGGCACCTTGCAGCCCTTAGGGCACACTAACCTAGGGCACCGTAACCTTGTTAGGCCACCTTAACCTATGGTTCCATAGCCCAGGGTGCCTTCTATGGTGCCTTTCCCAGGGGTGCCTAATACGGTGCTTAGCCTAAGGAGCCCTATAGGGTGCCTTATGGGGCACCTTACGAGGCACCTTACAAGGTACCTATATGGCACCTTACAAGGCACCTTATAATGCACCTTGCAAGGCACCTTATAAGGCATCTTACAAGGCATCCTTACAAGGCACCTTATAAGGCATTATAAGGTGCCTTGTAACGTGTGTTTGCTGATATGGCTTGTTGTAACGATGCACCGCCCACGCCTTTATATGGGCATCTGTACCTTTACCGCAGAACCTAATGCGAGTGACAATACCGCAGTTTAGTAAACATACCCCTTTATCTCCCTAGAATGTCCTGATGTGACATTGACCCAGTCAATAGCGGGGTAATTGAAGTCTCCCATTATAATTGTATTGTAAACTTTGCTAGTTTCCTTAATTTCTGTTAGTAATTCATTATCTGTCTATCCATTCTTGCCAGATGGACAGCAATACACCCTCACTGCTATTCCCTTTCCCTTCTCATATAGAATTTCTATCCATAATAATTTTGCAGAGCATTTTGTTTCCTGTAAAACTTTTATTCTGTTGACTCAATGCTCTTTTTAACAGCACCACTCCTCCACTTAGTTGATCTACCCTGTTGTTAGTAAGGGCCGTCGAGTCAATGTCAACTCATGGTGATGCTCTGGATAGTTGTTCTAAACAGTGTTTGGTCTTCAGTCAGGCAGCTAATTGTTGATAGAGTGGCATCCATAGCTGTTCTTATTGTATTTATCCACTGCATTACTGGGCTGTCTCTTTTGCACCAACCTTCAACCTTGCCAAGCATGATGCCTTTCTCTAATGATCTTTCTCATCGCATGATGTGTCCAAAGTATGAAAATGGAAGTCTTCTCATTTGAGCTTCTAAAGAAAGCATAGGCTTGATCTCCTCTTGTACCACTGATTTGTTCTTCAGGCAGTCCCTGGTATGCACAGTATCCTTCCTGTCTTTCTACAGTATTTCACTGTCCAACATTTGCACCCATATAATGTTATTGAAAATCTCACACAAACTGGAGTATTCCAAAGATGTAAACTACTATCACACAAACAAACTTTGGGAAAGCATACAAAGGAGAAAAGGGATCTCAGCATCTGCCAAAAGATAAAACATTCCATTCAGCTCGTTTCAGACCACCATCATTGATCTAAAGAAACTCCTTGAGAAAATTACATTCATGTAAAGTTAATAAAATTATGTTCTCAGTAAAGAGCCTTGTATTAAAGTGCCTTGATATTGTTTGTGCAAATTCTCTTCTTTAAAGTACCTTATTAACAGCTCATTAAAATGCTTTTGCATTAAAGTGCTTTCATTTCTTTAAAGTGCTTTATCGATATAATGTTATCATTTAAGTCTAGGCATTCAGTAATTTAGGGGCCATGGCTCTGATATCGAATGGAAGCCGCTACCTCTGTTTAGTAAACATACCCCTTAGTACCAGTTCACTTGTCTTAGCGTAAGAATGCCGACATTCAGTAACATAGTATAGTATCACTTATCTTGGTATAGAGAAGCCATTGCTTTACTTTAGCATTATAAGCTGTAGTTCATTGAAAGCTGTAACAAAGTAACATAGTATATGACGGCAGATAAAGACCAGTGTGATGCATTTAGTCTGCCCAGCAAGGCAGAAAGAGTAGGTGCACTTTTCACTCTGTGCAGGTCACCCCTCCCCATGCCTTTGTTTAGTGGTGTACCCACTGCTCCGTGTAGGTCACCCCTATTTGTTAAGATGTAAGAGATAGTTATGCTTATTTTGATTTTACCCTGTTGCTATTAAGGGATCCACTGTATCTGTCCCAGGCCATTTTAAATTCTGTCATTGCATTTGCCCCCACCACTTCCATCGGGAGGGCATTCCAAGCATCCACCACCCTTTCAATGAAAAAGTATTTCCTGACATTGGCTTTCATTTCACCCCTTTCAGCTTCATGTTATGCCTTCTAGTTTTACAGTTCCCCCGTCTTTGGAAGAGGTTTGTTTGTCCATTAATATTCTTTAAGTATTTAAAGGGCTGAATCATATCTCCCCTAACCCTCCTCTCCTCCAGAGTGTACATATTTAGGCCTTCAATTCTCTTCTCATAGGTCTTCTAACGCAGGCTCCAAATCATTTTGGTCGCCTTCCTCTGCACCGTTTCCAGCCTTTTTATATCCTTTACGAGATACGGTCTCCAAAACTGAACACAATATTCCAAATGAGGCCTCACCAGCGACTTGTACAGTGGCATTAGTACCTCTTCCTTTCTGCTGGCAATTCCTCTCTGTATGCAAACCAGCATCCTTCTGACTTTTGCCACCGCTTTGTCACATTGTTTCACCACCTTCAGATCGTCAGAAACAATCACTCCGAGATCCTGCTCCTGGTCCGTGCACACCAATCTCTCGCTCTCTATCACATACAATCCCCTTGGATTTCTGCTTTCCAAATGCATGCCACTCCACTTCTTCACATTAAATCTTAACTGCCAAGCATTACCTCATCAACCCTTCTCCAGTCCTGTGGAACCTTTCCCGTCTCCAAGGATCTATTAAAAACATCCTTTAACCCTTTGAAGGCCTACTTTAAAATTTTAATCCACATTCTGCAGCTGGGTTAATTTTTGCATATTTCAGGAAAATTGTACCCGTCTTATTCAATATGTTCTAATAGTGATTTTCCTTCTGCTATGTTCATGTATTATATACCATTTGTTAGGAATATTTAGTCAGAATTTTGGATCCTGAGAGTTTTGGGCTTGGCCTGGAAAGGGTTAAAGGCCCTGCCAGAACCTCTCTGAGCTCTTTCAGTATCCTGGGATGTATCCTATCCAGTCCCATGGCCTTGTCCACTTTCAGCTTTTCAAGCTGTTCAAAAACATCATCTTCTGTAGATGGTGGGTTATCTACTCCATTCCCATTTGTATATCTCTTAGTCATACATCGTCCTTCTCCAGGATTTTTTTGAGTGAATACAGAAGAGAAGTATTTGTTTAGCATTTTTGCTTTTTCAATGCCACTGTGCTTTGATATAGCAAAGCAAAGAGACTACGGGCACAAGTAGGCTTGACATTCATTGTGTTTTCACAGCTTTGATGTCCTTCTTTGCCACTTGTGAAGCTGTTATGTTTTCTTTGCAAACCTATCCCAGCCTCAGCCAAATTCCTATCTCTACCTTAGATTCCTAAAATCCACACCAGCAGTCCTTCCTAACCCTCTGAAATTCAGAGCCAAAATTCTTACCTGTCATTTGTGTTCACTGTGTGCTGCAGCCCTGTCATGATGTCATCAGCCATGGGATTGGCTGAAGTCAGAAAAGGATAGGTTTCTCTGACTGCCTGTGAATCCCGTGAAGCAGGATTGCCTCAACTGCCTTGGAATGACTATTGATGACCGCTCCTTGACCTCCTCCTCTGCACAGATTGGCTCTGGTGAGTCTGGGTATGCGCGTGCAAACAACAAAAACAAAGGGGTATGTTTACTAAACTGCGCTAACGTTACATACCATGCGGTAGGTAATGTTTCCGATCGTTAGGTAACGTTAACGCGCGGTATGTAACGTTAACGCATGTTAACATTATCTAACGAGCGTTAGCATTCCCGTCTGCGGTAAACACCACAGAGGGTGGAGAGAGGGTGGAGAGAAGGGGTCAATGATTGGGGAGTGGGTGGGGAGAGGATCCCTGCACACTAACGCGCTGAACTGAAGGGCTGAATCCTACCGCGAATGAAAACCTGCCATTAGATGCACATTTGCAGGAGAGAGAAACCATTTCAGTGTCAGCAATGTAGAGCATGGGCAGGGAGTCCAAGAAACGTGATAGTAGTGCTCCATTTGCAGCTACAACATAGTGCCCAAGTATGAAAGGCCACTATGGCAATGGTGCAAATGGGGCATAGGGGGCTGCAGGTGGGACATGTAGCGGGAGCAGCTGGGGCACAGAGTGGACTAGGCGGGCGCCTAGGTGGCACATAGGAACATAGAAACCGGAATTCAGCAAGACAGCAGCTGACAAAGATAGCAACATAGTAACATAGTAGATGACGGCAGATAAAGACCAGCATGGTCCATCTAGTCTGCCTAAGAAGATGGCAAGAGTAGGTGCAGGCCACACCTCTCCATGTCTTTGTTTGGGGGTGAACCCACTTCTCCATGTAGGACACCTCTACTCGTTGAGACGTTAGATGGTTGAGAAGTTAGATGTTTCAGTTTATTTTGTTTTTATCCTATTGCTATAAAGGGATCCACTGTGTTTGTCCCATGCCGTTTTGAATTCCGTCACCATGTTTGCCCCCACCACTACCATCGGGAGGGCATTCCAAGCATCTACCACCCTTTCAGTGAAAAAATATTTCCTGACATTGCCTTTCAATTTACCACCTTGCAACTTCATGTTATGCCCTCTAGTTTTATAGCTTCCCCGTCTTTGGAAGAGGTGTGTTTGTTCATCATTTCTCTTTAAGTATTTAAAGGTCTGAATCATATCTCCCCTATCCCTCCTTTCCTCCAAAGTGTACATATTTAGGTCTTCAAGTCTCTTCTCATAAGGCTTCTGACGCAGGTTCCAAATCATTTTGGTCACCTTCTTCTGAACAGTTTCCAGTCTTTTTACATCTTTTGCAAGATATGGTCTCTAAAACTGAACACAGTATTCCAAGTGAGGCCTCACCAGTGACTTGTATAGTGGCATAAGTACCTCTTCCTTTCTTCTGGTAATCCCTCTTTGTATGCAGTCCAACATCCTCCTGGCTTTTGCCACCGCCTTGTCGCACTGCTTTGCCACCTTGAGATCATCAGAGATAATCACACCAAGGTCTTTCTCCTGAAACGTGCACTCCAACCTCTCGCCCCCTATTGCGTACATTTCCCTTGGATTTCTGCTACTCAAGTGCATGACACTGCACTTTTTCACATTAAATCGTAGTTGCCAAGCCTTAGACCATTCTTTCAGCTTTTATAGATCTTTCCTCATGTTAACCACTCCCTCGGGGGAGTCCACTCTGTTGCAAATTTTTGTGTCATCTGCAAAAAGATAGGTTTTTCTATTCAGTCCTTCAGCAATATCACTCACAAATACATTGAACAGTGCCGGGCCCAGGACCGAACCCTGAGGCACCCCGCTAATCACCCTCCTTTCATCCGAGTGAGCTCCAAGTACCATCACCTTCTGCTGTCTGTCAGTCAACCAATTTCTAATCCAGTTTACCATCTTGGGACCCATCCCCATGCTACTGAGTTTATTGACAAGCCTCCTATGAGGAACAGTATCAAAGGCTTTGCTGAAATCCAGGTAGATGACATCCATCGCATGCCCCTGATCTAGTTCCTTGGTCACCCAGTCAAAAAACTCAATCAGATTTGTTTGGCAAGACCGTCCTTCAGTAAAACCATGTTGCCTTGGATCTTGCAACCTGTTGGTTTTGAGAAAGTTCACTATTCGCTCTTTCAGGAGCACCTCCATTACTTTTCCTGCCACTGAGATAAGGCTCACGGGCCTGTAGTTTGACACTTCTTCCTTGTCACCACTTTTGTGTAGAGGTAGAGCATCAGCCATTCTCCAGTCCTGAGGAACCTTTCCTGTTTCCAAGGATCTGTTGAAGACATCCTTTAACGGTCCTGCAAGAACCTCTCTGAGCTCTTTCAGTATCCTGGGATGTATCCCATCCGGTCCCATGGCTTTGTCCACTTTCAGTTTAGCAAGTTTTTCTAACACATCATCTTCTGTGAATGGTGTGGTATCTACTTCATTCCCATTTTTATATTTGGGAGTCACAGCTGGTCCATCTCCAGGATTTTCTTTAGTAAAAACAGAGCAGAAGTATTTGTTTAGCAATTTCGCTTTTTCAATGTCACGTTCCAGGAGTCCTTTCCCAGCACTTCTGAGTCCTGCAATTCCAACTCTGATCTTCTTCCTTTCCCGAAGAAAGTTTTGTCGCCGACCTTAACATCTTTAGCCATCTTTTCCTCTGCCTTTGATTTTGCTATCCTTATTTCTCTTTTTGACTCTTTGAGTTTGATCCTGTATTCATTTCTGTGTTCTTCTGTTTGCAAACTTTTGAATTTTGTGAAAGCTGTGTTTTTTTGCCTTTATTTGAGCAGCCACTTCTTTGGAAAACCAAATAGGTTTCCTTCTCTTGTTTTTATTTACTTTTCTTACATATTTATCTGTTGCCCCTTTTGCCACCTTTAGTTTAGCCCATTGCAATTCCACTTCCCTTATCTCCTTCCACCCCGTCATCTCCTCCTTTAAGTACTCGGCCATTTTATTGAAGTCAGTGTTTTTGAAGTTCAGGACTTTGAGCTTGCTATGATTGGCCTGTACCATGGCTTTTATCTCAAACCACACCGTGTGATGATCACTGTTGCTCACAAGGGCACTCATGCAGACATTTGACACGCTATCACTGTTGGTGAGCTCTAAATCCAGTGTTGAGCTTTCCTTGGTTGGTTCCATCACCATTTGTCTAAGTAATGCATCTTGGAGAGCATCCACAATTTTTTTGCTTCTTTCCAGATGTGCAGAAGGAGTAATCCAATCCACATCAGGTAGATTAAAGTCACCCAATATGATCACTTCCCCCTTTGTGGCTATCTTGGCAATATCTATAATCAATTCATTATCTCTCTCTTCAATTTGAGTTGGAGGTCTGTAGACTACAGCAGTATGGATGACAGTGCCATCTCCTCTTTCCAACACAATCCAGAGCACTTCTTCTTTTCCCCATGTCCCCTGCATTTCAGTAGCTTTAATATTGCTTTTGACATACAAGGCTACTCCTCCTTTTCCATTTTCTCTGTCTCTTCTGAATAGATTATAGTCAGCTATGGCTATATCCCAATCATGCGATTCATTAAACCATGTTTCTGTAATGGCTACAATGTCCAAGTCCATTTCCACTATTAGGGCTTCCAGGTCCGGAACTTTGTTGGCTAAGCTTTGAGCATTTGTGCTCATTGCTTTCCAGCATTTACCTGGCTTGTATGTATTTTGCATTGATTTTGTTCTGCCCACTTCTTCCCACTTGTTTTTGATGTGTGGTTTAAAAGTGTGGCTGTTTCTGATGTTATTCTGCTTTTGCAGGGGGTGGCTTGCAGATCTTGACCTTCCACATCCGTCACCCCCTTTTTCTAGTTTAAATGTATATCCACATACTGCCTGAATTTTTCGCTTAGGATTCTTTTCCCTGTGACAGAGAGATTTAGTCCATCAGCACAGTATAGTCTCTTGTTGGTCCATCTGTTTCCCCAGTCGCCAATAAATCTGAATCCTTCTTGTTTGCACCAGGTCTGGAGCCATGTATTAAAGCTGTTAATGTGATGCAGCCTTTTTGTCCCCTTACCAAGAACAGGTAGAACTTCTGAGAATGCAACAGTGTTAACAATCCCAGAGATTGGAAGTCCTTTTGGACTGTAGAGGCACTGTTTCTAGCCAAGTCATTTGTGCCCAAGTGGATAACAACATCAACTTTGGAGTGTTCACTTTCTGTGCTAAGTAATTGAACAACTTGGTTTGTATTCCTGCTGGCTGAAGAGCCTGGTAGGCACATGACTATCTTCTCTTCTTTGAACTGTGTTCCCAAGTTGGTGCCTCTAATGATGGAATCTCCAAGTAGTAGTAGTTTTCTGTTTGGTGAGGTTTTCTTCATATTTGGTGCTTTAGCAGAAGATTGGACATTGTCTGACTCATTTAAGGGCCCTTCAGTTTCTTTGGATTGGGCATCCTCATTAGCCAAGGCAGAGAAGGCATTGTGCAGGGATATCTCTTGATGTACAGGATGTCTCTGCGTTACAGGTCGCACTCTTCCGGAACCCACTGTGATCCATTTGTTCCTGGGGTGTTTGATTCTTTGTGGGAGCGGTGGTGGACTTTGTACAGTTTGTATCCTAGAAGAGGTGCGCTTCATAGAAGCCACTTTCTCCCTCAGTAGAGTCACTTCTTTATGCATGGCAGCTAGGTCTTTCTTTAGTAGAGTCAGTTCTTCATGCATGGCAGCTGACTTGAGGCACATAGGACATGCTCTTAGGCTGCAAATGATTTGTCTTGGAATGAAACTACCGCAGTTATTGCACTGAATACACAGCATGTTGATTAAGCAGTCTCAGAAGAGGAGGAAGAAGAAGAAAAGATGAAGAGGATGTGGGCTTTAACCCAAGTTGGGAAGGATAGATGGCACGTATGTGACCACTATATAGGCAATGTAGCCCCTGGGGGGGGGGGGTGGGGTGAGGGGTAGGGTGGGCGGGAACCTAAGTGTCTCTGGCCAGTAGGCACACACACACACAATGGAGTAGGTAAGGGAACCCACCAATAAGGACAAAGAGATAAATAAATATGGGAATACAAACAGACAGACCAATAGAACTCACAATTTGGCAGCATTTGTTTTTTAATTCTCTGATATATCGTGCTATTCTGCATCACTGCAGTTTCATTGAACAAACTGAAATTATATTGAACAGGGCATTATAACTTGGAGATAACTATTTTACAGGGAACATGGGCTATGGAGGGTTAAGTGGCTTGCCCAAGACCACAAGGAGCACCTGTGGGACTAGAAACCCCAGTCCTTCTGGCCCAAGGTTGCTGTCCTCTAGTGGGATTTGAACCCCTGACCTTCTGGCCTGAAGTACCTTGCCCCAACCACTAGGCCACTCCTCCACTCCACTCCACTCAAATTCAGCAAAAATCACCTTTCATGAGAGCTCTGGGGAGCACTGCTCTTCTCAAGGAACAGAAGGCAATCTGAGCAAGCAGCCCACGTGCAGGAAATAGAGGTCTACACAATACCTCAGCAGGGGGAGGGGTAGTCACTCAGGTAGACTAAGAGGAAAAGAGTTTAAACTCTGCAGCAATGGAGTAGGTAGGGGAACCCACCAATAAGGACAAAGAGATAAATAAATATGGGGATACAAACAGACAGACCAATAGAACTCACAATTTGGCACGCCAAACACAATTCACCTACATCTACCTGGTCCACCCGAGCTAACAGTTCCAGGGCACTGGGGGAGGGGGGACACACATGGGCTCAGTTGAGCACTACCATATCACCTGAATCCTGCCACAGTCTAGCAACTTGCTCATCCTGGGGGCAGGGACATACCTATGGGTGGCAGGTGTGGGGGCATGTGATGGTACACCTCTGGCATCTGCCACCATAGTCCTACCTACCACTTCCCTGGCCCTTTGACACATGTCCTGTGCCACCAGAAATGGTGCCATCTAGGCCACTGCTTTACCTGTGTCACCCCTCTGGCCCTTCAGACACCTCTGCAGTCCTCCCCCTTCCCTTGCTTCTATCTGTTGCACACTTGCATCTCTTGGCACCATGGTACTTGGATGTGGGTCGTTCATGGCTTTGGTTGTGGGCACATGCCATAGCAGGTGGCATCTACTGCCTCAGGGGCCATATCACTGCTTGGTTCGTTGTGCACCATGCAAGGACAGGGTGTCACGGTTTGTGCATGCTCGCCATTTCAGATCTATCATGTTCTATGGCATCACATCATTGACATTCTGCCACAGCCTGACGGGTGGCAAACAATGGAGACAGATCCACTTGCAGGGACCGACAGGCAATACATATGTGTTTTTTGCCACTGGTCCTCCCAGACCCCTGCACCAGGGCACAGGGGCTGGCGGATGGGTCAGTTATCTGGGATATCCACAATGGCTGTTGGGATCCCCTGTGGTGCCCAGCCTGACCACAGCTCCCCCTGCCTTGGGCATGACCATTGCTGTGCATGCTTTGTTACTAACCACCACCAGGGGGTGCAATGGCCTCACCACCTGTTGTGTGTGGCTACGCCCCCTGTTGTGGGCAATTAGGCTTGGCACCTATGCCAATGCATAGCCTGTCCAGCCACCAATACCTGATTAGCAAACATTGGGGGCAGCAACCAGCATATGGCTTGGCATCACAGCCTTGTCTCCCTGTGCAGACACACAGCTTGCCTTTCAGGGTATGTCCGCCTAGCATGGTGCTCAGTACCTCATCCCCTGCCTGTTGTGGACTCCTTACCTGTGCAGCCGGCATTGGATGTCCATCTATATGGCTGCTGACAGCCGTAAATTTGGCTGATGGCACACCCTGGGGTAGAGAACCCCCTTGTGCTATAGCATAGAGCGGACAAGGCTCTCACTCTCATCGGGGCTGAAGTTAACACTTCTCCTCACTGCCATGCCTCTGGTATCTATCCACCCAGCCACAGGGGGCTCTTGCACAGGCAGTCCATGATGTGATGGTGTTGTCTATGCATGGGTACGCCGGATGGGCAATACAGGGGTTTATGCATTCATGCCATCCTGCTTCTCTGGCTGCTGTTGTGGTCACATACATGGGTATTGCCTGTCAACCTTGGATGTAGAGCCCAGGTTATGCGCCCTGCACTTAGCAGTATACGCCACGGTGGGTGCCTGCCGCTGTGCTCGGTTTGTGCTGCATTTTCGTTGCCTGCCCATTTTGGCGGCATATGACTCATGATTCAAGCACTTTTCCTGAACGGGTAACTTTCTGTGGGTATGACAGACCTCAGCACCTTGCTGAAAATTGGGTCTATAAAGCATATGGGGATAGACCTCAAGATGTAGCCATATATACTCTGTAAGAAAGTCAGGGTAGGGGAAAGATGATATAGCATTTAAATACCTCTAGGATATAAAAACACACGTTGCAGACCTCTTTCAACTAAGTGTGTGCATTTGGTTTGCTAAATTGATTTAAAATGCACTAACAGACTTAACCTGCTACTAATATTTATTTACATTCTCTTATATACTGCACTATTCTGCATCAGTGCGGTTTACATTGAACAAACTGATATTACATTGAACAGGGCATTATAACTTGGAGATAACTATTTTACAGGGAACATGGGCTTTGGAGGATTAGGTGGCTTGCCCAAGACCACAAGGAGCACCTGTGGGACTAGAAACCCCAGTCCTTCCAGTCCAAGGTTGCTGTCCTCTAGTGGGATTTGAGCCCCTGACCTTCTGGCCTGAAGTACCTTGCCCCAACCACTAGGCCACTCCTCCACTCCATACTTCCACTTATCATTTGTATAGCACTACATACTCCATACTTCTACTTATCATTTGTATAGCACTACAAGGTTTATGTAGCACTGTATAGAGACATGTAAAAGACGGACCCTGCTCTTCAGAGCTTGCAATCTAGTTAAGACAGACAACACAATACCTGGAGACTAGGATATGTCTAGGGAAATGGTAAGGAAACACATAGGAGGTGAACAGGAGACTAGCGGTATCAGGATCCAAAAAGCAGTCTCAAAGAAGTGAATTAATTAATCTGTTTTAATTCACTTTAATGCACACTAAAAATTCTCTATTAAAGCAAATGTATGAAACTAACTGAAAAAAAACCACCCAAAAGATGGGAAGAATTCATTAAAAACTCTAAAAGTAACCACATTTTTCTTGCCTGGGCATATTCCTACTTTCAACAGAAAGGAAACTCTGGAATAAGTAGTCATAGGGTAATGGTTAAGGAGACTAGACTAAGGTGAATGTCTCCTAAAGGGCATTAGGTTTATGTTTATTCAATATTTGATATAGCATTTTTAGACTGATTTATTGCCTGGCGATAGTAGCAAATGCGCAAGAAAAGCAGATTCGCGGGCACTTTTCTGCGATATTTGGTTTTAGTGCGGTGCAGGGGTGAGGAAGCGTGATCAGGGTAGGGAGTAGGCAATACTATTTTTGGCAGTCATCACGTAAAAATATATCACGCAGTGGCTGCCAAAAATGACCCAATTGTAGCTTCAGATAATGCTACCTCTTGAGGTCAACATGGCATCGCAGACCCCCGCTACCCTGATCTGGCTCCCCCATGAAATAATATTGTCAGTGCTGCAGTTTAAAGATCTATGGCACCGACCATAGGAAGCAATGTGCCTTAACCCCCCCCCCCTTTCAGCACTGATCCCCAACCAAACATCTCCTGATCACCATCGGGCACTATCTAGGGGGGATCGGTGCACCTCCCAGCCAAAATAAAAACCCTGGCTTGCCAGGTGGTGAACCCACCTGCCCTCCCACCTCCAGTATATACAATCTAATCCCAGGTAGCCAGTTGGGCCCCAGTCCCCCCTCCCTCCCCCTCGCAAAAATCAACTCCAGATTAGCCAGCCAGCATTGGGGGGAGGGGTGCATCCATGGCCCCCTATCCCTCCCCCCCAAGGACATACTGTGCATTCCTGGTGGTCCAGAGGCAAGAGGGGGCAGGAGTGGTCCTCTCTACTCCTGCTCCTTTCTTCCTGGCCTCCTCAGTAGTACTAACTAAAATGGTCATGATCCCGCAGTGCTGTCCCTTAGCGCGAGGCTAGAGGTTAGCTCCACATTAAGATGGCCATTTTGGAAGGCCACAAAGAAGGGGGCAGGGATGGACAGGACCACTCCTGCCCAATGTTGCTACTGGACCACCAGAAATGCATAGTATGTCCTTGGGGAAGTCAGGGGCCCTCCCAATGCTGGTTGGCTAGCCTGGAGTTGCTTTTCTAGAGGGGGAGGATGGGAGGCGGGACTGGTAGCCCGACTGGCTAGCCGGGATTAGATCATGTTGATTGGGGGGTAGGAGGTAAGAGGATGGACAGGTTCACCGACAGGCTAGCAGGGCATGGTTTTTGCCTGGGGGGTGTGCACTATTCCCCCAAAACAGTTCCTGATAGGGATCCGGAGCTGTCCAGGGGGGAAATTGGTGCTGGAGGGGGAGGTACAGGCACTTTGTTTTCTATTGTTGGTGTCGTGGATCTTTATACCGTGGCACCAACAATAATGTTTCATCAGGAGCATGGGGAGTGGGACACGGTAGCAATCGGGGCAGAGAGACAGTGAAAGCTCTGTGCACCTGATATTACCTGTCCTCCCCTTGGATTTACCAAGAAGACCCATGATACCGGAATTGGCAGATAACACAGAACTTTCCCACACTACCTGCTGATGCAGGTATCACGGGTCTCCATGGTACATCCTAAACCTCTGTAGTATCTGCAGGGGGAAAGCTGGAAAGCCCCCTACGGTACTGCGGAAGGTTTTGACTTACCATGGGCCTTTTCCAGCTATCACACTGCTGTACCTGCAAACGGCTACCGCAGTTTAGGAGATACGCCCCTAAGTGGGAATAGAGGAGTCTGAGGAAATATTTCTTTCCAGAAATGATAATGAATGCACAGAACAGCTGAGTATAGTCCAGTGTTAATTAGCATATACAGCGTGGCTTGTGAAAGAGATGTGCATGATCAAAAAAACTCAGATAATTTTCATATTTTTCAAAATGTTCCTGATTTTTATGTGTTTTTTCACATATTTGCTTAGAATGGGTGCATTGTATGGAAACTAAAATGTTAATAAGCACACAAAATCGGAGGAGTGTAATCTTGCCTGGGAGCTGACGCGGTGTCTCCAACTTACTGCGGAGCTGTGCTGCAGGTCGGAGCTGGTAACCTGCTGGGTCAACTGCAGGCGCGGGGTGGACGGCCCAGGTGTGGAGGACCCCCCCAATCCCTACAAAGCCCGGTGGGTGTTACACACGGCCGCGTCTTCGCGGCCGGTGTGGTCATGTCCTAAGGGGCGTGTCACAAGGGGCAGGACACACCCCTTTGACGCCCCTTCGATGCTTCTGAGCCAGCTGGAAGTTGATCGTGTCTGCTTATGGGGAAACGGAAAGCAAAGCCTGCCGCTTCAATGACAACTCGTGGTGGTGCACATGGAGGTAAGGTGGGCCCCATGGACAGACATGTAACTTCTCTGCAGCCTGCTATGCAGTCACCGGAAGGGGCTTCACCACCTCCTCTCCCCCAATTTCCACTTTCGTCTACTTTTGTGGATATTTCTGTAGTGGATGAAGTTCCCGCCCTTTGCCCAGTGGATCCAATTGTGCCTGAGGACCCAGTTGCTTCTCCCTCTGGGGAGGTTACCCTTATGGATATTTGGACTGCTATTAAGAAAATTGATGTTCGTTTATCTGGCACTGTTTCTTCGCTTTGTACTTTTTCTCATGATGTTGTCGGTAAAATGAATGTGGTTGATCAACACCTTCATTCTTTAATAGGGTCGACAGCCCGTACTGACTCCCAGCTTCAGACGTGTTTTGATAATAATGTAGCTCTGGTTAAAGAGCTTTCAGCTGTTTCATATCGTTTAGAGCTTGTGGAGAATCAGTTTCGGGCTCGAAACCTTCGTTTCCTTAATTTCCCTTCTACTCATCTCCTCTTTTTTGATATGTTGTTAAAAAAATATTTTACTGAGATACTTCAAATCAAAGAAACTATAGAAGTAGTCCAAATGTTTTCCTTTTCGAATGCCCTTCGGACGGCGCCAACTGCTGAGGGAGACTTACCTCTTCCTCAGGACTTGGTTGCCCAAAACTTGACTGCGTCTTTGGAGGACTCATTGGATGTTATCCCCAAGCGTTGCAAATTGATGGTAACATTCTGCTCGGAGTCTGATAAATTAAGGGTATTGCGTGCTTATTTTAAGCATAAGGATTTAGTGTTCTGTGGGTTTAAACTCCAGGTGTTTCCCGACATAGGTCGGACTACTCAGTGTCGTCGTAAGCAATTTTTGGATCTGAAAACTAGGGTGCTTGCATTGGGGGCTTCATTTTTCCTTAAATTTCCCTGTCGTTGTCTCATTACGTTTGATGAGTAGAATTATGTCTTTACAGAGGTGATTCAGCTCCAGAAATTTTTGTCTAGTAAGGAAACTGTGGGGAATTAAGTAGGTGGGATGTCTATATAGTGCTCCCTTTAGTGGGGACTGGTTTTCCAGACCCCTTATTACTCTGTATTATATTTTGTGATATTTAGGGTTAGTCTCCTTCCCTTTAATGTGATTTCATGTTATGTGATGGATTTATTCTTGAAGTTTGAATTTCTAGTGGTGTACTTATTTTTCTTATTCTTGATTACTGTATTTCAAGAAAATGTAAAATAAAGAATTAAAAAAAAATATGCACACAAAATCAACTACATATGCATTAATTCCTAGATAAATGCACACCTCAGTGACTTACCTGCACAGAAATCTTTTAGGTGACCAAACCAACCAAATATATGCTGATGAGTGCAGAGCCTTAGCTTGTGAAAGATGCTTTAGGGACCTCTCAGATCTTCTTCCTCTCTGAACAGACTTTTCTTCAGAGACCAAGAGCAGGTCATCTGCCTGTTTCCTTAGAGGTTGTTGCTGTGTTCAAGGGAAATGCACGCTTCTTACCAAATTTATTCTTATACCATTTCTATTTCTGCTTCTACACAATGCTCCAAGAACTCTTCACAGGATTTCTTGAGAGAATAGACTCCAAGCTCCTTGGACATCTTTCTATACCTCAGGCCTGGATGGCACTGGTGTCTCGTGCCCTGAAGCCCAGACGCTCCCACCCTTTGGAGCCCTAGCACTCCTTGATACCAGTAGCAAAAGCCCCTCTCATTACACAGGGTTTCATTTTCAAAACAATGTTAACACCTCCCATACAGTCCCTCAGTAAAAAGTGCACATGCTAACTCTCCTCCCATAGCATATTACCAGCAGAGACAACAGAGCCTCTGAGGTCCACACGTAATATATTATGAAAAGGAAATTTAGTGACCAGGTCGCATTACTATACTTCCAAATTTATTTGCCCTGTGGGCAGGGAATAATTCCATGTGTGGGAAGGGTCAGGGTAACAACTGCCCAAGGAAAACTGCAAAAAATGCTATATAAGTTCTATCCCAGAAGTTCAAAATGTTGGACTTAGGGTAGGGGGAGAGTTTCCCTGTGCTTTTTTGCTCTCACCAAGTACAAAAGATATATATTTTCTTACCCAACAGAGCTATAAGTAAGTTATCGCTTAATTACCCTTGTGAGTTTCATGGCCAGTGTACCTGTCTAATCATTTCCTAAGCCTTGCAAGGACTGTTACTGGAGCTCCGGTTGATCGCAAAAGCAATTGAATTTCATTATGTGTGATGGCTTTATTATGTGGGTGGCTGCCATGAGGTGGCCAGGACCAACAAATGAATTGCACTTAAGCCCACGGATTGAATTTACATACAATCCAGAGGGGATAAGCTAACAATTTATGAACACAGCTGTCAAGCCCCTGATTCTCTACTCAGCTTTCTGTAGCCGACCTGACTTACAAGAACAATAAAAAATAGTACAGCAATGTTTAAAAGGAAAACTTACCAATTTCATTACATTATAGATCTGTATGATTGGTCTGCTTGACATTTTACTTCCAGCGAGGCTGCAGTTTCCATCTTGCCTGCTAATGAAGTCTACGCACCCTCCGACGTGAGCGGGCAGGAGCTCTGGCATCTGTCCACCACAGACCATATTTGAAATACTTTTTCTATAGTTTGATTAAATGAGTTCTTTGGATCTTATGCATTGTGCAATTAGTGGGAATTTCAGAGCTGCTGACTTTTAAATGATGACAGCAATGGCCGAGCTCCTGCACACACGGAGCATCCTGCATCGTACGCTCTGTTCTATTCATGGTAACCGACTCCATCGTCCATCTGTCTCGGGTGCTAAGTATGAATTTACCTGACAGACTGACTTTTACTTCCACCTTTGGTATGCCTTACCTTTAGACCGTCATCAAGAGCTTTCATTCAAAAAATTTAAAAGTGGCCTTAAGACTCACCTATTTCAAAGAGTTTCCAACCTTTCACTAGACATTGCAGATGCCCGAATTTCTCTGCTGCATTCTGCACTTACATTGTATCTCCTTTTTCTCCTGTTCCTTCGCTGTATAGATGTTTTAACCTTTCCTTTAATTATATTTCAATTCCTTTTTGTGCTTTTACGTAAACTGCTGTGCTGTCTCGAAGGGTGGTATATCAAATTTTATTAAACCATAAACCATCCGGCGCTGGATGTGAGGCTATATCCTGGATTTGCTGTGTCACATCGCAGGCATTTATATCATGATTCCTCAGTGCCCACTGCTTAAAAAAGCCATCCATGGGTGTGTTGTGATTGACCATAGGCAAACCAAAGCAATGCCACTGCTTTAAATGAAGTTGCCTGAGGCTTTTCAGTGGCTAGCTATTACAGATCCTAGTATCACCAGTGGGATACAGCACCACGTAATTAGCATAGAGCTGACGAATGATGCCCGGATATATAATATACCACACACAGGACCATCACATTGTTAAATATAAAAGGATGCTCTGCATCCACAGAAATGTAGTAATGGCTACAGAGCAGAACTAGGACAGTTCCCAATAAAGCACACCATTGAAATACATTTTCTGATTCTAGTGTCTTTGCAGGATCAGTAACATAAATTCACTCCAGACACATTGTGAAATAATACAAAATCTACCAAATATCCTGTACTCAGCTAAACTGACATATTATAGCTCTTTCATCCCTGTATTGCCACTTCGTGCCACCATCATGCACCTATTCTAAGGTGTATGTTTACTAAGGCACGGTAACGTAGCAGTGGTAATGTTACCGTGCGTTAACGTTACCCGATGTAACATTAATGAGCGGTAATGGTACCAGATGTAATGTTAACACACGTTAACGCTACCGGCAGCGGTAACTGTCCCAGAGGGTGGAGAGAAGGGGTCAATGGGCAGGGAGTAGGCATGGAGAGGCCCCTGCTACACTAACGCTGCAACATTAATGCCGGGACAGTACCGCCAGTGAAAACCATGGGTTCAATTCCTCTTTGTTCTCTCTTTTTATGCCTGTCCTACCCAAATAATTTTCATGCCTGTAACAGTCATATCTTTGCAGATCTGTGCTGCCGGCGCATAACACCCTCACCACAGTTGCCAACAATCCTTCAGGCCATCTATCTGCGTCTGTCAGCTTGTAGAGTCCTGTCTTTTTGTGCAGGCTGCTACCCCATGTCCTGCACTGGTACCCTTTTCTGCATTGCAACTCTTTGTGCTTGCCTCACCTGTGCCTGATCTGCATGGCTCCACTACTCCTCTGTCCTCCTATCATTGTAACTATCCTTCCACCTCTGCCTCCACTGGGGGACACGTAATCCCATCCTCTGCCACCCACTGTCATTACAGTACTTTACATTGCTAACACCCTGTGCATCAATACAGCTGCCTCCAACATGTTTGTCCACTTTACTGGCAGCCACATAGGTTGCCCGCAGATATGGCAGGTCCATCAGCTCCCAGCTCTCCTTCCTTCAGTCACTTGTTCATTTCCTTTCCTTGGTGCTCTATCCTGTGTTAGGGTTACATCTGTTTTTATGCCTTACAGTTCATGCATGTCAATCTGAAGCACCTTGCAGCCCTTAGGGCACCTTACTGCCCTTAAGGCACCTTAACATAGGGCACCAAAACATTGTTAGGGCACCTTAATCTAAGGTGCCTTCTAAGGTGCCTTAGCCTAAGGTGCCTTATTAGGTGCCTTAGTCTAAGGTGCCCTATAAGGTGCCTTAACCCAAGGCACTTTAAAGCCCTTAGTGTGCCTTCCATTACGGTGTCTTGTCCCAAGGCGCCGTAACTTAAGGCGTGTTAATGCAAGGTGCCGAAGAGCTGTAAGGCGCCTTAACCTAAGGTGCGTTAATTCATGGCACCTTACAGCTCTTGGTCACCTTGCATTAATGCGCCTTAAGTTAGGGCACCTTGTCAGCTTTAACGTGCCCTGCTTTTCAGCTTAACATGCAATGTCCCGTTAACGTACGTTAAACGGCCAAGGTACCCTTTAATGCACGTTAACAGGACATTGCTACCTTTACACCGGAACGCCCCCTGCCTGCTCACTGCCTTATTTATTTATTTATTTATCTGTATTTATATCCCGCTTTTCACCGGGTCAAAGCGGTCAATTGGGGGATACATTTAACACGAGGGGATATGAGACACACACATTAATACATACAGGGAACATGGGCATTGGAGGGTTAAGTGGCTTGTCCAAGACCACAAGGAGTGCCTATAGCACTAGAAATCCCAATCCCTCCGGCCTGAGATTGCTGTCACCAGGTGGGACTTGAACCCCCGACCCTCCGGCCTGAAGTACGCTTTCTGAGCTATTGTTGCCACTGCAGGCCCTAAAGAGGTGCGGCAGGGGTGGCAAAGGGGGAGTAGCAGGATGGAGGGGCCACCTTATATGGCATCAGTAACATTAACGCTGCACTTTTCGCCAGTGACATTACCGCCGCTTAGTAAAAAACCCCTAAGTTATGCATATAAACATCTGCATGGTGGCGCTGAAATTCTCAGCTATCCAGCTAATTTTCTGTTCGTTCCGACTCCGTCCCTAGATAGGCCTGTGATGTATTCTGTGATATACTGAATGGCACTATCCAGATAAGTGGAGCAATGAGGAGCATTCATAACTTAACCAAATCCCTCCCTCTTCCCCAACCCCAGTAATTACAAGAATATTATTTGCTAAAATCTGTTCCTCCATCTTTGACGTATTACTGTATAATGAGCCATCCCTCCCCCTCTCTATAAGCTTCATTTCTCACAACCTTTGGTATATTTACCCCCACACAATCAAATCTCTTAGACCAAAACATATTCCTACGGCACTCTCCGATATTCCATTCCAATGCAGCCAACAACTAAAGTGAACGACACACTTAAGATCACACTGAGGGCTTTGGTCTCTCTAATGTCGCCTTAAGTGGTGGGATCAGGAGCCGAATGGTCCTTAAGCAGCAGAAGTCCACATATAAATAAGCTTTTTTTTAATAAAATATATGGATTATGTGGTTTATGCTGCTGGTGACCACATAAGTGCTTTTGAACGTCGACTAATATGTTTTTTACACTAGATCCTTAAATCTGATTACTAGAGAAGGGCAGCGCTTGTACAGTACATCAATTTCTAGTAAAACTGCAAAGAATGCTGTTACTACTGATTTCTATAGTGCTACAAGGTATACAGAGCACTGTACATACAGATGTAAGACACTGTCCCTGTTCATCAGAGCTCACAATCTAATCAAGTTTACTATCTAATCTGTACTATAAACAATATAACATATGCCAGAGCTCTGCTTGTCAGACTCTTCATTACAACTATGCAAAAAAATCAGCACCTTTCAGCCTCTATTATATATTTAAAACTCTTATATACCACTTATAACACCAGCACTAAACTGAACACTCAGATCCCTTCCATGTCTTATTACCAAACTTTCTAATAATCCACACATCTACCAAAATTAGTGATGCAATTGCTCAAAACATCTAGCCTCCCTAGTCCTCTCAAATTTTACGTTTTTACTATGGTTACTTGCTCAGATCCAAGACATTCCACAACTAGCACTTCATTGGAACATATGCAACCCTCCTTCAAGATGCTTGCTGTCGAGAAATTCAGTATGGATTCCTCTTCCAGACCCATACCTGACTGTAACAGTCTATGACATAAGAAATGGTTGACCATAAACCAGTGGGTTCCCAGCCCCCTTGGCCCCCAAGGCAAAACTTTGGCCTGGGAGAGAACAGCCAACAAGCCTGGATTGGAGGCAGGACAGGAAGCCATCTGGCTTTAAGGTAAGCTTGCCATGCTGCCTTGGAAATGTGGACCTTGTGGGGAGTGCACCTTGCTCCCAGCCGGCACCTAGGGTGTGCTGCACCCACTGCCCCGCCCTTGGTACACCACTGCCACAAACACATGGAACTCTGAACTTGAACAAGACCTGGCACGTCAACAACCAAGCATTGATTTTAAACATTGCTTATGGTCATGGCTAAATGAGTTTGATCTGGCTGTGGTCAGTGAGCATTCGATGAATGGCACTGGGACCTCAGAAACAATCTACTCTGATCCTTGTAGGAACAACCAGATAATGGAACACAATGTCCACACATGTCCATTTATCTATCTACTTGGTGGTACTGAAAGTTTAACACTGTGTCCAACTCAGCTATCGATTGGCTTAGTTTAGTAACAAACATATACTAATAATACGAGGATGACTCCATACAAACTACACCAGGGCCTTCTTTGAAATCCAATAGCCATATCACTGCTAGTAGAGTCATTGGCACTGGAAGTCTGCATCATAGGAGGGTGCAAGAGGATGATGGAGAGGGCAGAAACCGTGAGACAGCATCGACAAGTTAAGGTAAGTGCTGTCTCACGCTTTCTGAGCTATTGTTGCCACTGCAGGACCTAAAGAGGTGCGGCAGGGGTGGCAAAGGGGGAGTAGCAGGATGGAGGGGCCACCTAGGGCGTCTCCAATCCTTGCATCGGCCCTGGGAGAAGGTTAACCTCTAGGTTCTGATGCGGAATGTCTACATATTATCTTCTATTAAATAAATAGCAGACAGACTTTGGGACCATTTAGTTGTTTTTAAACCTTCTTACCTTTCTCCTTTGGGCAATTTGGGTGACACCTTCAGTGACAGACCTTCATTTCATAATGCAATCTCTGATGTTGGTTTTCCTTGATTACTGTAATACTCTTTATCTGGGTTTACCAGCATATGTGTTCTCTCCCCTTCAGTAGGATCAAAATTTGGCCACATGTCTTTTGGCAGGCTGAAGGCTGCAGGTCCGGATGATGCCTATGATGTGTTACCTATTGTATTTTGAATCCATTTTAAGATTTTCTGTTTGCTGTTAAGGCTCTAAACAAGGAATCTCCATGATATGCTAGGAAAGTATTGGAGCCCTATAAACTAGGACATCCATTCAACTGAGCTGACTTGTATTCATTATCCTTGCCCTTGGTGTCCTTTGCATTCTCCAATGAAGCTCCCTATCTTTGGAATGCCTTGCCGAATGTTCTAGGGCAGAACAACATTATCTCAGCCAAGGTCGGGGCAAGGATATGATGTACCCTAGGCAATCCTCATCCCTTGCGTCCCCCTGCTCATACCACCACTGCTGTCGCCCCTGCCGGGAACTGCAGCAGCGGCAATAGCTGTTTGTACCGCATCTGCTTCCATGCAAAAGGAAGTCTGCCTCGGGTATTGGAAGGGCAGAAACACTAACAGCCTTGCAATGCCAGAGGTTTAGGCAAATGCTGCAGGACTGTTTGAAACCATTGCTGCCACTGCAAGCCCTGGAGAGGGGCGGCCGCAGCAGCAGCAATGGGTTGACCATTAGCACTATAGGCCATTGCATAGTTTTCCTAATGGTCACGCCAGCCCTGATCAAAGTTTCTGCAAGCAATTAAGTCCCAGTCATTTAGGTGCGCTTTTGGCATTTAAGTTAATGGAAAGGGGGTTGCTGGTTGATGCCACTGTGGCAGGGACTTTCTGTGCTCTGTTTTATTGCAATGATTATCTCTTTTATTGGGTATATTTTTCTGTTCCCCCTTATATCAGCTCTGGCTGGGATATACAGTTTATAAATCATTTCAATAAATAAATCACCCATCTCCCATGAGAATGTGCAGATCAAAATCTCCTGTTTTCCTTTTACTTTTGGGAGCCGGTGTAACCCACCTTTATAAGACACCCGTGCATTATGCAGAATATGCTGTTCTGGCCCCGCAGAGCTGCAAAATGAGCAGGGTCTGTTTAAAAACTGGGACATTGCAGGCTAGCACAGAGCATATGCCAGCAATCTGTTGATTTTGCTAGTCACAGGAAGGAGATTTGCTTTGCTCTATTCTGTTACGGTCGGTAAAGTTATTTTCTATTTGTGATTAAGGTAAGAAGCCTTCCATCGTTTATGTTACTACAAAAGGACCGAGCTGGGAATTGCTTGTAACAGTTCTTGAGGAAAATGCAATTGAGTTATCAATATTTTGTTCATGCATGAATGCTTGTTAGGATATGCAGCTTGTAACCTATTATGATTCAACAGCAGCTGGAAATTGAAGCAATATAAGTAAAGCGGTTTAATCTCCCAAATACACTTGTGCTTAAATGTGAATTATACATTTGACAGAAGGAAATGTGACTGCATGAGGCTTAAGTTGGCATAACTCAATGTAAATCAGCACTGAGCATGTGTAGGAGTCTGGTAATCCTGATGATTTCATGCAGGAGGACGTTTGCTTTGCTCTGCTCTGCTACAAAGCCTGAAGTTGCTATCTATTTGTACTTAAGGGGTAATGCATGGTGAGGATTTCCAAGTTTCCTGATGACAGTGGAAGTGAGAATCTTTCCACAGTTGACTATTGGATCTGGAAGTTTTAGGAACTGCAACAACCTTCTCCACCACTTTCTACTTTTCACTAGCAGCAAAGAAGGAAAGGAGAACTAGGACACTGTTTTGGCGCGAGGACTTTTTTTTTTTTTTAATTCTTTATTTTCGTTTTATAACAACAAAGGAAAGGAAGACATACAGCTAAAAGACAGATACATACATAGAATGAGATACATACACCAAAGTAAACCCCTGCCACCCCCCTCCCCCCTGCTTCTTCTCTAGAAAACTAATCATTCCCGAAACGGGCGTGTACGGACATTATTGTGTTACACAACCTAACGGTGATCTGAAACATGATGAGTGTACATTAAACAGACATGTCGGAGCAATGAGCAGATTGTACATAATCATTAAGCATCTTCCATTTAGACAAGCGAGAGTGAGTTTGGGCATGGGGAATAGCTCTCCGAGATATCTGCTCATATTTACTATATAAGCAGACAAGGTTCCACCATTCATTGACAGTAAGTCGAGAGCTATCCTTCCAATTCCTCGTGATTAAACATATGGCTATACCCAGCATGAAATCAAGGAGAAAGCGACCCTTCTTAGGAAGAGAGGGGACCTCTGCCACTGAGCGGAGTCCCACAATCTTCCAAGAAAGAGGCTCGTGGAGGTGTAAGATAAATTGAATACGACCCCAGACCCGCCCCCAGTAAACCTGTAGTTGAGGACATTCATAAATAACATGAGCGAGGGTTCCCACAGCAGTATGGCAAGACCAACACTGGTCCCTAGCAGTTGTGTTCCATTTGGCTATTTTTTTCTGGAGTATAAAAGCTTCTATGTGCAAAAAGAAGAGAGTTTGGGTAACTGAGGCAGATCGGGAAACCCGCACTACTTTGCTCCAGAAAACGCTCCATTGCACAGGGGTTAAAGTGGTTTGCAGTTCGCGCTCCCAGGCTTGTTGGGCTCGACAAGTAGCAGTATCTGTACCCTGACATAATAGTTTATAAAAGTTAGAGGCTACCCCATGTGTACTACTAATAGAGTGAATTAGGTCTAATAGCCCATCCTCAGTAGGGACAGAGGGCGGCAGGATTCGAGCACTTTTGAGGCAGTGTTGAAGCTGCATCAATTGAAAGTAATGTTTCGCTGGTAACGCAAATTCCTTTTGTAACTCAGAAAAGGTTTTCCAACGAGCTGCAGAGAAGAGCTGTTGGGGTGTCCAGATCCCCCTAGAGTACCAGGGTTTCCATGCTATCGTTCTATTTAGGACTTGAATTCTGGGGTTATTCCACAGCGGGAGTCCGTCCTGAGGACATACGTTTGGGCCCAGTGATAGAATGAGAGTGTTAAAGGCCGCAAGAGTATCGACAATCATTGGGGGATGGTGAGTGTCTACTTGATGGGACATACCGGGGAGATGGATCAACGGAATTGGGCTACTAAGCTCCTCTTCTATGTCAAGCCAAACTGGTCTGCTGTCTGTTGAGGCATCTAGCCATCGGGCACCTTGTTTAAGTAGGAAGGCTTGATGATATCTGAGAAAATCAGGAAAGCGGGTACCCCCTATTTCCTTCGCAGACTGTAGTTTTGTTTTTGCTATCCTTGGTGGTTTGCCCTGCCAGAGATAGCGGACGAGAAGGCCCTCAATATCTTTGTAGGTGTGTAGCGGGAGTAAGCATGGCAGCATTTCTAAAATATAGTTCACTTTGGGGACTATCATCATTTTCACAGTTTTCTAGGCGGCCCCACCATGTAAGGGATAAGGGAGACCAACGATTTGTGAGCTCACGGACTTTGGAGACTACCTCTTTGGCATTAAAACTAATAGTGTCTTCTAGAGGAGAACAGTAATGGACCCCAAGATATTTCACCATGCGGGATTGCCAAAGGAAAGGAAAGGCCTGCATGTCAGCCTCATGTACCCAGCGGTTCAGTGGGAATGCTACAGATTTGGTCCAGTTTATTTTATAGCCCGATAATTGCGAGTATCCATCGATCAGATCCAAGACAGCTGGAACCGAATCAAGGGATACGAAGAGCATAAGGTCATCTGCATATGCAGAGAGTTTAATCTCTCTGTGACTGAAGGGGACACCTCGAATACGTGCGGACTGTCTAATAAGGAGGGCGAGGGGTTCAAGAGCTAGATCAAAGAGCATTGGTGATAGGGGGCAACCTTGACGCGTGCCTCTTTGGAGATTAAAAGGCTGAGACTTAATGGCATTTACACAAATACTGGCAACGGGTTGAGTATACATGACTTGGAGGTATCGGAGGAAGCCCTCCCCAAAGCCATACCATCGGAGAAACTGCAAATAAGAAGGGCCATTCTAGGCGATCAAAGGCTTTTTCAGCATCTAGGGAAAGACCCACCCATGGGTGGTCTAAATTGGCAGCACTGGATAGCACATGGCACAAGGTCCGGGCATTGTCAGCGGTGGATCGGCCGGGTATAAAACCGCATTGGTCGGGATGGATCAAGGTGGCCATCCTGTCAGTTAGCCGGGTGGCCAAGATCGTTGCGAAGATCTTATAATCGGCATTAAGTAGGGAGATTGGACGGTAGTTGGCGGTTAGCAGCGGGTCTCTGCCTTCTTTCTCAAATACTACCACATTAGCTGCAGAAAAGGATCCCAAAGAGGATGTATCTACCGCAAGGGCAGTAAAATAGAGTTTTAAGTAGGGAACTAAATCTGCACTGAACGTTCTGTAGAATTCGGTCGGGAGACCATCAGGCCCGGCGGCTCGACCCGGGGCTGTTCGTTTTAGGGCAGATTGGATCTCTGAAGTAGAGAAGGGTTCATCCAGCGCATCCCTATCAGCTTCAGAAAGGGTCGGCCGCTGAATACCAGAAAACAATCGCTCGAAGGTCTCTGATGAGAACTCACATTCAGATTGATATAGACGGGTATAGAAATCCCGAAAGAGTTCTACGATATCGGAGTCTGTGGTCAGTATGCCCCCTCCCTGTGGGGCTCGAAGGGCCGCTACGCGTTTGGCTTCTTTTTGACCTTTCAAGGCGTTGGCTAAAAGTCGACCGGCTCGGTTTGCTTTCACGGTAGTATGTCCCTCGTTGAAGCTCAATACTCTTAGAAGCTGCAGTTGAGAGGATTGCATTATATTGAAAACGGAGACGCTGTAAGCGAACTAAGACGCATGGATCAGTACGTGAAGTTAGAACTCGTTCGCCTGCTTTGATTTGTTGGTCTAGTATAAGTAGCTGCTGTTTGCGTTGTTTCCGCAGGCGAATTTGATAACTAGTGATCGTTGCACGAATGGCCGCTTTGAAACCCTCCCACCAAGCCCAATTTGCAGTATCCTGGGGTAAATTAAAATGGAAGTAATCCTGTATGGCTGCTCGAATTTCTAATTGGAACTCTGGCTGAGTTAATAGGGCTCTATCAAAGAACCAGGCCCCCGAATTCCCTTGGGGTGCAGTAGTGTGTAATTGAAAAGAAATAGCAGCATGATCTGAAATATGTTGGGAGTGAATCTTTGCAGTGTCCACCTGAGGAACTAACAGTTTTGATATTAGAAAGAAATCTATGCGAGACTGGGATTTATGAGGGGAAGAGAAGAAGGTAAAGTCAAGCTCATTGGGGTGTAGCAACCTCCATAGATCGACTAAAGCAAGATCTTTGATCACAGAGGTAAGCATGGTATGACTCTTGGGGGGACCACTTGTCCTAGGCGGCTGTTTGTCAATCAGGGGATCAAGAACTAAATTGAAATCCCCCCCTATTATCAATGAAGTATTAGCAGAGGCCTGCGCAACCTGAGCAATGGTAGCAAAAAAGGCAGGGTCATCCACATTAGGAGCATAAAGGCATATACATGTAACTTCAAGGTTACCTATCTTGAGGTGAACTCTGGACCATCTACCTGCTGTATCTGAGCTAGTCGCAATAATAGTAGCATGCAGAGATTTCCTAACCAGTATGGCAACCCCACATTTCTTAGAAACGGCTGGGGAATAGGCGGCCACCATGTAAGGTTTAATATTGAGTTTAAGAGTTTCCTTCGAATTTAAATGCGTTTCTTGGAGGAAAATCAGGTCTGCAGCTTCATGACTTAGATAGCTTAGGATTTTCTTCCGTTTTATCGGATTATTGATTCCTTTTACGTTCAATGATAAAATCTTACATGGTGCCATCAATCGGTAATAGACATTTTAGGTAAGGGCGCTTGAAAACATACATCATAATCAGAATCTGTACAACAATGATATAATCACCGAGTCTGCTGACTAATACACCCCATATTGAAAAGTATGTACCAAAGTAACTTAGAGAAGAAGCAAAACCCCCAATGAAAATGGCGACCATATGTCTGCGGGAGGAGGCCCTAGAGAGGAAGATAGAGACATAAAAAAAAAAGAAAAGAAACACCAGAGTCCATAATTAACACTGTCTCTGATACTCATCGAGGCTCCGATGGGTAGATGGAGACGGGTCACAGATATCATCGAAATAAGGCAACAAACCGCCCTCGACAGACTCTTTGCTGAGCCGCGGCAAATCCAAGATGGCAGGTACAGCGGATATGAGAATACTGGCAGGAATATTCTGGAAGTCAGCGCATCAAGTCGGCTTCTTTAGCATCCAAAAACTCCGCTAGTAGATCAGGGTCCTCAAATGTTCTTGTTTGATTGTGAAGCGTGACTCGGAGCTTGGCCGGGTACATCAGGCCATAGCGTGCTTGTAGTTGTTGAAGCCTCGGCCGGAATTCCAGAAAGCGCTTTCGGCGGTCGACCGTGGGTTTAGCCAAGTCAGGATAGAAGGAGATCTTGTGGCTCTCAAACTCCATATGGCCCTTTGCCCGAGAGGCACTGAGAATTTGCTCCACATGTTGATATCTCAAAAGTCGAAAGATGATAGGCCGCGGGGTCTTCCTGTTGAGCGTTATGTTTGTAGGTACTCGATGAGCGCGATCAATCTCCAATTCTTTGGTAAAGGCGATTTGGAGCAGGGAAGGGAGGATTTTATATAAAAACTCCTTCATGTCTCCCGATTCCGCTCCCTCCGGTATGCCCACGAGTCGTAGGTTGTTGCGGCGCGCTCTATTATTGCCATCTTCCACTTCTTTCTGCAAGGCCCGCACCTGACGTTCAACTTTGTCGAGTTTGGACAGCCGGACCGCGTGGGAGTCTAATACGCTCTCCATTTTGTCCTGACGCGAAGAGAGCCCCTCTAGCCTGCCTTGCAATACACCAAGATCTTCCCGCAGCGCTCGGAGTGCTTCGCCGTTTGACTGCACGAGGTCCTTAACCCCTCTAATCTCTGCGAGGATTTCCTGCTGCATTTCGGGGCCCTTGCGCAAAGCCAGCCCCTTCTGCGGGGACGGGGGTTCAGTTTTGGAGCGTTTGCCGTGAGAAGCCGCTGGAGATCCAAATTCCAGGCGCGTAGGTTTGGTCCCCGCCATCTCACCAATGTGCCCCGGCAAGATCAGAGCAGAAATTCAAGTATGTCCGGTGTTAATTCAGGATTCTGAGTAGGCCTCTCGGGAGCCTCAGCGTTATGCGACCATCCCGCTGGACATCGGGCTCCGCCCCCGGCGCGAGGACTTTTTGAGTATGCATTAGCAGTGCCTCCCAGCATATCTTGCAGATGGCATGTAAGAAGGTCAGTGACATAAAGCTACCGCTGTTGTCATTGCTAGTAAACATTGAATGCTCCCACATGCTAATGACTCGTACAGCTTCATTAGGGATGATGGTTGAAACCAATAAAAGGGAAAACCTAGAATTGAACATTATCTAATCAAACCCATTGCCATAGTGGTTGCTTAATGTTTTGCAAAGAATTATGGATTGCAGAGGGGATGCTAGATCTCTCAGGGTGGGAGGCCCATGGGCTTTTCTATCCTTTGAACAGGAGAGATGGACTAAAACCTCATTCTATGGCTATCAAAAATCTACCTAAAGGAAATGCTTCTTTCCAGTCACTGGTTGTGACTCTCATGCTAACTTCTATTTAACCCTAAACTTATACTTTGTGATTGAAACTAAAATTTAGTAGAGCAAAAAAGATAAGCTCCTGTGCTCACTGAAATCAATTCAAAATCCCACATGGTGAGTGGGCGTCTTTTGATATTATAGATATATGAACAACCATTTCAGCAACCGTCCAAGGAGTTACTATGTTTATATTTATTATATTGCTTGATATACCGCTCCTTTAAGACACCAGGGCGATTTAGGAAAAAAAGAAACAAAGTAAAGAGAAATGGCCTTAGGCTGGGAAAGGAAAGGAACTCCATTGCATGAAAGGACAGTGACAGCACAGTTGCAGTAAAGAGCGAGACAAGAGACAGAGATAAAATAACAACAGAAAGGAGCATTGAAACAGTGGTTTTAGTGTGTGTGTGTGTGGGGGGGGGGGGTTGGAGGCAGGTTGAAAGCGGAATGGAAGAGGTAGATTTTCAAGAGACTCTTAAATATGGGAAAGTACGGGTCTTGATGCAATATGGCCAGGAGGGAATTCCAGAGGGAGAGGGGCTAGAAAAAAGAAGGCGGAGTGTCGAGTGGAATGAAAGTGGACACGAGAGGGGGAGGGGAGGACTAGCCGATTGATTTGGATAGAGCGGAGACTGCGGGTAGGGGTATGAAATTGCAGCAAATCAATTAAATATTGTAGAGCATTTCAATATACGGTGTGATCAGTCATGATGAGAATTTTATAATGGATACGGTAGGTGAGTGGAAGACAATGAAGTTTGATGAGGATTGGGGTAATATGGTCCCAGCGGGAGGTATGAGTAATGATCCAGGCTGCAGTATTTTGAAGCAGTTGAAGTTGATGGGGTTGAGCCTGTGTGATGCCAGCAAGTGCCAAGATACAAAAATCCAAATGTGGCATGGCTAGCGAGAGAAGGGTAGTCAAAATGGTGCACTTTCCTAATCTCTTCTGCTTGATATGACCTTTCTACTGGGATATGCTACTCTAGTAGTGGAGCCCTACAACTGATTTTGCATACACATCATGAGGTCTGATTCACAGATGGCAAACCTGGACTTATCTCATTTGTTAAGATATGAACAAGGTATAGACAGAGAGCCTGTAATTTTGTAGGCTTGTGTGTATCCCCTGAATTGTACAAATGTATTTATCAATGTTCATTGTTTATTGCCTAGAACTAGAGTGATTTGGAAATCTGTAAACCCATATAAATAAATAAATCAATCATAGGGTAGCCAAGCAACATGCCATAAGCAGAGTGTGTTGGGTTCTAGCATCAGAACAAAACTCAAACAAACCAAACAAGCCCTACTTATAACCACCACTCACATCTACTTCATGTTGCTCTTCACATTACCAAAAAATCTCAACCTAAACAACAGTATCAGCCACCTCTGTATTGCGCCCTTATCAACATTAGATCCATTCGCACAAAGTGGCCTTTGATACCCAATCTCATAAAATCATATAACCTTGACATTCTGATGATCACAGAAACTTGGCTATCTGACTCTGATAATGTCATTATCAACCAGATGCTACCCCCAGGCTTCTCAATCCACACATGCCATAGGAACCAACAAAGAGGAGGTGGAGTACTCATTATCTCTAAAAACCATCTACAATTTAAGATGGACAATAGTGTCAGCTCAACACATCTAAACATACTAAACATATCAAACAATGAGCTCTCAATTAACCTCGTATATAGAGCTCCAACAACATCAGCTGATGATCTACCAACGATAGTTGACCGCGCCTGCAACACAGAAAAACCACAACTATATAATTGGATATTAGGAGATTTCAACCTCCCCTCCCTACACGACTCTCAAACCGCAGCATTTATAGAAGCGATTGACAACCTTGGATACAACCAAATAGTCAAAGTTCCCACTCATACTATGGGAAATACACTCGATCTTATATTCGCTCCACAAGTTTCCACAGCAACCAGTCACAATTACAATCTTTCCGTATTACCAGTACCATGGTCTGACCACAGCCTCATTTTATTCCAAATCCCCAACTCAGCCAATCCCACTAACTCCAAAGCCACTAGTGCCAAGCCAACAACTAGGAGGTTCCGCCCCTTCGACAAAGAGGAAGTACTCAAGAATCTTCTCCCATCTCTACACTCCTCTAAACCTGATCTCGACAGTCTAATCAGTACCTGGAATCAAACTCTCAGAGCCAACTCTCAACCTTCAATCATAACAAGAAAGACTAACCACCGCACACATGTAGCTTGGTATTCCAATGAACTAAGAACATCCCTCCTCCATCTTCGTAGACTGGAAAAGCGCTGGAGACGATCACGCTCTACTGAAGCCTACACAGTCTACTGCAAATACCTAGAAAAGCATCGTCAGGAAATAGCAGATCGAAGAAAACAATTCCATACTAATCTCCTAAAGCAATCATTGAACAAACATCATGACCTCTTCAACATTGTAAAAACAATGGCAAAGGATCCAACTCCTCAACATACTCAGACAATACACCCACAAGACTATGCCAACTATCTAAAGTCAAAGATGACAAAAACACCCAATATCTGCACTATTGGGTCAACAAACACAGACATGCCATCACAGTCAATCACATTAACCAAATTTAACACATTGTCAATAAAAGAAATTGAAAACACTATCACATCAATAAATGCTACCACCGCAGCAAATGATCCATGCCCAGCAGCCTGGGTGAAAGACCTCAGATACGAAGTAAGTTTCTTCTTACATGATATCATTGAACAATCCTTCTCAACTGGAACCTTTCCTCAATGCCTCAAACAAACCTCAATTAGACCACTATTGAAAAACAGTAAATTAGACCCCCTAAAAGTAGAGTCCTACAGGCCTATATCTAGCATCCCTCTCCTAGCTAAAATAATAGAGAAAGTGGTCCAACGTCAAGTACAACAACACATAGACACCGAAGCCCCACTTGACCCTGCACAACATGGCTTTAGAGAAGCTCACGGAGTGGAGACCCTCCTTATCACTTTATTCAACACACTAACCACTGGAATAGATAATATACACCAAGGATTCATCCTCATATTCATGGACATCTCAGCTGCTTTCGATTCAGTAAGTCACCATATACTCATCGATCGCCTTAAGGAGAAAGGAATCCTTGGAGCCGCACTCGACTGGTGCATATCCTATCTAACGAACCGTTGGCAACAAGTACGAATTGGAGAAACAACATCAGAACCATTTCTTCAAGATCAAGGGGTACCACAAGGATCCTCCCTGTCAGCATTATTATTTAATATATACATGCAACCTATCTGTGACCTCATCCGTTCATTTAACGTTACCTGTTTAGCATATGCAGATGACATTCTCCTATACATGCCGTTCTCCATCAACCACCCTGATTTTACACCATTGACGAACTGCTTCGAATCAGTTGAAGACTGGCTCCTCTCCCAGAACCTGAGAATTAACCACAGCAAGACCGATGTGATGTTTATCACAAAGAACCGAGACTTCACACCTCCTACCACCTTAAAGATAAAAGACAAGGAATTAACAGTAAAATCTACAATACGATACCTAGGTATCACTCTTGACCAGCGCCTCAATATGAAAACCCATATAAAGAATATAACGAAACTAATATACCATAAGATACGCACACTACGTCACTTACGACCCTTACTGGAACCCACAGACTTCAGAACCGTCTACCAAGCCTTGGTAATGCCTCACCTCGACTTCACAAATGCAATTCTATATGGTCTCCCTCAGTCAACATTGAACCCCCTCCAACTGGCGATGAACACCGCTGCCAGAGTACTTGAAGGAATATCAAAGTCTGATCACATAACTCCTATCCTAAAAAGGCTCCACTGGTTACCAAGCAACGCGAGAATCCACTACAAGATCCTGATCACCACATTCAAGGCACTAAACAACCAAGCACCAACAACTGTCACCAACCTTATACACTTGCAGACTCTCAATAGATCCAGAAGATCAGCAGCTATAAATACACTAACTATCCTGAAGCAAGCTATCAGATACACTAAGGAAACAAATAAGAGAGCCTTCAGTATCCACGCCCCTTCAGCCTGGAATGCCCTACCACCAGAATTGAGAGCTGTAACCGACTTAACACAATTCAGAAAAAGTCTAAAGCATCATCTCTTCTTAAGCTATTTTCCAATCTAATCGTTCACAAGAAAATACTAATGCCACACTCCCTGACCATGTCTACCTCAAATGATAACCAAATGTAACCAATGCATTTAGATTACTGTAGATAGTTTTTCCTAGTTGATATAGCTTACCTTCTTTATTCCAAGTTCTATAACCCCTGTTATTTGTAAAATGCATAACAGATATCTGTATGTATATGTTTGTTTCATGTAAACCGCGCTGATGACAATAGTGCGGTATATAAGAGAAGTTAATAAATAAATAAATAAATAAAATCAGATTTTAATACTTGCAGCCTGAGAATTGGCACTAGTGAATGGAGTCGTAGATGAGGACTGTGTAAGCAAAGAGGAAGCCATGACTCCCTTTTTTCAGCCCAGTCCTCTAGTTATATTATTTATTTATTTATTTATCAATAATGTTTATATCGCAATTTCCAGGGATCAATTGCGGTTAATGATGTTGGATTGTTCTCCAAGCTTGATAGTTTGGTTGCAGACATTTCGTCACTATTCGAGGGGATATCATCAGTGTGGGGTTCCAGATGGTAATGTGCTTGAATGTTTGCATTTGTACATAGTAACTCCTTGGACGGTTGCTGAAATGGTTGTTCATATATCTATAATATCAAAAGACGCCCACTCACCATGTGGGATTTTGAATTGATTTCAGTGAGCACAGGAGCTTATCTTTTTTGCTTGGGCTTGGTGGTAACTCAGCTCTTTGATTCATAGGACTTGATTGGTTGATTTCTCTGAGGGTTGCTGGGTTCTGCTTACTGTTTCTGAGCCTTGTTAGTGATTACTCAGCTCTTTGGACTGCAGGGATTGGTTGGTTTGTTTCCATGAGCGTTGCTGGGGTGTGATTGTTGTTCCCGGGCATTGTTGGTGGTCCCTCAGCTCTTTGGTCTACAGGGATTGGTAGATCGGGTCTGTTTATTTATTTATTGAAAGGTTGTGCCAAAATGCTCTATGAAAAGATGCATCTTAAGTTCTTTTCTGAATGTTAAAAAGTCAGTAGTGGATCTAAGTTTGTCTGGAAGGAAATTCCATAATATTGATGCAGTAAAGCTAAAGGCCCTATTGGTCATCGTCTTGATAATTTTTTTATATGTCTATTTATCGATTTTGTGATGGAAAACCAGGCTTCCAGAAATTCCCTTTCTCTTTTCATTTGTACTTGTGCTATGATTTCAGTTGTGTTCCAGTTGAATTTATGTCCTTTTGCATCTTCATGGATTGAGACCAGGGAGAGCGGGTTGTGTCTTTTGCTGGCTAGTTGGTGTTCGTGTAGTCTGGTGAATAGTTTTCTTCTTGTATGGCCAATATAGTTCTTCTTACAGTCATTGCATTGAAGTTTGTACATGACATGTGTCCTTTGATCTTTCTCTGGTTGTCCTTTCGGTTTTGACAAGATTCTTCTCAGGTTCGCGGTTGGTTTGTGGGCTATTGTAATGCTGTGCTCTCTTAGTATTCTCACAGCCATTTTGGAGGTGATCTGGATGTAAGGGAGGGTGAATCATTGGGGTGCATTTTCAGTCTGGAGGTTGGGGCTTTTTGGCTGCAAACATCTGCGGATGCAGTTCTGTGGGTATTCATTACTTGTTAATGCCTTGTATAGATGTTTCTCTTCTTCCGTTTTAACTTCTGTCATGTTGCAGTGGGATTCTACTCTTCTGAATAGCATTTTTATGCAGCTTTGGTGGGATAGAATGGATGGGATCTAAATCTGTCCTTGAAAATTTAATCAATACTATACTCTGATACCCAAATTGACACACAGATGCATCAGCATTTCAAGCTAGCTTAATGCAAGTCTCTGTAGTACTGAGCAATCTTATAGAAACAAAAGATACTGTTAAAATAAGGAGATAAAACAGACACATTGTCAGCTGAGACAGCACCCACCCAGAAATGACAAGCATGCAATTTCCCTCTCTGAAGAGCCAAGATCATTTGTAAGCAGAAAGACTTCTGTATATAGCCTGTTGACATTCCATCAGCCTGGCAGAAAGCAAAGGAGAGTGTAAGCTTAATTGTAATTGTTTTTTTTCTGTTATGATAATAAAGGTTTTGGGCCGGATATTCAACGGCATTTACTTGGTTATGCTTTAGTCAGTGCCCCTCCCCCCTCCTCTCCTTCCCTCTAGAAGCTCTCTGCTGTGTTTTAAATTTAAACTGAAAGTTCTTTGCTGATACTAGGCCCTGACTGAGTATTAAATTTAAACTAGAGGCTCTCTGCTGGGTTGTAAATTTAAACTGAAAGCCCTCTGCTGGGTTTTAAACTTAAACTGAAAGCTACCTGTTGAGTTTTTAATTTAATTAAAAGCTCTTTGCTGATGCTAGGCACTGACTGATTTAACAAACACACTGGATTCTAATTTACACAGATTAATCATCTTTAATTTAAGGAATTCCTTTTTCCCCAAGATTTAGAAAAATCCCCAAAAATACTTAAAATTGCAGATTTCTCTCCAGAAGTAGCAATCCCTTTTTGTAGTTCTTAAGATCCCTGGGGTACTCCACTATTCACCTCTCTCTATTGGGAAAATTGGCCATTTAGTCCTACCCTCTGCTTTCGATCTTTTTTTTTTTTTTTGAAATTATGTTTATTACGTATATCTCACAAAATACAACAACAAAAACAGACATAAAGCATTTCCAGTGATACTAAAAGATACATAAGGAAATCTACCAACCCACTAACACCTAAGTCATAATCTAAACATATCTTATGCATCAAATAGCAAACAACTTAAACAAAGAAAACAGAAAGAAGAAAGAGAAATAAAATCCCATCCCCCCCACCCTCCCCAAAAACAACCTTCCCGAGGTACGACCGCCCTCGAGGAAGACAGGAAAAAAACACAAAGAAGCAGGAAACTACCCCATCACATTCCCCAGAGGTGCCGCAGACCCCTAGACAGCCCAAACAGACAGACACCCATACCCAAAGGAAAACTGGGGGTGCCCCATAAATCTAGACATGACAAGACAAAGTCACATAGTTGTCTAGTGAGACCCACCTAGAGAGATTGGCCCCTACCTCCTTAGTCTGTGATGCTCTGTCAGCAGCTTTTTCGTATTTGCCGAACAAGCAGATCTGGTTCCACCACTCAAAGTAGGAGGGCTTACATGGGTTTTTCCAGCGAGAAAGTATTAGTTTTATCGCCACCATAATCATGAAATTTAGAAGAAATCGATTGTTTTTTTTTAAATATTTTATTTTGCATTTTCTTGAGATACAGGTTAACAACAAGGGAAAAAAAAAAACATACACCACGGTAAATTCACTCTACAAGAATGTCAACATCACATAACTAAAAACACATTAACGGAAGGAGAGTTATCACCAATAAAGAAAAAAGGAATAAGGAAATAAGAGATCCAAGATCCCACGTAAGGGAGCAGAAAAAAAAAAACAGCATCCCACCTAATCCTTTCCAACAGTTTCTTTGCTAACTAAGAAATTTTGTAACTGGATAATCTCTGTAAAGACATAATTCTGCTCCTCTAAAGTAATAAGACAGCGACAGGGAAATTTAAGGAAATAAGAAGCCCCCAATGCAAGTACTCTAGGTTTTAAATCTAGGAATTGTTTACGACGTGACTGAGTAGTCCGTCCAATATCAGGAAAAACCTGAATTTTGAAACCGCAAAACAATTGATCCTTATGCTTAAAATATGCACGGAGTACCTTCAATTTAACAGATTCTAAGGAAAAAGTTACAACCAATGTACATCGTTTAGGAATAACATCCAAGGAGTCCTCCAGAAATGCTGTCAAATTTTGGGCAACCGAGTCCTGAGGGGGAGGTAAATCTCCCTCAGGATTTGGTATCAACCCAGAAGGAGTTGAAAAGGAAAACATCTGGAGGACATCAATAGTTTCTTTAATTTGAAGAACCTCAGTAAAATATTTTTTCAACAACAAATCAAAAGAAAGAAGGTGGGTAATGGGAAAATTGAGGAAGCGAAGGTTCCGAGCCCGAGATTGATTCTCAATGAGCTCCAAGCGGTAGGAAACCGCCGAGAGCTCCTTAAGTAAGGCCACATTATTAGTGACACAAACTTGAAGCTGAGAGTCAGTACGGGCCATGGAGCCCGTTAAAGAAAACAAATGATGATCAACCATTTCCACCTTATTTACAACATCATGAGAAAAAGAACACAGGGAAGAAACAGTACCAGACAGACGTACATCCATTTTCTTAATGGCAGTCCAAATATCCAACAAAGTGACATCTCCCGAAGGAGAAGCAGAAGGATCTTCAGACACAATGGGTTCAACTGGGCGAAGAGCTGGAAGTGCATCTAATACAGGGGTGTCCATAAGAGTGGATGAAAGCGGTAACTGTGAAAGTAAAGGTGGTAACCGGGAGTCTGGGCTTAAAGAAACCCCTTCCGGTGATTGCATAGTTGGTTGCAGAGGAGTAACGTGTTTGTCCATGGGGCCCACCTTACCTCCATGTGCTCCGCCCGCAGATGTTGAAGATACGGCCGGCTTAGCTTTCCGTTTCCCCATGTTCAAGCCGTAAATACTCCCAGCGTCTCAGAAGCGTCAAAGGGGCGTATCCTGCCCCTTGTGACACGCCCCTTAGGACGCGACCACGCAGGCCGCGAAACACGCGGCCGTGTATAGCTCTCGTCGGGTTTTGTAGAGAGCAGTGGGGTCCTCCGAAGCAGTGTCGTCCACCACCGCGCCTGCAGTTGGTTCAGCTGTTCCTGGCCCCGAGCTGCAACCCAGCGTCCGCTCCCAGGCAAGAAGCTCTCCTCCCGAAATCGATTGTTTTTATCTATGCCTGGGATCTTTGCTGCAGTCCGAAATGCTATTATCCGCCATGATAAGGCCTCTGAGAAGTTAAGGACTTTCTGAATTCTATCCCAGACTCAATTCTGAATGTGAGGGCATTCCTTCATCATATGTCGCAATGTGCCCACTTCACTGTTACAGGGCCAGCACAAGTTATTCTCTTTCCTATTACATTTGCTTAGCCTGTTAGGGGTAAAAAAAGCCCTATGTGCTAAAAAAAACATAGATTGAGTAAGGGCCACAGACCTCGATGCACGAATCGAGGATTCCCAGAATTTCCTCCATTCCACCAGTGACAACGCAGACTCTGTCTCTTCCTCCCATAAGCATCACAACCCTCTGTTCAGAGGTGCATAGTACTCCATGAATAACGCATAAAATTGAGAAACTACCCCTCTTTTGGAATTTATTTCTTCAATGACTGTAGGGAGCCCCCAAGACTCGGACATCCCATCCAGGGACGGGAAAACCGCCCCGAGGCAATGATGCAACTGCATCCATTGAAAGAAACAAGTGGATGGAAGGTTGAATTCTTGTTGCATTCTGCTAAAAGCCTTCCACCTGGATCCATCCATTAGCTGACCTATTGACCAAATTCCCAGCTTCTGCCACTGCAACCATGTAAACATTTCTTTGGCAATTTTAAAGGTCGGGTTGAACCAAATTGGTAACAACCGAGATGGAGGGTGCCTCTCTCCGATGACCGGCAGTAATGCTCGGAAAGCCTGTTGCGTAGAGATGATGACACTGCCAACTCCTGAGGATACCGGATGTAGCATACCCACCAATAGATTGATTGGGCATGGAGCGACCATACGCTCTTCCATTTGGAGCCAAGTCGGAGGATATGTCGCCTCCTCCTTCAGGGACTATTGCGAACCTTGACTCAGCAGAAAGGACCTGTGGTACCACAAAAAATCCGGGAAGTGCACCCCCCCATTCGCCTTATCCGCCTTCAGTTTCTTGATCGCGATACGGGGGGTTTTACCTTCCCAAAGAAAAGCACTAATAATCCGTTCTAGATTCCTGTATATCGCAGGGGCCATCAACACTGGTAGCATGCTCAAAATGTAATTTATTTTGGGTACTAAGGTCATTTTGATAGCATCCAACCGGCCCCACCAAGTAAGGTGAAGCGGGGACCACTGCTGGGTATATGACCTCGCTATATCCAAAACATTTTTTGAGTTCAGACGTACTGTTTCTTCCAGGGAAGCAGTATAGAGAACCCCAAGATATTTTATGGAGGCAGCTTCCCATTGAAAGGGAAAATGATCCACCATCGATGCGTTTGCTCTTCTATTTAAAGGGAAGGCCACCGACTTCACCCAATTCACTTTGTAGCCCGAAAACTTCGAGTATTGAGCAATCACTTGCAACAGTGCACCCACTGAACCTGGTTGAAGAAAGACCAAAAGGTCATCCGCGTAAGCAGAAAGCTTGATATGTAGGTCAGTTATCTTAATACCACGGATCTCCTCTGATTGACGGATCATCAATGCCAGTGGTTCCAGTGCCAGGTTGAATAGTAGTGGTGACAAGGCACATCCCTGCCTAGAACCTCGAAGCAGAGGGAGAGACCGAGAAAGAGTGCCATTGACCAGAATTTGCGCTGTAGGGTTGTCATACAGCACCCGCACCATAGCCATGAATTCTTTAGGCAGCCCGAACCATTCCATCACACAATACAGGAAGGGCCATTCCAGCCTGTCAAAGGCCTTTTCAGCATCAATTGAGAGGCCCAGTAAGGGGCTATCCATATTAGCTGCTTTTTCCAGAACTTCGCATAGCAGTCGCCCATTGTCGGTCGTGGTTCTTCCTGTCACAAACCCACATTGATCCGGATGAATCAGTAAATGCAAGACTTTGCTCAGCCGCTTTGCTAGAATGCTGGAAAACACTTTATAATCCGTATTGAGGAGGGAGATAGGTCTGTAGTTACTAACGCTCGTTGGGTCTCTGCCCAGCTTCTCCAGTACAACAATTGTAGCCTGAGCAAATGCGCCAGTCATCTGATCCTCTATCAGGAGTGCCTGGTAATATTCCAAAAGCTGAGGGAGAAGATCATCCACAAAGGTTCTATAAAACTCAACGGGAAGTCCATCCGGGCCAGCTGCTTTACCAATCTTCATACTCTTTAGTACCATCTGCAGCTCCTCAAGTGTTATGGGCTTGCCTAATTCGATCGCCAGATCTGGTTGTAACACCGGTCTATCGACTAGAGCCAAAAAATCTTTACAGGCCATCTCATCAAAGGATACCTCCGAGGCATAGAGTTGCATATAAAATTGGCAGAATGCTTCCGCTATATCACAGCTGTTAGTCAACAAGGCTTGTGGTCCACTCGAAATATGGGTAATATGCGTTCTACTCCGCCGGGCCTTCAGATTCGCAGCCAGCATCTTACCCGCCCTATTCTTTTCGGTGTGATATCGAGCACGGCTATCAAACAGCTGCTGCTCCACTTCCATGCTTAATAAGGTATTATATTGATATCGAAGTCCAATTCGCTGTGTCTGCTGGAAGATTGCATCTGAAGTATTCCTCTATGGCTCGCTTCATGGTCTCTTGAAAGGATATATCCGCAAGGAGAGTTCTATGGAAGAACCACGTTTGCTGGTTAGGTAGGCTTTCCTCCATGGTTAGATCAAGTACAATTGCCGCATGATCTGAAATATGTGTGCTGAGAATACCTGCCCCATCCACCACTTGCACTAAAGGCCTGGATATTAAAAAAAAATCTATCCGGGAGTGAAAGCCATGAGGCACTGAAAAAAAGGTATAGTCTTTCTCCACCGGTTTCAGGATGCGCCATATATCCACAAGGCCAATTTCTTGCATTAATGAGGTTAGCGCCTGTGAGGCCCTGTCTCTACGGGGCCTACTCGGGTTGCAATCAAGCAAGGGATCTAAGACTCTGTTGAAATCACCTCCGATAATCACTGGAACAGGGGAACTCTCTTGCACTACTTCTGCAAGAGCATGAAAAAATGTAGGTTGATCACAGTTTGGAGCATAAACATTTAGAACTACCACCTGCTTATTACCAGCAGTCAAGTGTACTTTAGTCCACCGCCCCTCACAGTCCGCACGTGTGGACAAAACTTGCATCTGCACCTTATTATTTAGCAAAATGGCTACCCCACTTTTTTTCCCCATAGCTGGTGAGTGGGCAATCACTTTAAAATGCTTCAATACTAATTTCAGGGACTCTTTAGTGGACAGATGTGTTTCTTGTAGCAAAACTAACTCCGCATTTTGCTTCCGAGCATATACCAAAATCATTTTCCTCTTTATAGGGTGCAAAATGCCCTTCACATTCAGTGACAAAATCTTAAGGGGGGCATTATCAAAGAAACATTCAAATGTAAAGGCCAATCTCTCTATATACCAAGCTAGCTTGCAACGCAGTATCACCTCCCAAGTTTCCAAGCCATCCCGAGGCTGTCTGCGGCCCCTCACCCTACCCCTCCCACATCGGAGCCACATCATTGGGTGAGACAGCAGAAAAGAAGAATAGAGCAGAAAGCAACTGCAAAACCCGAGCAATAAAACCCCCCATTATCACAGACCTTACTATTGCCTATGTAAGCTAAATAAGATAACAGTTAAACATATGCAGCGCTACCATACAAACCATGTTAACCTGATTTACTATTACCCTGCACATTAACAATCATATGATAAACATATCACAACAATCTCCATATATTACCTACTCACTATTGACGGCCTAGTTCTTTCTACCCCAGAACTTTGGAGACATTAGGAGAAACATAGAGTCCTCAGAGTCCAAAAGACTAGGGCACCCTTTCCACCTGCATTCTTAACGCCTCTTGATCCTCTAGGAATTGCAGCAAGCCATTGGGATCCTCAAATGTCTTTGTACGATTGTCCAAAGTCACTTTGAATCTTGCAGGACAAAACAAACCATACTTTGCCTGCAGCTGTTGGAGACGGGGCCTCATCTCCAGGAACATTTTCCTCTTGTCCATCGTGGCCTTACTGAGATCAGGAAAGAACGAAAGCCGATGACCTTCGTACACAACCGAGGCCGACGCCCTTGTCGCGGCCATTATTTGCATGGCCTGTTGGTGCCGTAATACACACAGAATAAAAGGCCTTGGTCTCGGACTATGTCCTCCCGTGTGTGCAGGTATTCTATGAGCACGCTCCACTTCAAAAGGCTTGCTAAAACTAATTTTAAGCAACTTAGGCAGGAGCACTTCAATAAAACCAATTGAGTCAGTACCCTCCGCTCCTTCTGGAATGCCGACAATTCTTATGTTGTTCCTGCGTGATCTATTGCTAAGATCCTCCAGGTTCGCTTCGAGTAGATCTACCTTTTAAAGGGCCTTAGAGTGATTCTGTAGGCATTCCTCGTGCACTGTGACTGTGGCGTCTATCTTTTCCATTCGAGCTGAAATGCCCCGCATCTGCTCCTTAAGCTCCTGCGAGTCCTCTTGCATCAGGGCTAAAGTCTCTCCGTTCGCCGAAATTAGTGATCTCAAGGACCGAATTTCCCCCAATATCTCTCTCGTTCCCTCAACGGGGTCGCGTCCAGCCGCCATCTTTAAAGGAGAAGGGGGATCCTGTTTCGGCCGTTTAGACCCTGTATTTCCCCCGATGGAAACTCTAGCTTCGTTTGTTTGACCGAAGCCATCCCTTCTCCTTTCTCCAGACTTCCACTGCCAATAAATGCTAACACCGTCTCCGATTAAGGCAATAGTGTCAGGAATCTTCTCGGGCTCGCAGGAGCCGATACTTTACGCGTCCATCTTGTTCTCCACTGGCTCCGCCTCCCTGCTTTCTATCTTTTAACCATTTCCTGATCCACAATAGTACACTGCCTCCTATCCCATGATTTTTAATTTTGTCAAAAGTCTCTCATGAGGGACCTTGTCAAAGGCTTTCTCTTGTAAAAAATCATCTAGCTGATACAACTTGAAAAGCATGCAAGTTTAATAATACATTTGCAAGGAAACCTTTACAAGGAAGCATTTACAACAAAACCCCTTCTAAAAAGAAATTTCTGTAGATACCATAACCTAAGCTGAGACTTCCAAACTGCTTGAGTAGTGAGAGAAAACTAATGAAAAACCCCTTACTTTAGCACCCTGAAAGTTCAGATCTTTATTTCTAAAATAATACTTCCAAATCACAACCATTTTAAAAGATGCAAGCAACATAGTACTATTACAAGACTTCAACAGATGTCTTTGATAGCTGTATAAGGTTCTTTTATCTCTGTAGTCAAAAGAGAATCTATCCCTTTATCACTGCAACCAAACCCTCATGGTCCTAGCTACATAGAACGCCCTTCAGATAACGGGTAAAAGGCATAAGGAAATCATTTTTCACCTTCTCTAAAAGGAGATATCATTCTATTCCAAGGAAAATGGTAAAATATAAATTATCATATACATATTAATTTATTTAACATTTCTTATATACCGTCTTTCAGTGGTATCACGGCATTTTACATCGAACCAGAACAACAAACACTCCATAGAACAAGGTACAACTAACAGGGTACATTTAATTTGGATGCCAGTGCAGTTAACTATTTACAGTTTAACCGATAGTTAAGTATTTACTGTCTGATCAGTGGGCTGATAACTATTTACATTTGAATGGCATAGAGTCCATACTTTTGTGTTTCAGTCATTTAGGTTTGTTTGATGGTTTCAGATGTGAGGGAGATTAGCGGTCTGTCCCATAACATTTCTGGAATATATGCATTGTTAGCATCTTCCTGAAGTCCTTTCAGTCAGTGGTTGCTCTGAGATTAGCCAGAAGGGAGTTCCATAGGGTAGGTCCATATATGGAGAAGGTGAGATGGCATATTTCTTGCGTACTGGTTGTTTTCTCTCTGGAGATTATAAGGAGATTCATGGTTTGATCTCTTCTTGGTCTGTTATCTGTATAAAACATATTTTCCAAACCTTCAACTCTAGCTTGCAATGCAATATTCACTATAACCAATGTGGTATTAGCAGCTTCAAGACTGGTCAGTCTGGTACCTTGCTTCAACATCTTGGCCTAACATGCCTCAATTCTATTGCTTTGCAGTGAAAACTTGGAGACAGCTTTTTCTGAGAAGACACATAGGGGTATGTTTACTAAACCGCGCAAATGTCACCCACGGTAGTTCCCGTGGTAATGGTACAGATGCCCATATAAAGGAGTGGGCGGTGCATCATACGACAAGCAGTGCCAGGTAACACGCGTAACAATGCGCCTTCGGGTAACGTGCGTCGCAAGGCGCCATATAGGGCACATCACAAGGCACCTTAACCGGAGGCGCCTCACAAGGTACGTTGTCACACGCCCTACAAGGCACCCTAACCTAAGGCATCATGCAGCCACTCCCAGAAGGCCCCGTATAAGGTGCTGGTCAAGGTGCCCCATAAGGCACCGTAGGTTAAGGCACCTGAAAAGCAGGACATGGGGTAGCAGCCTGCACATGAATGCCGGATGCCACACAGCTGACAGACGCAGACAGATGGACAGAAGGATGGTTGGCGACTGTGATGAGGGTAATATGTGCTGGCAGCACAGATATGCAGAGATATGACTGTTACAGGAATGACAAGTACCTGTGTAGGAAAGGCATAAAAGAAGGAGGACAAAGAGGGAGTGAACCCATGACCACTGGCCTGAAAAACACTAGGCCACACCACCACTGTGAGGTCCACAGCAATGACTGCATACAAGAACACTGCAGGGCACCACACAAAACGCCTGCTGTGTGCCAGGAGAAGGCAGCCCAAACAGTCACCATGATGCAACGCACATGCACAACAGGCGTCCACAGCTCATATAACAGTCTGTAACTGGGATGGGAGTCACATAGAAACACATGCACACACACCATGAGATGTAATGCAGTGTAAACAGCATGCAAAAGAGCATGGGAGCGATACAGAAAGGGTGTCAGGGGCCGGCTGAAGGGACAGCTATGTGGACAGTCTGTGGACCAGGGCAACGGAATGAAAAAGAAGCATGTGAGAATCCAACCTGCACAGTGACATGACACAGACTAGCCAACAACAGCAGTACCAATCCACCAAGCTGACTGTTCACATGGACACTGCAAAGTGTGATACAGTGGCCAGCACAGAACCCATGGATACAGGAGAAAAGGAAGAGCTTACCTTACAGTCACCTGGGCAGAAAGCATATTCAGGTTATAAGGAGCCAGAGAATAGTGGAACAAACTTTCCCTACACTGGGTGTGATGCAGTAGAAAGCCAGAAAGCTAATCACGTCCACCTGGGCCAGGAAGTACGTACAACATGCAGGAGCCAGGGGGATAAAAGTGGCTGGGAAATCCCAGTAGAGGGAGGAGCAGCAAAGGGAGGTGCCACAGAGGGAGGTGCAGCCAAGAGAGGTGAAGCAAAGGGAAGAGCAGCTGACACAGAGAGAGCTGGAAATGCTCGTGCACAAGCCTCCAAAGCCAGAGGGGGCATCGTCCCGTGGAGAGTGAGTAAGCAGCTGGAGGGCAGAGGTCACAAGCAGGAGAGCTTGCTGGGACCAGGAAGCACAAGCTGGGTCCTGACAGCAAGTAGCAGTAGAAGGGAAACCTTTCCTGGAAGTTACTACAGCCCAGACCAGACAACTGCTGAGTGGAACTCTCGGGGAAAAGCAGGCTACAGCCCAAATAAAGGAGCCTGGTTACAGAGGAAGGAGTGGAAGCCAGCCACCCCAGAAGCAGAGCTAAGTACACCAATTTCTCTAGAGGGCAAGAGGTGGGCTTGGCTAGGAAAGTAAAAGCTAATACTTGGGAGGATAATCCTTGGTGGAGAGAAAGGGGAAGCCTCAGAGAAACAGGCTTCAGTACAGGTCTCCAGGACCCTCCTTATGCAGAACAGTTTCCTGCCTTAAGAACTGCTGCCTCTCGTGAGAGTTGTGTAAATAATAGCTGTCGTGAATGTTACCCATTTACAATTTCTGACGGTGAGCAAATGCAATGGGAAAACACTGACCAGGACATTGATTCCAGTGCTATGGATTGCACGCTATGTATCTCGGATGAGATTACGTCTCTTTGTTAATTGAGGAAGCAAGAGCCTTGTTATACCTGTTTGGAAAAGGTGCATTTTATTTTGCTGTGAAGAAACAGTTTTGTTTAAGTTCTTTGTTGCTGTATGAGAAAAACAGAAATCCACAAGGGAAGGGGAATAAAACCTCATCATTATATTTTTGCCTTTAGCACACGGCTACAGACTATTCTTTATAAAGGCAACCCACACCTCACGCCCCTAGGCAACCACCTAATAGGGACGGTGGTAGCAGTACCTTGACAAAAGATATAGCCATATGTAACACACAATATGCAACAGATAGTCACTGTGGCGCACAGCGCAGGGATGGAAGGGTGTGTGAAGAGGTGACAGGGCTGCAGTCATTGCATGGGCAGGTTAGCAGAACACAGGAAAGGAAAAGGAATGGAACACGTGGGAATCAAACTGGCAACCTATGGACTGCCAATGGGTGGCTGTGACCACTATCCCAAACAACCCCAACAAGCACAATGCAAACAAGTTACCACAAAAGGCACACAATGGATCACAGTGCTGAAACGGATGGCCCCTCTGCTCCACTGCGAACTGCAGACATCACGTCCCTCACCCTGATGCACCTTACTCCTGGAATAAACTCCCGGGGTCTGTGTGCCAGACACCCTCTCAAACACACATCCAATCCATGCTGAAAGCTCACCTACCCGCTACTGCCTGTGGACTCTAACTACCCTGATCCCCCTCCTCCTTCGCCTCTCCTACCCCTGCTCCCATATTCTCTCACTTTTCCTAACTAGAATGTAAGCCATGGTGAGCAGGGTGTCTGTCCGACATCTCTGTGCAGCGCTGTGTACAAGGGGCAGTGCCAGACATAAGTACTGAGTGTTCTATGTAATTAACCAGTTTTCTATCCTGCCTTATTCATCAATGAAAGCAGTGTCCAATGGAGGGCTATGTGGCGTGCCCAAGACCACAAGGAATACTAATAAGACTAGAAACCCTGGCGTGGATCCCTCATTACCTCCTCCATACACAGTCCCCTGGTGTTACCATCACTACCCATGGCTGTCTGTACCAGCTAGATACTGATGGCTCACAGAGCCAGCTCCGCACACCTGAACCCTCCGCAGCTAACCAAACCCTGATCCACGCCTGGCGTGACGACATTGCTGCCTGGATGTCTCACCATGGCCCGAAAGTGAACATGGCCAAGACCTTATCTCTCATCCATCATCGTAACACCTCCCTGCCACCCTCTGTTGTCGGTGTCTGTGGATAACTCTGTACCTCCCCCAGTGTCCCCAGGCCACAATCTGGGACCATCCCTGACCCCTCACCCCCATTCATGACACACAGCCATCTGATAGCTAACACCTACCCCCTTTCTCTATAACAGCAGTGACACCTGACCCATCTTCCCTGAACACACCACCAATATGCCCATGCACTCCCCAATCACATCCCATCAGTACCTCAGTAGTCTGCCCCCTGCAGGTTTCACCTGGACACACCTCATTCCCCGTCAATGTGTGCAACAATTTGCTGTGCATCCAATCCTGTGCCAGGCCAGTCATGGCCACACTACCCCCCTTTTCAAGTCACGTCAAAGCCTCCCTATCCTTTACCGCATCCATGTCAAACATCCCCTGCTGAGCTCAAAATGCAGAGACTCTGTGGCTCCCCACCACCTCTCGTCTCCCATCTCTCCATACAAACCCCCCTGAAAAAATCGGTCCCCAGCAGACAGCCTCCACCTGTGCAGTACACCCCTACTGCTAACTCCATACCCTACCCCTCTCACCATGATGCCCCATATGCTGTGAACAAACTACCGCTGTCCATACACCAGGCACCATCTCCAACCCCCCACAAATCCAGGATGAAACCACACATCCTCGCTGCAGCCATGGAAGCATGATTCCCCTGACACCCCCCCACCCCCGTACCCAGCCGTATCCCTCCCACCCCATCTGTGTCCATGCCGACTAGATTATAAGCTCTGATGCGCAGAGCATGTCTCCTACCTGTCTGCACAGCGCTGCATATGCCATATAGCACTATACAAATGCTCAGTAGTAGTAGTAGTAGTACATGTCTACACCATCATGGCCACAGCACCAGAACACACAGCTGACAGGGGGCACTTTTCAGGCAGGCACACCAGGCTGACAACACACACACAAGGCAATAAGGTATGAAGGGAAGAGACAGAGATATAATGTCATGCTGCCACACAGTGAAGTGCATATGCAGTGCATAGGCAAATGCACAATCATGCCAATGATGTCATGTCCCAATGTCCCAACACCACCCCTCAGATGTGTAAACCTAATGTGTGGGTATCTGTGGGTCATACAGCAGTGTAGATGCCCCTAGAACAGCATATGATGTGCTGAGAAAGACCAGACGTCAGGTAGTCATGTAAATAAACACCTTTAATGCACACATGGCATCAAAAACAGTGACACAATGCAACATGAGAACATGGTATCAGGTACGAGAGTCACATGTGGGCAAAAAGCAAAGAAGATGGGATCTCACTGACATACAGAGGTAGCACTATGTGGAAGGCCCACTGCAATGGGTGCCATGGAAACAGGAGCAGTCATAATATGGCAATGTACAGGGACTGCACAAATGAAGCCTGGAAATGGACACACATGCCGCCACAGTGCAAAGGTGCTGGCGCAATGTGAGTGGCGCAATGTCATGTCAGAAAGAGGACTGTGCACACATGCAAAGATAAGCCTGCAAATCAATGTACATTGCCACATCTGTCCAGTAAACACACACAATAACATGTACGTAGAGGTACAAAGAGACGTCCACAACGGTGCATATACCCACACAAATCCCACCCTGGCACATGCACCAGTGTAAGAGATGAGTCAGGCACATGTGCATGCACCGTGTACATTGAAACACGACAGAGTGCTGCCCCATATCCACTGTAACACTCCCTGCGATGGTCAGACAGCAATCAGAGATGGTGGCACGCATCACAGTATTCTGGAGGCAAATAGTGTTTTGTGTACAAGTGGAAGTTAGCCACACAAATAAGCAGGACCTATAGAATGTATCTCCTGTGCCACATACGTGGCTGCATGTACCTGTGTAGCCAAATATTGGTGCAATAGCTTGGATGCAAGCCCCACACATTGGCCACACACAGCTACACAATGTCAGATGGATGTACAACATACAGCGCACATGTGAGTTCCTGCTGTAGATGTACAGACAAGTGTCCACAGTGCAAATGCCACCTGTGACTCCACAAGTCCGGCTATGGCCATCCCAGATTACATGGCCATGCAAAGTCATGAGTGATGTCTCAATGTTCCACTGCAATGCAAAGGTGATGTGTCTCTGCTGCGATAAACGCAACACCCAGACAGAGCATGGCAGCAACGGTGTGTCAGTCCCCTGGTGATGCTCAAAGTATCAGGCCAACAATGATGTCCAACATAGGCATGTGTCCGACTCGCATAGGTCCATCTCCCACTGGCACCATCACCCAGGGACCGTTGCATGGATGTATCCTGTATACCCACAGTTGGGCGATGAGGACTCCAGATGCAGCATAGTAGATGTGCTGTGTGTGTTGGCTGCACCCTGTGTTAAAAGGAGTAGAGAAAAGGTAAAGGTATGCTACACACACCATCAGGTCACAATGCAGACAGTGACACCACAATATGTACATAATGAATCCCCAGAAATGAAAACATGACACGACCACAACACACAGCACAGTGCATGTTGACCACAGCAGGAGATGGCACTGCAAACCAGGTTGCCATCTTGACATGGTCATGTCTATGCCCATGTTACACAGGCATCCTAGAGGTCCACAGCATGTCCAGCAGTGGTGGTGCACAGAGATCCCACAGAAAGGCACGATGATACAAACAGGCCAAAAGAAACATCTACACGTGGATGTCAGGCAAAGAAGATCTAAGGTGCAACCTACCGTCAGTGTGCAGCAGGTGTCTGATGGGGATTGTCTGAGTCAGGCAAAGGGCACAAGAGGTCACAGTAGAGGCAGAGGATGTCAGTGAAATGTGTCCAATCACCACATCATCAAGTTCAGCCGTCAGTGGCACATGTCCAAGGTATGGTGAGATGCGTGTAACCAAAACATTGATACGTAGTGTCCTGTCAGCAAACATGAGACAAGTCAGGCAACAATACATAACACATGCGTAGACACATGCGCACAATGCACACAAGGGCAACAGGAGAAGGTCACAGATAGATGAGTGGTCACCACTGCACAGGTGCCCAGACACATCCCTGCACCAGACAATGCCAGAGGGCATCAGAAGGTACCATCACCTAGACATGCCCCAAAGACACAGAGACATACACAGTGAGACAAGGTGAGCATGCCACAAGTAGCATACGGCATGTCTGTGCACAATCAGCGACCAGTGGAAACAATCATTACAGTCCATGCAATGATACACTGATGTTGTGTAATGCAACAATGCCAGGGAAGGCTGAACATGCTATCCAACAACCCCACACCCTGTGCCTGGAGACACACACAGCCCGGTAACATGTGCCCCAAATACAGTGTGTAAACACCAGAAATGTGCACAGGCCAATGGCTATATGCGTGTCAACTGGAACATATGGGGGATGGAGCCGCAGGCCAAACAGGTGTACAACAACATAGGTGCAGTGGAGAGGGAAACACAGACATGTGTAATGCTGCAGTGCCCTCACAGTACATTTACCTTTATGCCCACCCACCCCAGTCACATGCAGGTCTGAATGACGTACACGCAGATTCCACATGCACCACAGCACCGGGCAGGGTTTGCAGCCTATCCTGGAGAGTCAAGAACACAAGTGACATATATATATGTCATGATAGTGCCGTGAAACACATAGGGCAGCACAAAGATGGAGACACATATGCACATCCCCACATATGCAGAACTTACAGGAGAACAGCTCCTCAATCAGATGTTGCCTGACTTCTATCCCCTCACGTGTGTCACCACGGCCATGTACAGGAGGACACACAGGATCCTCCTCCAGATCCTCATTAATTTCAACTGGGACATTGTGCCTGAGAGCAATGTTGTGCAGGATGCAACAGGCCAGAATGATACGTGCCACAGTCATGGGTCCGTATTGTAAGACACCGCCAGTCCTATCCAGACACCTGAAGCGACTCTTCAGAACGCCAAAGGTGCGCTCAATGACTGAGCGGCTGGAGGCATGGGCCTCATTGTACCTTATCTCTGCACATGGCCGTGGGAGATGCATGGGGGTCAGCAAACAGGAATGACAGCCATATCCCGCATCACCTGCAGAATAAAATGTGGTAAGGTCAAGCGGGAGATGATGGACACACAAAAGCACATAATCATCAATGTGTAACTGGACAACAGATAAACAGGAACACAAACATATGACATCATAGAATGGCACACAATAGCTCTGCACTAGCATCTGGAGCTTGGATACCCAGAACTCCGGGGAAGGCTAATGAGGGCAACACACATCAACTGTATGCAGGCCAAACACAAGGCCAACCACCTGTACCCAAATGGCAATAGTGGCAGGTGTGAAGGCATCTGGCTGACAGTGGCAAAGAACAATGAAAGGGGCAGAGATGCACATGTGTGCAACCATGTGACACCCATGATATAGTGCACACACAGCAGATGTCACAGAAACACATACCTGAGGGGTCAGGTTGGAATGGCAGTAGAGACAAGATAACGTGGACAGACATACAGCATACATGTGTGATGTAAAGTGCCACCACAGCTCCACCCATGTGTTATCGCAGACATGGACAATGGAGAATGACCCCCACACACACCGTACAGCATGAGGAAGGTTCTGGGTGCATACCTAACCCACCTCCTGGACCGCACACACACACACACACATTGCATATGGAGTCCACTAGAGATACACCACAAAGGCACACACATGTACATCTGCGTGTGCGGTATGTTCAAGGTCATGTGCCGGAGTCATTGTCAACCAAGAGGTGTCGCACCCAACCATAGAAGGGACACACCATATGTACCCAGAGTGTCCCTGTACATAAGACCTGTGCAACAGAACAGCAGTAGCAGATACCAGTGTTACCTGCATGTGTGCTGAGACACCCAGATGAGCAATGAGCCACACATGGTAGAATAGCAACATTTAGAATCACACAGAGGTACATGACCACATCCTCGGTGATGGTGACAGGGTGTGATGGTGTACAAAGCCCCATACAAGGCAGCGCCCCACAACCACAATGCAAGGAAAGGCATGCAGAGGACACAGGTGACAATGGGACCCCAGATATCATACACTGTACGCGCATTTGAGATATGGTAAATACTCACCCAGCAGGACACAGTCCCCATATTGTCTGGCCTCAAATTGGCCGAACAGTGCCGAATGCTGCAGGATATAGGAGTCATGGGCAGACCTTGGGAACCGTGGAACCACATTCAGAATATGCATATTTGCATCACAAACAACCTGCACATTCAGGGAATGGTAGTGTTTGCGGTTGCGGAACACAAACTCCCTGTCGTGTGGCAGGACCAGGGCAACAAGTGTGCAATCAATAGCTCCCATCACATGTGGTATCCCTGCAATCCGCTGCCTGGTGCAGGGCCCCCCATTGTTGCCTATTGTTAGGAATTGCAATGTAATTCCCAACCCGGCTGACCATGGCCCACAGTACCTGGTGGAGACAGCGTGAGAAGGTTGTCCTGCTCATCCCACCCACTGCGGCCACCGAGGATTGGAAACAGCCAGAGGCAGAGAAATGTAGGGCAGCCAGGAGCTTGGCCAATCCTGGTATGGCATGTGACCGGGCGGTCCAGGGCTCGAGGTCAGGTCATAGATCTTCATAGAGCTCCATAATAGCCCGGTGTCAAGATTACCTGGTCCTCACGTATGTCCTGGAGCATGGGCCTGGCCCTGTAGAGGCGTGGCAGGCGGGGCCGTGCCTCATCACATCTATGGCGCCATGCTGGTATCACCTCCACCTGTGGAGCCCCCAAAGCTGCAGGTCTGAGTTGCAGCAGAACTGCACCCATGCCCAGTGCCACAGCCCCAGGCACACCATCTCCCCCATCAGGCAACCGCAGCTCCACCAGTTCCACCAATGCCACCACCGCTGTGACACAGTAGCTCCTCAGGAACAGATGGATACAAGTGAGCAGCCGGTGGTAGAAGCCGGTACTGCAGGAGAAAGCAGGGATTTCTCTGCAGAAATAAAAAAACACACTTTCAATCAAGCAAAACAGCTCACCTCGAGGGAGGAGAGTAGGAAGGCTTGTGATTGGGCACGCCTCAAGGGGAGGCGGGCAGTGCAGGCTAGAAGCACCTGGTTAAATACACAGGAACCAGGAAGTGAGAGGCAGATCCAGAGGGAGATCCACGGGCAGATGCAGATCCAGAGGCAGATCCACGGGCAGACGCAGATCCAGACGGGGATCCAAGGAGAGATCCAGAGAGAGAAGACAAGAGAGCAACGGAGGTTTCCTTGCTGTGATAATTTCCCTAACAGTCCGCAGCTGGAAGATAGCTTGGAGCAGCATTCAGATGAGGAAGGAAACTGCTGGAGGCAGAGCTCCTTTAGAACGCTGAGAAACCCAAGGCTACAGGACCAGGCAGAGCTGGGGAACAAAGGCAGAAGGATAAAGAATCCTCCCAGGGAGAAGCTCCTGTATAAGGTACCCAGAGAAAGAGGACTTTATGCTCTAAAGCCAGAAAGTCTATGTTCTGCTTTTAAAAGCAAAGCCAGTCAAGATGGTGGCAGCTGTTGTCAGAAAAGAGAAGCTTTGAATGACAATAATTATTCTTTTAAACTAGCTGAGTCACCTAGCCAGGACAGGGCTGATATACATGCTTTTAAATATTCTCCTAGCACTGCTAAGTTTGAATGTATAGCACCCACGTGCAGGGAAAGGTGGGGAGCTAATGAAAGCCCAGCACATGTTTGTTTCCCAAACGCAAACAAACCTGATAAGGAGCCTGAGATAGATAGGCTCAGTCAATACCTATTCACCGAGGGGACAGGAAGACAGCTCAATGAAGAAAAGTTTCATGCTGAATCACTTCTTAAAGAGTTCCAGGATTATTTAGAACAGAAGAAGAGTTTTAACCACAGTGTTCCAGTTACTGGCTGTAAGGAAGAAAACTCTGTTCATAATTCTGTGTTTTCCCCTGCTGATGATGATGAGATGATGATGGACTGTTCTACCTGTTTAATTGATAGAGGCAATTAAGCAGAGAGGATTGTGCTGGTATATGAAGTAATATAACAGTGACGTAACTTTGACTGACACAAGAAAGCTTGTGGAGGGAAACTGAATTAGAGCACTACTAGTGATTGATAGAACCTGAGCTTTATTAGTAAAGGACTTTTCTGTTATCAGCCTGTATGTTAAAAGCACATGAAAGGAATGTGAAGAAATACAGCATTTAAAGCCAGTCAGGCAAAGTTTCAGTTAATCCTGTTTTATTTGGTTTAAACTTCTGCACCGTCTGTAATCTTCTTTTGAACTGCACAATGGCAATATGAGCCACATGAAAAATAAACCTCATGTAAATAAATAACTCTTGCCAGCCTTACTGCTCGAAGCATAACACAACTACAACTAACTGCCTCAAGGGCATCAAAAGGCAACCCCTCCTTAACCCTCAAGGTTAAGGGGCGGGCGGTGCCATACCGCACAACCCGCATTCCCGATCTGAGTCATGATAGAAATGAGATGGAGCTCAGGTAGATGTTAAATAGGGAGTGGGGTGTGGCAAATAATCAGAGCAAGCCTAACACTCCTGGTGATGCTGGGATGTACACCAGCAACAGCATGAGTGAACGCCCAGCACAAACGGAAGCGCAATGCCGTAGCATGCGCAGAAACAAGCGTTCCCCAAAATGCATGTCCCGTGATTGGCTCCACTGAATACAGGTAGGAGGAGCATGCAGCATGTCCCCATGCCCTAGCATCACACAAACATATGGCGTGATGCACTGTGTGCCCCACCCAGACAAGTTGGTGAGTGCAGAACGTAAGGCGCCTTCCAATGCACACAGGCGGGATGTCCATGCATACGTCTGATGAAGACTAGCACCTGGAGACACACCGTGTGACCCACTTACACATGCCAGAACATGCCATATGTATCAGACAGCACCCAAAGCAATGATAAATAGTAGAATGTGCATGTACGCACCACGAACAATGCCAGAGGATAAACAGCCCATGTATGCAGCGGTGCACACCAATAACAGCGCTGAGGATAGGTATGAACGCGGAGAGCAGAGGAGAAGGGTGTAGCATGTCTAGGAATGTGCCTTATGCACACACTGTGCAGAACGTGATATGTCATGCGTAAGGCATGTACCTGCATGCGGGGAGGGAACAGTGCAAGTGTGGTGCAGACGAGGTGTCCCCACACACTGGCATTCGCAGACATGAGTGTGGAGGCACCACATACCCCCCACCTGTGATCCACAGACCCAATCTCAGTGGAGTGCATACAAATGCAACATGCGCTACTGCGCATGTGCGTGATGCCCATGCGGAATGCATGTAGGATGACACCCTAGGTACCTAACTGGGCACAGCATGCCCATAATGCCGAGGGTGTATGGTACACAGGAAGTACCAGATCATGGAGCAGGAGAGGCACCCTGAGGCAAGAGGGGTGAACAGCCAGCAGGCACCAGCGGTCCACACCACATCGGATCCAGAGAGTGAGAGGGCAGACCCATCCGGGGCCATACACCACCCACCTGACCAGCCTGGAGGTGCGCCAGGCCATAAGCGCTGCCAGACACCCATGGACGAGAATGACCTCTTCCTGGCTAGCATCCTCGACAGGTTCGAGGTGCTCTTCAGTCGGCTGAGCTCCACCACCACCATCGGGATGTGCACCAGGGCATGGGCAGATGTCAATATGGTGGTAGCATCAGCAGGGGGCCCACACTGTGATGTCGAGAGCCTCCACAAGTGGTACTGTGACATCAAGAGGAACATCCGTGCCCAACTATCATGGGAGAAGTGTGATGTGCAGGGCACAGGTGGGGGCCCAGTGCAGGGGGCCACCCTGACCTCATTGGAGCAATGCCTGGCGGACTGACTTGTGCCTATGTACATATATGTCTGCCCCCTGCACTGGATACAGCGCACCCACATGCAGGTAAGACGGAGAGAGGTGATCTGGTGGCAGACCATAAACAAGTGAGTGCAGGGACTGACATAGGGGGACCGGGGGGCCATGTCATGAGTCCCACAGAGACACATGTCCTCAGCCAGTCCCATGCAACATATGGCATAAACCACACCTGGTGTACCATCCCCACACTGCCCCTGGAACACAGCCCCCTGTCAGCCATGCACAGTGTAATCCACCACCCACAGACCACACATGCAGATGGCTGATACCTGGCCCAATGGAGGACACCATCCCACCCACACCCCCCCTCCCCACGCCATGTCCCCAGGCCCACACCATTGGCCCTGACACACCACCGGTCACCATGCATTACCATCCCAGGGTACCTGCCAATCCCAGCAGGGCCCTGCAAAGGCCCATGGCCAGGTCCAGGTACCCCACCCACCTATTCACTGCCCTCAGAACCACAGACAGGGGCGTGGACAACACGCTGCCACCTTCCATGCATGGCTCTGTGCCAAGAATACCCCTGCGAGACGTACAGACCGCCACTGCACACATGGGCAGGCGTAGTGCACCAAGGGACTGTGTACACAGGGTGAAACGAACAGACCACAAACAGATCCATGGGGTACAACCCCTTGGGATGGCATAGCAGTGGGGGTGCGGCGACAGGTACACACACACAGAGGTAGCGTTGTGTAGGGGGGCCACTGAGGACAGTACAGAGCCACATACCCAACCAAGAACAGGTAAACAAGGATGTACCCGACAGTGGCCAGCCAGCAGGGGAGGGGGTGGAGGGGGACCATGGATCGACGGACCAGCCAATGGGGGAGGTAGCAAGACCAGGTCGGAAGGGGGGGTCAGCCTGGCATGCAGGGGGCTGATGGGCCAGACACTACCACCCCAGCCACAGGGACGAGGCATGTGGGTGAACACAGGGACCCCATGACAGCACGGAACTAGGTGCTGTCCTGTCAGGGGGTCAGCAGGTGTCAGGCAGCACACGCCGGGGCAGACCAGCAGAGATGGGGGATCATGTCTGGCAGCTAGGGCAGGAGAGGCAGAGCGTGCACCCCACATGGCACTGGAAAGTGAGTGGGTCGCGGGGCGGGTGGGTGCCATGGACACACATCAGGTGCATTGCATGCCAATACCCTCCCAGGGAGTGACAGTGGTCCATGGGAGCAGATTCCAGGGGTGACAGCACCGGCTGAGAGAGGGTGCAGGGGGGGCGGGGGGGCAGGCAGAGAGGGGTCAGAACAGTGGAAGCATGGCATGGCTGCCATATATTGAGGGGAGGGGACCAACACAGAGGCAGTGAGTGGGGCGGCACAAGCACTGCTGAAGGTTCAGGGGACAGAATAGAGGTGGTGTGGCGATGGTGAACGGGGGTGAGCACGGCACAGTGTTAGGGTGCAGGGGTGGGGGTGACAGGTCCGTGGTAGCAGCGTTGGGTGACAATGTGATGTGGGGACATAGTGCAGGGGTGGTGAGGACAGCAAGGACACATGGGTCGGTATGTGGGGGCGACAGAGGTGGACAGCACCTGTGTGTACCATAGGCACTGGGTGCAGGGATGCAGGTGGAAATGGGGAGGCATGGGGTGGGTGGCTGCATGTGGTGGTGTGGGGGGACAGCATGGCCATGGTAGCATCGTATGCCAGACACAGAAGGCACCAATATACAAGGGACGGTGTGGGTGGGGAGCATAGGGGCCCCAACACAGACCTGTGCGACACACACCCACACATGTACTTGCTCCATGCTGACACCCACAGCCTACTTCCAGTCACACCACCAGGGCCCCACCCCACCCCAGGCCATGCACCCATGCACACATATTCCCACCACCACAGGGCACACCTGTCCCCAGCTACAGCGGCACAGCACCCCAGCCCCACCCCAACATTCACAGCTAGCCATGTGGGGAGTTTCCAGCCACACACACACACACGCAGGCACCGGTGACCCACCGCAGGCACCTGGGACATGGACATCGGACGGTACCACACACATCCCTGCACCGGTAACGTCCCTGGCCACATGTATGCAGCCTGGGTACCTGCACACTGACCAAGGTGCCCTGCACCCCACAAGGTCCATAGGTATAGGATGTGACAGGGGTAGCCAGCCACACCTCACCTGAGCTGTGTACCCTGTTCCCCCACAGGTGACATACATGCCATAGAGGAGGTAGAGGAGGGGGCATAGCTCCCAGACCCCAGGCCATGGCCCCAGGCCTATGCGGGGTCTGAAGCTAGGGCAACAGGAGGGGCAGCTGCGGCACAGGCAGAGGTGGGGGACCAGCACCACCTCTGGCAGGCAATGGCGGGCTGAGCCAGGGGCTTGCCAAAGACAGCACACCATCGGCCGCTGCAGCCACCGGGGTGGCAGAGCCTGCTGCACCTGGACATGCCATGTGGGATGCATGGTCTTCCCTTGTGGAGGTTATCAGGGAGATGCGGGCACACTTGGAAGTGGCGCATGGCGATTCAGAGGGTGAGTGTCCTACCGTGTGTATATGATGTGGCATGTGTACAGGTGGCGGGTGCAAACCATGTCTCACGGCGCACAACGTGTCTCCCCTATAGGCATACAGCTGGAATTGGATGCAGTCCTGGGTGAGCAGCGCTGGCAGTGGCACAAGGCGTGTCACATGCGGCATGCGGTGAAGCACCAGGGGCTGGTGGTGGAGGGGATCCTCACTGGCACAGGGCAGGAGTTGCATGTGTGAGGCCCCCCACTCACACCCCCTGGGGGCCCTCATCGCCGGGTGGCTGGTCAGCTGTGCTTGCTGCAAGTCTGTCGCTCAGCATGCGCAGCCGGTCAGCCACCACAGCCATGGTCTCCAGCATCCGCCCCAGAATGTGGGCGTGCTGCTGCTGGGTGTGTGCCTGGGCACGCACCGCCACAGCCAGGCAGACGCTGCACATGCACCTGCACAGACACACATCTCCCCTTGTCTGTGTGACTGCATGTACGGTGCACCTTGCCACATCAGCATGGGCCATAACTGCCAGTGTGGAGAGTATGGCGGCTGCCTAGGGGACCCCCTCAGAACATCAAGGACAGCCAGCAGCAGCAGCAGTGGCAGCTGTGGCACCCACACCATGGGGTAGGAGGAGCCGCGCACAGCATGGCAGGCCATGTGGAAAATAAATGGCCATGCATGTGGCACTGCCTGAGGTCACGTGTCCTGTGTTTATTACAACAGCCCCATGTACACCCTGCCCTACCCGTGGCCATCCTGGACACCGACCCCATGCCATCCCCTAGAGCAATCTGTGTCCCCTCCCAACTGGGATCACCATGGATCCTGGCATCAGCCATACCACCCCTGCACACCCGCCACCCCCCAACACCCCTATCATCCCCCTGCTCCACCAGTGTCTGAACCCCCCGCCCCCCCTGTCCCTCTGCCTCCCTTGCCACCTGTCCCCACTGTTACCTGCTGAAGGCATGTTGGAGTGGCCCTGGATACATCTCCGTGCAGTGCCATCCACCTCTCATCGGTTGGACATCATACCCTGTACATCCAGTGAAATATCCATGCTGTCTGTCCCATCCACACGTCCACTTCTGGTAGCACACTCTGGTGTCCTGTTCTATGCCCTGTCCTGGTCAGTGTGATGTCTGCCATGGAGGTGACCCCCCCCCCCCTTGCAGGCCCATCCTCTGAGATGCATACACACTGCTGCTGTAGGCAGTCAGATGCATGCTGCATGGCCTGGTCACATCGCCCCCTTCCCATGGGGCCTGCAACAGTTCCCCAGTGTTTGCAGGATACAATGTGGATCTCCCATAGTTGTCCACAGGGCATGTTGGTCTGGGACCCCGTCCCACCTCACTGCCCAGGTACATCCCCACTCCCCACCCCGTATGCCTGTGTCCAGCCACAGTGATGTGAGTTAGACCTCCCCCAGGTCCCGAGTGTCACCCATCTCTCAGCATCCTGCGTCCCTGGTCCTGGTCTCTGGGCCCCCCCTGTCCTCTGCCTGGAAGCACCATGATCCCCCCCACTACTGACCCGGGGCCCATCCCTTCTGCTCCGTGTATGGGCACCCCCACCCATCCCCACCCCTGCCCCTCGCACACCACGATGGGGCACCTCTCTGTCCCTTCTGACCCACCATCCTGCTTTCCCCCATGTCCACCATCCCCATGCCTACATACATTGAACTGTCCACCCTGTGTCATAACCCTCACCACTAGCGGGCATACCCTTGCATGTCCCACCACTACTGCTCCATGCCGTCCCTGTCCTGTGCGTGATGGTGTTCATGGCGACCCCTTCTGCCACCGTACACAACCCCATGGCTGTGGCCATTGTTACCACACCGGTGAGTTGCTACTAGATATGGCCAGTGTGTGCAGTTAGGTTGGGGAATGGACATACATATAGACATGGCACACAGATACACTGCCATGCTTACCACTGTCCACAACATGCACCACAGGGGGGGCATGTGCACTGTCCTGGCTCCATCCCGTGCATATGGGTACTGTGTGCCACCCATGCCAGGTGCCGTGCCATGTGTGCACCGGTATAGGTCACTGGGCCCATGGAGGGATACTGGCAGGCTGACACCCTGTCAACACCCCTCATACCCACCCACTCATATAGGGGGTGGGTATATTCAGTGTTGGATATGTCACCATGGGGGGGAATCTCCCTCCCACAGTGTGGCATACCCTTGTACATGCTTTATACGAGCTAGACCTACCAGCTCAACATGCCTACCTATCGGTATTGCGCTTACCTCAGGGGACATGTGTCAGCGGGCCACCCTTCCGACTACATACCTGCAGGTGTGGCGGCCATCAATACGGTTTGGGGGCCACTGCACCTATATGCCAGATCCATTTCCCTCATACGGCATCCTTTGTCCTCTGTTTGTAGTTGCAATGATGTGCCCCCACCTCTGCTCCCATCATAGGGGCTGTCCAGGGCTCAACAACTCTCTGGTTGGTCTACATACGCAACATGGTGCCAGGTTGGCATCGTAATATCTGTTGTGGCCCACCATCGGGGCCGACCCAGACTGCATCCAGCGCTGGGTTTGGTTGAGTCGGGGAATGGCCTGGCAATTATGATGCCAGAAACATGGCGCTATGTTGCATATGTAGTCTAGCTGGGGGATGGGGGAGCTGTTGGGTGCCCCTGCAATGTGAGCACTGTTGAGGGCTCCTCTTGTGAGTATGGCCAGTACATGGTGGACATAGTTTGGGGCAGATGGTTTGGGCATGTAGGTGGTTTGTCTCCCACAGGTAGTGCTGTTCCTCGTACCTGCAGGTATCAGGCATGCTGTGGGGGGGGGGGGCGGGTTGCGTACGCCTACTCCTTGGGGTGTGTGCTGAACCTTTTGGGGCATGTTGAGCTAGTGCCTCTGGCCTGTATCACACATGCATATCGGGTACCTTTACTGCGAGAGGGGGTCCCTTCATGGTGACACATCCAACGCAATACGGTTTCAGATGTATATATTGGGGTCGGGGCCTAGGGAGTGTGTCTCACATATAGCTTTGTGTACACCAGTGACATGTGCGTGATACCATGCCTCTCGCCATGGTGGTGGTCCTTAGTGACCCACCGGTACATGTGCTTGTCTATGGTGCTACATCGGGTGCCACCCATGCCCATCCTCCACCCTTGCCATGGGTACGGTACCATGTATGGTACTGTTGTCATGCACATAGACACACACGTACATGCTCAAGCCTGTCATTCGCAACCCACTGACATATTGCAGTAAGGGACAGCTAACCATCGTATGTCAAACATATGTACAATATTTATTGGGGGGGGAACAGCTGTGGGACCCTGTGCGGGCATGGGCCCCAGTCCCTGGTTGTGGTGGCAGTCCCAGGGCACAGGCTGGCACAGGGCAGGGGTTGCATGTGTGGGGCCCCCACTCACCCCCTGGGGGCCCTCATCGCCAGGTGGCTGGTCAGCTGCGCTTGCCGCAAGTCTGTCGCTCAGCATGTGCAGCCGGTCAGCCACCAAGGCCATGGTCTCCAGCACCCGCCCCAGAATGTGGGCATGCTGCTGCTGGGTGTGTGCCTGGGCACGCACTGCCACAGCCAGGCAGATGCCGCACATGCACCCGCACAGACACACATCTCCCCTTGTCTGTGTGGCTGCATGTACGGTGTGTCTGCCTGTGGCAATGTGTGCCAGACCCGTGGTCAGATGGGGGCCATCACCGGCACTATAGGGCAGGTGGCTGGGGCCCCCTGTGCCCTGTGGCGGCCTGTGCCACTCAGGACTAGCCAAGCCCTCACCCCTACCCCCGCCCCTCCACATCCCCCACCACCCCTGCCCCCTCCTAAGCCTCCCACCCCCTCCCCCACCAACCCAGCACCCCCTCCCCCATCACCCCCTCCACCCCTTTCACCTCCCCCTTGACCACCTCCACCCCCTCACATCCCCCCTTGACCCCCTCCAGCCCCCACACCTCCCCCCATCGACCCACTCCTCCCCAGCACCTCCCCCCTCTCCCCCTCCTCCCCCTCCCCAGGCTCCCAGCCGCCCTCCCCCTCCACTTCGCTCCCCTCCTCCCCCTCTCTGCTTCCAGTGTCCCCCTCTGACTCCCTGCTGTCAGCCACCTCCAGGCCCTCTGCATTGTGTTCAGCTGGCACTGGCTGCCTGGCTCCGGCGTCCAGCCCTGATGGGCCCTCATCTGCACGTGCAGCCGCTGTGGGGGAGAGGTACGTACATTACCACCATGGTCACACATCTGGCACATCATTCAAACATGTCCTGTGGCCCCACAGGCTGTTGGCCCACAGGTACGTGCCGCATCACTCACCATCCCGTTGGGCCTGCTGTTCCCGCTGCACCCACACCACGAAGCGAGGGTATCTGGCTGGCAGCTCACGGACCTTCTTGCAGAGGTCCTTGACCTGAAGGTAGAGCAATGTGTGGGAACATTAGGGGACAGACATCCATGGCCAGCTGGTGCTGCACCACACACATAGCTGGGTGCAGCAGTTGGCTGCCCCTACTGTGTGATGTGTGTCGACTGCTAGCTGTTATCCCTGCCACACACATGTGTGCATTGCGGCTGCATATGTCCAGGTTGGCCCTATGTGCCCTGCATGCATACCTCCTGGCACCCACTGCCGCCCCGACGGCCTATCCGTGCTTGGGCCTACAACACCGCACCATATTTATTTTATTTTATTTTCATTCTCTTATATACCGCGCTATTCTGCATCAGTGCAGTTTACATTGAACAAGCTGAAATTGCATTGAACAGGGCATTATAACTTGGAGATAACTATTTTGCAGGGAACATGGGCTATGGAGGGTTAAGTGGCTTGCCCAAAACCACAAGGAGCACCTGTGGGACTAGAAACCCCAGTCCTTCCGGCCCAAGGTTGCTGTCCTCTAGTGGGATTTGAACCCCCAACCTTCTGGCCTGAAGTACCTTGCCCCAACCACTAGGCCACTCCTCCACTCCATATGTGCCATTGCCGTGCTGTGGGTCATGGGCGCCATCCAGGGGGGGCTACATGGTGTCGGCATACATGGATGGTGTGCCAAAGGGGGGGGGCAGGGCATGCGCCACATCCCGCACATATGCACCACTGTGTCAGCATGTCTGCTATACCCATCAATCTGGCTGCGACCCTTGTCCGACATATGCACAGACTGCATAGGTATGTGCCACTGTACGCACTGGCGGGGGCGATGATCATGTGTCTCACCAGTGGCCCTTGCACACAGCAACAGCAACACCTGAGTGTGGCCTGGAGATGTCCCACCATATGCCCTCCAGGGTCCAGTCACAACATGGCGATATGTGTGGCCTGCACACATCAGCCAGTGCACCTATCATAGCAACAGGAGGGATCATAGACCTCAGTGATGAGGCCTGCAGCATCCTGGGGATTTGGCAGACCTGTGAAACTTAAACATGAACACATACCATAACACCAGGATGGATACTAGACCTCTGTAGTGAGGCCTGGGGCATCCCGGGGATTTGGCAGACCTGTGAAACTTGAACAGGAGCAGGTACCATAATACCAGGATTAATAGTAGGCCTCTGTAGTGAGGCCTGGAGCATCCTGGGGATTTGGCAGACCTGTGAAACTTAAACAAGAGCAGGTACCATACCACCAGGGTGAATAGTAGGCCTCTGTAATGAGGCCTGGAGCATCCTGGGGATTTGGCAGACCTGTGAAACCTTAACAAGAGCAAGTACCATACCACCAAGGTGAATAGTAGGCCTCTGTAGTGAGGCCTGGGGCAACATGGGGATTTGGCAGACCTGTGAAACTTAAACAAGAGCAGATACCATAACACCAGGATGGATAATGGACCTCTGTGATGAGGCCTGGAGCATCCTGTGGATTTGGCAGACCTGTGAAACTTAAACAGGAGCAGGTACCATACCACCAGTGTGAATAGTAGGCCTCTGTAATGGGGCCCAGAGCATCCTGGGGATTTGGCAGACCTGTGAAACCTAAAGAAGAATAGGTACCATACCACCAGGGTGAATAGTAGGCCTCTGTAGTGAGGCCTGGGGCAACATGTGGATTTGGCAGACCTGTGAAACTTAAACAAGAGCAGATACCATAACACCAGGATGGACAATGGACCTCTGTGATGAGGCCTGGAGCATCCTGGGGATTTGGCAGACCTGTGAAACTTGAACAGGAGCAGGTACCATAACACCAGGATGGATACTAGATCTCTGTAGTGAGGCCTGGGGCATCCTGGGGATTTGGCAGACCTGTGAAACTTGAACAGGAGCAGGTACCATAACACCAGGATGAATAGTAGGCCTCTGTAGTGAGGCCTGGAGCATCCTGGGGATTTGGCAGACCTGTGAAACTTAAACAAGAGCACATACCATAACACCAGGATGGACAATGGACTCTGTGATGAGGCCTGCAGCATCCTGGGGATTTAGCAGACCTGTGAAACAAACATGAGCGTGTACCATAACACCAGGATGGATAATAGACCTCTGTAATGAGGCCTGGAGCATCCTGGGGATTTGTCAGACCTGTGAAACCTTAACAGGAGCAGGTACCATACCACCAGGATGGATACTAGATCTCTTTAGTGAGGCCTGGAACATCCTGGGCATTTGGAAGACCTGTGAAACTTGAACAGGAGCAGGTACCATAATATCAGGATTAATAGTAGGCCTCTGTAGTGAGGCCTGGGGCAACATGGGGATTTGGCAGACCTGTGAAACTTAAACAAGAGCAGATACCATAACACCAGGATGGACAATGGACCTCTGTGATGAGGCCTGGAGCATCCTGGAGATTTGGCACATCTGTGAGACTTAAACAGGAGCAGGTACCATACCACCAGGGTGAATAGTAGTCCTCTGTAGTGAGGCCTGGAACATCCTGGGCATTTGGCAGACCTGTGAAACCTAAACAAGAGCAGGTACCATACCACCAGGATGGATAATAGACCTCTGTAGTGAGGCCTGGGGCATCCTTGGGATTTGGCACATCTGTGAAACTTAAACAGGAGCAGGTACCTTAGCATCAGGATGGATATTAGACCTCTGTAATGTGGCCTGGGGCATCCTGGGGATAGGGCACATCTGTGAAACTGCAACAGGAGCAGGTACCATAACACTGGGATGGATAATAAACCTCTGTAATGGGTTCTGTGGCTCTCTGGGGATGGGGCAGATCTGCAAACATTGACAGGTGGCCCTATATTGAACCCATTTGGACACACAGCCACCTGCTTTTCCCTTGCTGTGCGTGTCTGATATGTGTGTTGGTTACCAGCTATTTTTTTAAAGTCCTAGGTTTGGGTGCATGTCCCCATGCACTTACCTCACGTGGGTAGTCAGAACCTCTATTATATCGTCTGGTGAGGCGCACCCAGGCCCTCCTCACTCTCGTGAGGTCATGCCTATGGGAGGAGCCTGGAAACAGGCGCTCCTGGCGGAGGCATATCAGCTCTGCAAGCAGGTACAGGTCTGCATGAGTAAATGCAGGCTTTCTGGACCTGGCAGCCATCTTTTCTGCTGTATGTGATCAGACCTCATATGATGCAGTAAAAACATGCCGGTGCAGTGTGTGCATAGCAACATGCGTAGCCGCATGTGTAGTAACGCACATAGCCACATGGGTATCTCAGTTGGCAATGCGTGTTGGTCTATTTGTTTATGTTATAGATATCCTTTTATATATCTGACTACGACTGGTCTTTCTGTTTGGGACATGCCCTATACCCATCTTCTTCCCATTGTGGTATCCCCTTCTGGGATTTGAGCTCCCAATACATTGTAGTCTGACATATTGCCTAACCACTGCGCTACACTTACCACGTTATATTGCTCTGATGGACCATGTTCTTGTGGGTATTGAGGCCTGACGTTATAGAGTGTCAGGCTTTCAGCCACCTGGGCCTCAGGCGCATGTTATGCGAACATTGATTATGGTGTCTTGGAGCACGCCTTATGCAACGGTACGCTAAGGAGCGCATCCTGGGACTCCTCAGCCCTAATGGCACCTTGTACATCACCCGATACCGCGCTTCAAAACATGGTGCGTTCGAGGGTTCCTTCTATGGTATATTGTGCTATGGCGCCTTAGTAGGCGCCTTACTGGGTGCCATATTGTACGGTGCCCCTCTCCCCTTCTTCTGGACCACTTCCATATCTGTCACCGTCATTACCGTCTCTCGCTTCACACTGCCAAAAAGGATTATTTTTCCTCCCTTATTTCCACTTCTGCCAACTCTTCAACCAATTGTACTCTGCCCTTCGCTCCCTATCTGCTCCTCGCTCTTTCTCTACTCCCTCCCTCCCCCCAGTCACTCCTGAGCCTGCCTCCCTGGCAACCTACTTCTCCTCTAAAGTCCTTTCCCTCCATTTCTCGTTCCCCTGCTGCCCTCCCCCACTTTCTCCTCCTCCACCCGTCCCAGATCATATTCCTCCTTCCTCTTCCCCCTCCCTCTCTCATCGATGGTCCTCCTTTGAAACCATCTCTGCCTCCGCCCTCTCCAAGACCTTTAACTCCGTTCGGAAAACCTTCTGCTCTTCTGATCCCATTCCCTCCCACTGGCTCTTAGATCCCTCTCTAGCTCTCTCCCCCCACATTCTCTCTATCTTTAATTCTAGTCTCTCCACCGGTGTCTTCCCCTCTCCCTGGAAACACACTATCATTCGCCCCATTCTGGAAAAGGGTTCACTAGATCACTCTTCCACCTCTAGCTGGCGCCCCATTTCTAATCTCCCTTTCCTCTCCAAGCTTTTATAAAAACTTGTTTTCACTCAATTGTCATCACACCTTGAAGTTTCTCTCATCCTTCACCCTCGACAATCAGGTTTCTGCCCCGGTCACAGCACGGAGTCTGTTCTTCTTTCTCTTTTAAACGAACTACACACTGCTCACGATCATGGCCTTGTCAATCTCGCTGTCTCTCTGGATCTCTCTGCCTCATTTGACCTCGTTGATCATCGCATTCTCCTTTCATGCCTCCAAGATACCGGCATCACCGGCATAGTTCTTCATTGGTTTCACTCTTTCCTCTCTGGCCATTCCTTTTCAGTTTCCACTGGTTCTCTCTCTTCACCCTCCACTCCCCTTCCCTACAGTGTCCCCCAGGGCTCTGTCCTTGCTCCCCTCCTCTTTAATGTCTTTTTGGCTCCTTTCGCATTTTTAGTCCAACAACACGGTGTCTCCGCATATTATTATGCTGATGATATCTTTCTTCTTTATCACACTAACTCTGTCTCCCCTGATATTACCCCCTTCAACAATTGTCTCTCCTCAGTAGCATCCTGGCTTTCCTCTAACCTCTTGCATATCAATCTCTCTAAAACCTCAGCCATCTGGTTCACTGCTGGTAGCCCTGCCCCTTCCCTCATTCCACTGCTCTCTTCCGTTCCAATCCCCATTGTCACCTCTCTACGCTACCTTGGTGTGACCCTCGACTCCTCCCTATCGTTCAAAGCACATATCTCATCTGTAGTTCAGCGCTGCTTTCTCACCCTAAGACAACTCCGATCTGTACGCCCTTTCCTCTCTTTCTCCGCTTTGTCCACCCTCCTCATCTCCCTAGTTGTCTCACGCCTCGATTATTGTAACGTCTCTTTAGCTGGTCGCCCCCAATCCCAACTTCAACATCTGCAATGAGTCCACAACACTGCTGCCCGTATCCTCACTTGCTCTTCCTATTTCGACCATATCACCCCTCTTCTCATTCACCTGCACTGGCTTCCGATTCCCTTCCGTATTCAGTACAAATTTCTTCTTTTTGTTCACAGGTCCATTCATACTGGCACTCCCCTTTACCTTGCCAATCTGATCCACCTCCACACTCCCTACCGTTCCCTCCTCACCATCCACATGAACCACATAACCTTACCCTCCCCATCCCAGGCCCACCTAGAAACCACCCGTTCCTCTGCCTTTTACTTCCTTGGTCCCCGCCTATGGAACACGCTCCCCACAGACCTTCGCTTGGAACCCTCATTTAAAACATTTAAGGCAAATCTAAAAACCCATCTCTTCTGTCTAGCTTTTGGTCTCTCTCCCCCCCCCCCGTGCCCCTTTTCACCACCCCCATGATGCTGCTTTCCCTTGTTTCTGTTACTATAATCTAGCCTCGACCTTCTACTCTTCTCTGTCCTTTCCCATCACACTATGGCGTTCCTTTCCTAATTTTCTAAGCAGCCTTTTGTATATTGTAAACTGCTGAGACGCTATTGTGATGGGTGGTCTATTAAGTTCCCAATAAGCATAAACATAGGATGCTCGTCAGGTGCCTTGTGAGGCGCCTTCTACGTCACCTTATCGGGGACCCTAGGCAGGGCACCGTACTGGGCACACCTGGACAGGTAATCTTCGTGGGTTCCCTGGGATATTTTGCCATTGTTTACAGGGGAATAACAATGTTACCATGCCCTAGGTTACTTTGCCCTGCGGCCTGCAAAGTGTCTCAGGTTGACATTACCTATAGCCAGGGATACTAGTGTCACCCTAACACTGGATTGGCCACGGGTTGCTGGCACTGTACAGGTGATTGGGGGTGAGGGCTGGAGGCTCCTGGACATGCCATATCTGCGGCCAGACCATGTGGCTGCCAGTACTGTTGACAAACATGTTGTGGGCAACTTATCACAGACAGGGTGTGGGCAATGCAAAGTACTAAGAGGACAGTGAGTGTCAGATAGTGGGCATACATGTCCCCCAGGGGAGGCGGGGTGCCAGGATGGTTACAATGATGGATGGACAGAGGTGTGGTGGTACCATGGTGAGGCAGGCAATGTAGAGGCACAATGCAGGACAGGGTCACAGTGCATGACCTGTGGTGGCAGCCTGCACAGGCAGTCAGGACTCTACAAAGCTGACAGATGCAGATAACCGGACCATAGGAATGTCAGCAACTCTGGCGAGTCTGTTATGGGTTGGCAGCACATATCTGCAAAAATATGAGTGTTAGAGGCATGCAAGATATCTGAGTTTGATACGCATGGGAGGAGGGAACAATAGGGGATCAAACCCATGGACACAGTTTGGAACGTCATTGTACGAAAAAGTGGGCTATGCCTCTATGGCCTTCTGTATAGCAATGCCTGGGTACAGAGGGACTGCAGGTCACCGCATAGACTGTCTGCTCTGTGCGCCAGGTTATGGTAACCTCACCAGCACCCATGATGCATTGCACATGCGGAATAGTGGTCTTCAGCTGATCACCAAATGGGGTCTGCACCTCTCTGTTACACCTGGTAAGATGGACTGCCATGTGTGATACTGGCACAGAGTAGCTACGGACCCTGCCATTGTGCAGTCTCTGTATTCACCCTGAGGGTAAGGATGGCTGCCCAGCACTAGGTCCACAGTACATGTGGTGCCACATATAGGTCCTGCTGCACATCCCCATCACTGGCAGTGTGTGGCAGGTGTCCCTGGCAGTGTGACCAAAGGTACCCCTGTGCCCATCTATGGTCCACAGTCATAGGTATCCCCCTGAGACCAGAGACCACCCAGATCAGTGTGTACCCAGTGTTAAGGTCTGGCTGCCATGGCCACCTGTTAGCAGGGCGGAGGGGTGTCCAGTGTCTTATGAGGGTTATGTACCACAGCCCCCTACTGTTCAGAGTAGTATACACTATGTGCCCCCAAGGGTCCCATAACACCCATCTTGTACGTGGGTGTGTGGAGGGACAGGTGCCTGAGCCCACGGGACTGGCTGTGGGACCCGCAACCCCATTCCTGATGGCAAAGGACATCCCTCTAGGGCTAGTACGCATGAGACATACCTGTTACTGGGGCATTGGCAGGCCAGCATTAATGTGGGGTTGGCGTGTGAATCCTCACTTGTCACATACCACAGTCTGCCATGCATCATCAGACAACACTGTCAGACTGTACCTGCAGTAGCATACACGGTGTTCTCACCATGCACAGACTAACTGCAGATATGACACTGGCCAGTCTCTGGTACATGGTCACTGAGAAGACATGTGCACGCACACGCAGCAGGCATGTCAGTGACTGGGCCCCAGAACTGAGATTACACAGGTATCACTGGAGACAGATAGTATAGAACACTATGGGGGAACCTGGACATGCCGTGTTCACATCTGAGTCAGAGTTTGACTGACCTCCCAGCATGACATGCTGTGGCCACCCTGCCAATGCAGGTGGTGTTCAGACACTACAGTGTACCAGCCATTGCAATACGCCCTGTGCAGATGCAGCCTGCCCAATTCGCCCTATCTGGCCCATACCCACACTACCTTGCTCCTCATCATGCACATTCACAGGCTAACGATGGTAACAGTTGAACAATGTAGGCTGATAGCGGGGTGGGCAGCCACAAACAATGGATAGACATACACACTCACTCCTACTATAGCACTGTGCAATGATAGGGGTGTTTGTCAACCCTGCCTGCCACACTGCCGACATTTCTGATCTGAGCAGGAGGTAGTAGTGGTGCTATGATGTTACCTGAAACTCCGTGCTGGGGCCAGCAGCCTGCCTGTACAGCATGATTTGGATAGTGGAGCCTTGCTAACCAGCTAAAATGCTGTTATCGGAATATTCAGCGGCACTAACTGGGGCAGTCTGTGGGCAGAATGGGGCCGGTGACAGCAGCTATCTGGTTAGAGGCTAACTGGATAGCTTAATGCAGTTTAAGTTAGGACAGGTGAGTGGCAGTCCTAAGTTTAACTGCTTTGTACTATCCAGTTAGCAGCTGAAAATCACTGCTAATCAGATAGCGGCATCAGTGGCCGGACAGCCCAGATATTCAGTGGCAGAAACCAGCTATCTTTCACCATTGAATATCCAGTTTTAATGAAAGTGGCACCAGCTACAGCAGGGGTGGCCAACCTTTTGCCTTCCATGCACCACTTTTTTCATGCTCTAGGTCAGATGCACCATACGACATTTGTACCCCCATTCAGTTCTTTAAAAATATGTTAATATGGACATATTTAGCATTTTTACATAAAATAATTGAATATAAAAACAAGATAAACATTACTTACTTTAATGACATTTTTAAGTCTGCTTTGATTTTGCCAAGCTGGTAATGTTTGGAGTTAAATTAGTTACTAAGAGCTGCAGAGAATTCTTCAAATTTGAATCAGTCAATCGCGTTTCCTTGTTTTGGAGTGGGGGAAAGCCTTCAAACTCCGGCTCTTCGTAAACAATTGAGGTCAGTTATTTGAAGTCAGTTTTTACAGTCAGTTACCTATCACAGTGCAAAAGAAAATGAGAAAAGAAAAGCAGAAAGTGATAGTAAGCATACATTTAATGAAGAGTGGGAAAATGAGTTCTTATTTGTTGAGGGTCTGTCAGGAAAACCGTTGTGCATTGTTTGTGAAACCACTCTCTCAGATTATAGAAGACATGATCTTAATAGACACTATAAAAAACATCACTCTTATAAGGAAGAAAAACTGAGTTAGTGCATGGGTTTGAGTTACAGAAAGGGTATGTATTTAAGAAAAAGTATGAAATAAAAAGAAGACAACATATATTTGTTAAAAGAAGTTGTGAAAGTGGGGCGATGACCGAAGCATCCTATGAAACTGCCTTAGCATTGGCTAAGAAACGGAAGCCTTTCTCTGATGGAGAAGAAATTCTTAAGCCTTGTCTCCAAATATTTGCAAGATGTCTTGGTGATAAAAATCTTGAAAAAAAAAAGCAGACAAAATCAGTCTGTCAAAGCAAACAGTTACAAGATGCATTGAAGAATTTTCCCATGATGTATCTGAGCAACTGAACGACATTACCCATGCTTGTATTTTCTTTTCTTTAGCTTTGGATGAAACTGCTGACATATGTGGTGTAGCCCAGTTAAGCATTTTTATAAAAGGAATCAATGATAATTTTAACATCGTTGAAGAATGTCCATTCCCACCTTCCAAACACCACCGATGGCAAAAAGCAGTGCTGCCCTAAAATAGTGCCATACCCACTCTGCACAATCCAGCTCCGTACTGCACTATATGGTCAGCACGGTCAGCTGGCTCACTCGCCAACTGCCACGCTAAGAACATAAGAATATAACATATGCCATACTGGGTCAAACCAAGGTCCATCAAGCCCTGTATCCTGTTTCCAACAGTGGCCAATCTAGGTCATACGTACTTAGCAGTTTCCCCAAAAGACACAGGTTCCACAATGTTTGTACTGGGTCAAGCACTGATATCCTGGGTCCCTTCTTAATAATGGTTTATGGACCTTTCCTCAGGGAACTTGTCCAAACCTTTTTTAAACCCAGCTACACTAACAGCTTTTAATACATCCTCCGGTAACAAATTACAGAGTTTGATTACACATTGAGTGAAAAAAAAAAATTTTCTTTTATTAGTCTTAAATAGTTTACCCTGTAGCTTTATTGCATGTCCCCTAGTCTTTCTATATTCTGCTAATGTAAACAATCGATCTACGTTTACCCGTTCATTAATTTATAGACTTCTATCATATCTACCCTCAGCCGTCTCTTTTCCAGGAAAAAGAGCCCTAACCTTTTTAGCCTTTCTTCATTGGAGTATCCTTCCATCCCCTTTACCATTTTGGTGGCTCTTCTCTGAACCTTTTCTAATAACACTACATCCTTTTTAAGATACGGCGACCAGAATTGCACACAATATTCAAGTTGCGGTCTCACCATGGAACGATATAGAGGCATTATAATATCTTTTGTTTTATTTTCCATTCCTTTCCTTATGATACTTAGCATTTTATTTGCTCTCTTGGCCACCGCTGCACACTGGGCCGAGGGTTTTAACATGTTATCCACAATGACGCCTAAATCTTTTTCTGGGTGGTGGTTCCTAATGCGGAACCTTGCATCGTGTAACCATAGTTTGGGTTGTTCTTCCCTAGGTGCATAACTTTGCACTTGTCCACATTAAATTTCATCTGCCATTTCGATGCCCAGTCTTCCAATTAATCAAGATCCTCTTGCAATTTTCCACAATCCTCTTGGGTTTTAATAACTTTAAATAGTTTTGTGTCATCTGCAAATTTGATAACCTCACTCGTTATTCCACTTTCCAGGTCATTTATAAATATGTCAAAAAACAGCGGACACAGCACAAATCCCTGGGGTACACCACTATTCACCTTTCTCCATTGGTAAAATTGGCCATTTAGCCCTACTCTCTGCTTTCTATCTTTTAACCAGTTCCTGATCCACAATAGTACACTGCCTCCTATCCCATGACTCTTTAGTTTTGCCTAAAGCCTCTGATGAGGGACCTTGTCAAAGGCTTTCTGAAAGTCCAGATATACTATATCAACCATAAGAACATAAGATATGCCATACTGGGTCAGACCAAGGTCCATCAAGCCCAGTATTCTGTTTCCAACAGTGGCCAAACTAGGTCATATGTACCTAGCAGTTTCCCCAAGAGACACAAGTTCCACAATGCTTGTACTGGGTCAAGCATTGATATCTTCGGTCACTTCTTAATAATGGTTTATGGACCTTTCCTCCAGGAACTTGTCCAAACCTTTTTTAAACCCAGCTACACTAATAGCCTTTACTACATCCTCCGGTAACAAATTCCAGAGTTTGATTACACGTTGAGTGAAAAAATATTTTCTTTTATTGGTCTTAAATAGTTTACCCTGTAGCTTCATTGCATGTCCCCTAGTCTTTCTATATTCTGATAACGTAAACAATCGATCTACGTTTACCCGTTCCATTCCGTTCATTAATTTATAGACTTCTATCATCTCTCCCCTCAGCCGTCTCTTTTCCAGTTTAAAGAGCCCTAACCTTTTTAGCCTTTCTTTATAGGAGTATCCTTCCATCACCTTTACCGTTTTGGTGGCTCTTCTCTGAACCTTTTCTAAAATCGCTATATCCTTTTTAAGATACGGCGACCAGAATTGCACACAATATTCAAGGTGCGGTCTCACCATGGAACGATATAGAGGCATTATAATATCTTTTGTTTTATTTTCCATTCCTTTCCTTATCATACCTAGCATTCTATTTGCTCTCTTGGCCGCCGCTGCACACTGGGCCGAGGGTTTTAACATGGTATCCACAATGACGCCTAAATCTTTTTCCTGGGTGGTGGTTCCTAATGTGGAACCTTGCATCGTGTAACCATAGTTTGGGTTGTTCTTCCCTAGGTGCATAACCTTGCACTTGTCCACATTAAATTTCATCTGCCATTTTGATGCCCAGTCTTCCAATTTATCAAGATCCTCTTGCAATTTTTCACAATCCTCTTCGGTTTTAACACAACTTTAAATAGTTTTGTGTCATCTGCAAATTTGATAACCTCACTCGTTATTCCACTTTCCAGGTCATTTATGAATATGTCAAAAAGCAGCGGACCCAGCACAGATCCCTGGGGTACACCACTATTCACCTTTCTCCATTGGGAAAATTGGCCATTTAGCCCTACCCTCTGCTTTCTATCTTTTAACCAGTTCTTGATCCACAATAGTACACTGCCTCCTATCCCATGACTCTTTAGTTTTGCCAAAAGTCTCTGATGAGGGACCTTGTCAAAGGCTTTCTGAAAGTCCAGATACACAATATCAACCGACTCACCTTTGTCCACCTGTTTATTCACTCCTTCAAAAAAACATAACAGATTAGTAAGACAAGATCTTCCTTGTCTAAAGCCATGTTGGCTGTCTCCCATTAGGTTGTGACTATCTACATGCTGAGTAATTTTATTCTTTATGATGGTTTCTACCATTTTTCCCGGTACTGACGTCAGACTCACCGGTCCGTAGTTTCCCGGATCACCAGTGGAACCCTTTTTAAAAATTGGTGTTACATTGGCGATCCTCCAATCTTCAGGTATTAGAGATGATTTTAATGATAGTTCACAGATTACTGATAGCAGGTCTGCAATCTCATATTTCAGTTCTTTCAACACCCTTGGATGTATACCATCCGGCCCAGGTGATTTGCTACTCTTCAGTTTATCTAATAGTTGTAAGAGATCTTCCCGATGTATCGATATTTCCTTCAATTCTTCCACACCTTTAAATACCACTTCCGTCATGGGTAATATTCCTACATCTTCCTCAGTAAAGACCGAAGCAAAGAATTCATTCAGTCTCTCCGCTATCACCTTGTCGCCTCTTAGTGCTCCTTTAACCCCTTTATCATCTAATGGACCAACTGACTCTCTCACAGTTTTTTTGCTACGAATGTACTTGAAAAGGTCTTTATTTCACGTTTTTGCTTCCGCAGCAAGCTTCTTCTCAAATTCTCTCTTTGCCTGCTTTATCAATGCCTTGCATTTGACTTGCCAGTGCTTGTGCTGTTTCCAGGTTTCGTCGTTTGGCTCTTTTTTCCATTTCCTGAAAGTTGCTTTTTTGGCAACAACAGCCTCTCTGACCTCACCTTTAAACCATCCTGGCAGTATTTTGGACTTCTTTCCACTTTTCTTAAAGCATGGAATACAGCTGGTCTGGGCTTCCAAGATAGTATTTTTCAACAACACCCAAGCTTGATGTACGTCCTTAACCTTTGCAACTGCTCCTTTTAGTTTTTTCTTAACTGTTTTCCTCATTTTATCATAGTCTCCCTTTCGAAAGTTAAAAGGTAGTACTGTGGATTTCCTTACTATCCCTCCTCCACTAATTAAATCAAAGGCGATCATGCTATGATCACTATTGCCAAGTGGCCCCAACACCCTTATCTCTTGCACTAGATCTGGTGTTCCACTAAGAACTAGGTCTAATATGGCTTCCCCTCTGGTCAGTTCATGAACCAGCTGCTCCAAGAAGCAGTCATTTATTTCATCCAGGAACTTTATCTCCCTAGCATGTCCTGACGTGACACTGACCCAGTCGATACCAGGGTAATTGAAATCACCCATTATTATTACTGCACTGTAACGTTTGTTAGCTTCCTTGATTTCTTTGAGCATTTCATCATCCATTTGGTCATCCTGGCCAGGCGCTCGATAGTACACCCCCACTGCCAATGCCTTCCCCCTTTTATATGGAATTTCAATCCATACAGATTCTACAGCAGATTTTGTTTCCTGCAAAACTTTAATCCTTTCTGAGTCAATGCCCTCTCTAACATAGAGCGCAACCCCTCCACCAATTTGATCAGCTCTATCATTACAATATAGTTTGTACCCAGGTATCACAGTGTCCCACTGGTTGTCCTCCTTCCACCATGTCTCTGATATTCCAATCATATCTAACATTTCATTTAGTGCTATATATTCTAACTCTCCCATCTTATTGTTTAGTCTTCTAGCATTTGCATACAAGCATTTTAGAGAATGTATTTTGTTCATGTTAATTTGGCTATTGTTAGACATGGGTAAATTGGGATCTTTAAGCTCTGTCTGCTCCATACTTGAGGGCATTTGGGCTACTTTACTCTTTTTTATTTACATTCTCTTATATACCGCGCTATTCTGCATCAGCGCGGTTTACATTGAACAAACTGAAATTACATTGAACAGGGCATTATAACTTGGAGATAACTATTTTACAGGGAACATGGGCTATGGAGGGTTAAGTGGCTTGCCCAAGACCACAAGGAGCACCTGTGGGAATAGAAACCCCAGTCCTTCCGGCCCAAGGTTGCTGTCCTCTAGTGGGATTTGAACCTCCGATCTTCCGGCCTGAAGTACCTTGCCCCAACCACTAGGCCACTCCTCCACTCCTTTTGTGGAACCTCTCTGCTTTTGGTAGTATCCTTCAAGGATACATTCTTCCGAACCATCTGCTCTTGGGCGACTGTCGGCTTTCCCCTAATATCTAGTTTAAAAGCTGCTCTATCTCCTTTTTAAAGGTTAATGCCAGCAGCCTGGTTCCATCCCGGTTAAGGTGAATTCCATCCCTTCGGAAGAGCCCCTCCTTTCCCCCAGAATGTTCCCCAGTTCCTAACAAATGCAAAACCCTCATCTCTGCACCATTGTCTCATCCACGCATTGAGACTCTGGAGCTCTGCCTGCCTTTTGGGTCCTGCGCGCGGAACAGGAAGCATTTCGGAGAATGCTACCCTGGAAGTTCTGGATTTCAACTTCCTACCTAAATGCCTAAATTTTGCCTCCAGAACCTCCCTACCACATTTTCCTATGTCATTGGTACCGACATGTACCAAAACAGCAGACTCCTCCCCAGCACTATCTAAGACCTTATCTAGGTGGCGCGTGAGGTCCGCTACCTACCTTCGCACCAGGCAGGCATGTTACCAGGCGATCCTCACGTCCACCAGCCACCCAGCTATCTACATGCCTAATGATCGAATCACCAACTATAACGGCTGTCCTAACCCTTCCCTCATGGGCACATGGCCCTGGAGAAACTTTCTCGGTGCGAGAGGGTTTTACATCACCTGGAGGACAGGTCCTAGTTACAGGATCACTTCCTGCCGCACCAGGGTGATGCTCTCCTGTCACGTGACCTCTCTCCTCCATGGCAACAGGGGTGCTGCCAGACTGGAGGTGGGACTTCAGGACTATATCCCTGTAGGTCTCGTCTATGTACCTCTCTGTCTGTCTTATGTTTTCCAAGTCTGCTACTTTAGCCTCTAGAGAACGGACTTGTTCCCTGAGAGCAAAGAGCTCCTTGCACCTAGTGCACACGTAAGACCTCTCACCAACTGGGAGAAAATCATACATCTGACACTCAATGCAAAAGACTGGAAAGCCCCCATCCCGCTGCTGGACTGCTGTCTGCATCTTAGTTTTAAGTTTGTGTCTAGATCTTTAAGTTCTTACTTACTAGGGGTTGCTATGGGTATTTATAACAATAAAACTGTACCTAATACGTTTAATATACCTTGTTCATCTGAAGCTAAATTAATCTCAGGTCCTTAGTGTATGACTGATTTGGGTAATGAGCTTCACCTGAAAGCACCTCCTGTCCTTTAAGATGTGTAAGTACCTATAAAGCTATGATTATCCCAGGGGAGGGTGGGAGTGGGGAGGGAGGGAGGGAAATAACACCTATTAAAAGAGGGCTGCTGCACAGTACCCTGTCTTGTGCTGCTGAGGTAAGCTAAATTCTGATTTGATTTAAATTATAGCTCTTAGCTGCTGCTGCTAGGCTCTAACGTCTTATGAAATTTAAACTAAACTACAAGCTCTCTGCTGGATTCTAAATTTAACCAGAAAGCTCTCTTCTGTGTGTTAAATTTAAACTAACAGTACTTTGCTGTTACTTGGCCCTGAGTGTCTATTAAATTTAAACTACAAGCTCTCTGCTGGGTATGAAATATAACCAGAAAGTTCTCCTCTGGGTTTTTAAATTCAAACTTTAATTGCTGCTACTAGGCCCTAACTGATCCAACAAAAAAAAAACAGTGGGTTCACAGATTAAGTAGCTTTAATACAAAGAATTCTTTTTAGAAAATTGCCAGAAGTATATACTCACAGTTGCAGATTTCTCTCCAGAAGAAACAGCCCCCCTTTCTAGTCCTTCAACTCACCTTTGTCCACCTGTTTATTCACACCTTCAAAAAACATAACAGATTAGTAAAACAAGATCTTCCTTGTCTAAAGCCATGGTGGCTGTATCCCATTAGGCCATGACTATCTACATGCTGAGTAATTTTATTCTTTATGATGGTTTCTACCATTTTTCCTGGTACTGACGTCAGGCTCACCGGTCTGTAATTTCCCAGATCACCCCTGGAACCCTTTTTAAAAACTGGTGTTACATTGGTGATCCTCCAATCTTCAGGTATTAGACATGATTTTAATGATACTTCACAGATTACTAATAACAGGTCTGCTATCTCATATTTCAGTTCTTTCAACACCCTTGGATGTATACCATCTGGCCCAGGTGATTTGCTATCTGCATCTTAGTTTTAAGTTTGTGTCTAGATCTTTAAGTTCTTAAAGGTTAATGCCAGCAGCCTGGTTCCATCCCAGTTAAGGTGAAGCTCATCCCTTCGGAAGAGCCCCTCCTTTCCCCAGAATGTTCCCCAGTTCCTAACAAATCCAAAACCCTCATCTCTGCACCATTGTCTCATCCACGCATTGAGACTCCGGAGCTCTGCCTGCCTTTTGGGTCTTGCGCGTGGAACGGGAAGCATTTCGGAGAACGCTACCATGGAAGTTCTGGATTTCAACTTCCTACCTAAAAGCCTAAATTTAGCCTCCAGAACCTCCCTACCACATTTTCCTGTGTCATTGGTACCGACATGTACCAAGACAGCAACTTGTGTTTAGATCTTTATGTTCTTTTCTTACTAAGTGTTGCTATGGATATTTATACTAATAAAACTGTACCTAATACATTTAATATACCTTGTTCTCCTGAAGCTTAATTAATCTCAGGTCCTTAGTGTATGACTGATTTGGGTAATGAGCTTTAGCTGAGAGCACCTCCTGTTTTTTAAGATATGTAAGTACCTATAAAGCTACGATTATCCCAGGGGTGGGTGGTGTTGGGGAGGGAGGGAGGGAAATAACACTTATTAAAAGAGGGTTGCTACACAGTACCCTGTCCTGTGCTGCTGAGGTAAGCTATATTCTGATTTTATTTAAATTATAGCTCTTTGCTGCTGCTAGGCCCTGAGTGACTATTAAATTTAAACTACAAGCTCTCTGCTGGGTATGAAATGTAACCAGAAAGTTATCTTCTGTGTTTTAAATTTAAATTTAAACTGCTGCTACTAGGCCCTGACAGATTTAACAAAAAACAGTGGGTTCACAGATTAATTAGCTTTAATACAAAGAATTCCTTTCAGAAAATTCCCAGAAATATATACTCACAATTGCAGATCTCTCTCCAGAAGTAACAGTCCCCTTTTCTAGTCCTTCAAGACTGAGGATCACAGAGCTCTGGTTGAGCTATTTATGCCTGTGCTGCTGAGGTAAACTGTGACCAACTTCCTGGGTGATTAACAGTCCCTGCTTGGATAGAAGGAGTCTTTCAAAATGGCCTTTTGACCTCCCACCTGGTGTTAACACCTATTGAAAATGTTTCACAGGTCTCTTGCCCCCTAGGTAGAAGGCCTCTTTGTAAAGGTCTCTAGAAGACTTTATTTGTTGCTCAAAGAGTACTGACCCTGTTTTGCCTTTTATGCTAAGCTATATTCTGATTTGATTTAAATTATAGCTCTTTGCTGCTGCTAGATTCTAACGTATTATGAAATTTAAACTATAAGCTCTCTGCTTGGTTCTAAATTTAACCAGACAACTCTCTTCTGTGTTTTAAATTTAAACTAAAAGTACTTTGTTGACGCAATGTCTGGCTCCAAGCGGCCCTTAACTCCCACTGTGCCACTTGAAATCATGCAATGCACCACATTTGGTGCAATACGTTGGCCATCCCTGAGCTAGGCACTTTATTTTGCCCAGTTGCTATCACTGAATAAGTCCCCCGGCATTTCTACTGGGGAAGATGCCATGACAAATTTTGCTAGGGAAGTAACCCACAATAATTGACACTTCCTTCCTTCCCATTTTTCACCAAACTCAAATCTAAAATGGGGGATGGAAGTATATCAGACTGAATCCCCTTCCATGTGATGAAGAAATCATTATCCTTGCTCGCCTCTACCTCCATATGACATATAGATAGGAGTCAGGACTACATCTCTTCCTGGATCTCTTCTCTAGTGGATGGGATGGAAGTATACAAAGAACAGATCTTAAAGAAAGATCAAAATCTAGTCCAAAGGCTCTTTCTTTGGGTAGAAGACAACCCACACATTCCCCTTCTCTACATGCCACAGTGACAGAGGCATCTGTTTCCCCATGTATAGCTGAAGGATTTACTTTGCAAATGCAATATGTGCCTTCAACTCAATGCTGATTCCTGGTGACCCAGTAGCTCCTGGGTTTTCTTGGCAGTGTGATGGAGGCATCTATATCACCATGTATAGCTGGAGGTTTCACTTTGTAAATGCAATGTGTGCCTTCAAATCAATGCTGGCTCCTAGAGTTTTATTGGCCGTGTGACCAGCAGTAGATTGCAAGGCAATGGAAAGTTAAGTGACTTGGCCAAGACCAGAAGGAGTGCTAGTGGGAATTGAACCCTGGTCTCTTGGTTACCAAAGTCAGTGCACTTTAAGAACATATTTAACTAACCTTTGCTTTACATTTCACCATCTTGAACTTTAAATCATCAAACTCTACCCCAAAAGTAACAAAATCCCACATCCCAAGTTCCTGAAAGCTTCTAAAGGAGCTCCCAAAGAGGAATGCCTTTTCTTTGAGCCCTTTCAGATGCACACAAGCAGCTGTGCATCCAACACTTAAATGAATGATGTCATAGATAAGGTGGGATTACTACTCTAAGCTCTACTCAGGCTAAAGAATCACCTCTGGGGAGAGGAGGGGGTTGATCTCAGGCTCATTCCCATGTCTCTCCCCACCTCCAATGGTTCCAAAATAGCCCCTCTACTCCAAGTTATTTTCCTTAAATATTCGCAAGCATAATGAGCTTTTATAATCAATGGAACATCACTCTCATAAGATGTATAGCCAGTCTTGAGCAGGAATAAATAGGTTTGGCATTCTGAGCTTTAGGATATGCTCTAAATAATATGAATGGATGTTTGTGGGCAAGTAAGTGGATGGGATGGATGATGTTAATGCATCTCTGCTGACTTCTGCTGGCTCAGAATATTTTCTCCAAATCTTGATGAATATGTTCTCCCCCTCTCCCTCAGATACAGAATCCGCTGTTCAAGCTTTCTCTCTGCTTTGTTTCCTAGATGCCAAAAACAATTTGGATGAATCATGCAAACATAGAAGACATCAGTAAATACTGTAATAACTATGTTATTCACTCGGCCCATTTGTGCCTCCCTTGTCCTACCCCTGATCCTTTTAAGTTTTCCCATCTATGCTTGAATATTGCCGCCGTTTCGATTTCTACGACCCTGGTTAGAAGACTCTTCCAGGAGCCTTTCACCCTCTCAATGAAAAACTATTTTCTCACATTCCTTTTCAGCCCCTCTTCCTTCACTTCCATATGATGACCTCTCCTCCATAGTCTTTTCATTCTGTGGACAATACCTGCTTCTCGTACTTCATTGACGCCTGCTAGGTATTTGAATGTTTGCATCATATCTCTCCTTTCATGTCCTTCTTCTAGAAAGTACACCTTTATCTCTTTCAACCTTCTCATATATACATAGTATTGCAAGCCATGAACCCACCGTTTTTGTGACTTTTCTTTGAATTACCTCTACATCACTTATATTGCATCCTCCTGTAAATATGGTCTCCATAATCACACACAATACTGAAAGTGGGATCTCACAAGCGACCTAAAGAGAGGTAATATTACTTCACTTCTCTGGGGACAGGGAAATACCTAATTGCGCCTTGCCTTGATCTGCTACTATAAAGGCATGAGTGAAATGCTACCAATATATATAACATGTCCTATTAGCCTTCCCAACTGCTTTCTCACACTGGCATTGAGGTTGTCAAGTTATAGTGGCTACTAGATCTCTTTCCTAGTTAATAACTGCTAGTTCTTTTCCTTTAGAAGTTATCTGATCCTTTGATCTCTGCATCCCAAAAGAATGATTCTGTGTTTTGAGGGTTCTAGCAAAGTTGACCAGATCTTGAAGATTCTTTCAACTGTTTTATATCATCGCTTCCTCTGCAGTGTTTACTGTTAAAAAACTGTTGATATCACCTGCAGATACACTTTCCTTTGTAACCTCCCACCCTCCCCCACAAAGACATTGAAGAATAATGGACCTAACAATGATCCCTCTTTCTTCGAGTCACTTTGGGATATGGTTTTAATCTTCTCTTCAACCATGGTTAATAATATTGCGAAACCTGATATGAGTATTTGAACGCATGACTTTCCAAGGTGCTTTTTTTAAAATTTCCTTTCTCCTGATGCCAGCCTCTTCCTTCTTAAAGAAATAGTAATGTGCATTTCTTCACATGCGTTAAAATCTTTAGTGCATGCCACATCGATTTAACTCATTCTAAAGTATGAATTAACGTATGTTACGCTGATTAATGCGCATGAAAGGTTTTAATGCGCGTTAACATATTTTTATTAAACGAAATGTGTGAAATGAACTGAGAAACTTGGAAACTCATGAACTGCCCCCCCTCCCACCCGAAAACAAAAACAAACCAAAAATATTTGTCTTATGTGCATCCCTATGATGAACTGATAAACTTCTGTGTAGTAAAAACAACTCCCAGGAAGTCATAAAGTGGATGCAGATGATTAAAGAAGCAGTGCTTTTACTCCACTATAATCACATCTATCTGCTATGATGAGGGTGATTGAAAGATATCTGTGCAATCAAATTAAATTACATTCCAATTTTCAAGATTTTACTCGAGGTTCTAATGTATAATCCAGTGGTCAATGAGAGGAGCATTTTGTTTACTATCAAAATCACGAATCCACATACGGTAGATTCTATTTCCCTTTAATTCAAGCAGCAATATTGAAACAGCACAGAACTACTTACTTTTTGCTATTGATCCTGTCTATTGCATGCCCATAGTTCAAAAGAAGCCACAGAAGCAATTGCGAAGAAACTGATTGTTTGATGGAGTGGTACAAAACAACGGACCAATAATGTATACCATCACTGACAAAGCAGCATAATCATGAAGGAAACTTTCTCAGTCAGAGCTAAGGTCTTCCCAGAAATGTAAGTAGTTCTGTACATTTTACTTTCAGCATCTCAAAAGATTTTGCCATAAGAGGATTGTTGAAAAAAGACAATTCCATTTTTTTTGCAGGTTGTGATACCTTGGAGCATGTTTGCTATAGCAGGTTAGGCTTTTGCAGTTCCATCACCATTTGTCTAAGTAACGCATCTTGGAAAGCATCCACAATTTATTTGCTTCTTTCCAGATTCGCAGAAGGAGTAATCCAATCCACATCGGGTACATTAAAGTCACCAAATATGATCACTTCCCCCTTTGTGGCTATCTTGGCAATACCTATAATCAATTTCTAATCTATCTCTTCGATTTGAGTTGGAGGTCTGTAGACTACAGCAGTATGGATGACAGTGCCATCTCCTCTTTCCAACACAATCCAGAGTGCTTCTTCTTTTCCCCATGCTCCCTGCATTATAGTAGCTTTAATATTGCTTTTGACATACAAGGCTACTCCTCCTCCTTTTCCATTTTCTCTGTCTCTTCTGAATAGATTATAGCCAGCTATGGCTATATCCCATTCATGCGATTCATTAAACCATGTTTCTGTAATGGCCACAATGTCCAAGTCCATTTCCACCATTAGGGCTTCCAGGTCCGGAACTTTGTTGGCTAAGCTTCGAGCATTTGTGCTCATTGCTTTTCAGCATTTAACTAGCTTACATGTATTTTTCATTGATTTTGTTCTGCCCACTTCTTCCCACTTGTCATTGATGTGTGGTTTAAAAGTGTGGCTGTTTCTGATGTTACATCAGTGGCTTTAATTGTCATTTTTGAATTCAGCACATCAAAATCCATTAAGAATTGACCGATTTTTGTCTCTGCAGCAACTTTTTAAAAAATTGTACACCAGGGGCGGAGCCTGATGTCCAGCGGGTAAGACGCTTCGCGCTGAAGCTCCCGAGAGGCCTACTCAGAATCCTGACTTAATACCTACATAATCTTAATATTTTGCTCCGAACTTACCGGGGTACCTCGGGGGGGATGGCGGCCCATAAACCAGCGCGCTTGGACTTCGGGTCTCCTTCTTCTTCACACGGAAAACGCTCCAAAACAGAGGTGTCTTCCCCACAGAAGATGGTTCCACTTCGGGAAAACCCCGAAATGCACCAGGAGATCTTGGAGGAAATACGCGGCGTGAAGGAACTGGTGCAGTCCAACGGAGAAGCGCTTCGAGCCATGCGAGAAGACTTCGGTGTGCTCCAGGACCGACTTGAAAGTCTTTCATCACGGCAGGACAACATGGCGGGGGTCCTCGACTCGCACGCGGTGCGCTTGGTCAAACTGGACAAGGCAGAGCGCCAGATACAGAATCTTCAAAAAGAGTTAGAAGATAGCAATAATCGAGCCCGTCGCAACAATGTGAGGCTCATTGGAATACCGGAGGGGGCGGAAGCAGGAGATATGAGAGAATTCCTGCTCAAAACTCTTCCCTCCTTGCTGAAGATTACTTTTCATAGAGATCTGGAAATTGATCGAGCACATCGTGTTCCTACCCATATGGCGCTCAATCGAACGACCCCCCGGCCTATTATCTTTCGATTGCTACAATATCAACAAGTGGAACAAATTCTAAATGCTGCCCGGGCGAATCATCATCTGGAGTTTGAAAGTCATAGAGTCTCCTTCTTCCCTGATTTGGCAAAGCCCACAGTTGACCGTCGGAAGAGACTCCTTGCTTTTCGCCCTCGACTTCAACAGCTACAGGCTCGCTTTGGCCTATTGTATCCAGCGAAGCTCCGAGTGACTCTCCACAACCAAACTAGGACATTCGAAGATCCTGATCTACTATCAACATTTTTAGACTCCAAAGAAGCAGAGCAGATGCGCTAATCCAACAACTTGAACTCATTATCTGCCGGCTCTGTCCGCCATTTTGAAGGGCCCGACGCGGTGGTCATAGCCACGCACAGAGACTGCCTGGACTTTTCTTTCTTTCTCTATATGACTTTCTTGGTCTCCTATCCCTCCATGATGTGTGCCTCGGTTGGATTCGGAGCACGCACAGTTATACAGGTTATATGTTTTCAATTTCGGCCTTCTCTGGGGTTTCTCCCCGCAGACACATGGTCGCCAGTAATTTCTGGGTTTTGCTTCTTCTCTACCGCACCGCGGTTCTTCTTTTTTAATGTGGGGCGCTTCATTGTATTACATTAGCTTATTTTCTATCATGTCATGTGTACAGCCAGATACAGTTAATTTGAGGGACATTGTGAAATTATGTGCGTTATCATGCTCAGAATTTTTAACCTTTCTGAATGGCCTTATGTAAGATCTTATCACTTAATGTAAAAGGCATCAATAGCCCAATCAAAAGAAAGAAAATCCTTAGCTATCTTAGCCATGAGCATGCTGATTTAGTGTTTCTTCAGGAAACGCATCTAAACTCCGCTGAAACACTGAAACTCAATGCTAAGCCTTACATGGTGGCTGCCTATTCTCCCGCCGTTTCCAAACGGTGTGGGGTAGCCATTCTGGTTAAGAAGTCTTTGCAAGCTACTGTAATGGATACTAGCTCTGATAAGGAGGGTAGATGGGCCCGAGCACACCTTAAGGTTGGAGATAGTGAATTCACGTGTATTTGTATTTATGCCCCGAATGTGGACAACCCTGCTTACTATGCAAGTATTGCGCAGTTGGCACAGGCCTCTGCCAATACTCCATTAATACTTGGTGGCGATTTCAATCAAGTGCTAGACCCTTTGATAGATAGACAACCGCCTAGAACGAGTAGTACACCCAAGAGTCTTGCTACCCTTACAGCTCTGATGCAAGATCTTGCGCTAGTTGATATATGGAGGCTGCTTCACCCCTCCGACTTAGAGCTCTCCTTTTTTTCTGCCCCCCATCACTCACAATCTAGAATAGATTTCTTTCTCATTTCCAAAGCACTGATTTCTCAAGTGGACACGGCTAGGATTCATCCTCTCCATATTTCAGATCATGCTGCCATATCTTTTTCATTACATGTCACTACGCGAGATGATCCTCCCCGAGGTTGGTTTTTTGATAGATCCCTACTAGATCAAAAAGATTTTCAGGTTGACATAAAGGCCGCTATCCAAGATTATTTTCATTTTAACTCACCCCATGACACAGCGAGCTGGGCTTGGTGGGAGGGTTTTAAGGCATCTATCCGTGCATCTATAACCAGCTATCAAATTCGACAGGGGAAACAAAGAAAGCAACACTTACTGATTCTAGAGCAACAGATACAGGCTGGGGAGCGTCTCCTCACGTCCCGTACTGACCCATGTATTTTACTCCGTTTACAACGCCTTCGTTTTCAATACAATCAGCTTTTGTATACTGCTGCTGCTAAAAATATTGAATCACAACAAGGGATGTATTACCGGGAAAATAACCGTGCTGGCAAATTGTTAGCAAATGCCCTGAAAGGTCAAAAAGAAGCCAAGCGTGTTACCGCTCTCCGTAATCCGTCGGGGGGGGGGGGGCTTGGTCACTAAAGATACAGAAATCTTAGAACTCTTTCGTGATTTTTATACTCGGCTTTATCAATCTGAATGTGATTTTGAGCCAGAAGTATTTGAACGATTACTCTCAGGGGTACAACGACCGACCCTATCTGACGAAGATAGAGAGGCCATGGACAAACCATTCACTTTATCAGAAATTCATTCTGCTATCAAGAGATGTGCCACAGGTCGAGCTGCAGGCCCGGACGGTCTCCCTACTGAATTCTACAAAACCTTTAACGCTGACTTAGCTCCAGTTTTGAAACTTTATTTTTCTGCTCTGGCCGAGGAGGGATCTCCTTCTGGGTCCTTTTCAATGGCAAATGTAGTAGTTTTTGAGAAAGAGGGGAGAGATCCGCAACTAACAGCTAATTATCGTCCAATTTCCCTCCTAAACGCGGACTATAAAATATTTGCCACCATTCTCTCCACCCGGCTCTCTGATAGGATGTCTACTTTAATACACCCAGATCAATGCGGTTTCATTCCCGGTAGATCAACTGCTGACAATGCTCGGACTCTATGTCATGTACTGACTACCGCAGTTAATCTTGATCGACCATTGGTTGGCCTCTCACTTGATGCTGAGAAGGCCTTTGATCGCTTAGAATGGCCCTTCCTGTTTGCAACTCTCCGCTGGTACGGATTCGGAGAAGGTTTTCTCCGTTGTCTCCGCACCATGTATGCACAACCTACAGCCAGTATCTGTGCTAATGCTTTAAAGTCTCTGCCATTTCCCCTTCAACGCGGTACTCGCCAGGGATGCCCACTGTCTCCGCTTCTTTTTGATCTTGCACTCGAACCCTTAGCTTTACTAATCCGGCAATCGGAGGAGATTCATGGAGTCCCCTTCTCTCATAGGGAAATCAAAATTTCAGCATATGCTGATGACCTTATGCTCTTTGTCTCTCTCGACTCAGTGCCGGCTGTCCTAGAGCAAATTGGTAAATATTCGCAACTCTCGGGTTATAAGATAAATTGGACCAAATCGGTAGCCTTTCCACTAAATCCTCTGATTCATCAGGCAGATATGCAATCCTTTCCCTTTTTATGGCAACCTCGCATGGTCAAATACCTTGGGGTTCACTACTGCTCTCCTTTGGAAGACGCTATCTCCTTTAATGCCAAAGACTTAACCTCTAAAGTCCGGGCGCTTACTCACCGTTGGACTCCTTTAACACTTACCTGGTGGGGTCGCCTAGAAACCATAAAAATGATGATTGTTCCTAAAGTGAATTACATTTTAGAAATGTTGCCCTGTCTCCTACCTCGACGTACATATAAAGACTTAGAGGGCCTTCTGACTAGATACTTATGGCAAAATAAGACACCTAGGATAGCGAAGCATAAATTGCAAGCAGATAAGGAAAATGGGGGTGTCAGATTCCCTGATTTCCTGAAATATCACCACTCTTTTCTTCTCAAACAAGGCGCTCGTTGGCTGGAAGATCTAGCACCGAGTAGACCTGTGTGGCTAGACATAGAGGAGGACCTTTGCAAACCGATTCCTCTTACTTATCTCCCTGGTATGACTCTCCCATCAGACTCCCACTATCCACCAATGCTTTTAGACACTTTAGGTGCCTTTAATACTCTTATGCAATCTCTAGACTCCCGATTCTGTCCGTTAGACACACTCCCGCTTTGGTACAATACTCGATTTCAAATACAAAATAAACCGATGGCGTGGAGCCCCTGGTACACTAGGGGCATTTGGATCCCTAACCAGTTGTTCCATGATGGTCGCTGGAAAACTTTTAGCGAATTGCAAATTGAATTTGGTCTCCCAGCGAAACACTACTTTCAGTTGGTGCAACTACAGCATTGTCTTCGGAGTGCTAAGGTGCTCCCGCCATCGGAATCCCATACCCAGGGTTTGTCGGAGACTATCCGATCTATCGGGAGTTCACCGGGTGTAGCATCTAACTTTTACAAAACCTTATGTAATGCTGTAAATAGAGGTACCCCTATAGCACAGAAAGCATGGGAGCGGGAACTGCATGTAACTTTGACCCCGGAGCAATGGAGCCTCGTCTGGAGTAGAGTGACACGGGTCTCCCGATCCGCCTCACTCACTCAGACACTCTTCTTTCTAGCCCACCGGTGTTTCTATACTCCTGACAGATTAGCCAAATGGAACACCTCCCAGGGCAATAGATGCTGGACATGCCAAGCAGCCATTGGTTCATTAACTCATGTTATGTATGAATGTCCCGCACTACAGTGTTACTGGCGTCGGGTCTGGGGTCGTATCCAATCTATTTTGCACTTTCAAGAGCCCCTTTCTTGGAGGATAGTGGGACTCCGCTCAGCTGCGGGGATCCCCTCTCTTCCAAAATCGGCTTACTTCCTTTTAGACTTTATGCTGGGCATCGCTATCTCCCTAATTACGAAATACTGGAAAAATAGCTCCCATCTGAGCCCCAATGAATGGTGGAATCATGTCTGTCTCTATAGTAAATATGAACAACTACCTCGTATGTTTGCTTCTTCCGTTCAGACCCCCCATCATCTGTCTTAATGGAAGATGCTCAATGACTATGTTCACAATGCTAAATGCTCTCATCTGACTGTTTAACTTTGTATAAATCTCTGTCACGTGATCATTCTGTATCGCAGATACTATTTATGTTCGTTTTGATGTACGATCACTGTTGTTTGAAAGCGCTCACATGCTGATACTGTCGGTTTAGAGAAGAAGCATGGGGGTGGGGGGTAATGGGGTTTGCTTTTCCTTATTGTATACCTGTTTTGTCTCCTTTGGTGTGTTGTTTCTTTTGTTTGTTGCAAAATGAAAATAAAAGTTTAAAAAAAAAAAAAATTGTACACCAGTGTTACTGACCATTTTAGTCGCCGCCCTCTGCACTAGCCCCATTCTGTTTATATCCTTTGTTTAAGGCTTAGAACGTGCATTTTTCAGCTTGTTTCTCTTGAATTAATTATTTAAAATTCTGCACAGATAACATAGCAAGAATAAAAATAATTATCAATGGTATCCATTGCAGCCTTAAAGAAACATTTTGCCTTATGATCAGTGTGTTTAATCTTTGTATTAATGTCACAGTTCAATGAAAGTCCATCAAGGTTTCCTTAATGTTCCTCAAACAGCTGCCTCGGGGGTCCATGGAGTATTTGTGCTGCTTTAATTTAATCCATCTGACTTGGTTTCTAGCAGTTATCCAACCCCCACCTCAGTGGCATCATCATTCTCAATCAGATCACAAAATTATGCTAACCTTTTAACACCATTGTGAACCCATTCCCCTTCCCTAGAGGTTGATTTTCATACAACCTATGATTTTCCTTTTATAAGCGAGGACGGTAGATAATAATCCATCATTACAGTTCATGACATAGATTATTTATGATGACTCACAGAGCTCGGTACCAAAGATCTATTTAATTTCAACCTTTTAGATAATTTTGTATAATTGTGGCATTGTTCATTAATGGTAACTGTAAGACCAAATAAATGCTCTACATAAAATGTTTTCTTTATTAGTTGGGTCACCTAGATTTAGGGTAGCAATAGTATAGTGGTTCTCAACTGTGATGCTAGAGGGGCCCCCCAAACCTGTCTGGCAGTTTTTCATAACCATAGTGAATTTGCATTCACTTGGTTTGCAGCTTGTCATGGTTTGTGCGCATCAGTGATGCTGAGGGCTAAGCTATCGGTAGCTTAACTACTGGCAGGGTCTCCCAAGATGGACAGGTCTCAGTTGAGGTGCCAGACCAAGACAAACCACCCATCTGGGCAGCAGCAGAATGGGATAGTGTTGGCGGCAGAGGATCACATTCTGTGACAACAATAACAACACTAAACTTAAACTGTGCGCAGGAAAGGCCTGGAAATCTACCTCTGTATCTTGCCATGAAAATCCAATGGATAATTACAACAAAAAAAATGCACTATAGTGCTGGAAGATGAGACCCCCAGGTCAGAAGTCACTCAACTAGCTACTGGGATGGAGCTGAAGACTTTTCAGAGTAAAGCCAGCATTTATGATGTGGTTGGATCAAAGCCCTCGGGAAGTCTGACTGCTGATGTAGCTGCACATGAAATGAGAGTCAGAAGCTGTAAACATGTCTTACATATTGGGACATGGAACGTACAAAGCATGAACCAAGGGAAGTTGGAGGTGGTCAAAAATGAAATGGAACGTGTACAACTTGTTCTGTTGGGTATCAGCGAGCTGAAATGGACTGGCATTGGGCACTTTGCATCAGATGATCACATGGTCTACTATGCTGGAAATTAAAGACAAAGAAGAAATGGTGTTGCATTTATAATAAAGAAGAAACTTGCGAGAACTGTAATTAAATACAATGCAGTCAGTGAACGCTTAATCTCTATTCGTCTATGAGGAATGCCTATCAATACAACTGTAATTCAAATATATGCCCCAACAAGAGCTGCAGAAGAGGATGAAGTTGATGAGTTCTACGAACAAGTATCTTAAAAAGGATATAGCATTATCCGTATCTTAAAAAGGATATAGCATTATTAGAAAAGGTACAGAGAAGAGCCACCAAAATGGTAAAGGGGATGGAAGGCTACTCCTATGTGGAGAGGCTAAAAAGGATAGGGCTCTTCAACCTGGAAAAGAGACGGCTGAGGGGAGATATGATAGAGGTCTATAAATTAATGAATGGAGTGGAACGGGTAAACATAGATCGATTGTTTATGTTATCAGAATGTAGAAAGACTAGGGGACATGCAATGAAGCTACAGGGTAAACTAAGTCAAATAAGAGAAAATATTTTTTCACTCAACGTGTAATCAAACTCTGGAATTTGTTACCGGAGGATGTAGTAAAGGCTGTTAGTGTAGCTGAGTTTAAAAAAGGTTTGGACAAGTTCCTGGAGGAAAGGTCCATAAACCATTATTAAAAAGGGACCTTGGATATCAATGCTTGACCCGATACAAGCATTGTGGAACCTGTGTCTTTTGGGGAAACTGTTAGGTACGTATGACCTACTGTAGATTGGCCACTGTTGGAAACAGGATACTGGGCTTGATGGACCTTGGTCTGACCCAGTATGGCATATCTTATGTTCTTATGTTCTTAAGTACATGATGAAATTGACAGAACATACAGACAGGATATCATGATAGTCATGGGTGACTGGAATGCAAAGTTGGCAACAAAGAAAAAGACAAAGTGGTTAGAAAATATGGACTTGGCAACAGAAATTAAGCTGGAGAAAGACTGATAGAATTCTTCAAGACCAACAATCTATTTGTCTCAAACACCTTCCAGCAACACAAATGGCAACTGTACACATGGACTTCACCCAATGGATTATACAAAAATCAAATTGACTACATCTGTGGATGTCAACGATGTAAAAGCTCTATAACATAAACAAAGACAAAACCTGGAGCTGACTGTGGTGCAGACAGGGCCGGATTTACCTTGAGTGAGGCCTTATGCCAACAAAAATTGTGGGCCCCCAGAAAAAATAAAAACGAGATCAACTTACCAAAACAGAAATGGCAATAGATGTATAGAATTGCCTGACATAAAGAGGCAATAGGGACAAAATCAGCATTGGAATTCAAGAAATACATTAAAAAAGACATATTCCAATTAATAAATTCAAAATAAAAAGTATTTTTCTACCTTCTGTTTGGGCATTTTTTCAGTTGCAATTGCTCCAGTCACTTTCTTTTGGTTTCTTCGTGTCTTCTGCTAGCTATCCATTTGTCCTTTCTTCTCTTTTAGATGTTTTCCATTCTCTCTCTATTTCTGCTTTAACATACTGTTTGTTTCCCTTTTGCTCTTTCCCCCAATTCTTTCCTTATTCCTTTATCATCCATTTAAATTTCACCCTTCCATTTTCAAGCCCCTCTTACTCTCCCAATACCCAGCCCATCATAGACTTTTCTTCCACACAAAATATTTTTCCCCTCTCCATTCTCATTCCCCATCCATTCTAGTCCTCCCCCAAAATCAGTTCCCTTATAGTTCTAGACCCACCCAGCATCCACTCCCTTCTAGTCCCATTCTCCCATGCCCCACATCAGCCCATTTCCAGTCCTATTCTAGCTCTTCATCAGCCCATTTCCAGTGCTAGCCTTCACATCACAGGCCATTTCCAGTCCTAGCCCCCCCCCCCCCATCACAGCCTATTTCCAGTCCTAGCCCCCACCATCACATCCCATTTGCAGTCCGAGTCCCCCTGCACCATCACAGCCCATTTGCAGTCCTAGTTCCCCCCCCCCCCACCATCACAACCCATTTGCAGTCCATGTTACCCCCCCATAGCCCTTTTCCGGTCCAGGCCCGCCCCCCCCATCACAACCCATTTCCAGTCCATGTCCCCCCCCCCCCATAGCCCTTTTCCGGTCCAGGTCCCCCCCTTCACAACCCATTTCCAGTCCAATTCCCCCCCATAGCCCTTTTACAGTTCAGGTTCCACCCCCCATCACAGCCCATTTCTTTCCATTCCACGTCCCCCCCCCCCAAAGCCATTTTCGGGTCCAGGTCCCCCCCCCCCTTCACAACCCATTTCCAGTCCAAGTCCCCCCCCCCATAGCCCTTTTACAGTTCAGGTCCCCCCCCCACCCAGCCCATTTCCTTTCATTTCCTTGCCCCCCCCCATAGCCCTTTTCCGGTCCAGGTCCCCCCCCATCACAATCCATTTCCAGTCCAAGTCCCCCCCCCCCATAGCCCTTTTACAGTTCAGGTTTCCCCCCCCCCCTCCCATATCACAGCCCATTTCTTTCCAGTCCAAGTCCCTTCCCCCCCTCTAGCCCTTTTCCGGTCCAGGTCCCCCCCCCAATCACAGCCCATGCAGTCCTTGCCCCCCCCCCCCGACCAGCACCGCGGCTGTCTGAGAGGCTTCAGAGGGAGCCCGGTAAGCTCGTGCGAGGCCCCGGCTCCCTCTGTACAGCCGCCAGCGTGAAGAGCCTTTTCCTTCACACTGGCGGCTGTATCTGTGAAGCCGCGAATGCTGGGAAAGGTTAAAGGGCATTGCCTTTAACCTTTCCCAGCAATCGCGGCTTTACAGATACAGCCGCCAGCGTGAAGTAAAAGGCTCTTCACGCTGGCGGCTGTACAGAGGGAGCCGGGGCCTCGCGCGAGCTTACCCTGCTCCCTCTGAAGCCCTGCGGTGTGTGGGCCGGCCCCGGGTGGGCCCTTGCCAGCTGTGGGCCCTACGCCATGGCGTACATGGCGTATAGGTAAATCCGGCCCTGGGTACAGATCAACAACTACTAGTATGCAAACTCAAGCTATAGTTGAAAAAGAGCAGGCCACTCATGACTGTAGCAAAATGTGACCTTGAGAATATACCACCGGAAGATAAAGACTGCCTGCAAAATCAATTTGCTGTTTTAGATACAAATGACAGAGCTCCAGAAGAGTGGAATGAGATCAAGAAGATTGCATTGGAAGAAAGTGAAAAGTCTCTACAAAAGGTAAAAAAGCAAAAACAGCTAAAATGGATGACTGAAGAAACTCTGAAAATTGCCCAGAAATGCACAGAAGCTAAAGCCAGAGGAGAAAGAGAGACAATCACAAAACTCAACAGAGATTTCCAACGTGCAGCAAGACAAAACAAGGAGAAGTACTACAATGATGCATGCAAGGAAATAAGAGCAGAAACTATTAGAGGAAGAACAAGATTGGCTTTTCTAAAACTATGAGAGTTAAAGAAAAACGTACAGCCTCAAATTGGAATGTTAAGAGATGCTCAAGGATCTATGTTGAATGATGCTAAGAAGATCAAGAAAAGGTGAAAAGAATATACAGTCATTATACGATAAAGATCAAGTGGACCAACATCCGTTTCAACCTGTACTTTATGAGCAGGAACCATTGATGATGAAAGAAGAAGATGAAGCAGCATTGAAAGCCTTATCAAAGAACAAAGCACTGGGCATTGATGGCATTCCCACTGAAGTATTATAGCATTTGGATGCAGCTGTTACCTTACTTACAATGCTCTCTCAGGAAATTTGGAAGGCAACATCAACTGACTGGAAAAGATCTGTGTTTATACCAATACTAAAGAATGTAAACCTGTTTCTTGCTGTGAGTATTCTTGTTCAATGTAAACCGCGCTGATGAAAAAGAGCGCGGTATAGAAAAGCTATAAATAAATAAATAAATAAATAAATAAATAAAGGTGATCCAACTGACTGTGGAAATTATCGCACAATCGCTCTGATCCCACATGCCAGCAAGATTCTACTGAAGATTATTCAAAAGAGACTACAACCATACCAAGGAACAAGAACTACCTGAAGTGCAAGCAGGGTTTATTTATTTATATTCTCTTATATACTGTGCTATTTTGCATCAGTGCAGTTTACATTGAACAAACTGAAATTACATTGAACAGAGCATCATAACTTGGAGATAACTATTTTACAGGGAACATGGGCTATGGAAGGTTAAGTGGCTTGCCCAAGACCACAAGGAGCACCTGTGGGACTAGAAACCCCAGTCCTTCCAGCCCAAGGTTGCTGTCCTCTAATGGGATTTGAACCCCCATCCTTCTGGCCTGAAGTACCTTGCCCCAACCACTAGGCCACACCTCCACTCCAGGAAAGGGCGAGGAATGAGACTATCATGTATGTGAGATGGATCCTTGAAAAGACTAAAGAATACCGAAAGGATATCTGTATGTGTTTTATTGACTATAGCAAGGCTTTTGACTGTGTAAACCATGAGAAACTCTGGGCCACATTAAGAAACCTGGGTATACCAGAACACCTGATAATTCTCTTGCACAACCTTTACATTGATCAAGAAGCAACAGTTCGAAAGGAACAAGGAGAAACAGAATGGTTTAAAATCAGCAAAGGTGTATGACAGGGCTGCATATTTTCCCCTTACCTATTTAATTTATATAATGAACAAATCATCAGAGAAGAAGGACTATATGAAGACAACCGAGATGTGAAGATAGCGTAGTTATTCACCTGTAACAGGTGTTCTCCGGGAACAGCAGGAATCAGTCCTCACATATGGGTGATGTCAGTGCTAACACAGCCCAATCGGAGCATTTCCACATCTTTCAAAGAAAGCCTTTGGAACATGCTACCATGCATGTGTGGTCCCCTTCCTACCCAAGGGTGCCATCTTGCTCAGTCAGATAACATAACTAGGACAGTAGTAAGAACTAAACAAGGTAAGGAGGCAACTCCCAGTGGAGGAGGGAGGGTTGTGAGGACTGATTTCTGCTGTTCCCAGAGAACAACTGCTACAGGTGAGTAACTATGCTTTTTCCAGGAATAAGCAGGAAGTCAGTCTTCACATGTGGGACTTCCTAGCTCTAAGCTGCCAAGGACTGAACTAAGACAGCACCAACTGTGATCAATCAGGTATCTGTGAGTTGCAGAAGGTGAGTCCCCATTGAAAGACTCTGCAAGACCCTAGCATCCGGGTGACACTATCACTCCAGTAGCCTGAACACAGAAGGGTTGGAGAGCAGGAGTTGCCTACAACCCAAGAATATTATGGAGTACTGCCTGGCAAAAGGCACTGTCCCTGCGTGACTTGCTCTCCAGTCAGTAGTGAACTGCAAACATATGAATTGAAGACCATGTGGTGGCCTTGCAGATTTCCATCACCAGCACTGAGCGGAGGTTGACCGCCGATATGTCCATCACCCTCATGCAATGCTCTGTGATACGGTGCTCAAGGGAGAGGCCAACTCGCTCATAGGAAAGGGCAATATAGTCTGCCACCCAAGAGGACAGAGTTTGCTTAGTAAAGGGGGTCATAAGATACAAAAAGCTGAGGAGCTTTCTGATGGCCTGTGTCCACTGTAAGTAAAAGGATAGTGCTTGCTTGCAATCTTGTGTATGAAGTATTAGTTCCTACCTACTGGTGTGAGGCTGGGGAAAGAAGGTGAGGATGACTACCTCTCGGTTGAGGTGGAAAGGATACGCCACCTTCGGGAGGAATTTGGGGTGTGTGCGGAGCACCACCCTGGTCTTATATAATCTCGCATATGATGGATCTGCCACCAGGGCCTCTTTCCAAGTCAGATATTTCAGGTGGCAAGTGGCTTGGGAATCAAATGGTGGTTTAGTGAACTGAGAGAGCACCACTTTGAGGTCCCATTCCACCATCAGAGGGTGGAAGGGGAGCTTGGACAACAGAAGGCCTTGGAGGAACCTAGAGACCAGGGACTGGCTAGAGAGAGGTTTTCCCTTGATAGGGTGGTGGGGCACAGCTATGGAGCTCAGATGCACCCTCACTGAGGTGGATTTCAGTCCGGTGTGCAACAGGTGCAGTAGGTACTGAAGGACCAGTTGCACATGACAGGAGAAGGGGTTCTCCATCCTCTCCACACACCAGATGGAGAACCGTCTCCAATTAAAGGTGTAGGCCTGCCTGGCAGAGGGTTTCCGCAAGGCCAGTAAGACCTCCTCGAACTCCCCTGGAAGGTTGAAGGGGGCAAGTGCTACCCTTTCAGCAGCTATGCTGTCAGCTTTAGTGACCCCAGGTTGTGGTGCAGAAGGGAGCCCTCATCCTGAGACAGGAGGTCTGGGGTCCAGCCCAATGGGACTGGAAGTGCCACCGACAGGGATAGCAGCAGAGGGAACCAGGGCTGCCTGGGCCACTGGGGTGCAATGAGAATAACTGATGCCCCCTTGCTCTGGAGCTTGAAGAACATAAGAACATAATATATGCTATACTGGTCAGACAAAGGTCCATCAAGCCCAGTATCTTGGCCAGTATCTAGCCTAGTATCTAGCCCAGTATCTTGGCCAATCTAGGTCATAAGTACATAGCAGTTTCACTAAAAGACACAAGTTCTGCAATGCTTGTATTGGGGCATGCAGTGGATATCCCGGGTCACCTTTAAAAATAGTTTATGGATCTTTCCTCCAGGAACTTGTCCAAGCCTTTTTTAAACCCGGTTACACATTCCAGAGTTTGATTACACATTGAGTGAAAAAACATTTTCTTTTATTAGTCTTAAATAGGTTATCATGTAGCATCATTGCATGTCCCCTAGTCTTTCTATATTTTGATGGCATAAACAATTGATCTATGTTTACTCGTTCCACTCCATTTATTAAAATATAGACCTCTATTATATCTCCCCTCAGCCGTCTCTTTTCCAGGTTGAAGAGCCCTAACCTTTTTTACTTCTCTTCGTAAGGGTATCCTTTCATCTCCTTTACCATTTTGGTGGCTCTTCTTTATACTTTTTCTAATAACGCTATATCCTTTATAAGATACAGCAACCAGAATTGCACACAATATTCAAGGTGCGGTCGCACCATGGAACGATACAGAGACATTATAATATCCTTTGTTTTATTCTCCATTCCTTTCCTTATGATACTTAGCATTCTATTTGCTCTCTCGGCTGCTGCTGCACACTGGGCAGAGGGTTTCAACATGGTATCCACATTGATGCCTAAATCATTTTCCTGGGTGGTGGTTCTAATGTGGAACTTTGCATCGTGTAACCATAGTTTGGGTTGTTCTTTCCTAGGTGCATAACTTTGCATTTGTCCACATTAAATTTCATCTGCCATTTGGATGCCCAGTCTTCCAATTTATCAAGGTCCTCTTACAATTTTTCACAATCCTCATGGGTTTTAACAACTTTGAATAATTTTGTGTCATCTGTAAATCTGATTACCTCACTCACTATTCCCATTTCCTGCTCATTTATTAATATATTAAAAAGCAGCAGACCCAGCACAGATTCCTGGTGTACGCCACTATTCACCTTTCTCCATTGGGAAAATTGGCCATTTAGCCCTACCCTCTGCTTTCTATCTTTTAACCAGTTCCTGATCCACAATAGTACACTGCCTCCTATCCCATGACTTTTTAATTTCACCAAAAGTCTCTCATGAGGGTTCTTGTCAAAGACTTTCTGAAAATCCAGGAGGAGTGGTCTAGTGGTTAGGACAAGGTACTTCAGGCCAGAGGGCCGGGGGTTCAAGTCCCACCTGGGGACAGCAATCTCAGGCCGGAGGGACTGGGATTTCTAGTCCTATAGGCACTCCTTGTGGTCTTGGGCAAGCCACTTAACCCTCCATTGCCCATGTTCCCTGTAAGTATTAACGTATGTGTGTCATATCCTCTCGTGTTAAATGTATCCCCCAATTGACTGCTTTGATCCGGTGAAAAGCGGAATATAAATACAGCTAAATAAAATAAAAATAAATAAATAAATAATAACTCTTGGCAACCAGGGAGGTCAGTGGGAACGCCCTCTGATTACAGGATTAGGAAAGCATCTGCTGCCACTCTCCCAGGGTGTGGCTGGTGCGAGCAGAAGCATGGTAGTTGCACATTGTCTGGGGAGGTAAAAAGGTTTATCATGGGTCTGCCCCAGTGGTGGAAGAGTTGCTTCATTACCCTGGGGTCCAAGCACCACTCATGTGGGTGAAGGACTCTGCTCAACCTGTCTGCTAAGTAGTTGTCCTGGCCTGGTAAGTATATCACTTGCAGGACTATGCCATTAAGTGCTGCATAGGAGAGGAGGACCACTGCATCCTGGCAGAGGGAGTATGAGCTTGTGCCCCCCTGCTTGTTGATATAAAATATGGCCACCTGGTTATCTGTCTGGATCAGCACAGGTTGGTGCCGCAAGCGGTGGCAGAACGTTCGCAGAGCCAGAAAGATTGTCCCGAGTTTGAGGAAATTGATTTGGAAGAGTGACTCCTCCTGGGACCAGCTGCCTTGCATGCTGCGGTCCCCGCAATGTGCCCCCACTCCAGAAGGGAGGAATCTGTTGTCAGGGTCCTTTGTGGTGCAGGTTCCTGGAATGGCATTCCCGCCTGGAGATGGTGCAGTTTCTTCCACCAGGTGAAGGACTCCACCAGCTGGCAAGTGACTCTGATTTTGTCTCATAGCCTGCTGTGGCTTGAGTCCACTGTGAGAGGAGGCACCATTTGGCTGTCCACATGTGCAGGCAGGCTAGCAGTGTGACGTGGACCGCTGAGGCCATGTGATCTAGCAGGTGGAGAAGGAGGTGAGCCGTTACTGATGGCAGCACTACACCTCTCCTTCTAGTTGTATGAGGTGGTCCACCTTTTCTCTTGGGAGATGGCCTTGACTCTTAGGGGCTTGTTTACAAAGCCACGGTAGCGGTTCGCGGTCGTTATCGGAGCCGCGGCCCCATTGAAATCAAATGGGGCCGCGGCTCCGATAATGACCGCGAACCGCTACTGCGGCTTTGTAAACAAGCCCCTTAGTGTGTCCAGCTGTGCCCCTATGAACTCCAGACCTTGACTTGGAGCGAGGTGTGACTTGGGGTAGTTGATGATAAACCCCAGGTACTTCAGCAGAATGGATGTATGCTCTGCGACCTGCTTTACCTCTAAGGCCATCTGATTAGCCAGTAGTCCAGGTAGGGGAAGAAGAAAGCCCCTTGCAGGCACAAATGAGTGGTGACCACTTCCACTTCTTGGCGAGGAAGCCAGGCCGAAGGGCAGCACTCTGTACTGGTAGTGCTCTCTTCCCACCATGAACCATAGGTACTGTCTGTGGAGGGGTGGATTAGCATGTGGGTGTACGCATCCTTTAGGTTCAAGGAGCACAGCCAGTCTCCCTGGTGAAAGAAGGGCAGCAGTGTTCCAAGGGAGAGCATCTTGAACTTCTCCCTCACCAGAAACCTGTTCACGTTTCGCAGGACTAGAATGGGCCTGAGGCCCCTGGTTCTTTTGGGGACAAGGAAGTACCTGGAGTAGAAGTCCTTTCCCATAGATGTTTGGGAACAGGCTCCACTGCATTGTCCCTGAGGAGACCTGCGACCTTTGGGCAAAGAGTGCCAGGCAGCCCCCTGTAGGTGGTTGAAGATCTCCCAGGAGAGGAGAGGCCTTGCCCTGGGAGTCAAAAGCTCCCCCCTGGTTGGGCTGGAGCTGGAGCCTGGGGCTTCGGAGCCTTGGGCTTCTGGGATCCTTGGCCCTGCCTCATAGGATGAGAACCCTGTTGTTGGTCCAAAATGGATGGGTATCAGTGACTCTGTTTGAAGTGTCCCTTTTCCCCAGAGAATAGGGGCCTTTTCCCCAAGGTTATTTTTGTGGGGAAAAGAAGAGGTCTTCACCAACTCAGCCTCTATCTTGGCCACCTTGTCGGCCATGGGTTTGCCGAACAAGTTCTCGCCAGTGTAGGGGGACATCAAGTAGCTTGTCCTGGACCCACTGCTTGAGGTCTGAGGACTGTAACCAAGCTTGGTGTTGAGCCCCAATGCCAGCTGCTGCCACTCGGGCTGCAGACTCGAATCCATCATAGAAGGCCTGGGAGAAGAACTTTGAACAGTCTTTGATTCCCAGGGTCAAAGCCTGGACCCGAAGGAGAGGTTCCCCAGCCAGCTCTGCCAAGAACCCCGATAACACCTGGGTCAGGGCCTTTAAATACATGCCTATGTATAGCTCATAGGCCTGGATTCAGCACCCCAGCATCAAATCCTGGTAGCACTTGCACCTGAGGGTATCGAGGGCTCGAGCATCCCTATCGGGGGGAACAGAAGAGTAGGCCTTCTGGCTTGAGCTTTTGCATGGTTGACCCGACAACCATGGAGTTATGCAGGATTTGGGGCTTGTGGAATCTTGGCCCCTTCCTGATGTGGTACATGGTATCGAGGTGCCAGCTGACCACTGGCACTGAAATTGGGCTCTCCCAAATCTGCAGTAGCAGCCGCAACAAGAATTGGCTGGACCGGCACCGTAAGGGTTTCCTCGGTGCGCAGGTCTTCCTCTGCCTCAGTTTACACTGAGAGGGCTCTGGCCATATCCCTGTCAAAGTCATGGAAGGCCACATCCTCTGGAGGAGAATGGTGCCAGGGTGCTGGGAGGAAACGGGTCCGAGGGGACATCTCGGTGCCGTCTGGTTTCTAGGGAGACCTCATCGTCGGTCTCCCACTCAAAGTCAAGGGAGAACGATGAGTCCGAGGCCCTGCAAATCTGTGTCTCGAGGCCCACACCAAAGTGTTGGGCCCTCTCGAGGACCTGAGGTCTGAGTCACAGAAACTGGCCAGAGAGGAACAGATTCCCGAGGAACAGGACCTGGACTTCGACAGGGGCTGAGGAATTACCCAAGGCCAATGGCGCTCAGAGCTCGGCTTGACAACTGGGGACTCTCCTGCAGTTGAGGGTACAGTCGTTGGGGCAAATGATGCAGACAAACCTGCAATCGCCTGCTGAATAGCCAGGATGGCAGTGATGTTCTGCTCCATGGCAGCAATTCTGGATTCCAAGCCAGAAGGCTCCACAGCTTTCTGCATGGGCACTGAGTATCTCAAGCCCGGTGCCAGCACTCTTGTGAGTGCGTCCTTGATGAGGACTATGGCCTAGAGCAGGGGTTGGCAATTCTGGTCCTGGAGGGCCGCAGACCAGTCAGGTTTTCATGATGTCCATAATGAATATTCATGAGATCTATTTGTATCCACTGCCTTCCATTGTATGGAAATAGATCCATGAATATTCATTAGGGACATCATGAAAACCTGACTGGTCTGCGGCCCTCCAGGACTGGAATTGCCCACCCCTGGCCTAGAGGACCCTCGCATAGTCTCTGCTGGACGAGGCATCCTTTTTGGGAGCTTTGGTGAGCCACTTCTCGGAATCGTCCAAGTCCCTCCAGGAGGTTTTGCCAGGTTTCTCTGATGGATCCTCAATGGACTTCAAGACTTTTAACTTTTTTCGCTTGGGGTCTGAGGTCTTCTTGGAAGAGCCACTGCTGTGGGACTCTGAGGACACTCAGCTGTCTCTGGATGTGCTGTGCTTGGAGCTCAGCTTAGGGGAAGCCGGTGCCATTTCAGACCTGGGGAACATCCTCCAATGCAACTCTGACCTCTTCTTATTGGTTTTGGGCATCATGGCCTGGCACAGGTCACAGGAGGTGCTGTCATGGTCCAGTCCCAGCAGCATAGGCAGCAATCGTGGGTGTCGGTGACAGACATAGTTTGCAGCGGTCATATTTTTTTAACCCACTGGGGGACATGGTGGGTGGGCACGCAGCTGAGGTAGATGACTCCCAGGCAAAAAAGGGCACAAACACCGGTCGAGGCAAGCCTCAATCAAAAAATGGGGAAGGAGCTGAGAACAACAGCAGGCTCAGCGTCGGCTTGAGGCAAGAAGAGGAAATGGTACGCAAACCGGGAAAGTTGAGTTTTTAAGGATATTCTCAAGATTTTTTCTGGGGAAATTGGACTGATGTCCATTGGGCTCCACAGAAAAAAGGAGACTGAGCAAGATGGCACCCTTGTGTGGGAAGGGGACCACACATGTGTGGTAGCATGTCCCAAAGGCTTCCTTTGAAAGCTGGGGAAATGCTCCGCGTGGGCTCCGTCGGTGCCAATATCACCCATATGTGAGGACTGACTTCTTGCTTGTTCCTGGAGAATGGTGGACGACTCATCAACAACCTTCACTATGCTGATGATACCACTTTACTGGCTGAAAGTGAAGACCATCAGAAACATTTGCCATATGGAAGGACAGACTAGATAGGCCATGTGGTCTTTTTCTGTCGTCATATTTCTATGTTTCTATGCTTCTGAAGATCAAGGAATATAGTCTTAAAATGGGATTATACCTTAATGTAAAGAAGACAGAGATCCTGACAGTTGGCAAAATCAATAAGTTAGAAACATAGAAATATGATGGCAGAAAAAGACCACATGGCCTATCTAGTCTGCCCTTCCATATCAACCACTACAACAGTCCCTTTTTTCCTTTAGAGATCCTCTGGTTTGTTCAATGCTTTTTTGAATTCAGATACTGTCCTCATCTCTGCCACCTCCACTGGGAGACTATTTCACACACATCTACCACTATTTCCGCATATGACTCCTCAGTCAATCCCCTTTCACCCTCATCCTATGTCTCCTCGTAGGAGAGCTTGCTTTCAATCGAAAGACACTCTCCTCCTGTGCATTTATGCCATGGAGGTAGTTAAACGTCTCAATTATATCACCTTTCCTCTTTGATGGAGAAGAAATTGAAATAGTAGACAACTTTATCCTACTTGGATCAACTATCAATAAAGATACAACAAGCAGTCAAGAAATCCAACAACACATTGCTCTTGGCAGAATAGCTATAAAGGACCTAGACAAGATTCCCAAGAGCAGAGATGTTTCTCTCCATACAAAGATTCAACTTGTTCAAGCCATGGTATTTTCAATAACATCATATGGATGCAAAAGTTGGATAGTGAAAAAGATAGGAAGAAAATTGATGCCTTTGAATTGTGGTGCTGGTGACAAATACTGTGTATACCATGGACTGCCCAAGGAACAAACCAGTGACTACTAGAGGAGATCCAACCTAAGCTTTCTTTAGAGGTTCAGATGACAAGACTTCGACTTTCATACTTTGGACACATCATGCAAAGAGAGAGATCATTCGAGAAAGACATCATGCTTGGCAAGATAGAAGGTCAACACAAAAGAGGAAGGCCAGCCATGAGATGGATCGATACAATAACAGCAGCTATGGGTGCCAGTCTGTCAACAATGAGCCGCCTGACTGAAGACTGAACACAGTTTAGGACAACTATCCAGAGGGTTGCCTTGAGTCGACACTGACTTGACGGCACTTAACAACAATAGTGAATTTGTATGTTGTAGATAAGAACCAGATTCATTTTGATCATCCTGAATATCAGAAGAGGTAACAAAAGACAGGCAAGGACCATCATACCAAGGATTAAAATCAAAAGTGTACATTTGCAGTGTGACACAATGCGTGTTTCCACAATTTGTAGAATCGGCCATGTGGGGAGCACATGTGTATGTGTCATAGGGACTGTCAAGGTGTATGTGCATGTGTCTGTGTCATGGGGAGTGCTGGGGCATGCAGGTATGTGTGTGTGGCAAGGGCTGTGTTCATGTACATGCAGGAAGGCTGTGTATGGGCACATGTGCCAGGGACTTGTGTGCATGTGTATGTGTGTGTGTGGGGGGGAGGCTGTGTGTGCATGTGTGTTGAGGTAATGATTGTGTGTGTGCACGTTTATCCTCCTTGTCCCTCCCATCATCTTGCACTATTCCCCCTTCCTATCTTTTACTGCCCTCTCTTGCACATCCCCTCTTTTCCTTCCACTCATCCATGCACTCTCCCTCCATTGCTAAGGGAAAACAAGGGACTATAGAGCTTAGCAGATGGTATGGATGGGCAGATTGGACAGTTCTACGTTTCTATGCAATGAGGAATAGACTTGGGCATGCACCAAATACACTCCGCATACTAAGGGCATCCATGTGTAAACTCCTTTCTAAAATATTCATAATATTCATTAACACAGATTCCATTTATATGTGCTTGATTATATATGTGTAAATCATGATAAAAGCTTCTAGAATAACTCCTCTATGTGAATACTGTAAGTCTATGTTTTAACACACATTTAAAAAGTTCTAGCACAAACGTGAATATTTTTATTGACACAAATGTATTTCTTTTTCAAAGATGTGAAACAAACTGAAAAAAATGTCCACAAATTAGGATGACCTGAAAGTGAAACATTTTTTTTTCTGTATTCATTCCTAGTAGCTGTCTCTGTTACAGGAAACTGCACCAGTTTCAAGGTTTTCTTGCAGAAAGCAAAGTGCCACTTTGAGTACCTGGTTTGCATGGGAGTGACATGGAAATCAAAACAAAATAAACCGAGACAAAGAATGGAGACGTCCTGATACTCCTGATACAAGAATGAAGGAAGATAGTCTGAATCTGAAGTAAATCAAGTTCTTTGAAAGAAAAAAGACTTTTGGTGAGAAACAAATTAGTAGCAGGAAGCCGGTTCAACAAATAAAACTATTTCAGCTTGCAAGTGTCCCGCAGTGGAGGATTGTCAAGCAAGGTATGCCTGCTGTTCAGTGAGTACAATTCGAGTGGATAATATGTACTAACTCTGACTGTTCATTCGTGACCTCATCTGACCACATCTCAATAGGATCCTGGAAGAGTATTTCAATGGTTTGCTCTATCTCATTTCATTGCTATACAGTACATGTTCTCAGTAAAGAGACTGTTTTCTTTGTGCAATGCATTTCCAGATAGAAATGCAGGGTTCACTGTGTTATTTTTTAGCATAAATAGAAATATAGAAACATGGCAGCAGAAAAAGACCACATGGCCTATCTAGTCTGCCCTTCCATATCAACTACAATAGTCCCCTTTTGACCTTTAGAATTCCTCTGTGTTGTCCCATGCTTTTTTTAATTCAAATACTGTTCCCGTCTCTACCACCTCCACTGGGAGACTATTCCACACATCTATCACTCTTTCCGTAAAGAAATATTTCCGCATATTACTCCTGAGTGTATCCCCTTTCACCCTCATTCTATGTCCCCTCATAGCAGAGCTGGTTTTCAATCGAAAGAGGCTCTCCTCCTATGCATTTATGCCACAGAGGTATTTATACATCTCAATCATATCACCACTGTCCCATCTTTCCTCTAATGTATACATATTAAGATCTTTAAATCTGTCCTCATATGGAGTGGAGGAGTGGCCTAGTGGTTGGGGCAAGGTACTTCAGGCTGGAAGGTCAGGGGTTCAAATCCCACTAGAGAACAGCAACCTTGGGCTGGAAGGACTGGGGTTTCTAGTTCCACAGGTGCTCCTTGTGGTCTTGGGCAAGCCACTTAACCCTCCATAGCCCATGTTCCCTGTAAAATAGTTATTTCCAAGTTATAATATCCTGTTCAATGTAATTTCAGTTTGTTCAATGTAAACCGCACTGATGCAGAATAGCGCAGTATATAAGAGAATGTAAATAAATAAAATAAATATGCTTTATAATGAAGACCACTAACCATTTTAGTAACCACCATCTCCACAGACTCCAACCTGTTTATATCCTTTTGAAGGTGCGGTCTCCAAAATTGCACACCAGAGACACTATCATCTCCTTTTTTCTATTGGCCATTCCTCTGCCTATACTCCCAAGCATCCTTCTGGCTTTTGCCGTCACCTTTTCTACCGGTTTGGCTGCTTTAAGATTGTCAGACACAATACCGCTCAGATCCTGCTCTTCCTTTGTGGACAGAAATACTTCACCCCCTACCGCTCTTTTGGATTTTTGCAGCCCAAGTGCATGACCCTGCATGTTTTAGCATTAAATCTCAGCTGCCAAATTCTAGACCATTCTTCAAGCTTAACTATATCCCTCCTCATGTTATCTACTCTTTCCTGTGTGGCTACTCTATTACAGATTACGGTATCATCTGCAAACAGGCAAATCTTACCCGATAGCCCTTCTGCAATATCACTAACAAATATTTTAAAAAGAATCAGACCAAGGACAGATCCCTGTGGCACACCACTGGTAACCTCCTTCTCCTCAGAGAGAGCTCCATTTATCTGTTTCCTTTGCCACCTCCCACTCAACCAATTTTTAACCCAATCAGTATCTTTAGAGTCCAACCGTAGGGTGCTCAGTTTCTTTATAAGTCACCGGTATGGAACAGTATCAAAGGCTTTACTGAAGTCTAAGTACACCACATCTAGGGCTCTCCCTCAGACTAGCTCCATGGTCACCTAGTCAAAGAAATCAATCAAATTTGTATGACAAGAGCTGCCTCTGGTAAACCCATGCTGCCTCGGATCCTGCAATCCACTAGACACAAGAACCTCACTATTCTCTCTTTTAGCAGCATTTCCATTAATTTACTCACCACAGAGGTTAGACTACAGTAACTGGCCTGTAGCTTTCAACCTCATCCTTAATTCTGCTTTTTTGTAAAGGGACCACATCTGCCTTTCTCCAGTCCTCTGGGCAGGGGCGGCCCAAGGGGGGTGCGGGGCCATGTGCGGAGACTTGGTGTGGGGCCTCATTTGCATAAGGGGCCTCATTTGCATAAATATTTGCATAATGTTACCATATACTAACTTTTAGTAAGCCTGCCTCTTAATGAGTGTATGGATAAAGAAAGACTAAAAGATCTCTACATTACTATAATCCAGTACCAACCGCCAGGCACATTAGGAACTACTACAAACACTGCCCATTTAGAACCCATAGCAAACCCGCCGTATCCTAACAGCACTACCAGAACTCACAAAGCACCATACCCTACCTATCAAAAGGAAACATGCAAATATTAAACCAATACATTTCAGAGAACAACGATACATGACCTACTGGGGAAAGAGAACAGGTGGCAATGTCAAATAGGAATTATATAAACAGAACACTTCAGCTCAGTTACACATGCAGAACATAGACCATCACCAAACAAGTAATCACAATTTAGAAATAGGAAGACAATAATTAAACTGGGAATCCCAAAAGCCATACTTGGAATGTACAACACTGTAGAAATTTATTTATTTTTTTATTTATTTATTTACATTCACTTATATACCGCACTATTCGGCATCAGCGCGGTTCACATAGAACAAAAAGTCTCAGTACAATAACATGCATGAGTTTACAGATAACAAGGGAAGGAACTTGGATAACAGGGGAAACTATTTACAGTCTATTTACAGATATAATACTACAGCATGGCTACAAGTTATTAGGAACAGGTGCTAATAAAATGTTCAATAAAATGTTCAATAAAACTATACATTAATTTGCTCTTGTACTAAACAAAGCGCAGATGTTAATGATGCACATTTACCAGAGCTGACATATTCCAATTAATAAATTCAAAATAAAGAGATATTTTTCTACCTTTTGTGCATTTTTTTTCAGCTGCAATTGCTCCAGCTACTTTCTTCTGGTTTCTTCGTGTCTTCTGCTAACTCTCCATTGTCTGTTGTCCATTTGTCCTTTCTTCTCTCTTCTAGTTTTTTTCCATTCTCTCTCTACATCTGCTTTAACATACTAATCTTTCTCCTTTTGCTCTTTCCTCATTCCTATTTCATCCACTCAAATTTTACCCCTCCATCCTCAATCCCCACTTACTCTCCCAATACCCGGCCAATTGTAGATTTTTCATCCCTCCCACACAAAATATTTTTCCCCTCTCCATTTTACTCTCGCAGCCCCATCCCATTATAATCCTCCCCCAACATCAGCTCCCTTCTAGTTCCAGCGTCACCCAGCATCCATTCCCTTCTAGTCCCTGCATCAGCCCATTTCCAGTCCTAGCCCCCCATCAGCCCATTTCCAGTCCTAGCAACCTCCCAACCCAATACCAGTCCTAGCCCCCCCATCAACCCACTTCCAGTCCTAAGCCCCCATCACCCCATTTTCAGTTTAAGCCCCCCCTATAACCCATTACCAGTCCTAACCCCCCATCAGCCCACTTCCAGTCCTAACCCCATCAACCCATTTCCAGTCAGTCCCCCATAGCCCATTACCAGTCCTAACCCCCCCATCAGCCCACAGCCCATTACCAGTCCTAACCCCATCAGCCCACCTCAAGTCCTAACCCATCCCCATCAGCCCATTTCCTGTCCTAGCCCCGCCTAGCCCATTATCAGTCCTAACCCCCCATAGCCCCTTACCAGACAGCCCCATCAGCCCACAAACCATTACCAGTCTTAACCCCCCCATAGCCCATTACCAGTTCTAACCCCCCCAACAGCCCACAGCCCATTACCAGTCCTAACCCCATCAGCCCACCTCAAGTCCTAACCCCTCCCCATCAGCCCATTTCCTGTCCTAGCACCCCCATAGCCCATTATCAGTCCTAACCCCCCATAGCCCATTACCAGTCCTAACCCCCATCAGCCCACAGCCCATTACCAGTCCTAACCCCATTAGCCCACCTCCAGTGTTAACCCCCCCCATCAATCCATTTCCAGTCCTAGCCCCCCATAGCCCCTTACCAGTACTAACACCCACAACAGCCCACAGCCCATTACCAGTCCTAACCCCATTAGCCCACCTCCAGTCTTAACCCCCCCATCAGCCCATTTCCAGTCCTAGCCCCCCGTAGCCCATTACCAGTCCTAACCCCTCCCAACAGCCCACCTCAAGTCCTAACCCCTCCCCATCAACCCATTTCCAGTCCTAGCCCCCCCATAGCCCATTACCAGTCCTAACCACCCCCCATCGGCTCAAGTAAAATTTAAAAAAAAAAAAAGCTGGCTGCTACTGCTGCCGTTGCCGCCGTGGCAGCGGCAGAATGGAGTGTCCCACGGGGCCCCCTCTGCCCGGCTGAGTCCCTCCCTCCCTCTGCGATGGCTGAGCCCCTCTGTACCGGCTATCAGATTCGCGAAGGGAGAATGTCTCCCTCGCGTCTCTGTTAAGCCTGCAGGGGCAGATGGGAAATTTCCCATCAGCCCCTGCGGGCTTAACAGAGACGCGAGGGAGACACTCTCCCTTCGCGAATCTGATAGCCGGCACAGAGGGGCTCAGCCGTCGCAGAGGGAGGGAGGGAGGGACTCAGCCTGGCAGAGGGGGCCCCGCGGGACACTTCATTCTTCCGCTGCCGCGGCGGCAACAGCAGCGGCAGCGGTAGCAGCCAGCTTTTTTTTTTTATTTAATTTTGAAAAAAAGCAGAATGTTCTTTGTGCGGGGCCCCCTGAAACGCGGGGCCCTGTGCAAAAAACATTCTTGCTCAATGGACGGGCCGGCCCTGCCTCTGGGACCACTCCTGACTCCAAAGAAGCATTGAAAAGGTCAGTCAGTGGAGCCCTAGAATGTCCCATTGCCTTATCTACTTTTAGTTTAGCTAGTTCCTCACAAATGCAGTCTTCTAAAAATTGTTTGAGAACCCCATCATTTCTGTTCCTATTTGTGGATGTTTTCTGAGGTCCAGCTCCTGGCCCTTCATCTTTGAACACAGAACAGAAATATTTGTTGACAATACCACTTTTGCCCTTCCTCCTCTCACTAACATCTGAAAAATGTATTTTCCCCACATTTTATTGCATTGGCTATTTCTTCTTCTTTTTGAATCTTTGCTTTCCTGACTACTTTGTTAGCGTCTCTAAGGGGTATGTTTACTAAACCTTCTTAACGTGTGCGCTGCGCAATTAGCGCACGGTAAGGTACCTTAGCGTGCGCTAATGACGCTTTACGGGGCACAAATGTGCCTTAGTGCACGCTCACGTGCGCAGCGGCGCAAATGAGCGCTGAAGGTGGGGAAAGGCTCCCGGAGGGCGGAGGAAGGCTTCCCAGGGGCAGAGAGAAGGGGTCAATGGGTGGAGAGTGGGAGGGGAGAGGCTCCCCGCACACTAACAATGTGAAATCCGAGGCCAAAACTAACGCAAGTGAAAACCTCGCGTTAGAGCTGATTTAAAGGGAAAAGAAACCCTTTCTGTCAGCAATGTACAGCAAAACCAGGGAAACCTACAAAAAAGTGATAAGTGTGATACATGTGCACAGAACAAAAGTGCAAATAAACATTGAAAATGACCCCAACAAAATAAAAAAAAATCATAATTAAGCTGGGCAATAGTGATAATAATGGGAAACATCAAAAAACACTCCCAAGAAAGCCCCAAAAAATAAATATGAATTTTGGAAGGGTCTACGCTCTGTCCCCATACAAGGTGAATGATCCCACAGTGAAATTGCACTGATCAGGGTTTCCCTCTCCATTGGACAGGTTACCTATGGCATGCACATGTTCCACAACAGCAGGGCGGGCATGTCGGAATGGGCAACTGGACAGATGCTGGGAAAAGGGGATACAGAGGGCTGCAGGCGGCACATGCTGTGGTGCAGTTGGGGCACAGTGCGGACTAGGCAAATGCCTAGGTGGCACTTAGGAATGCTGAAACTGAACAGCAGCCAGACAGCAACTGATGAGGGCCCAACATGGGCACGAGAGTGTTTATCACAGTGTCACAGGGGATAGTACCCAGCAGGTACCTCCAAGGGCACAGAACATTGGCAGGCGGTGTTGGGGGGAAGCGTGGATGCCTATGCAGGCACCCCTACCCAAGAACACGCACCATAGGCAGCCGCCTACCTGCACACTGGATGGCTTGAGACTGCACACACCACCAGCACCACAAGCAGAAGGGCATGTCAGCATGGTGGCAGAGGGTACTGGTGGTGGAGGGGGGCAGTGGCAGCTGCCAGAGCAGACCATGGCCTAGCCCTGTGTAGGTGGGTGCCATGCACTGCAACAGACAGGCCCTGCCGGACAAACAGTCATGGTATCACCAGGGAATGCACTGTCTCTGTGGCAACACGGTGGTGCAGTGCACACAACCAGTGTGTTTGGAGGCAGAGGGTCACAGGTTCAAATTCCAGCTATAGTGCCTGCCAACCCAGTCCCCATATTTCACCCACTACTACAACATGCTAATACAGACAGAACCTTTATTGCAGATGACGTAAACATGCCCAAAACACCTACATTTTACCCTACAGAGCACAGACTCCATAAACAGGCGCATTACCTAGAGCAGAGTCTCCCAAATGCAGTCCTGGAGGGCCAAACACCATTCAGGTTCCATGCTGCCTCTAATAAAGATGCCTGTGCTGCATATCTATGCACCACCCCCATGGTATGCATATGTATCTCATGCATATTCATGAGGGACAGCATGAAAACCCGAACAGTGTTTGGCACACCAGGACTGGAGTTGGAACCTCTGCCGTAAAGCAGCAGCCAACAGGGGCAGACACACCCACACCCACAGGCTCCATTAGCCAATGCCCCCTGGAGAGGCAGGACATTGGGCCCTGCGTGCATCTCCCAATACTAGCACTTGCATGCCTTAGCAATGCCACCCTACACCTGGGAATATGGTACACAGCTATCAAAAGGTTGCTATGATTACTGGCAGATAGCAATTCCTACGTTAAGCACAGTTTGCTGATTGAGCTCCATCATAGCAGCCTTTCTGATGTCTGTGGGGTGTGCTTCAGGTCTGGTCTCTGACAGTGTTTACCACCCTGGGGAGTGACCCCCAAAGGTTTTGCGTACCATATCCATTCCTGCACTGTGCCCAGGACTGGTGTGGTTGCCAGGGCTGCTAAACACCTCTATAGTAGCACAATGCTGGCATAGGTGTGGGAGTGTGTGTCTGTCTATCCAGTGTGTGGTGGCTGCAAACACCCTCCACAGCCCACACTGCCAGCACTGTTGCCAGTATTGGCCTGCCAATGTGCATAATGAGGATCAAGGTACCATGGGTATAGCCCGAACAGGGTGGCCTGGCCAGGATGCATCTGCACAGGACATAGGGCAATGGCTGGAACATTGTAGTGCCTGGCCACCACCTGCACAGACAGGGTGGCCACAGTATGTCCTGCTGGGAGTTCACTCTCACCCTGACTGAGTTGTGACCACGGCATGGCTAGGTTCCCCCATAGTGCTCTTATAATACCTCTTTCATGTGATATTTCTGGGTTCCCTTTTGGGGCCCAATCACTGACTTATCTGCTTGGTGTGTATGCTGACATCCCAGTTCTGATTTCATGCATCTTTTCCAGGAACATGCCCTATGGACTAGCTATCAGACTGTCTGCAGCTAGTATGTGTCTTGCTGGAACACCTTGCAGGGTGCAGTGGCTGCAGGAGAATATCAGATTGTGGTGGGGTGCAGCTGGGTATTTCTGGGCCTAATGTTTGTTTGCTATTGCTTTATAGATATGTACAGAGCTGCATTGACTGCCCTGTAGGGTGTCTGTTCCCCAGCAGGACTGCGGTTGGTGGTCCCCTCTACTGCTGCCATTGCAGGGATGTAAAATGTGGATCTGTCGGTGGGAGACCCTGTTTCCCACCCTCAGCCCCAGAGGGAGGGAGGGAGGGTGGGGTGGGTGGTGGTACATGATCTGCCTATGGATCCATAAGGGTCAAACCTGACTGAGAAATACAAATGTATCCAAAGTGTGTCTGTAGAAACTACCTGTCTCACACACTAGGACTGCTGGGGACCTACAGCATGGCCTATTTCTGCTATGGAAGGTGCTGTGGACCTGGTGCTCGGCGCCCCTCCGCACCCTCAGGGTGAGCACAGTACCCACACAATGTGACGGTGTGTAGCTACTCTGTGCCAGTACCACACATGGTCAGTTCCCCCTACCAGGCCGAGGTGCTGTGGGGGTGCATACCCCATCTTGTGTTCATCTGTAGACGACTGATTTGCATGTGCAGTGCATCATGGGTACGGGTGGGCTAACCCTATCCTGGTGACCACAGCAGACTGTTTGTGTGGTGACATGCAGTCCTTCTGCAGCCAGCTATAGAGCTGGCAGTGGGCTTACTAGCAGCTATAGAGCTGTAGCCCACTGGTTACTTCACTGCCAGTAGAGCCAGAGGTCATGGGTTCAAACCCACTGTGGGGTTATTTGATAGGGCTGTCCAAAGCATTATCTATTTTTAATGTACATTAGTGCTGCCAGCAAAAACACCCTCAGTGTACTGTACCCATAAGGTGCCTCAGAGGGCGCTTCATAGGGTGCCCTATAGGGCACCTTATGGTTACCGTCCATATAAGGTGCACTATACAGTATCCTATGGAGCTACTTATAAGGTGCCCTATAGGGGACATTATAGGGTGCCATGGCGGACAATGCACTTTATAATGTGCCCTATGGAGTGCCTTATAGGGTGCCTTATGCGGCACCTTAGGTTACGGCACATGAGGGTGTGTTTGCTGGCAGCAGTTAATAAAATACTAATAAAGTGCTGCAGGAAACAATACTTGCATGTCAAAGCTGATGGTTCAGCCAGCCTTAAGTATTAAGCACACTGGGGATTGAACTCATAACCCCTGTATCATCAGTTAGTGCCTTAACCATTGTGCTACACTGCTGTTCCTCCTTGCATGTCAGCGCACCTACTTAAGATTTTCATGCGTTTAAATGCACAGTGCTGCCATCAAAAACAGTTCTATGACCTTGCCGTGCCTCATAGGGCACCCTATATGGCGCCCTATATGCCACCCTTTAAGCAACATTGTAGGGTGCCTTGGCAGACAGTGTACTTTAAAATGTGCCCTCTGGGGTACCTTATGGGGTGCCTTATGCAGCACCTTATGTTACAGCACTTTGAGAGTGTGTTTGCTAGCAGCAGTAATTAAAATGCCTCATAATGCAATGTTACACATAAATGGTAGTGCCTCAGCCAGCCTTATTCATTGGGCACAGTGGGGGATTGAACGCATGACCCCTGCACCATCGGTCAGTGTCTTCACCATGGTACTGCAGCCCTGTTCCTCTGTTTGCACATCAGCGCTCCTGCTCATGCTTCCCGTGCGCGTTTCTCATGCGCTAATGTGCACGGCGCACAAGAGCGCGCGGTGTACAAGAGCGCGCTTGCTAATCCTGTTTTGCTACTTTTGACCAGACCGCCCACTCCTTTTATGGCATCCTGCAGACTAACGCGGCGCGCACGTTAAGAGGGTTTAGTAAACATACCCCTAAGTTTTTCCAAATATAGATGCCTGTCTTCCTCTCTCTGTGATCTCTTATATTTCCCGAAGGCTTCCCTTTTTTTCTTCATGTTTTCAGCTATTTCTTTTGAGAGCCATAGCGGCCTCCTTTAACTTTTATATTTATTTACCTTTTTAACAAAAATGTTTGTTGCCCTTAAAATATCCCCTAGCTGATCCCATCCTGCTAACAACCCCTTAAGGTATTGTCCCATCTTGGCAAAGTTAAGTTTTCCTAACGTCTAAGACCCTTGCTTTTGAATGTATTTTATCAGCCCTAGTTCTAATACTGAACCATACCATCTGTTGATCACTGGATGCGAGATGATTTGCCACTATAACATCAGAAACACTTTCCCTATTGGTAAGCACCAATTCCAGTATGGCCCCTTCACTTGTAGGTTCTGTTACCAGTTGCCTGAATAGTTCTCCTTACTTCTAGATGATACCGCAGCAGGGGTGTGCCAATCAACATCTGGAATATTGAAATCACCTAACAGTAGCACTTCTCCTTTCATGGCAATACAGGGCATATCTTCTTTTAAATCTCCGTCCACTTCACCCTGTGAGTGGAATCTGTATATCACTCCAATGTAAATGAATTTCCCTTTCACTCTTTCTAGTTTAACCCACAGTGCCTACTTTCTCCCTTTTAAGCCCTGTAATTCTATAGCTTTAATATTATTTTTTACATATAGTGTTACTCCTCTTCCCCTTCTTCCTACCCTGTCCTTTTTGAATAAAGTATAGACTGACATAATTGCATCCCAGTCATGGTTGTCCATAAACCATGTCTCTGTAACTGCCATTAAATCTAGGTCAGCCTCTTCCATTAAAGCCTCAACATCTGGGATCTTTTTTCCCATACTATGGTCATTTATACACACAGATGGTGCCCCTTTTAGCCATTTCTACAGAGGTATTTAATGTTTTGCTTACCTGAGAGCTTTCTTCACCCATCCCCAATGAATCTAGTTTAAAGCCCTCTTCAGTAGGTTTGTCAGTCTGCTGCTGAAGACACTTTGACCCTTCTTGTACAGATGGACACCATCTTTGCTCTTCAGTGCTTGGAACATCATCCCACAGTCCAGGAAACCAAAGTGCTCTCAATGAGACCATCCATCTCCAGGATGGGAACTTCTCTGCCTCTATTCTGAATAGGGGAAATTGAAGAGAACACCACCTGAAGGTAACACATGAGGATATATCACTCCTTATCCACCGGGTGGTCTTGCATTCTTGATCTTTTTTTTCTTACACACAGTTGCCATCTGTTTGGAGCCACAGAGAAGCTGTTACTTAGAGCCACAGAGCAGCCATAAATAGAAAGGACAGAATGATTGCATTCAGCATCGGGAGGTGAATATACAAATGCATGCATTTTTCTGAAAGGCCCTTACATAGTTTTTCATAGAGGTGTGCATTCGTGAGGGCGCATTTAGTTCATTTGGGTTCCTATAAATGTTTGTGCATATAAACACATACAAATTATCTCATGTACAAACATAGAACATGTGGATTTAAACAGTTTATTTGAGATGGAGTGTGAAAAAACTTGAATAAAATACACGAAAATTGGAAAACATTTCTAACACAAGCCATTCTTTTTTGGCCATGTATATACTTTCTCGATCCCCAGTGACAAGAACCCCACAGTATGAAGGGGGGTTTCATTCTCTGATCAGCTGGAAGCATGCAAATGAGGTAGTGTTTCTGCTCGCACCGCAGCCCAGACATACTCAGGGTACTGCTCCGCTTTTCCTTAAAGAGACCAAGGTCACTTCGGTGATTTTCCATGTCTGAAAAGGGATAATCATGACAACAAAGCAGTTGGGGGATATTTATTGAGTGACAGTATGAGGGTAATTCTATCAACTCCTGTGCAGTTAATGTGAGTTGCTACATACACATATGACGCATGTTCTATAAAGTAAAGTATGAGCGTATGGTTCTTTATAGATTTGGGGCATAAGTGCAGAAATACGTGTGCCAAATCTAGTTACGATGACTTACACCAACCCTAGACTTGGTGTAAATGCCTGTGAATAGATTCGTAAAGAAAGCACTTAAGCTATAGCATTTTCACATTTACACCTGTAAATCAAGGACTTAGCTATTCTCTGCCCAAGCTCCACTCCTGTGCCTACCCAAATTGAAATTATGCACAATGGGACAGACACTTGTGCTTACAGAAAAGTAACCACATAAAGCGTACGCTTCAGGCCCCTTAGACTTTTGTCACACCCTGAGAAGAGATCTTCACGCAACACCTTCAATCTTATTCATATCCCTCTCCTTTCCCCTTCCTCTCCCCCTTTCTCATGTGCCTTGTGGAACGCGCACTCCCTCTCAAATAAACTTGCTTTCACTCATGATCTCTATCTCTAATGCTCTCCATCTTCCTGCTCTAACTGAGACCTGGCTCCTCCCAAATGACACGACATCTGTCGCTGCTCTCTGTCATGGTGGTTATCAGTTCTCCCACATGCCTCGTCCCACTGGCCGTGGTGGTGGTGTTGGGCTTCTACTTTCTCCTTCCTGCCAATTCCAAGCCCTCCTGCTACCTCAGTTTCACTCCTTTCTCTCCTGTGAAGTCCACTCCATTGGCCTTTTCATTCCACTATCTCTCTGGGTAGCTGTTATTTAACAACCTCCTGACAAGTCTACTTCTACCTTTCTGACTGACTTTGACTCGTGGCTTTCCTTCTTTCTGGATTCCTCTTCCCTCCTCTCTTATTCTCTGGGATTTTAATACTAATGTTGATAACTCCTCTGATCCTTATGCTTTAAAGCTCCTTTCCCTTACCTCCTCATTTGACCTCCAGCTTTGCTCTACTGCCCACATTCACCAACATGGCTACTGCCTTGACCTTGTTATTTCTCTAATTTCTTTCCCTCAGACTTCTGTACCTCGGTTCTGACCATCACTTGCTAAGCTTTAATCTTCATCACCCGCAGCCTCAACTTTATCCTGTCTCCTCCAACCTATTTAGAAATCTTCATGCTATTGATCCTTTGGTTCTTTCCTCCACTATTTCATCATCTCTTTCCTCCACCATGTCATCTGAGTCTGTTGATGAGGCAGTAGCTTCATATAATGCTGCACTCTCCTCTGCTCTGGATGCTCTCACTCCACCCATGCCATGTCCTGTGAGGCGTACTGCACCCCAATCCTGGCTTTCATCCACTACCTGCTATCTACATTTCTGTGCATTCAACTGAGCAGGCTTGGCTCAAATCCCGCTCCCTTGCAGACTTTCTACACTTAAAATTCATGCTTGTCTCCTTCCAGTCAGCCATAGCACTTGCCAAACAAGATTATTATGTCCATCTGACTAACTCTCTTGCCTCTGACGCTTGCCGTCTCTTTACTGCTCTCAGCTCTCTCTTCAAGGTGCCTCTGCCTCCAACCCTTTCTGCCCACAGCCTGGCTGACTATTTCCATGCCAAAATTCACAAGATCATCCTCCAATTCCCCACAAAGTCAGCTACTTCTCCTCCCCCCCCCCCCTTCACTCCCACCTCTGCTACCCTCTCTTCCTTTTCTGTGATTTCTGAAGAGGAAACTGCACACCTTTCCTCCAAACTCACTACCTGCTCCTCTGATCCTGTCCCCACCCATCTCCTAAGACCCATCTCCTCCACTGTTGACCTTTCCATCTCTCATATTCTCAACCTATCACTCTCCACGGCAACTGTCCCTGCATCCTTCAAGCATGCTGTAGTTACATCTCTCCTCAAGAAACCCTCACTTGATCCTACCTATCCTTCTAATTATTGACTCATCTCCCTCCTCCCCTTCATTTCTAAACTATTGAACATGTGGTTCACCACTGTTGCCTTTACTTTTTCTCCTCTCAAGCCCTCATGGATCCTTTACAATCTGGCTTTTATCTGTTACACTCTACTGAAACAGCTCTTGCCAAAGTCACCAGTGACTTGTTTCTGGCAAAATCCAAGGGCCTTTATTCTATCCTCATCCTTCTTGCCCTCTCTGCTGCTTTGGCACTGTTGACCACAACCTTCTCCTTGATACCCTGTCCTCATATGGTTTTATGGACTCTGTACTATCCTGGTTCTCCTCTTAACCTTCTTTCAGTGTTCGTTCTGGTGGCTCCTTCTCTACTGCTATCCCGCACTCAATTGGTGTACCCCAAGGATCTGTCTTGGGTCTGCTCCTTTTCTCTCTCTATACCCAGTTCTTTGGTGCACTCGTCTCTCCCCATGGCTTTCAGTACCATCATTACCTCTCTACACCTGAAATCTCTCCGGCAATCCAGACCCAGATCTCTGCCTGCCTTTCTGACATTGCTGCTTGGATATCTCACTGCCACTTGAAATTGAACATGGCTAAAACTGAGCTTCTTATTTTTCCCCCCTAAACCTCCTCTCCTCTTCCTCCTTTCTCAGTCTCTGTGGACAACTCTCTATTCCTCTCTGTTTCCTTGACTCACAACCTTGGGTTGTCTTTTGCTCCTCTCTCTCCTTCTCCACACACATCCATTTGATAGCTAAGACCTGCCGTTTCTTTCTTTATAACATCAACAAAATCCACCCTTTCCTTTCTGAACACACTACTAAGACACTTATCCACTTCTTAATCGTCTCCCACCTTGACTACTATAACCTACTCCTTGCTGGTCTCCCTTTGAATCATCTTTCTCCCCTTCAATCTGTTCAACACTCTGCTGCACGGTTAATCTTCCGCCAGCCTTGTCATGGTCATATTACTTCTCCTCTCAAGTCACTTCATTGGCTCCCTATCTGTTTCTGCATCCAGTTCAAACTTCTCCTCCTGAACTATATAAATGCATTCACTCTGCAGCTCCTCACTACCTTTCCTCTCTTATCTCTTCTTACAACCCCCCTTGGGAACTCCGCTCTTCTTGCAAATCACTTTTATCTGTGCCCTTCTCTTCTATTGCCAACTCCAGACTTTGCTCCTTTCACCTTGCGGCACCTTACGCCTTCAACAAACTACCTGAGTCTGTATGTCAGGCATTTTCTCTGACACTTTTTTAATCCAGGCTGAAAACTCACCTCTTCGCTGCCGCCTTCGGATCTTGACTCACCTGATCCCCTTATGTTTCCCTTGTATTGTCTGTCTTGACTAGATTGTAAGCTCTGATGAGCAGGGACTCTCTTACATGTCTGTGCAGTGCTGTGTACATCTTGTAGTGCTATACAAATACTCAGTAGTAGTAGTAGTAGTAGTAGTAGTGATAGTAGGGCCCATTCACATGCATAAGTCCTTTAGAATAGGGACTTATATATGAAAATAGCATGTAACTTTCTGTGTGTCTATTTTAGAGGCAGACCCTACATGTTTAAGTCAGGTTTTAATATCTGATAATAGTGTGAAATATTGCCTCATAGTGCACTCTAATAGCCACATGAAACACCTAATGTAGCAGCGAAGTGCAAACAATGAATAAATCCAGGAGTCAATTACAGGGTCCAAGCCAATTTATTGTGCACAAGGCCCAGACAGTCAATGCTTCAAAAAGGACTGAGCAAAGTTCTTACAGAGACATATTCATTTTATACATTTCTTTTCAGTTTGATACATGCAGACTTTCTATTGGTTCCAACGCCCCCTGCATTTGTCCAATCGGAGCTCCCTCCTGGGCCTAGCACTCAGCTCCCTCCTCTAGGATTGTTCTAACAATGGTACAGTTTCTAGGTATGGATACAATTCTACTGCAAGGTCGTTTCTAGCTCTAGGAATGCAAGCATTGAAACATTTCTATCCTCAGAACACAAGAGAATAATGAAAGATTTATGAATTCATGAAAAACTTCATATTAAGCAGTTTAAAGCAATTTTCTCAGACTTTCACAGATTTTTTGGTTCTTAACTTAGATGGGGGTTGGAATCAGGGCCTAACTTACAGGCCTTTCATATTTGCAGGCTATCATAGGCCATAGCCTACCACACTAACACAGAAATTTGTATTTGGGGGTGTGGAATGAGGAGGGAACCGTGTCTAGCAGTAAACATGTGAGTCGTGACCATGCACTAATGGCTAATGAGGCTGATAACACAGTAAAGTTAACTGCACTTCCAGAGGCGTGGCTAAATGCATTCCAGAGGCATGGCTAACTGCACTTCCAGAGGCGTGGCTAACTGCATTCCATGTTCACAGTCGTGCTGTTAACTCACAGTAGCAACCTTTGCTCTGCATTAGTAGCTTGGCGTCTTTCCTCTAGGCTCCAGGAAGCTTCCAGAAGTTATTATGGAGGTTTTGCAGCTTCTGTGGGTGATGTTTTGCATTTAACCCATTTGATAAGTAAGTCCTTTAATATATTCTGTGGTTCCAGAGGGTTTCTATCTATGCTTACCACTCCGTTTGTTTCTATTTGGCCTCCCTCCCAGCCTTTGCTACAACTCAGAATAATGATTCTTTTCTTTATAATCAGTCTTCCTCTATAGCTCTTCACCTCAGGCCTTGGCAATGTAAGACCAGAAGAAAACTGCCAGGCCAATGGAGGGTAAAATGACTTGCCCAAGGATTGCCTGTGGGAACTGAAACCTAATCCTTTGGGTAGTAGGCTGTTGCTCTAACCACTAGGCTACTCCTCCACTCTCATTAATACCTTACAAGCATTTAAATGTCTGTATCATATCTCCCCTGTCCCTCCTTTCCTCTAAGCCTTCAAGTCTCTTCTCATATTGTTTGTGGCTCACACCCCATACCAGTTTGGTCACTTTCCTCTATACTGCTTTAATTCTTTTTAAACTTAAAGCAGTACAAAGTGGAAAAGTGGCCTAGTGTTTAGGGCAGCTGTAGCAGGTGGTTCAGTGGTAGAATTCTCACCTGCCACACAGGAGGCCCAGGTTCGATTCCTGTCCAATGCACCAGGAAATGTAGCAGCAAAGTGCATGCAACAAATAAAACCAGGAGTCAGTTCAGGGTCCAAGCCAATTTATTGTGCACAGGCTTAGACAGGTGAGTAACGCCTGCAACACCCGCAGCCATCTTCAGCTCCCCCGCTCAGGGTCAAGCTCTTGAGCGGGCCGGCCAGTCTTCCCGCTCAGGCCTCCAGCCCAATCGGGGCTGTGGGAGGAGGAGCCACCAGATGGAAAAAGCAGCCGCCGCCAGGCGGGCCCGCGCCTGATGGGCCCGCACCGGAGGGCCTCGCCAGAGGGTCCTTCGGCGTTGGCCCTCAAGAGCATCTACCAGGACACCATACACCGATCTCCATAGTCTTCTGTCCACCACTCAACAGACGTAACCTGCCACCTAGGCACTCTCCACCTCCAAAACAAAGCGTCTGCCCCCCCTACTGAGAAGCAGTCCAGCTCTTAAGCTGCTTGAAGGTCAATGTGAAGAATTGGGTGTTCAGGTCTCAAGGTCTTCTGGTCAAGTAACTATACAACAGTATGTTTAGATACCTTGCTCTACAATGTTAACCAATCAATGTGTTTTGAATACATTGTATATATTTTTGAACGACACATACTGCTATTACTGCCATTAACTAGCTAGCCTTTCTGAAGACAAGTTGCTAGTTTATCTCTCATGCACTCTCCTGTTTAGCCTGATAGCCTGAGTATACTTTCCTGTCTCATACTCCCTGCTGCTGAAGCACATAGCTACCCTGTTAACAGACTCTCCGTCTGATCTGCACTCATTGCAAACAGATTCTGTTTGCCACCACCTCACTCTTACATTTTGTTTGTACACCATTATACGCTATCTGCGCTACACTACCTAACTTATCTAGGTCTAGTAACAACCCTCTAGTGAATTGTTTACAACGCCTAGCGCACCAAGATGGAACAACCCAGCCGTGCCATAATTGGCAGTATGTGACGTCATTACATGACGTCATCTTGTATTTATTGTTTGTAATGTCGGAGTAAAACTGTAAACAGTGATTGAGATGTGCCACCTTGTGGGAACATGAATTTATACCTAGAAGCCCCAAAGTATGTCAATTGATGCATCCAAGACAATTGAGTGCATCAATTGATGTACTTTGGAGCTTCTAGGTATAAATTCATTTTCCCGCTAGGTGGTGCATCTGTCATTAATTTTCGATGCACATATTTGAACACCTTCACCTTGCTAACAAAGTCATGGAACATGACTGACATGATTCTAGCAGTGGCGCTGGTATACAACTTCGAAGATGCATTTGCGTCAATTGACACACTTTGGAGCTTCTAGTGTTAATTACTACTATTGCTCATCTCAATACTTGCATTGCACCAAAGACAGCCGCCTTCTGGACTTCTTAAAGTGTAACATATATTGGCACTCATATCAAGGCACGGTGTGAAATTCTTTCTACTGAGACCAATGATGCCTTATTTCTGTATCAATCTGCCCGTTTTCTTGGTCTCTGATTGCATCTGTTGGTACTAGAAGCACAGAATAATTGCTTGGTAGGGATGTACATTCATTTTAAAATAAATAGAACTCAAAAAATGTATTTATTTAACATATTTTTTATACCGTCTTTCTACAAGTCAAGACAGTTTACATAGAACTTAGTGCAAAGACATTGTAACTTAATGGTAAAGTGCGCATTACAGGACCATTCAGTATAAAAATAATTAAATAACAATACATTTGAATAACTATTTACATAGTTGTGGTGAGCCTAGGAGAGTTTTTATTCAGTGTTTGGTCCATAGTGTTCAAAGAATAGTTTAGTTTTTAAACTTTTGCGGAAATCAGTGGTTAGTTGAATTTATTTGATGTGGAGCCTCCAGAAGCGACCACGTAACTCCCATTCTTAAACAGCTTCACTGGCTCCCCATCCATGGGAGGATCATCTTTAAAACCCTAGTCCTATCATTCAAGGCAATCAAGGGTATCTCATCCTCCTCACTCACAGATCTGATTCACACTGTACCCCCCAACAGATCCAGAAGAACATCAGCCGTAAACCTACTGACAACCTCGAAGGCGTTGACAAAGTGCAACATGACAACCTCAAACAGAGCCTTCAGTTTCTATGTACCCAAATGCTGGAACGCTCTACCCTCCGACATAAGGGCCATTACTGACCTACTCCAGTTCAGGAAGGCACTCAAATACCACCTCTTCCTTCAATACTACCCTACCAGCAATTGAACCAGAGGAAGTGACCCACTCATGAACACACCATGCCGTTCTTGATATTATTAAGACTCTATTCTGTTCTATGTAATTATCTCTTGTATATAGTTTACCCCGGTTCTCCAAGTTTGTACTCCTGTTCGATGTAAACCAAACAGCTTGTTGTTATGGTCTTTATGTTATAATGTAAACCGCGCTGATGCCGAATAGTGCGGTATATAAGAACTTGTAATAAATAAATAAATAAATAAATAAATACATTCTAGATCAAGGGAACATATAGACAAAATGCGCTGCTGTTGGCTCTTTGACTGCTTGAGGGTTTGTCTGTGGGTATTACCAGGGTATTTACTGTAGCTGATCTCCTGGGTCTGCTGGAGCTGCTATGTATTAATAGGAGGGCCAGGCTGTCTGCTGATTGGCAAGTTTATATCTTCTGAATTTTGAGGAGGATTTTGTATTTGATCCTGTTTGAAATGGGTAGCCAATGTAATTGTTTAAGGAGATGGGTGATGTGCGTTTGTCGGGATTTCGCCATTACGATAAGGGTGTTTTCAGTTTTTATACCTTCAAACAATCCGAATGACCACAGGGCCATAAGGAGCCAAATCCTCATTAGCGCCATTCACTTTGGGCAACATCACCGTCTACAGGGTTAGATACAGCAGAGACAGTTTGGAAGGAATTGAATGAAAACCACTCTGAAAATGAACCCGAACCAGAAATGTTTTCAGTGCACATCCCTAATATATAACATTTTCAGAACAACAGCAGACTCTTCTCTTCTCTTCTCCTAATGTATGATCATACAGTTTACTCTGTTAATCTAATACTTCCTAAGGATAGGAGAAACCATCTCTGGGTTTGAGGGATAGCGGCATATTCTTGGTGTGTAGAATACATAACAGCTTCCAAGGTTGAGAAAGGAGAAGTAACAATTTTAACATTATTGCTGCTTGATTAGTATTGAGTAAGCTAAAGAATAGAGAGATAAATGAGCCATTATTGAGCCACCACGGTGGGTGTTTTTTTTAAGTACCAGCTGTGGGGATTAACGAAAATATGCATGTTTATTGCCGCTATGCAGATCGCGCCTGGCATTGAATATAAATATATATATATATATATATATATATATATATATATATATATATACTACGTTCAGCACCAGTAATTATATGGATAGCATCGATATTCAGTCCGCTATTTAGATAGCTGTCCAGATAACTTAGAACAGTCTTTTTGTGGCCTAAAGTATTTATAAAGTCATTATCCAGAAAGCAGACTGAATATTGCTGCTAACCAGATAATTTCTAGGACCGTACACATTCTGCCCATCCACTGCCCGCGCATTATCCGAATAGCACCAAGAGGATTTATAAGGATATTCAGTTGCACTGTGTGTATTGTACCATGGATAGCTGTGGCTAAGGAAAATGGCAGTTACCCAGATATTTCCCTTTTAATATTGACCCGGAAGTGATTTGTTCAAGGTCTTACATAAAGTCAAAAGCAAGCTCAATCTCTCCTCCGAAGATACCTTTTGTGTTTTAATGCATCTTTCCTCTGCAGTTTATTCATTGGGCATCTTAATTCCGAAAAAAAGATGCTTGCAGTATATGGTGAAATCATCTCTATGTAATATTTATGAAGTTATGCGTCTTTACAATGGGCAGCAATGGTTCATTATTCTAGCAACGGAAGGCATCACTGCACATTAGTCTCCATATTCAAAATTCAATAAAACAAATCGATTTAACTGCATAGTTTATTTATGCACTGGCTCAGAATTTTATTAGGTATAAAAATGCAATCCAGTATTTATTATAAATATAGCAGCTTCCGTGAAAACTGATGACAATGGAATATAAACGACTGCAAAGAGATTTTCTCTTTTGCCAATTTGCAAAGCAGTTTAATGAATGAACCCAATTGAAATGTACTTATGAACATCTTGCCTGTTTGCATTCTAGTTATTTTTTGAGAAATGAATGTGAAGACCATGCAGGCTTCTCAGTTTTTGAGGAAATGCTGTATATGTGCTCTTCTGGAGCACTTTGGGGCTCATTTACGAAAATGAGGCATGTTTTCTGCTTCTAACATGTGTTTGGATTCAAAATCAATGCGCATTAGGTGCCACCGCACTGTAATAATAATTGTCCAGAGTGTAGTCAGCATGAGCCCAGCAGACAAGCCCCTTAGCACTCATTTCCGCCCTTGGCAATAACCATAGGTGAACCTACTGCCACCAATCGAGGTAGGAGTAGGTGCACCCATGCTATGTATAACATCGGTGATTAGTGCGTGTTACTGATGCCTGCACTAACCACAAGGTGTGGTCAATGCCCAATCTCTGGCAACCCCACCCAGATCCCAACTCCATCCTACGATGCATGGTTAATATGTATTTCAGCAAGCGGGAATTGTCCAGCCTGCATATTAACAATTACTGTGGGCCCAGACATGTGGTTAATACGCGTTGAAATGCCCTTTAACTGCATAACGCACTTTAGTAAAAGGGTCCTTTTGTACTTATTGGGCTATGGATGTCAACTCACATTCTTAAGTAAGCTCATTCCACAAGGCATGTGAGACTAGCTTTATATGTTCAGTTTGAACTGGTATAACCATTTTTGAAATGGACCACAAGTAGCACAAGATTAAAAGGCACATATATGGTCCTAGTAAAATCAGTCTTTCCCCACCCTGAAATTTAACACATATCTGCCACATAAAGTGAAACCTGGGACATGCACAGTAATGGGTGCAGCATGTGCAGGAGTGTGACTGATCTTAGAAGCTTGCCATTTTGGAAACGAAGACATGCCTGCGGACTTATTTCAGAATGTGCCCCTATATCCCTCCCTCCTCACACATCCCAGCAAAGGGAAGCATGCAGCAGTGTGGGAGCCAGGCGAAATGCCCTGCTACTTACAGGCTGAATTTTTTGAAGGATCAAAAATCTCGGGGGAGCGTGGGGGTCATTTCCCTCTTCAACCTATGGTTTTTGGTATTTATGCCCTGGAACAGGTCTAGCCATGGATGTTTACTAAACTGCGGTAACATTACATAACATGCGTTATGTAATGTTAACGATCGTTACGTAGCGTTAACGCGCGTTATGATGCATTAACGATCGTTAACGTCTCATAACGCATGTTAACGTTACGTAACGATCGTAAAGTTCCGCGGCACGGTAAAACACCGCAGAAGGTGGAGAGAGGGCAGAGAGAAGGGGTCAATGTGCGGAGTGTGGGCGGGGAGAGGCTCCTTTCACACTAACGCGCTGATTTGAAGAGCTGAATCCTAACGCAATTGAAAACCTGCCGTTAAATGCACATTTCACGGGAGAGAAACCATTTAAGTGTCAGCAATGTACAGCATAGGCAGGGAAACCTAAAAAAGGTGATATGTGTGATACATGTGCACAGCACAAAAGGGCACCTAAACATTGAAAATGACCCCAACAAACTGGAATAAAACCATAACCAAGCTGGCCAATAGTGATATTAATGGGAAACATCAACCCCCCCCCCCCCCAGAGAAAGCCACCAAAAAAGGATATTAATCGTGGAAGGGTCTGTGCTCTGTCCCCATACAAGGTGAATGAGCCCATAGTGAAATTGCGCTGTGCAGGGTTTTCCTCTCCATCGAACAGGTGTCCTATGGCATGCACATGTGCGGCAACAGCAGGGCGGGCATGTCAGAATGGCAACTGGACAGATGCCGGAAAAGGGGATACAGAGGGCCGCAGGCGGCACATGCTGTGGTACAGCTGGGCCACAGTGCGGACTAGGGTGATGCCTAGGTGGCCCATACGAATGCTGGAAAAGCAGAGCAGCCAGACAGCAACTGCTGAAGGCCCAATATGGGCACAACTGTGTTTCCCACAGTGTCACAGGGGATAGTACCCAGCAGCTACCCCAAAGGGCACGAAACATTGGCAGGCGGTGCTGGGGGGAAGCGTGGACACCTATGCAGACACCCCTACCCCAGAACCCGCACCATAGACAGCCGCCTACCCGCACTACTGGATGGCCTGAGACTGCGCTCCACCAGCATCACCAGCAGAAGGGCATGTCAGCATGGTGGCAGAGGGTTACTGGTGGTGGAGGGGGCAGTGGCAGCTGCCCAGAGCAGACCGTGGCCTAGCCCTGTGTAGGTGGGTGCCATGCACTGCAACAGACAGGCCCTGTCTGACAAACAGTCATGGCATCACCAGAGAATGCACAGTCTCTGTGGTAACACAGTGGTGCAGTGCACACAGCCAGTGTGTTCAGAAGGTCACAGGTTCAAGTCCCAGCTGTGGTTCCTGCCAACCCAGTCCCCATATTTTTCCCACTGCTAAAACGTACTAATACAGACAGAACCTTTATTGCAGATGACATAAACATGCCCAAAACACCTACATGTTACCCTACAGAGCACAGACACCATAAACAGGCGCATTACCTAGAGCAGAGTCTCCCAAATGCAGTCCTGGAGGGCCAAACACCATTCAGGTTCCATGCTGCCTCTAATAAAGATGCCTGTGCTGCATTTCTATGCGCCGCCCCCATGGTATGCAGATGTATCTCATGCATATTCATGAGGGACAGCATGAAAACCCGAACAGTGTTTGGCACACCAGGACTGGAGTTGGAAACCTCTGCCGTAAAGCAGCAGCAAACAGGGGCAGACACACCCACACCCACAGGCTCCATTATCCAATGCCTCCTGGAGAGGCAGGACATTGGGCCTGCGTGCATCTCCCAATACTAGCACTTGCATAGCTTAGCAATGCCACCCTAAACCTGGGAATACGGTACACAGCTATCAAAAGGTTGCTATGATTACTGGCAGATAGCACTTCCTAAGTTAAGCACAATTTGCTGATTGAGCTGCATCATAGCAACCTTTCTGATGTCTGTGGAGTGTGCTTCAGGTCTGGTGTCTGACAGTGTTTATCACCCTGGGGAGTGACCCCAACAGTATTGCTTACCATAGCCATGCCTGCACTCTGCCCAGGACTGGTGTGGTGGCCAGGGCTGCCAAATACCTCTATAGTTGCACAATGCTGGCATAGGTGTGGGGAGTGTGTGTCTGTCTATCCAGTGTGTGGTGGCTGCAAACACCCTCCACAGCCCACACTGCTAGCACTGTTGCCAGTATTGGCCTGCCAATGTGCATAATGAGGAGCAAGGTACCGTGGGAATAGCCAGGATAGGATGGCCTGGCCTGGATCCATCTGTACATAGCATAGGGCAATGGCTCGGACATTGTAGTGGCCGGCCACCACCTGCACCTGTTCTGCTGGGAGGTCACTCTCACCCTGACTGAGCAGTGACCATGGCATGGCTAGGTTCCCCCATAGTGCTATATAGTATTTCCCTCATGTGATATTTATGGGTTTTTGTTTGGGGCCCAATCACTGACTTATCTGCTTGGTGTGTATGCTGACATCCCAGTTCTGGGTACATTCATCTCTTCCAGGACCATGCACTATGGACTAGCTAGCAGACTGCCCGCAGCTAGTATGTGTCTTGCTGGAACACCTTGCAGGGTGCCGCGGCTGGAGGCTTGCTGCTGGGGAATGTCAGATAGTGGCGGCGGTGGTAGGGGGTAGCTGTGCATTTCCAGGCCTACTGTCTGTCTGCTATTGCTGTATGGATGTGTACAGCTCTGCATTGCCCACCCTGTAGGGTGTCTGTTCCCCAGCAGGACTGGGGTGATAGTCCCCTCTACTACCACCATTGCAAGGGGTAGAATGTGGATCTGTTGGTGGGCAATCCTGTCCCCCACCCTGAGCCCCAGAGGGTGGGTTGGGTGGTGGTATGTAATCTGCCTGTAGGTCCAAACACCCCCCCCCCCTTTCACTTAAATCATGTGACCGCGGCACCCACACAGGGTATGCACTTTTCTGGGTGCATCATAGTCCACAAGGGCTAGATGTGAAATACAGATGGACACAGGCATATCCTAGGGGTGTTTACAAGGACTACCTATCACACGTAGGCACTGATGGGGACCTGCAGCATAGCCTACCTCAGCAAAGCCAGGTGCTGCGAAAATGGTGCTGGGCACCCCACCTCACCCTCAGGGTGAGCACAGGACCCGCACACTGTGACGGTCTGTAGCTACTCTGTGCCACTAACACACACCGTCTGCACCCCTTACCAGGCTGCGGTGCTGTGGGGTGCATACCCCATCTTGTGATCATCTGTAGACTGCTGATTTGCATGTGCTGTGCATCCTGGGTACGGGTGGATTGACCCTATCCTGGCAACCACAGCAGAATGTTTGTGTGGTGCCGTGCATTTCTCCTGTAGCCAGCCAGGAGTTTGTTAGTAGCTCTAGAGCTGTAGCCCACTGGTTACTTCACTGCCTGTAAAGCCAGAGATCATGGGTTCAAACCCATGGTGGGGTTATTTGATAGGGCTGTCTGAGGCATTGTCTGTTTTTACTGTACATTAGTGCTGCCAGCAAAAACACCCTCAGAGTATTGTAACCTTAGGGTGCCTCATAAGGTGCCCCATACGGTCAAAAATGACCTCGAAAAAAGGGGAAAAAACACATAACCAAGCTGGGCAACAGTGATATCAATGGGCAACATTAAAAAACACTCCCAGGAAAGCTCCAAAAAAAAGAAATGATTTTTGGAAGGGTATTTGGAAGGGTATTTCTTTTTTTTGGAGCTTTCCTGGGAGTGTTTTTTATTGTTGCCCATTGATATCAATGTTGCCCAGCTGGATTATAATTTTGTAGAATTTTGTTGTGGTCATTTTCACTTTTTATTTGCTATTTTGTTCTGTGCACATGTATCACACTGCTCACGTTTTGTAGGTTTCCCCGGTTTTGCTTTACATTGCTGACGGAAATGGTTTCTCTTCCCTTTAAATCGGCTCTAACGCGAGGTTTTCACTTGCGGTATTTTTTTGATCGAATTTCAGCCCCGCTCCTGTGTGGGGAGCCTCTCCCCTCCCACTCTCCACCCATTGACCCCGTCCCCCCCCCCCGCCCCTCGGGAGCCTTCCTCCGCCCTCGGAATGCCTTTCCACGCCTCTATCGCACTTCAGCGCGCCGCGCACTTGTGTGGGCCCGTTAGTGCAGCGCGCACGTGTGCGGGGCACAAAAACGCACTATTAGCATGCGCTAGGGTACCTTATAATGCCTCTGTATCATTCTATGGTGCAATATAGAATATAGCAGAATTAGAAAAGGAACAGAGAAGAGCGAAAAAAATGGTAAAGGGGATGAGAGGATACCCCCTATGAGGAGATGTTTATAAGGTTGGGGCTCTTCAACTTGGAAAAGAGATGGCTGAGGGGGATATGATAGAGGTCTATAAATTAATGAATGGAGTGGAACGGGTAAACGTAGATTGATTGTTTATGCCATCAAAGAGTAAAAAGACTAATAGGTGTTTGTTCCATGCAGAGCGTGCGTTTATGAGTGAAATGGAGAGGTATAGGTGGCTTTTGGGATTGGTGGTATGGGGTGGAGGGTGGTGTGCATGTGTGTGTGTGGTGCCGCAGATGTTTGCGGGTTGTGGTGCTGTGGTGCTTGTGTATGGGAGGTCAATGTGAGTGGTTGTGTGAGGGTATGGCGTTTGTGCAGAGGAGGTTGTGCAGGGTAGTGTGTCTACGTTGGGAGGATTGATGAGTGTGGTTGGGTGGGGGTATAATGTTAGGATGGGTGTGAGCAAGTAGATGGGGATTAGGAAGGGCAGCATGGTGTACCAAAGTACCTGGGTTTTTGGAGTTGCGTGGTCTCTTTTCTGTGGATCTGTCGGAGTCTTGGATCTTCTGGTTTAGCGGTGTTTGTCTTGTGGAGCTCTTTGCCGTGGTGGTTTTCTGTAGTTTGCTCTTTGTCTGGTGGTTGCGCCTTTAGTGCCGCGCCTAAGGGCCACGCCAAAGGGCCCTCTGGCGAGGCCCTCAGGCGCGGGCCCGCCAGGCACGGGCGCGCCCGTAAGGGACGCCGCTTAAATGTGGTTTGCCTACTGGCTCCCACTGCCCGGATTGGGCAGGAGCTCCGGGGGGGCGGGTGGATGTTCCCCGGCTGCGGCTCCCTTCGGAGGCAAGGGACGCCGCTTAAATGTGGTTTGCCTGCTGGCTCCCACTGCCCGGATTGGGCAGGAGCTCCGGGGGGGCGGGTGGATGTTCCCCGGCTGCGGCTCCCTTCGGAGGCAAGGGACGCCGCTTAAAAGATCGCAGAGGATTTAGCAGGACTGGAATGGAGAAAGTTTTGATCGAACCAGGAAGCAACTGAGGTAAGACAGGAATTGAGTGGAGCGAGATCGGCGGAGGAAGAGGAGGTGTGATGAACCAGGAGAATGTCATCAGCGTAGATGTAGTCCTCAAGGAAAATACCACAAGTAGCCCTCTTCACCCGTAAATCTTTTTTGTTGGGCATAAACCGTGGGAGGAGGATATGATTAATTGTCCCCACCAAAACAGTACATGTCCTTTTTAATCACTTTGTCTTGATCAGCGTAGATGTAGGCAGAAATTCCAGCTTGTTGAATAAGCAAGGCAAGGGGGGCGAGAAAGACATTGAAGAGAAGGGGGGCAAGGATAGAGCTCTGAGGAACACCACAGATTGAGGGGGATGAGGGAGAAGCAGAGGAGCCAGAGTGAACAGCAAAAGAACAGGAAGAAAGAAAGGAACGGAATCACTGTAAAACTGTGCCACGAACGCCGAAGTCGGATAGACGTGTGAGGAGAGTGCGGTGATCGACAACGTCAAAGGCGGAGGAGAGATCCAAAGAAACCACGAGAGAAAGGTCACCGTGGTCATGAGTGCGGTAAAGTTCTGAGAGCAGTGCTACAAGGATAGTCTCTGTGCTATGGCCGGCACGAAAGCCCAATTGGCGTGGGTAGAGTGCAAAGGTAGAATCAAGATGGTGGCAAGTTGGGAGAAAACAAGCTTCTCGAGGATTTTTGAAAGAAATGGGAGGTTGGTAACTGGCCACCAGTTGGCGGGAATGGCGGGGTCGAGGGTGGGCTTTTTCAAAAGGGGACGTACTATGGCATGTTTCCAGCTGGAAGGGACGTGACCGGAGGTGAGATTGGAGTTAAATATGGAGAGAATATAAGGGATGAGTGTGAGTGCCGGATTGAGCAACCAAGAGGAAGGTAGGGGGTCAATAGGGAAAGTGGTCTGATGGGCGGATGAAATAGCTTTGATAAGTTCAGGAGAAGTAATAGGCCAGAAAGAGCGCCAGATATGAGGAAAGGTACAGGAAGGGGGTGAGGAGACAACAGCAGGGGAGATGGGGGAGTCAGGAGGGGGAGAGAGAGGAGAAGGGCAGGCGGGGAAGGAGGAGCGAAGGGAGAGGACTTTGTCAGTGAAAAAGGAGGTGAGGGTAGAAGGACTAGGGGAGGAATGTGGTGGTGGGGGTGGAAGAGTGAAGGTAGAGGAGAGGGATTTAAGAATATGAAAAAGGCGTCTCTTAATTAACAAGCTCTGAGTTGTCAAGCATGATGTATAGGCTAGATTATAATATGGAAGTGCCTTTAGCTTTTATAAATTCAATTGCAGCAATAGGACTGATGAATTTCTAGTTAAGTACTACCAACAGAGATATCCTAGTGAAGAACAAGTTGAAAAGTGCACACTGACAGCTTAGAACAATGATACGTTTCTTCTTTACTCCGCTTGCAGGCTCCCCCCCTCTCCTGGGTCTAGAATTGATGGAGGTGTGATACAAAAGAACTCACAACCACATGGGCTGAGAGAATCATGGCTAGCTGCCTCAGGCATATATTATTGATGTTATATTTTTGTTGTTGCAGTCTCTGCAGGAGAAAAAAGTTTGAGTTGAGGCGCTGTCCAAGGGGGAAATAGAGGAGAGAAGATGAAATACTAGATGGGAGCGAGGGGAATGTCAGCAGGTGGTGGTGGGAGATAGCGATGACATCAGCAGCAGTTGGTAGAACCTGTAGGGACCGTGGCTCTACAGATCTGCCACATTGGGGGGGGGGGGGGGCATAAGCATCTGTTTGTTTGTGCATGCAGAAAAAGAGGCATACAGGCAGACAAAATCGAAACAAGAAAACTGAACAAATGAAACTTCCCAAATAGGCACTATTGTTTATGTGAAACGTGCCTAAAAGCAACAATTTTGAAAATATTAAGGATGTGCATTTTCTAATATGTATTCATTTTATTAATGTGCCGTAAAAGATTTACTAAAACCCCGCTAATGTGCGGGCCGCGGTAGTGTGCGGATGCCATATAAGGAGTGGGCGTGTCGTGCTGAAAAAGAAAATCCGGAATTTGCATATGCGCTAAGGTGCGCGGCGCCCATGTGCGCCCCGCACATTAGCGCATGAGATAGCTGCGCGGGAGGCATAAGTGGCGCGCTGATGTGCATACAGAAAAGCAGAGCTACAGCACAATGGTCAAGGCACTCACCAATGGTGCAAGGATCAGGAGTTCAATCCCCCACTGTGCCCAATGAAGAAGGCTGACTGAAGCATTACTTTAGGAGGCATTTTAATACTGGGCGGCATAAGTGGCGCGCTGATGTGCACACACAGAAGAGCAGAGCCACAGCACAATGGTTAAGACACTGACCAATGGTGCAGAGATCGGGGGTTCAATCCCCCACAGTGCTCAATGTAGACAGCTGGCTGAGGCATTACTTTAGGAGCTAGTCTAATATTGTGCTGCATAAGGTGGTGCACTGATGGGCATTAGGCTGCGCGCTATTGATTTAGGAGGCTTTTTTAATATTGGGCAGCATAAGGCGGCACGCTAATGTGCAAGCACAGGAACAGAACCACAGCACAATGGGTAAGACACTGACCAATGGTACAGGGATCAAGGGTTCAATCCCCCACAGTGCCCAATGAACAAGGCTGGTGGAGGCATTACATATTATGGGGAAGATTGCTTTTGGAGTCATGTTATGTTTATTTTAATTATCACTACTAGCAAACGCACTCTCAAAGCGTGTTAACATAAGGCGCCCTATAAGGCACATTTTAAAGTGCACTGTCAGCCAAGGCACCCTAGAATGTTGCTTATAGGGCGCTTTAGAGGGTGCCGTATGAGGTACCGCAAGGTCAGAGTACTGTTTTTTATGGCAGCACTGTGCAGGTTAAGGAATGAAAAGCATAAGTAGGTGCGCTGACAGGCAAGGAGGAGCAGCAGTGGAGCACAATGGTTAAGGCACTGACTGCTGATACAGGGGTCATGAGTTTGCTCCCCAGTGTGCCTAATACGTGAGGTTGGCTGTGGCATCAGCTTTGCATTGTACATATTTTGTCCTGCAGCACTTTATTTTTATTTTATTAATTGCTGCCAGCAAACACGCCCTCACGTGCCGTAATTGAAGGTGCCGTAGAAGGCACTCCAAAGGGCACATTATAAATTGCACTGTCCGCCACAGCACCCTAATATGTCCCCTATAGGGCACCCTATAAGTTGCATCACAGGATAATGTATAGTGCACCTTATATGGACGGGAACCATAAGGTGCCCTATAGGGCGCCCTATAAAGCACCTTATGGGTACAGTACGCTGAGGGTGTTTTTGCTGGCGGCTGAGGGTGTTTTTGCTGGCAGCAAAATATGTACATTAAAAAACAGATAATGTGTTGGACAACCCTATCAAATAACCCCACTGTGGGTTTGAATCCATAATCTCTGGCTTCACAGGTAGTGAAGTAACCATTGGCCTACAGCTCCATAGCTGCTAGCAAGCCCCTGGCTGGCTGCAGAGAGCCTGCATGTCACCACACAGACAGTCTGCTGTGGTCACCAGGATAGGGTTAGCCCACCCGTACCCATGATGCAATGCACATGCAAATCAACTGTCCACAGATGAACACAAGATGGCGAATGCACCCCCACAGCACCTCGGCCTGGTAGGGGGACGTGACCGTGTGCACCCACACAGCACCTCGGCCCGGTAGGGGGTACTGACCGTGTGTTTTACTGGCACAGAGTAGCTACACACCGTCACATTGTGCGGGTACTGTACTCACCCTGAGGGTGCAATGAGGCTCCCAGGACCTGGTCCACAACACCTTCCATGGCTGAAAGAGGCCATGCTGGAGGTCCAAAGCAGTGTTAATGTGTGCAATAGGTAGTTTCTGCACAAACACCTTGGATATCTTTGTCTGTTTCAGTCAGGTGTAGCCCCCATGGACCCCCAGGGCTGAGGGTGGCAAACAGGGTCTCCAATCAATAGATCCACATTCCACCTCTCTGCAAAGGTGGCAGTAGAGGGGAACATCAACCCCAGTCCTACTGAGGAACAGACACCCCACAGGGCAGTCAATGCAGCTCTATACACATCCATAACACAATAGCAGACAGACATTAGGCCTGTATATGGTAAGCTGCACCCCACCCCTATCCAATATTCTCCTGCAGCAAGTCATCAGCCACTGCACCCTACAAGCCATTTCATCACAACACATACCAGCTGCAAACAGTCTGCTAGCTAGTCCACAGTGCTTGTTCCCAGTGGAGATGCATACACAGCAAGCAGATAAATCAGTGACTGGGCCCCATAAGGAAACCCATAAATATCACATAATAGAAATACTATATAGTACTATGGGGGTGCCTAGCCATGCTGTGGTCACTGCACAGTCAGGGTGAGAGTGATCTCTCAGCAGGACATACTGAGGTCACCCTGTCTGTATAGGTGGTGGCCGGCCACTAAAATGTCCCAGTCAGTGCCCTATGCCCTGTGCAGATGCACCCTGGCCAGGCCACCCTGTCCGCCTATACCCATGGTACCTTGCTCCTCATTATGCACATTGGCAGCCCAATACTGGCAACATTGCTGGCAGTGTGGGCTGTGGAAGGTGTTTGCAGCCACCACACACTGGATAGACAGACAGCCACCCCCACACCTATGCCAGCATTGTGCTACTATAGAGGAGTTCAGCAGCCATACCTACCACACCAGTCCTGGGCACAGTACAGGCATGGATATGGTACGCAATATTGTTGGGGGTCACTCCCCAGGGTGGTAAACACTGTCAGAGACCAGACCTGCAGCACACACCGCAGACATCAGAATGATTGTTATGGTGGAGCTCAATGAGCAAAATGTGTTTAACGTAGGAATTGATATCTGCCAGTTATCATAGGAAACGTTTGATAGCTGTGTACCATATACCCAGGTGTAGGGTGGCATTGCTAAGGTATTCAACTTCTAGTATTGGGAGATACAGGCAGGGCCCAATGTCCTGCCTCTCCAGGAGGCATTGGCCAATGGGGCCTGTGGGGGGGTGTCTGGCACTGTTGGCTGCTGCTTTACGGCAGAGTTTCCCAACTCCAGTCCTGGTGTTCCAAACACTGTTCGGGTTTTCATGCTGTCCCTCATAAATATGCATGAGCCACATCTGCATACCATGGGTGTGATGCATAGATATGCAGCACAGGCATCTTGATTAGAGGCAGCATGGAACCTGAATGGTGTGGGGCCCTCCAGGACTGCATTTGGGAGACTCTGCTCTAGGTAATGCGCCTGTTTCTGGTGTGGTAAAATATAGGCGTATTAACCATGCGTATGTTCTCAGCAATAAAGGTTTGTCCTTACTATCACGGTTTAGTTGTGGGAAAAATATGTGGACAGGATTGGCAGTAGCCCCAGCTGGCCTTTGAACCTGTGACCTTCTGTTCTTGCACACACTGTCTGTGTGCACTGCACCACCGTGTTGCCACAGACATGCTGCATTCCCTGGGGAGTCCATGACTGTACATCCAACAGAGCCTGTCTTGCGGTGGACGGTGCCAGCCTGCACAGGCCTAGGCCACTGTCTGCTGTGGCTTGCAGCCACTGCCCCCTCCACCACCTGTACCCTTCCGCCAACATGCAGACATGTCCTTACCTGGGAAAAAGCATATGACCTGATTGAGTTGTGGCACTCCAGGACTGAATTTGGGGGACTCGGCTGTAGGTAATGCCCATTGTTATGGTTTGTGTGCAGTGTAGGGTAAAATATGGGTGTTTGAACCATGCTTATGTTCTCTGCAATAAAGGAGTGCCTTTACTATCACTGTTTGGTGCTGGGTTAGGCTATGGGGACTGGGTTGGCAGGAGCCCCAGCTAGGATTTGAACCTGTGACCCTCTGGTCTTATAGGCACTGGCTGTGTCTGTTGCACCACACTGTGGCCACACAGATAATGCAGTCCCTGGAGATAGGAAACCTGGCCTGACGAGTCAGAAACCCTGCTCTGCACAATTTTACTGTGGGCTCATTTACCTTGTATGGAGACAAACGTGCAAATAAACCTCAAATATGACCTCGGAAAAAGGGGCAAACACCCATAACCAAGCTGGGCAACAGTGATATCACTGGGCAACATTAAAAAACAATCCCAGGAAAGCTCCAATAAAATGAAATGATTTTTGAAAGGGTCTACGGAGCGTAGACCCTTCCAAAAATCATTTCTTTTTTAGGGGGCTTTCCTGGGAGTGTTTTTTATTGTTTCCCATTGCTATCACTGTTGCCCAGCTGAATTATAATTTTTACAATTTTTCTTGTGGTCATTTTAACGTTTTATTTGGAATTTTGTTCTGTGCACATGTATCACGCTGCTCACGTTTTGTAGGTTTCCCCGGTTTTTCTGTACATTGCTGACGTAAATGGTTTCTCTTCCCTTTAAATCGTCTCTAATGCGAGGTTTTCACTCGCGGTATTTTTTAGGTTGATTTACAGCCCCGCTCCTGTGCAGGGAGCCTCTCCCCTCCCACTCTCCATCCATTGACCCCGTCCCTCCGCCCCTCCGGAGCCTTCCTCCGCCCTCGGAATGCCTTCCCACGCCCCTAGCGCACATCAGCGCGCCGCGCACCTGTGTGGGCCCGTTAGTGTGACGTGCACGTGTGTGGGGCACAAAAATGCACTATTAGCGTGCGCTAAGGTACCTTAGCGCACGCTCAAGTGCGCCCCACACAATTGCGCGGTTTAGTAAACATACCCCTTAGTGCATAGAAAACTCACTTAGCATGCATGCAATCTGTGCATGTTTAAAAGTTCTAGGGGCCCTTTTACTAGAGAGTGCTAAGCAGTTAGCGAGGGTTACAGCGCTCCCTAACCCCACACTGGGACCCACACTAACTGTTAGCACGAGGCCAGCACAGTTAGCGCGGCTTGATTTCCGTGCTAACTGTGCGACGTGTGTTGGGGTTGCAAGTGTGAGGTTAGGTGAGGAAAGTAGGTGGAGTGAGGACCTACCTTACGCTAACTGCAAGGCAAGCAATTAGCACATGTGCACTTATCACCACCTCCATAGCTGGTGATAATTTTGGCCCATGTCAGAGCAGGGTGAACCGCATTAACTGCCAGGAACATGCTATCCATGCTCCCAACAGTTAACGCGGTGGTGTTGCGTCTAATGCTGTATGGTTTTGAGTGTTGTGGATGCTTTAGGTGCAACACTATAGCACCCTTTAGTAAAAAGGCCCCCCTAATGTGCATTCATTTTTTAAAAATCAGAACGGATACCTAAACAGAACCAAAACCCCCCATGAAAACTGAGGAACAAAATACGAAAAATCATAAAATAAACTAAAAATGTTTTGCCTGGGTCTAGCCATAGAAAATATTGATTACATCATCATAAGACATAATTTAGAAACCGCCGCCTCTTTTAGTCCTGGGATTTCCAGGCTGTTTTCCCACTTTATTATCCTCCATTCAGAAACAAATGAATCAAACAGATGTTGCTGTAAATGTGCTTAAAGCAAATTGGCGTGACTATAAAGAAGAGATTGTCAGTTCTAAAGCTGTCTGGTACATTAAAGTACAAGTCCCATTTCATAAATTGAAAGCTTTTTTTTTTTTCAATTAAAATTTTGTCACGGTTCAATTTAGTTCATCCAGAATCTCTAATTTATAGCTTAAAGCAGCTGTTCTAAGTAAATAATGATTTATTTGTCAAGTGGGGAAGAAGAAGGGTCTTCTAAAGACAATTCATATATAATATAATAAAAACCCAGGCTGATTTGAATGTCTGGCTGCTTTTTTGTTGTTACTATCAGTAACTCTGTGGCTATGTTGTAAAACTTTATTTTGATTTACAGAGTCCATTTATGGTATCACATTTTGCTACTACGGTACTTGGGAATACAAGGAGAAAACTTTTGAACAGATGTTTTGGAATCATAATACTTCATGACAGCTTCTAAAAGTAAGAAAGAACAGCGCTGTTATGATTCGGTTATTACTAGATAAAACACTTGCCAAAAATGACAGGTTCTTATTGTAAGGAAAGTGGATGGTATATTATATGTATTTTACTGTATGTGTGTATTAAAGGGCACTGCTTTTTGATAGGAACAATATATATATATTTTTAAAGAGAAGCAGCCTCAAGATGTGTCAAACAACACATTTTATTTACAAATGCTTTCTTGAGGTACTTTTGACAGAGGCTTATTGAATAAAATCTATTTTAATTTCAATAGTTCCTTAATTTGTATTAAATACTTAGGGGTATGTTTGCTAAACCAAGCTAACAGTTAACCTGGGCTATCTGCAGCTAGGTCCCATGTTAATCAATAGGATCTAGTTGCAGCTAGCCTGGGTTAACCATTAGTCCAGTTTAGTAAACATACCCCTTAGATTTAAGATACTAAGGGGCTTGTTTACAAAGCCGCGGTAGCGGTTCGCGATCAGTCTCCGATAACGATCGCGAACCGCTACCGCGGCTTTATAAACAAGCCCCTAAGATATGAAATGCTGATATGTTTATGTTTATGTTTATTAAATTTTGATATACCGCTCAGGCCGAAGCATCAGAGCGGTTTACAATAATATATCATTTGAGGAAATATGAAAGGAACGCCATTTGTAAGATAGGACAGAGTAGAGAACAAAAACAGTCAAAAAGATAAGACAAAGAGAAGAAAGGGAACAGCAGGTTACCATAATATATGCGTATGACAGTCCAGATCACATCTTCCATGTTAATTTCAGGGCAAACGCCATGGTCCAACGCCTAAGGGCCACGCCAAAGGGCCCTCTAGCGAGGCCCTCAGGCGTGGGCCCGCAAGGCGCGGGCGCGCCCCCGAAGCGGCGGTTTAAGCCGTTCTTGCTGGCATCCTATTGGCAGGCACTAGGAGGGAGGAGGGGCTCCTGCTCACAGCTCCGGTGGTAAACACTGCTCTCCTGCGCGCCCCCGAAGCGGCGGTTTAAGCCGTTCTTGCTGGCATCCTATTGGCAGGCACTAGGAGGGAGGAGGGGCTCCTGCTCACAGCTCCGGTGGTAAACACTGCTCTCCTGCGCGCCCCCAAAGCGGCGGTTTAAGCCGTTCTTGCTGGCATCCTATTCACAGGCACTAGGAGGGAGGAGGGGCTCCTGCTCACAGCTCCGGTGGTAAACACTGCTCTCCTGCGCGCCCCTGAAGCGGCGGTTTAAGCCGTTCTTGCTGGCATCCTATTGGCAGGCACTAGGAGGGAGGAGGGGCTCCTGCTCACAGCTCCGGTGGTAAACACTGCTCTCCTGCATGCCCCCGAAGCGGCGGTTTAAGCCGTTTTTGCTGGCATCCTATTGTTACCTTATTGACCTGCTGAGGCAAACATCGATTCATCGCTGCAAATAACGTTCTTCCAGCCTGATTTCTTTCTGCACAGCTAAGTACAGCCATTTTTCAATGAGAGCTGTTTTAAATTTGTATTATAATTGATTAAAAAGGACGGGCCACTGTGGTAGCAGGCAAAATCCTGTATACAGTGCTGGCCATTCCAACAAAAAAAGTTTATTTGTGGTTCACTGTATGCTGGGTTCTCTTTGGACTTTTTTGGCATCCTATTGTTATGCATATGTCACATAAGACCTTAAGAAATGCCGTAATGGATTAAGGTCCATACTGGATCAAGCCCAGTATCCTGTTTCCAGCTGTGGCCAATTCAGGTCACAAGTAGCTGTTGAGTTCCCAAAAAGGTTCACAGGTTCCACAATGCTGATCCCAGGGTCAGCACTGGATTTCCCAGGTCCTCTCTAACGGCTTATAGACCTTTTCTCCAAGAACTTGTCCAAACCTTTTTTTAAGTCTAGCTAAACAAACAGCTTTTACTACAACCTCAAGTAACGAATTCCAGAGTTTGTTTACGTGTTGAGTGAAAAAATATTTTTTCTTATTAGTCTTAAATGGGTTACATTGTAGCTTCATTGTGTGTCCTCTAGTCTTTCTACTATTTGATGAAGTAAACAACTGATCTATGTTTACTTGTTACACGCCATTCAGTAATTTATAGACCTCTATCATATCTCCCTTCAGCCATCTTTTTTACCAAATTGAAGAGCCCTATCTATTAAGCCTTTCCTCATAGGGGTATCCTTCCATCCTCTTTACCATTTTGTTGGCTCTTCTCTGTACCTTTTCTAATTCCGCTATATCCTTTTTAAGATATGGTGACCAGAATTACACACAATGCCTCCACGAGGCAGAGGCGATAGATCATTACAGCAGGCTGAGTTTTTTTGTCATCTGTGAAGATAAGTGTGTTTTTAACAACTTTTTGATGCATGTATGTATTTTTAGAGATACCACTGGTTAGACCATTGATGTCATGCTGAGGGCATTAAGATGGCCTAACATTGAAGTGAGCCATTTTGCCTACAGGCCCGATTGTGAGACTTGTGTTGCGGGACTGCACGTCCTGGCAGGACCCTATTCCCCCTCCTGCCCACACCAGATGTCTTGAGCAACAGGACAGGGAGAACTGGTGGGGGGCGGGAGGGGGCAGGATCTGGGCGGAGTGGGGGCGGGCCAGCCCATCGGGCCATACAGGTCCGATTCAGGTCATAGCCCTGTACGTCTTGCAGGATCAAAGGAGACGTGCTGCTTATTCCACCTTGAAGGTGGAATAAGCAGCACCGGCACAGAGATTGGGCCCGGGGATCACCCCAGGGCTGGGGCCGGGTATGGAGGGGTCTCCGCCGCCCGATCCAGGCCCGACTGGCCAGCCGTGGGTCAGGCAGTGGGAAGAGGGGGGGGCCAAGCCGCGGCAGCCAAGGGAACCTGTGGGGAAGATATCCCTGCAGGCAGGCAGGGGCATGCCGGGCCGTCCATGGGCACTATTCTGTGTACCGCAAGAACGTTTTATTCCCACGGCATAGAATCATGTCTAAATGGGCCCGTCTTGCTCGGGGCTGTCCGGATGGCCCGGACAAACCCCTTCATGAATCAGGCTCCACGTCTCTCTGGTGGAGCACTGAGGTTAACCATGAATATTTAGTTAACTTAACCCTCCATAGCCCATGTTCCCTGTAAAATAGTTATCTCCGAGTTATAATGCCCTGTTCAATGTAATTTCAGTTTGTTCAATGTAAACCGCACTGATGCAGAATAGCGCGGTATATAAGAGAATGTAAATAAATAAATTAATTAATTAATGAAGATATAAAGTAGCAAGTATATCTTTTTGGAATAGCAGTTGCTTTTCTCTGTATCACTAGTAGTCTTGCAGCTATTCTGGGGACTTTTTTTGATTGTCTGGTACTGACATCAGATTCACTGGCCTGTAGTTTCCTGGATCACCCATGGAACCCTTCTTAAAAACTGGCGTTACATTGGCCATTCCCCAATCTTCAGGCATTATAGATGATTTTAATGATAGTTCACAGATTACTAATAGTAGGTCTGCAATTTCATATTTCAGTTCTTTCAGCACACTTAGATGTATACACTCCAGTCCAGGTAATTTGCTACTCTTCAGTTTATCAAATAATTATAATAAATCTGCCCAGTTTATTGATATTTCTTTCAATTCTTCCAATACATCACCTTTAAATAGCATTTCAGGCAAAGGTAACTTCTCTATATCTTCTTCAGTAAAGAACAAAGTACCCCTTGTGCTCATCTATCATCTAATGGTCCAACTGACTCTTTCACAGGTTTTTTGCTATGAATGTTCTTGAAAAAATTATTTATTATCCATTTTTGCTTCCACGGCAAACATTTTTTTCAGATTCTACCTTTGCCTTCTTTGATAGTGCCTTGCATATAACTTGCCTTTGCTTATGTTTTTTGCAGTTGTCATCATTTGGCTCTTTTTTTCATTTCCTGAAAGATGCCTTTTTGGCAACAACAGCCTCTCTGACCTTACCTTTAAACCATGCTGTCAGTTTTTTGGCCTTCCTTACAATTTTCTTAAAGTGCGGAATACATCTGGTCTGGGTTTCCAAGATAGTATTTTTAAACAATGCCCATGCTTGATGTAAATTTTTAACCTTTGCAGCTGCTCCTTTCAGTTTTTTCTTAACTATATTCCTCATTTTATGATACTTTCGCTTTTGAAAGTTAAAGGAAGTCCTGTGGATTTCCTTACCGTCCTTTCTCCATTTATTAAATCAAATGCAATCATGCTAAGATCACTGTTGCAAGGTGACCCCAATACCCTTATCTCTTGCATCAGATCCTGTGTTCTACTAAGAACTAGGCCCAAAATAGCTTCCCCTTTTTCAGTTCATGAACCAGCTGCTCCAAGAAGCAGTCATTTACTTCATCTAGAAACCTGATCTCCTTAGCATGTCCTGCTGTGACACCGACACCGGGGTAATTGAAATCGCCCATTATTACAGTGCTGTAACTTTTGTTAGCTTCCTTGAATTCTTTGAGTATTTCATCATCCATCTGTTCATTCTGGCCAGGCGGTTGGTAGTACACCCCCAATGCCATAACTTTTCCCTTTTTATATGGAATTTCTATCAATAGAGATTCTACAGTGTATTTTGTTTCCTGCAAAACTTTAATTGTGTGTGACTCAATGCCTTCTCTAACATAGAGTGCAACCCCTCCACCAATTTTATCTATCCTATCATTGTGATAGTTTATACCCAGGTATCACAGTGTCCCATTGGTTGTCTTCCTTCCACCAGGTCTCAGAGATGGCAATTATAGCTAACCTTTCATTTAGTGCTATATATTCTAACTCTCCTATCTTATTTTTTAGACTTCTAGAATTTGCATACAGGCATTTTAAAGGTTGTATTTTATTCATATTAATCTGGTTATCAGTTGATAGAGGTAATTTGAAATCTTTCAGCTCTGTCTGCTCTGTACTTAAGGACATCTGGGTTATTTTTATCTTTATTGGAATCTCTCTGTTGGGATGCCCCAACTTTCCGCTTTTGCTAGTATCCTTCAAGGATACATATTCTGAACCATGTGATCTTCGGCAACTGTTGGCCTTCCCCTTTTATCTAGTTCAAAACCTTCTGTATCTCTTTTTTAAAGGTTAATGCCAGCAGCCTAGTCCCTTCCTGGTTAAGGTGGAGCCCATCCTTTCAGAAAAGCCACTTCCTTGCGCAGAATGTTGCACAGTCCCTAACAAATCCAAAACCCTCTTCCTTACTCCATCATCTCATCCATACGTTGATACTCCAGAGCACTGCTTGCCTTTTGGGTCCTGTGCGTGGAACAGGAAGTATGTCAGAGAATGCTACTCTGGAAGTTCTGGATTTCAACTTACTACCTAAAAACCTAAATTTGACCTCCAGAACCTCCCTCCCACACTTTCTTATGTCATTGGTACCAACATGTACCAATATAGTAGACTCCTTCCCAGCACTATATAAAACCTTATCTAGTTGACCCGTGAGGTCTGTTATCTTCGCACCAGGCAAGCATGTTATTAGGTGATCCTCATGCCCACCAGCAACCCAGTTATCTACATGCCTAATGATTGAATTACCAACTATAATGGTTGTCCTAACCCTTCTTCATGGGCACATGGCCCTGGAGAAACTTCCTCAGTGTGAGAGTGTTTTACATCAACTGGAGGACAGGTCCTAGCTACAGGATCACTTTCTGCCACACCAAGGTGATGCTCTCCTTTCACATGATCTCTCTCCTCCATGGCAATAGAGAGGCTGCCAGACTGGAGATGGGACTTCAGTATTACATCTTTATACCTCTCTGTCTTCCTTAGGTCCTCCAATTCTTCTACACTAACCTCCAGAGATCAGACTCATTCCTTGAAAGCAAAGAGCTCCTTGCACCTACTCACAAATAAGACTCCTTGCCAACTGGGAGCAAATCATATATGTGACATTCAATGCAAAATACTGGATAGCCCCCATTTTGCTGCTGGACTGCTGTCTGCAACTTAGGGGTATGTTTACTAAATGGCGCTAACATCGCAGCTGTGCCGTTATAGCGCGATACGTGAAGTTATCGCGTGATAATGGCGCATTACCATGTGAGAACGGAATGTATCATGCGATAATGTCTGCGGCAGCGTTAAGGTGCGCAGAGGGTGGAGTAAGGCTTCCCAGAGGGCGGAGTAAGGCTCCCCAGGGAGGAGAGAAGGGGGTCAATGGGTAGAGAGTGGGCAGGGAGAGGCTCCATGCACATTAACGCTGTGAAATGAAGCTCTGAAAATTAGCGCCAGTGAAAATCTCGCGCTAGGTACATTTGCAGGACAGAGAAACCATTTCAGTCAGCAATGTACAGCAAAGGCAGGGAGACCCTGAAAAGTGATAGTAGCAGCAACCAAAAAGGCACAAACCATAAATAATGACCCAAACCAAAATTGAAATCCAAAACACCGAGCTGGCCAATAGAACAAATAATGACAAGCGGTAATGAGCACAACCTATAAAGAGGAAAAAGGACTAGCTCACTTTTGGAAGGGTCAATTCACAGTCCCCCCACAAAGCGAATGTGCCAACATAGAAATAGTGCTGATGAAGGTGTTCTGTAGTGTGTATGGGGTAGCTTGCCTTTGTGGCTTACACATGTGCAGCAACAGCAGAGTGGGCACGTGGGAAAGGGCACTATGGTGATGGTGTAACTGGGGTACAGGGGGCTGCATGTGTCACATGCAGTGGGCCAGCTGGGGCACAGTGTAGACTAGTCAGATGCCTACCTGGCACATAGGAATGTAGAAGCAGAAAAGCAGCAAGACCGCAACTGACCAGGGTCCAATATGGCCACGAGTGTGTGTCCCACAGTGTCCCAGGGGACAGTACCCAGCAAGTACCCCAAAGGGCACAGAACATTGGCAGGCGGTGCTGGGGGATGTGCTGATGTCCATATCAGCACCCCTACCCCATATCATGCACCATAGGCAGCCGTCTACCGGCACACTGGAAGGCTTGGGACTGTGCACCGCCAGCACCACTGGCATAAGGGCATGTCGGCATGGTGGCGGAAGGGTGCGGGTGGTGGAGGGGGCAGTGGCATCTGCCCACAGCAGACCACGGTCAAGCCCCATTTAGGTGGGTGCTGTGCACTGCAACAGACAAGGTCTGCCTGACGAAAAGTCATGGTATCCCCAGGGAATGATCTGCCTCTGTGGCAACAGTTTGGTGCAGTACACACAGCCAGTGTGTTCAGGGGCAGAAGGTCACAGGTTCAAGTCCCAGCTGTGGCTCCTGCAAACCATGTCTCTATATTTTCCACAGTACTAAACCGTGGTAATATAGATGGAACCGTTATTGCAGATTAAATAAACACCTATATTTTACCCCACAGGGCACAGAAACCATAAACATGTGCAATCCCTAGAACAGAGTTTCCCAACTGCAGTCCTGGAGGGCCAAACACTATTCACGTTCCATACTGTCCCTAAGAAATATGCCTGTGCTGCATTTGTATGCACCGCCCCCATTGTATGCAAATGTATCTCATGCATATTCATTAGGGACGGCATGAAAACCTGAACTGTGTTTGGCCCACCAGGACCGGAGTTGGGAATCTCGGCCCTAGAGCAGAGGCCAACAGGGGCACAAACACCCACACCCACAGGCTCCACTATCCAACGCCTCATGGAGAGTCAGGCTGTTGGGCCCTGCGCGGAGCAGCATCTCCCAATACTGGCTACCTGCATACCTTAGAAATGCCGCCCTAAACTTGGGAACATATTACATATATATCAAAAGGTTGCTATGATTAATGGCAGATAACAAATCCTAAGTTAAACACAATTTGTTGACAGAGCTGCATCATAGCAACCTTTCTGATACTGTGGAGAGTGTTTCAGTTTTGGTTTCTGACAGTGTTTACCACCCCGGGAGTGACCCCAACAGTATTGCGTACCATAGCCATGCCTGCACTGTGCCCAGGACTGGTGTGGTGGCCAGGGCTGCCAAAAACCTCTATATTTGCACAATGCTGGCATAAGTGTGGGAGTGTGTGTATGTCTATCCAGTGTGTTGTGGCTGCCTACACCTTACTGAACCCACCCTGCTTTCACTGTTTCCAGTGTTAGCCTGCCAATGTGCATAATGAGGAGCAAGGTACTGTGGGTATGGCCTGGACAGGGTGGCCTTGGCAGGATGCATCTACACAGGGCATAGGACAATGGCTGGGACATTGTAGTGCCTGACCACCACCATCATGGACAGGGTGGCCACAGCATGTCATGCTGGGAGGTCACTCTCATCTTGACTGAGCAGTGGTCACAACATGCTAGGTTCCCCCATAGTGCTATACAGTATTGTTCTCAAGTGATATTTATGGGTTCCCTTTTCTGGGGCCAAATCACTGACATACCTTCTTGCTGTGTGTGCTCATGTCCCTTTTTTGGGTGCACACAGTTCCTCTGGGAACATGCACTATGTACTAGCTAGCAGACTGTCTGCAGTTAGCATGTGTATGGCTGGAGCACTGTGCAGTGGATGGAGACTGACTGTGCCTTCTTCTGTTGAATGTCAGATGGGGGTAGGGGTAGGGGTAGGGGTAGGGGTGGGGGGGGGCAGCTGAGCTTTTCCAGGACTACTGCCCTATGTGATGCATACAGATCTGTATTGATATCCCTGTAGGGGGTGCCCATTCCCCTCTACTGCCACCATTGCAGAGATGTGGATCTGTTGTTAGGAGATTCTATCTCCCCCCACCCTGACCCACAGGGGCAGGTTGGGTGGTGCTACATAATTTGCTTTGGGGTCCAAACACCACCCTTCACTTATAACACGTGACCATGGCACCCACACAGGATATGCACTATTCTGGGTGCATCATAGTCCTCAAGACCTAAACATGACTGGGAAATACAGATGGACACAGGTGCATCTGCAGGGACTACCCATCACACACTGGCACTGATGGGACCTGCAGTGCAGCCTTCCTCAGGCTTGCCATGTGCTGTGGACCTGGTGCTGAGCCCCCCACTTCACCCTCAGGGTGAGCACAGGAACTGCACAATGTCATGGTCTGTAGTTACTCTGTGCCAGTAACACACACAGTCAGTTCCTCCTACCAAGCTGAAGTGCTTTAGAGGTGCATACCCCATCTTGTGATCAGCTGTAGACTTCTGATCTGCATGTGCAGTGCAGTGCATCATGGGTACAGGTGGGTTTACCTATCCTGGTAACCACAGCAGACAGTTTGTGTGGTGACATGCAGTCAGCCAGCAGTGTGGTAGTAGCTACTGAGGTGTAGCCTACTGGTTGCTTCAATGACTGTGGAGGCAGAGATCATGGGTTTGATCCCACAGTGGTGTTATTTAGGAATGCTGTCTGAGGCTTTTCATTTTCATTTCAATCAGTGCTGCCAGCAGAAACACCCTCACAGTGCTGTAGCCTAAGGTGCCTCATAGGCACCCTATTTTTTTTTTGTGCCATCAAGTCAGTGTTGACTCATAGCGACCCAGCTACCTTTGGGTTTTCTTGGCAATGTATCACCAGAAGTAGATTGCCAGCCTTTTCTTCCAAGGCAATGGAGGGTAAAGTGACTTGCCCAAAGTCACAAGGAGTGCCAGTGGGAATCAAACCCTTGATTTTCTGGGTACTAGGCAGTTGCTCTAACCACTAGGCTACTCCTCCACTCCATATAGGGCACATTATAGGGTGCCTTGGCAGACAGGGCACTTTATAATGTGATCTATGGGGCGCCTTATAGGGCGCCTTATGAGGCACCTTAGGTTACGGCACTGTGAGGGTGTTTTTGCTGGCAGCACTGATTTAAATTCAAAGAAAGTGCCTCAGACAGCCTTTTTAGATTACACCACTGCAGGATCAAACCCATGACCTCTGCCTCCACAGTAATTGCAGGGCTACATCGTTATAGCTTCTAACACTGCGCTGGCATGTACTTAGGGTTAACACGCATTAACGTGCCACGGCGCCCACTATCGCACGATACAGATTCTTGCTACCTTAAGGCTGGAACACCCACTCCTTATATGGCATTCTTCACATTATCGCTGCAACTAGCGCCGGTAACATTAGGGCCGTTTAGTAAACATACCCCTTAGTTTTAAGGTTTTGTTTAGCTATTTAAGTTGTTTACTTATATAATGTTTCTAGGGATACTTGTACTAATACAACTATACCTAATACGTTTAATGGACTTTGTTCACCACAAAATTAATTAATTTCAGGGCCTTAATTAATCTATTCCTGATAAGGATAACCAACTGAACCTGAAAGTGAATTTGATCACCTCTTTACCTTTAATAGGTTTAAGAACTTATAAAGCTAAGATTATGCCTGGATTAGGTGAGTGGGAGGGAAAGAACATTTAGTAAAAGCTGGCTTGCTACACAGTGCCCTGACCTGTGCTTCTAAGGTAATCTTCTAACAATTTCCTGGGTGATTTGCACAGCCCTTGGTTTGATAGATGGAGCCTTTCAAATTTCTCCTTTGATCTGCCACTTGGCTTTAACACCTATTGAAAACAATTTCATAGGTCTCTTGCCTTCTAGCTGGAAGACCACTTTATAAAGGTCACTAGAAACAATTTATTTCTTTCTAATCAAAAAAATATTTACCCTATTCTACCTTTTGTGCTAAGCTATACTCTAATTTGTTTTTTAAAAAAAGAAGCTGTATGCTGGTACTAAACCCTGACTAACTTAATAAAAACAATGACTTCTAAAAGACACAGATTTATCAGCTTTAACCCCAAAAATTCCCATTTAGTATAATTACTGTTTGGGTTAGAAATTGGTTGAGTGGGAGGCAATAAAGGGTATAGTAAATGGAGTTCACTCTGAGGAGAAGGAGGTTACCAGTGGTATACCGCAGTGATCTGTCCTTGGTCCAATTCTTTTTAACATCTTTGTTAGTGATATTGCGGAAGGGCTGTTGGGTAAGGTTTGCCTCTTTGCAGATACAGAAATCTGCAATAGAGGAGACACCCAGGATGGAGTAGATAACATGAGGAGGGATCTAGCTAAGCTTGAAGAATGGTTGAGAATTTTACAGCTGAGATTTAATGCTAAAAAATGCAGGGTCATGCATTTGGGCTGCAAAAATCCAAGAGAACGGTACAGTGTAGGGGGTGAAGTACTTCTTCCACAAAAGAAGAGTAGGACATGGGCATGATTGTGTCTGATGATCTTAAAGTAGCTAAACAAGATTAGAGGTCAAATATCTAGGAAACACCCTAGATTACAAACTGACTTTCCAGACACATATCAAATGAATAATGAATTCCATTTAGCAAAAGATCAGGACCCTACACAACCTTCGCCTACTACTAGACCCTATGACAGTATGCCAGGCCCTAATCACCCCACACCTGGACTATTGTAACTGAGTCCTCCAAGGCCTCCCAAACGTAGCCCTCAGGCCACCCAAAAATAGTGCAGAATATAGCAGCTCACCTCATCAGAAAAACTCCTCAACATGACCACATCACACCAGTTTTTAAAAGCCTACACTGGCTCCCAGTAGGAACAAGAATAAAATATAAGGTAATAATGACCATATTCAAAACAATAAACAAACATACAGTAGCCCTCCTGGTACCATTCATTCAGAGGAACGTAGACACAAGACTACATTGACAGCAGTACCTAAACCTGCTCACTAACTCAGCCCTAAAAACAAAAGCTCACAATCGCTATGCCAAAGAGCATTTTTACTTTATGGACCTACAATATGGAACTCATTGCCACCCGGGATATCACTGTTTGACATTAAGGACCATTCAGGACCTAAACAAATTCCAAAAAAGCTAAAAATACATTGAAAGTATACTCTGCACCTCCCCTCACCAGTAACACACCAGGGCTCTTGGGTAACGGAAATCCACACACAAAGCAATGAGAAGGGAATCTGTAAAAATCAGTAAATAATACACAACACACTTGTATTATTAAATCAACCAAAGCTTTGGGAGAGCAAACCAAGTTACCACCTTTGTTTACTCTGTCATCTTAGCTTTCGGCCACTTTATTTATAGGTAAATATTTGATTATACAGCATAATTCTCACTTTATTTTCTACGTCAAACATCACGTATCCATACCATCATAGTTCAGTTCTCATTAGCATAGGTCATCATGAGGAGACATACACATATTCCCAGACATAACTATGTAGACATTAATTCTAATTAATTCTAATACTGACAGTTTGTTACCTCTGACTCGAGACTGAGAGACTGGGAGACAACTTGCCCTTTACTTATCTTTATTAAACAAAGACTAGTGTTTATGTTATTTGGAACCTTTCACCTAATTATCTTAGCAGAGTCTTTCAAGGATGTTACTGAGTAATAAGCTCTGAATGATATTAACTCTTTCTTAGGGCTAATAGTATATTGTTGAGTACCCTGGCCGTGTACACAGCCCTGTACAGACTAGCTTACTTTCAGTCCCTCCTCTGATTCTGTAAAGAATCATTTCAAAGGTAAGGAAACTCAGACATTGATATTAAAGAAGGATTGTAACTAGATTCTGGGCCAATCTGTAACATCATTTTAGGGGTCAGTGAGTCCACTGATTTCTTACAGCAAGCAGATATTACACAGAGAATTAATGCTCCTAAAATGAGAATTCCCAAAAAGCCAAACAATGATGCTAACATGCCTTGCAAGGGGCCTAATTAATGAACTCCAAAAAGAAGAAACAGAATCGAAAAAATCAGAAAAAGAACTTACATAACTATTACTTGGAATAAAAGTACGATTTCTAACCTTATCTAGTAGGCCTTTCACTATTTTTCCTTCATCATCAAGCAAACAATAATCAATAATTAATCCATACACGCCATTTTCCTTCGCTAGGAGATAGTCTAAAACCATGCGATTCTAGGCTGCATAAGCAGACACCTTGTCCACTGCACCTTGTAAATACGTCTATCTGAGATTTAGTTAAAGGACTTGTAGAATCTACCAGCTGTTGTGCAGCTGCTATGGCTTTATCCTGAGGGGAAACATCCATTTTTCTTCTTAAAGAATTATTCAGGGTTGATAATAAAGTAATATTTTGGTAAGGTAAAAATGCCACGTGGTATCTAACTGGGCAACATAGCAAGTACCTGACCAACCTCTAGGAAGTTCTGTATACGCAAGATTACCACACACAAAATAATCTAACTTCTAAAGCCACTAATCTATTTTCCCAACTTGTCCAATTGTGGGGACAAGATGTATTCTGTGTACAATTATTCAGAGCCCACTGAGTAATGCTCATTTCTTTAATTCCTGTAGACAGATTACGTTCCCAGGGGTGGTAATACCCTAACAAAGGGAAACTCCAGTTAGGTATGTTTAGGTCTGAACTAAAGTCATTCAAAGGGTAGCCAGAACTATTATACTGTAATCATGCACTTGGTTCCCTTGAACTTGCATTAATTGTACTACTGAAATATAGGATTTTCTTATGTGGGATTTCTTATACCAGATAGAAGAATTATGTAGCATTACTATTCTACAGATGTTCCACGGAGTGTCCCCTACCTTTTTCCCTGTACCTTGAGCCATAAAACATATTGGAGGGGACTTTAGAGGCATAGAGCTAACTACTCTAGGTTCTGTGTTTGTACGAGACCATTGTACAGTAGTTAGATTAAAAGCAATGACACGAAACTCTTCAAAGGTTTTAGGCCTAGCTCATAGTAGAAACCCATGCTGAATGGCTGTCACAGTTGGAAGGCAAACAGCACAATTTGACAGATTAAAGTATTTTGTAACTGTGTAGATGTGACTCAAAAATATTTGGGTATTCCCCATAACATTCCCAAGATTCTGAATGCAGTACTGCTTCATTAACAATAATATGCCACAACATAACTACGACCAGATAAGGAAACATTCTTAACAAACCTCTAAATATCTAAAACTATTAATTACTTCAAAAATAAATGTTCTAAAACAAAATGAAAATACACCTACTTCTCTTAATATGATGAAGATATATACTATAGCTATAACTACCCTGTAATTCTCAAACTCTTCACGAAGTAGAGGTTAAGTGCCAAAAGGTCATTGCTTATATATCAGTAAAGCACTAATTCAAACTAACTTTATCCACCTAAGCAGCAGTATAGATGCTGGAAGAAGGTGTTTTGCATAATAAGTCCATTCAAAAAGCACTTAATCACGATAGTCCTTTCTGCAATATCACTGTTGTCCAATGAGTCTCTGCGTTGCAATCTCTTGATTCACCGATGCAGAGAACCACCTTCTGAATCCTGTGAAGGAGCCTTTTTACACTGTGTAAGATGTAGCCAACGAGAATGTCCTTCCATTTTACAAGCTGAGTATCCCACCAGGAGCACACGGAATGGACCTAGGAACTTGGGAGCCAAAAGTGTCTTTGGATGCAAATTCTTAATCAGGACCCAATCCCCTGGCTTCATTTCTGGATGTGATGATTCTGACGGAGCATCTCGTTGAGGATTCACCTGCAATAAAGGGGAAACAGACAGGACTGAGTGCAATCGTGAGCAATAAGTCAAAATATCGCTGCGCAACAATTAAGGATCCGGGATAACTGCCAAGTCATGTGGAGAAATAGCTGGACGTCCAGTAACTATTTCGTATGATGTCAGACTGGGGGAATTACGCACTGCCATAAGGGCAAAAGGAAAGGGCTTCCGTCCCATCTGCAGCCCAATCCTGTGTCAGAGTGTGTAAGTGACCTTTGAGTGTCCTATTCATCCATTCCACTTGGCCAGAGTTTTGCGGATGATAAAGGAGTGTGCAGTTGCTGCTTGATACCAAACCAAATTTTCAATACCCTCCCAGACACTCGCAACGAAGGCTGGACCCTGATCAGAAGAAAGAACAAAAGGTACACCCCAAACAGGAATAAACTGAGTGAGCAGTAACTTGATGACAACCCCAGCAGTCATACTGGTAGTGGGATAAGCTTCTACCCATCCAGAGAAAAGACAAGTGACCACCAAACAAATACCACCTCCCTCCTCTGGCACAGGGCAGATCTGCAAAACAAGCTGCAAAATCAAAAAGAGTTCGGAAGGCAGAAACCCTTATAACTGACCCTAAACTGACCCTACCCTGCCAGTCTTGAAACAGTGCAGACAAGCTGTGCCAAAGAAAAAAAAAGTTCAGGTGATACCGGAGAACCAAAAAAGGCATAATTCATAGCCACAGCGGTGAAGCTTATGATGCAGGAACAGGGCAAGTGGAAACAATAGACTGTCAGGACAAATAAGCAGATGATCCTTTCTCCAGTAGCCCTGTGCAACACAGGTTGCACCCCACGAAGTCCACAGAGTTTGGGTTTCAAAGAAAGTATCTTGATATTGCTGCAAGAGAGATGAAAGGGAAAAACAAAGTCATATTAGATGGTGTTAAATACAGCAATGCCGGTGACACCGATGCTCGAAGAACAGCTTGTCATGCTTCTTGGTCTGCAAAATGATTGCCCTTTGCAAACACTTCTGCTAGCTGTGCACTGGTCAACGGCAAAGAAGCTGATTCCACTACATCATTAACTGTTGTGACTGCATAGCCCATCTCATCTCTGAAAGCAGAACCATCCACAAACAAAGTTATATCCGGGGCTGGTAAAGGTATAGGGGAAAGTTCAGGTCTAGCTCGAGAAAATGCCAAAATAGTTCAGAAACAATCATGAGACCCATCCTCCTCCACAAGATCTGCCAAGGGAGCTAGAAGTGTTGAAGGGTTGCATATTGATGTAGTATATACTGTAAATTATTAATTCCAGAGTCAATAAACGTGTGGAGGAGAAAGGCTGAGTCTTGGTTAAATGGAGCAACCTAGAAACTGAATGTGCCACATACACTTCAAGAGGGTGCTGTAAAACCAGAAAATCAGTAAGTTTCAATTGCAAAAGCCACTGCTACCAAACTATGTAGACATGGTGGGAGTCCCAAAGTAACTGCATCAAATCACTTTGAGAAATAGCCTACTGGCTTGCAACAAGTTGGGAAAGCTTGTAAAAGCACACAGGTAGCAGAGGAATCAGAAATAGCCACATACAGTTTGAATGGTAAAGAATAATCTAGCAAAGATAAACATGGCGCATTTCCCAGTGCAGTTTTTATATTTAAAAAAAAACTTCCCACTGTGAGAATGTGGGTACAATGAGACCTTCAGGTCCTCCTTTCCCAACAAGCCATTGTTTACAGAAGATTAATAAACCCAGGAATCTATGCAATAACACTGGTGTCGCTGGAAAAGGCAATGACAGAATAGGTTGCAATCTAGCAGAGGTAATTGCACGACCAGATGGTATTAGAACAACACCAAGGAAAGTAACATTTTGAGATACAAACTGCAGCTTAGACAAATTAACCTTCAATCCTAAATCAGCAATATGAGCTAATAGAGACAAGGAATCTGACAAACAACTCTCATAACCTGGTGAACATAAAAGCAAATCATCCACATACAGAACTAAAGAGGAATGGTCGAGTCTTACATCAAGCAATGCAGTTCTTAGGGCCTGCATAAAATATGCAGGACTATCAGTGTACCCTTGACACAAAGTGGTCCAAGTATATTGTTTATTGTCAAAATGGAAAGCAAATAAAAATTGTTTTTCATTGCTAATTCTTACAGAAAAATAAGCAGAACTTAAATCTACAACAGAAAACCAGGTAGTCCCTGAAGGTATCTGTGTCCAGATATCATGTGGATTAGGTACCAAGGGAAAAACTGGCAAAATCACATTATTTACTGCTCGCAGATCTTGCACAAATCTATAAGTCTTACCGTCAGGAAGAATTGGAGTATTACATGGTGAAGTCGTAGAATAAATGACACCTTGTTTCTGGAGATCTTCAATCACAGGATGAATTCCTTCAATGGCAGCTGCTGGCAGTCGATACTGCTTGAGTCTAGGAAGCTGAACTCCAGGTTTCACGGTGATTTTCACAGGAGGGATAGAAAGGCAGCCGACATTAGATCCCGGCACTGCCCATAAAGTAGAAGGAAGTTCTTCAAGAGCAGGATGAATGGTACTGGCATCTGCAGGGGACGGCATTTCAGAGAGAGAATACAGCTGGAAATATAACTTGCCACTCATCCAGGATAGAGTAGCATGATGTGAAGCCAAAAAATCCCGACCTAAAAGATTCACTGGTAAAGTGTCTCCTACAAGAAAGGTAGTAGGATATACAGTCTCTCCAATCTGCAAAGGTAAAAATTCAAGTTTACGATGGGGAATTATCTTACCCTCAATGCCTTCACAATGTACTATCGGAGCTTGTGCTAGTTGAGTGTGATAAATGGCAGGCAAATCCTGTAAACGCAGTGCTGATGTTGTAGCTCCAGTATCAATAACAAACTTCAAAGTAGATCCTCCCAGCTTAGCTTCCAACTCACCCTGAGGAGTTACATTCAAACTTAACAATAGTCATGCATCCCAGGTATCATCTCCACAATCTTCTGGGTTAGAGGAGCACTGATATACGGGAGTGAATTCAGCTGTTACTGGAGGGGGAGGAGGGAAATTAGCTCTCTGGCTATCAAGATTCCGATTCCGGGGACAGTCTCACTGCAAATGCCCAATCTCACCACAAGTATAACAAGTACGCATTTCTCTGGACTGTCCATGCCCTCGCTGAGGATTCCCATGACCTCCTCTGGCTCTGTTTCTACCTCTCCCCCTGCCCATGGGTGGTTGCATAGAAGCAATCTGCAAGTTCAGCAATTTAGTCTTTTTCACATCTATTTTAGTTTGCTCTTCTTGCTGTTCCTTGATAAATTGCAATTCACTGTATCAAGCTCCTTCCAGAATTGCATCAGCTGTTCTAGCTGGCCAATCTATTATTGAAGTTTCCAAATTTTCTTTTATTCTCGGAATCAAACCATTTACAAAACTATTAGTGAATCCTGAAGGTGTGTCTTCTGCCTCATCAGAATAGTCCTTAAAAGCTAGCATACACCTAGTATGAAAATCTGTAACCTTTTCACCCCTATCCTGCCTTAGAGATGTTAAGCTCGACCAATCCTTTACTTTAAGGGATTCTAACAATTTTTCTCTACTCAAAAACAAAATTATCTCTTTGAGTCTTCACTTGAAAATCTATCACAGGGTCTGTCAGTGGCCATTGCCAGTTATCTTGTTATCTTCACGAACTGGATGAGTGACCCTATGAAAATCAGCTGGATTAAAAAAAACACAGTTCTGAGCAAATTATCTAGAGCTGCCCAAGTGGGATTATAACTGTTAATTAATTATTTGAGACCATAAAGACACAAATCTACCAGGATTATCCCTGTAATTTAGGAAAGGTTTTAGCCAAATCAAACACTTCTTTAGGACTCCAATTTGCAGGCACAGTCACAGAACCTGTCAAGCCCACTGGATACAAACAAAAAGGATAAGTAGGCACAATATCATTTCCCACAGCTGCTTCAGATTAAACAGTGCCAGAACATGAGTTATTTTAGTGGTGTATAGCATCTTGAATAGAGCCTAGATCATAACATAATTGATCACACTCCTCTTTGTAGGTTTCATAATGTCTGTCCAAATCTCTTTCAACTTTATCAATAAGTTCATTAGAAACGCTTAATTCTTTCGCAACAGAAACACTATGACCTATTGCTACTTTTAAGATTCTTATTACAAGTACAACACTTTCCGTTTCTTGGTTCAAACGTGCTCTCAATTCTTTGAGCTGGGAGACATTCCAAATATCCAAAATACACATTTCTACTCCCCCTAACTTCTGTTGCTCTTTAAGTATTTTCTTTTTCTCTTAGTTCTGCTACACGAGTGATCCTCACTCACTCAGCTGGTCATTAGTTACATTTCCTAACACAAACAACTTTTGTTTCAAAACATAAACATTCCTATATTTTTCATCATGTACAATCCGTTCCCACCATGTAAGCACAATTGCACGGTTTACGTTTAACCGCCAACTCATATCTCAGGCAATGGACCTTATCTACAGAGAAAGTTCCCTCCAAAGGAAACTGCAAATCCTCATTACCTTTAGTCACTGAATCCCAATGTGCTACGGAATCGATGGCTACATCATCATGCTTCACATACATACAATAGAAGCATACAATAAGAAGGGCTACCTTTCCTAAACACTAAAGCCCTAGCTCTGTCATGCCATTCACGCATCTGAGACGGAGCCTGTCTACTTAAGAGATTACCCATCACTGGTAATACTCACAAATCTTCGGTTACCTTCTGCCCTTGCCTTGAATGCAGAGATCCATATCCGAGTCACGGTACTAACTGAAAGTGTACTCTGCACCTCCCCTCACCGGTAACACACCAGGGCTCTTGGGTAACAGAAATCCACACACAAAGCAATGAGAAGGGAATCTGTAAAAATCAGTAAATAATACACAACACACTTGTATTATTAAATCAACCAAAGCTTTGGGAGAGCAAACCAAGTTACCACCTTTGTTTACTCTGTCATCTTAGCTTTCGGCCACTTTATTTATAGGTAAATATTTGATTATACAGCATAATTCTCACTTTATTGTTCTACGTCAAACATCACGTATCCATACCATCATAGTTCAGTTCTCATTAGCATAGGTCATCATGAGGAGACATACACATATTCCCAGACATAACTATGTAGACATTAATTCTAATTAATTCTAATACTGAAAGTTTGTTACCTCTGACGCGAGACTGAGAGACTGGGAGACAACTTGCCCTTTACTTATCTTTATTAAACAAAGACTAGTGTTTATGTTATTTGGAACCTTTCACCTAATTATCTTAGCAGAGTCTTTCAAGGATGTTACTGAGTAATAAGCTCTGAATGGTATTAACTCTTTCTTAGGGCTAATAGTATATTGTTGAGTACCCTGGCCGTGTACACAGCCCTGTACAGACTAGCTTACTTTCATACATCTCTTCAGAGAAGCCTTCGGAACTGTCACATAGATTCCTCACCTCAATCCTGCAAACCCACATCAAATATCTTATACACTACATGTCTAAAGTTGTAACCCTACATCTTTGTGAGTTAATATAATCAATACCCCTTCACCATAACTTCATTGGAATTATAGTTAAATACTCCACATAAGGTAGTCCTATCAAAGTTATAGTTATATCCCCATATTCTGTAAAATATGAGACACATTCTAACTTGGCCATCCAGCCCCTTGTGTGGCTGACCAGAAGCGGGACGCCAAAAGACAGACCCGATTCTGATCCCACAGGGTCTAGACATGCCTGCAGGATCAGAATCAGGTCTACGGCCCAAATGGCAGCAATTCTGGTTAGCCTGCATGCACAGCAGATCCCTGGCTACCTCAGTCAGGTTCATGAATGGAGCCGCAGTGCCATGGCATCCCGTCACCATGGCACCAGGCTCCATTCAGGAGCCGCAAATGCCAGCTGCCACAGATATTTTTCTTTCCCCGCAGCCAGACCCTTGATCTGGCCTCCCACATCTGGTCCATAAGTGAACTTCATCTTGCTGGTTGGAAGAAGTCAACAAATGGATTTCTTTATACATCTTTATTTGACAATATAGAAAAAGAATGACAATCATCCTGCAAATTAACAAAAGTTTTTACCCCTCTATCATCTAATTGTCCTCTCTGACCTCACCTTTAAACCATGCTAGCAGTTTTTTGGACTTCCTCCCACTCTTTTTAAAGCATGGAATACAGCTGGTCTGGGCTTCCAAGATAGCATTTTTAAACAACACACATTCCTCCATTTATTAAATCAAACGTGATTAGCTATGATCACTATTGCCAAGTGACCCCAACACCCTTATCTCTTGCACCAGATCTTGTGTTCCACTAAGGACTAGGCCCAAAAAAGCTTCCCCTTTTGTTGGTTCATGAACCAGCTGTGTTTGATTTAATTAATGGAGGAGGAATGGTAAGGAAATCCAAATTACTACCTTTTAACTTTCAAAAGGGAGACTATGATAAAATGAGGAAAATAGTTAAGAAAAAACTAAAAGGAGCAGTTGCAAAGCTTAAAGACTTACATCAAACTTTATTAAGAGGGACCCGGGATATCACTGTTTGACCCAGTACAAGCACTGAGGAACCTGTGTCTTTTGGGGAAACTGCTAGATACTTATGATCTAGATTGGCCACTGTTGGAAACAGGATATTAGGCTTGATGGACCTTGGTCTGACCCAGTATGGCATATCTTATGTTCTTATGTCACCAAGGGACATGCCTGAGACTAAAGCAGGGAAATCAAGGACCAGGCCACCATGGTGGAACAACAGAACACAGAAAATGCTCTCTGTATTAAAAAGGAGGGCCCACCACTTGTGAGAAATATTGTGAGTATGCCATAACGGGATGAATTCTGACACCAACATGAGGGTCTTGGCCAGTCCTAGGTCACCATCATTGGCATCTAGCCATTTCATTGGCAGTAGGTCATTTTTCTTTTCAGGAACTAACACCTCTTCTGGTGGAGAGAGGGGCCTTGCCCAGCATGAGGAATGATGCTTTGGGCCAGACACTGCTGAAGGAATTAAGAGACCAGTCCTGGGCAGTGCCTAGTCTAATTCTGTAAGTCACCAGCTTAAAATGTAGTTCACAGATCCAATGGACTGAACAAAAAATTAAAACCATTGTACATCATAGACCTTACAGAGGAGCATTGAAATAGCTGGTTGAGCGACGTAATTGATGAGAAGCTGCTGAGCACAGCTGGCCCATCCATTAGGCAAGACTAGGCAATTGCCTGGGGCAGAAGCTTCTGAGGGGTGGCAAACAACAGCTCCAATCAAAGCAAAACAATATATCCTGATAGACAAACTCAAAGAGCCATCAGCATATTCTTTTACATGCGGAGTACATACAAATTAAATTTAATATCTAAAAATAAGAAACACCACATTCTCTTTGGTCCTGCAAATGCATAGTATAGAGCACACTACAAGCAGCATCTATGGCACTCTGTGTTAAGATGAATGCAATTTATCATAGAAACTGCAACACTGGGGGCATGAAGTGTAAATGCAGAGACATGCAACGCCATGCTAAGAGCAAGGCAACTGCAACTGGTGCAAGTGGGCACCTTCCAGTTACATAGAAACATAGAAACATGATGACAGAAAAAGATCACATGGCCTATCTAGTCTGTCCTTCCATATCAAGAACTACAACAGTCCACTTTTTACCTTTAGAGATCCTCTGTGTTGGTCCCATGCTTTTTTGAATTCAGTTACTGTCCTCATCTCTACCACCTCCGCTGGGAGACTATTCCATGGATCCACTACTCTTTCCGTAAAGAAATATTTCCGCATATCACTCCTGAATCTATCTCCCTTCACCCTCATCCCATGTCCCCTCGTAGCAAAACTTGCTTTCAATTGAAAGAGGCTCTCTCCCTGAACATTTATGCCATGGAGGTATTTAAACATCTCAATCATATCACCTCTATCCCGCCTTTCCTCTAAGGTGTACATATTAAGATCCTTAAGTCTGTCCTCATATGCTTTATAATGAAGCCCATTAAAAATTTTAGTAGCAACCCTCTGCACCGACTCCATCCTGTTCACATCCTTTTGAAGGTGCGGTCTCCAGAATTGCACACCATACTCCAAATGAGGTCGCACCAAAGACTTATACAGAGGCACTTTTTCTGCTAGCCATTCCTCTCCGTATGCACCCAAGCATCCTTCTAGCTTTTGCCGTTGCCTTTTCTACCTGTTTAGCTACTTTAAGATCATCAGACACAACCACGCCTAGGTCCCGCTCTTCTTTAGTGGACAAAAGTACTTCACCTCCTATACTGTATTGCTCCCTTGGATTGCTGCAGCCCAAATGCATGACCTTACATTTTTTAACATTAAATCCCAGCTGCCAAATTCTAGACCATTCTTCAAGCTTAGCTAGATCCCTCCTCATGTTATCTACACCTTCCTGGGTGTCTACTCTATTGCAAATTTTGGTATCATCTGCAAAGAGGCAAACCTTACCCGACAGCCCTTCCGCTATATCACTAACAAAGATGTTAAAAATAATCGGACCAAGGACAGATCCCTGGGGCACACCACTGGTAACATCCTTCTCCTCAAAGTGAGCTCCATTTACTTGTACTCTTTGTCGCCTCCCACCCAACCAATTTCTAACCCAAGCAGTAACTTTAGGGTCCATCCCTAGGGTGCTCAGTTTGTTTATAAGTCGCCTGTGAGGAACAGTGTCAAAGGCTTTACTGAAATCTAAATACACCACATCTAGAGCTCTCCCTCGGTCCAACTCCCTGGTCACCCAGTCAAAGAAATCAATCAGATTTGTCTGACAAGACCTGCCTCTGGTGAATCCATGCTGCCTCGGATCCTGTAATCCGCTGGACTCCAGAAACCTCACTATTTTCTCTTTCAGCAGCGTTTCCAATAATTTACTCACCACCGAAGTTAAACTAACCGGCCTGTAGTTTTCAACCACATCCTTACTTCCGCTTTTGTGTAAAGGCACCACATGAGCCTCTCTCCAGTCCTTTGGCACCACTCCCGACTCCAACGAGGCATTGAAAAGGTCAGTCAGTGGAGTTGCTAGAACGTCCCCAAGTTCCCTCAGTATTCCAGGTGTATCCCATCTGGTCCCATCGCTTTGTCTACTTTATGTTGAGCTAGTTTCTCACGAACACAGTCTTCTGAAAATTGTTCAAGATGTTCCTCGCTTCTGTTCTTATTTGTGGGTGTTTTCTGAGGTCCTGCTCCTGGTTCTTCATCTGTGAACACAGAACAAAAATATTTGTTAAGCAATTCCGCTTTATCCTTATCAGCTTCTACATATTCCCCCCCTGCACCCTTAGAGCAACATGTTCTGGCCACTGTCGATGAGGAGTCAGTCAGAGATGTTGGGGATCTCAACAGTTCCAGGGCGTCCCAATTGCTAGGTGAATGTTGCATACTTGCAAGACACATACCTATTTGTCAGAAAGGTTTGTATGCATTTGCTATGATATATTTAGCAGCACAGCCACAGCACTATTCATGATTCTCGGCTGCTCGAAGCATATCTGAAGATATTCCACTGAAGCAGCCTTTCCCTGCAGTGCAAGAGATGTTGGCTGGCTGCGCCTGAGGGTTCACCCTGTTGTCTTATGTGTTGTCATCGGCCCTTGTATCATCAGTTACATTACCAGTATCCTGACCACCTGTAATCATGGCATAAGAGTTAAGGGGCTGTGCCAGCTACACATGTAATCTCTAGGTGAAGTTTGTAGGCATATGGTGGTCTTGGGCAAGCCACGTAACCCTCCATAGCCCATGTTCCCTGTAAAATAGTTATCTCCAAGTTATAATGCCCTGTTCAATGTAATTTCAGTTTGTTCAATGTAAACCGCACTGATGCAGAATAGTGCGGTATATAAAAGAATGTAAATAAATAAAATAAATAAATAAATATCTACAACCCCAGGGTGCATAGGAAGGGTGGGGCATTAGAAAGGATCATTGAGCAGGTATGTGAGGAAGTAGCTAAAAATTGTTGGTGACAGGGCCTGTGCTGTTTTGAGGTGGATATTTGTTGGGGGGGGGGGGGGTGTTGGAGAGGTAAACAGGGGCCACCTGGTAACCCACTGCATGGCAGTCACAGCTATGTTCCCCAACCTGCCATATCCATAGCACCTGCCTGTTTGTACTGTAATGCCCCCACCGTCTGACTCAATGCCCTCAGAAGAAGCCAACCTGCATGGCTTTGGGATCACTGTGACAGTCCAGGCCTTCCCATGTTCTATATTCACACAGATCTACAGGTGTCTGTTTTACCCTACAGTGTTGGCCATCTGAGAAGCAGCTATGGCAGTCCAGGAGGGCCTGGAACCATGTGGCAGGGGAAGTTCAGATAGCATAGAGGAAGTGCAGAGGCTTCTGTGCACAGCAGGCCATGCTGTTTGCAAACAGGAAGTTGTCATCAGGCATTGGAGAGGGCGGAAGCAAACAGTCCCGCGGCACCAAAGTGCCACAGTGCTGTTTGCAGCCTTTACTGCCACTGCAGGCCCCGAGACCTAGTTTGTCTAATGGTAGTGCCGGATCTAGATATTCAGTGGCAATATCTGGATAGCAGATGCTGCTGTTGAAAATTGGGCTGAGAGTAAGTGCTGGCATTTACCTGATTAGTGCAGTTTTCAGCCAACTTTTGCCAGGATTGCAATATAGGCCTGCTTTTCAGGCTGCTCTAGTTCTTCAGACAAAAATGTAATGTGTGCCTTTGAGTCAATGCTGACTCTTGGTGACCCAGAAGCTGCTGGGTTTTCTTGGCAGTGTGACTGGAAGTAACATAGTAACATAGTAAATGACGGCAGATAAAGACCAGTATGGTCCATCTAGTCTACCCAGTACGATGTCAAGAGTAGGCACCTGCCGCTCCGTGCAGGCCACCCCTCCCCATGTCTTTGTTTAGGGGTGAACCCACCACTCCATGTAGGACACCCCTATTTGTTGAGAAATTAGATGGTTCAGTTTATTTTGATGTTATCCTGTTGCTGTAAAGGGATCCACTGTGTCTGTCCCATGCCATTTTGAATTCCGTCACCGTATTTGCCCCACCACTTCCATCGGGAGGGCATTCCAAGCATCCACCACCCTTTCTGTGAAAAAGTATTTCCTCACATTGCCTTTCAATTTACCACCTTGCAGCTTCCTGTTACGCCCTCTAGTTTTGCAGCTTCCCCGTCTTTGGAAGAGGTTTGTTTGTTAATTATTTCCCTTTAAGTATTTAAAGGTCTGAATCATATCTCCCCTGTCCCTCCTCTCCTCCAAAGTGTACATGTTTAGGTCTTCAAGTCTCTTCTCATAAGGCTTCTGACGCAGGCTCCAAATCATTTTGGTTGCCTTCCTCTGAACAGTTTCCAGTCTTTTTACATCCTTTGCAAGATATGGTCTCCAAAACTGAAAAAAGTATTCCAAGTGAGGCCTCACCAGTGACGTGTACAGTGGCATAAGTACCTCTTCCTTTCTGCTGGTAATTCCTCTTTGGATGCAGCCCAACACCTCCTGGCTTTTGCCACCGCCTTGTTGCACTGTTTTGCCACCTTGAGATCTTCAGAAATAATCACACCAAGGTCTTTCTCCTGATCTGTCACACCTACCTCTCGCCCCCTATCGCATACATTTCCCGTGCATTTCTGCTACCAAAGTGCATGACTCTGCACTTCTTTGCATTAAATCTTAATTGCCAAGCATTAGACCATTCTTCCAGCTTTTGTAGACCTTTCCTCATGTTAACCACTCCCTCAGGGGAGTCCACTCTTTTGCAAATTTTTGTGTCATCTGCAAAAAGACAGACTTTTCCATTCAGTCCTTCAGCAATATCACTCACAAATACATTGAACAGTGCTGGGCCCAGGACCGAACCCTGGGGCACCCCGCTAATCAATTTCTGATCCAATTTACCATCTTGGGATCCATCCCCAAGCTACTGAGTTTATTGATAAGCCTCCTATGAGGAACAGTATCAAAGGCTTTGCTGAAATCCAGATAGATGACATCCATCGCATGCCCCTGATCTAGTTCCCTTGTCACCCAGTCAAAGAACTCAATCAGATTTGTTTGGCAAGATCGTCCTTTGGTAAAGCCATGTTGCCTCGGGTCTTGCAACCTGTTGGTTTTGAGAAAGTTCACTATTCGCTCTTTCAGGAGCGCCTCCATTACTTTTCCTGCCACCGAGGTAAGGCTCACAGGCCTGTAGTTTGACACTTCTTCCCTGTCACCACTTTTGTGTAGAGGTACGACATCAGCCATTCTCCAGTCCTGGGGAACCTCTCCTGTTTCCAAGGATCTGTTGAAAACATCCTTTAACGGCCCTGCAAGAACCTCTCTGAGTTCTTTCAGTATCCTGGGATGTATCCCATCCGGTCCCATGGCCTTATCCACTTTCAGTTTTGCAAGTTGTTCTAACACTTCATCTTCTGTGAATGGTGTGGTATCTACTTCATTCCCATTTTTATATTTGGGAGTGACAGGTGGTCTTTCTCCAGGACTTTCTTTAGTAAAAACAGAGCAGAAGTATTTGTTTAGTAATTTCGCTTTTTCAATGTCACTTTCCACGAGTCCTTTCGCAGCACTTCTGAGTCCTGCAATTCCACCTCTGATCCTCTTCCTTTCCCGAATATACCTGAAGAAAGTTTTGTCGCCACACTTAACATCTTTAGCCATCTTTTCCTCTGCCTTTGATTCTGCTATCCTTATTTCTCTTTTTGTCTCTTTGAGTTTGATCCTGTATTCCTTTCTGTTTTCCTCTGTTTGTGAGCTTTTGTATTTTGTGAAAGCTGTGGTTTTTGCCTTTATTTGAGCAGCCACTTCTTTGGAAAACCAAATAGGTTTTCTTCTCCTCTTGTTTTTGTTTACTTTTCTTACATATTTATCTGTTGCCACTTTTATTGCCACCTTTAGTTTAGTCCATTGCAATTCCACTTCCCTTATCTCCCTCCATTCTGTCAGCTCCTCCTTTAGGTACTCAGCCATTTTATTGAAGTTGGTGTTTTTGAAGTTTAGGACTTTGAGTTTGCTATGATTGGCCTGTACCATGGCTTTTATCTTGATTTCCAGGCCTTTCTTCTGAGGCAATGGAGGGTTAAGTGACTTGCCCAAGGCCACAAGGAGTGTTAGTGAGAATTGAACCCTGGTTGCTTGGTTACCAAGCCAGTGTTCTAACCACTAGGCTACTCCTCCATTCCTGTTTGGACAAGAGCTACTGAAAATGATGCTAACTGTATAAATATTGGAATTTACCCGGTTAATGCGGGTACCACTCTTACTCCATCCACGGGTCACCTCTGCACGAATTGGATAGTGCCAGGGCGACCTGCGGAGATACTCGGTGGCACTATCTGAATATTGTGGCTGTATATTGCCGTGTATCCTCTTGAGCCATCTGGCCTCTCGTTGGCCAGCCAGCTGAGGACTTTTTTTCTTTGATCACTTTATGACCTACTTAGCTGACTTGGCATCAGGGCCGGATTTACGTATACGCCATGTACGCCATGGCGTAGGGCCCACAGCCGGCAGGGGCCCACAAAAAAAGAACCCGTTTTTTTTTTTTAAACTCAATTTTAAAAAAAAACCTGGTGGCTGCCGCCGCGGGGCCCCCTCTGCTGCCGCGGGGGCCCCGTCTACAAGCTGGTCGGGTCGGGTCGGGTCCGGTCGGGTCTCTCTCCCTCCCTCCCTCGCTGCAGGCTGCGAGAGACGCGAAGATAGAGCGTCTCCTTGCGTCTGTGTTAAGCCCGCAGGGGCTGATGGGATTTCCCATCAGCCCCTGCCGGCTTAACACAGACGCGAGGAGACGCTCTCCCTTCGCGTCTCTCGCAGCCTGCAGCCTGCAGCGAGGGAGGGAGAGAGACCCGACCCGACCGGACTGGACCCGACCCGACCAGCTTGTAGACGGGGCCCCCGCGGCAGCAGAGGGGGCCCCGCGGCGGCAGCCACCAGGTTTTTTTTTTAAATTAAATTTTACTTTAGGCCGGGGGGGGGGTAGGACTGGTAATGGGCTATGGGGGGGGTAGGACTGGTAAGGGGCTATGGGGGGGAAGGACTGGTAATGGGCTATGGCGGGGGCTGTGTCTGGAAATGTACTGGTGGGGGTAGGCATGTTAATTTGCTAATGGGGTTCTGGTGCTGGAAATGGGCTGGGCTGGGCTGGGCTGGGGGGGTTAAGGCTAGAGGTGGGCTGATGGGGTTAGGACTGGTAATGGACTGTGGGCTGTTGGGGGGGCTTAGAACTGGCAATGGGCTTTGGGGGGGTTAAGACTGGTAATGGGCTGTGGGCTGATGGGGGCTGTCTGGTAATGGGCTATGGGGGGGGCTAGGACTGGAAATGGGCTGGGGGGTTAAGACTGGAGGTGGGCTGATGGGGTTAGGACTGGTAATGGGCTGTTGGGGGGGGGTTAGAACTGGTAATGGGCTTTGGGGGGGTTAAGACTGGTAATGGGATGTGGGCTGATGGGGGTTGTCTGGTAATGGGCTATGGGGGGCTAGGATTAAAACTGGAGGTGGGATGATGGGGTTAGGACTGGTAATGGGCTGTGGGCTGATGGGGGGGGGTAGGACTGGCAATGGGCTATGGGGGCTGACTGGAAATGGGTTGATGGGGTTAGGACTGGAAGTGGGCTGATGGGGGGTTTAGGACTGGTAATGGGTTATAGGGGGGGCTTAAACTGACAATGGGTGATGGGGGTTAAGGACTGAAAATGGGGTGATGGGTGGTTAAGGACTGTAAGTGGGGTGATGGGGGGCTAGGACTGGTATTGGGTTGGGGGGTTGCTAGGACTGGAAATGGGCTGATGGATGGCTAGGACTGGAAATGGGCTGATGCAGGGACTAGAAGGGAATGGATGCTGGGTGAGGCTGGAACTAGAAAGGAGCTGATGTTGGGGGAGGTTTAGAATGTGATGGGGCTGGAAGAGTAAATGGAGAAGGGAAAAATATTTTGTGTGGGAGGGAATAAAAAAATCTACAATTGGCCGGGTATTGGGAGAGTAAGTGGGGATTGAGGATGGAGGGGTAAAATTTGAGTGGATGAAATAGGAATGAGGAAAGAGCAAAAGGAGAAAGATTAGTATGTTAAAGCAGATGTAGAGAGAGAATGGAAAAAAATCTAGAAGAGAGAAGAAAGGACAAATGGACAGCAGACAATGGAGAGTTAGCAGAAGACACGAAGAAACCAGAAGAAAGTGGCTGGAGCAATTGCAGCTGAAAAAAATGCACAAAAGGTAGAAAAATATCTCTTTATTTTGAATTTATTAATTGGAATATGTCAGCTCTGGTAAATGTGCATCATTAACATCTGTGCTTTGTTTAGTACAAGAGCAAATTAATGTATAGTTTTATTTCTACAGTGTTGTACATTCCAAGTTTGGCTTTTGGGATTCCCAGTTTAATTATTGTCTTCCTATTTCTAAATTGTGATTACTTGTTTGGTGATGGTCTATGTTCTGCATGTGTAACTGAGCTGAGGTGTTCTGTTTATATAATTCCTATTTGACATTGCCACTTGTTCTCTTTCCCCAGTAGGTCATGTATTGTTGTTCTCTGAAATGTATTGGTTTAATATTTGCAGTGTTGCCTTTTGATTGGTAGAGTATGGTGCTTTGTGAGTCCTGGTAGTGCTGTTAGGATACGGCGGGTTTGCTATGGGTTCTAAATGGGCAGTGTTTGTAGTAGTTCCTAATGTGTCTGGCAGTTGGCACTGGATTATAGTAATGTAGAAATCTTTTAGTCTTTCTTTATCCATACACTCATTAAGAGGCACGTTTACTAAAAGTTAGTATATGGTAACATTATGCAAATATTTATGCAAATGAGGCCCCTTATGCAAATGAGGTCCGCACCCCCCTTGGGCCGCCCCTGCTGGGGGCCCACAATTTTTGTTGGCGTAGGGCCTCACTCAAGGTAAATCCGGCCCTGCTTGGCATGAATCATACAGCACAGGAATTCTTGCTGCATGCTAAAAAATGCCTGTTTCATGCAGCAAAGATGTTACATGTGGATAGGGAGCTAGGCTGTTGCTATTGCCTTCTGCACAGTGCAAGCTACTGTGTCCCACCAGTACCCCAGAAACTTATGCTAAGAACTAGGGATGTTCACAAAAGTATTTAAGGCTCCTTCTTGGAGTCTGTTCCTGTTTGTTATATGTTTTCTCTGCTTATATCAAACTCTTTCAAAAGTTTTTAATGCAACTTTACACAAGTTTATTCTTAGATTACTGCATATTCAATAGATTTTGTGTGTGCTTTTTTTTAAGGTGATGAAATAAACCAAATGCATGCTAATGAATGTGCATCCTTGGTAAAAATATGGGACCACTTAGGAGGGCTGGTAAGTTATGACTGACATATCATTTCATGCAACCTAGATATCTTCTGCTGCTGACAATACCTTTTTATGATAGACATGATTACGTTAAACATTATCTAATTTGTACCTGAGAGCAATCTAAACTAAATATTGTTTCGCTTGGAGATCCACCAGAGAGTCCTTCACAAGTATACACATATAGCAAGGGTTATAAGAGATATGTCAAGTGGTTCACAAATTATGTTCAATGATTTTGACACAGATTGTCAGTGCGATTCAGCAAAATGATTCCCGACAAATCACCTGCTCAGATTCCCCTGAGAGGAAGCAGACTATAATAAATATAATCCAGACTGATGTTTTATTTCCTTTTTTTTTATGTTTGAAGAAGTACATGGCTGCAAGGCATGACAAATTTTAGCTAATGGAACTCTTGTCCATGTCAAGCACAGTTAAGGAAGGAGACACTTGCCCTAAACAGTCCAGCACAAAGGTCCCTATTTCCTAAAATGTGGTAAGATGTTGCCGTTACCACTCATGATTTACATGGCAATGCAGAACCTCTGTGTTAATTGTTGAAGATTTTTATTTATTTATTTATTTTATTTAGACAGTTTTGTATACCACCTTATCTTTCAATCAAAGCGGTCACAACACAAGTGGGGGATACATTTAACATGTGGGGATATGAGACACACACACTAATACTTACAGGGAACATGGGCAATGGAGGGTTAAGTGGCTTGCCCAAGACCACAAGGAGCACCTGTGGGACTAGAAACCCCAGTCCTTCCGGCCCAAAGTTGCTGTCCTCTAGTGGGATTTGAACCCCTGACCTTCCGGCCTGAAGTACCTTGCCCCAACCACTAGGCTACTCCTCCCTCTCAGCCACTTTCTGTTCAGCTAACATAGAGGAAACAAGATCTGGTGCAAGAAGTAACTGTTTTGGAGCCGCTTGGCAATAGCAGTCATAACATGATCACATTTGATTTAATAAATGGAGGGAGGATAGCAAGGAAATTCACTGCGCCAGCAGCACTGCTTCACCAAAGTCTCACAATGGCCTTCCAAGAACCATCTCACCATCAACTACAAGAAAGCAGAAGCGCTGTTCGTCACCAAAGACAACACATTTTTGCCAACCACATCCGTCACGCTAAACGACATCCAAATCAAGTTACAACCTGAAGTAAAATACCTTGGAATCACCCTGGATCAAAACTTCTCATTCAAGCAACAAGTGAAGAAAGTGATCTTTTATGCAATCCGTACTCTACAATGCCTTTGCACAATCCTTAACCCCCCTGACTTCAGATCAGAATTCCAAGCAATAATTCTTCCACTATTGCAATAATTCTTCAACTATTGCAATTCCATATATCAGGGACTTCCACAATCTACCACCTCACCATTATGCACAGTTCTTTACATACCTTTCCGGACCACTTTCAAGCTTCTGATACTGACTCATAAAGCTTTCCATACTAGCACTCCCCAATATCTAACGGACCTCCTTTTCTTCCATTCTCCCAGATACACTCCCCGCTCCTTTCATCTCAACCGTCTTACCCTTCCCTCACCCTCCCGTGCTCACTTGCAATCTACCCGCTCCTCCGCTTTCTTTTTTGCCGCTCCTGCCCTTTGGAATGCCCTCCCTCCCGCCCTCCATCTTGATCCACAGTTCACTAGCTTCAAACAACAATTAAAAACCCAACTGTTCTCCTTAGCGTTCAATGTTCCCTCTCCTTTTGTATGATTACCTCTCTGTCCTCCTCTTGCTCCTCCCAGCTTAATCCCTGTCTATGTCCTGTCCTGTCTTTCTTGATTTTAGCTGTCCTGTCAACCATTGTACATTTCTTTTCCTTTTTGTTGGCCTTGGCCTTCTTTTATTGAATTTTAAATGTACACCGCTTTGCTTCCAGTGAAAGGCGGTTTTTATCAAGTATAATAAACATAAACATAAACATAATAGCACAGATACTGCTAGCAGCCCCCAAACAAGAACACATAATACCCATCCTCAAGCAACTCAACTGGCTTCCATTGAACAACCACATCAAATACAAGATCCTCCTAATGACCTACAAAGCCCTAAATGGACAATCCTCCTTTTACCTCTAAACACTTAGCCATAACTTCCAATCCAACAGAACCAGCTGACAAACCACCAGGAATGCTATAATCATCCACCACACAAAACCAAAGAGCACCCAACACGCTTGTGCAAGATCTCTCCGACAAAATCAGAAGTACCACAGAACTCCTCACATTCTGCAAGCAACTGAAGACTCATCTTTTTTCTTTGGACCCATAACATAGTCAAACAATGGTACACATTAGAGCTGAAAGAATCTCTAAAATTACTACGAAAGCTTGAGAAGAGATGGAGGAGGTCACACACCAACAGCAACCAGACTGCATACATGCAACATCTTGACGCTCACCGCAAATCCATTTCAGAAAAAATGAAACAGTACCACACAGACACCCTGAGACGTGCTCTAAATAAACCCCACGACCTGTTTAGCCTAGTCAAGAAACTAGCCAAGGAACCGTCACCTGAGCACCAGTGTGAAATCAACCCGCAAGAATACGCTACTTACATACAATCTAAGATGTGCCACACAAATAAAATTGCAATACCCGCTGCCCCAATTATTCAAGGGCACCTAACTCCTTTAGTATCATTCACTACTCCCTCTTTGAAGCTGATTGAAGACATTATCTCATCTCTCAACTTGTCCACAGCACACACTGATCCTTGCCCAGCCTTCTGGATAAAGGATCTTCGCAAAGATCTCGCTCCAATAATATCCAAGATTATAAAGCTATCATTTGACACCGGCTCATTCCCTACTGCTCTCAAACAGACATCCATCAGACCATTACTGAAAAACCTCAAGTTAGATCCACAAAAAACAGACTCATACAGACCCATTTCCAGCATACCAACGCTTGCAAAAATAATTGAAAAATAGTCTACAGGCAACTGCAAGACCACATTGACGCTGAAGCGCCGTTGGATACTTGTCAACATGGATTCAGAGAATCTCATGGGGTCGAGACGCTCCTTACCACCCTCCTCAATAGCCTAAACTCTGGTATTGACAACATCCGACAGGGTTTTGTTCTCATCTTTTTGGATATTGCGGCTGCTTTTGATTCGGTTTGTCACGAGCTTCTTATTATCCGCCTAAAAGAGAAGGGCCTCTGTGGAAACGCACTCAAATGGTGTAACTCATACCTGTCAGGTAGATGGCAGCATGTGCGATCAAATGGGGAAACATCAAATCCGTTTCATCAAGGACAAGGAGTCCCGCAAGGATCCTCTCTATCATCATTACTATTTAACATATACATGCAACCTATATGTAACATCATCTTTTAATGTCAACTGTATGATATATGCTGATGACATGTTATTATACATGCCGTTCTGCATAGATAAGATGAACCTCACCCCCTTAACCAACTGTTTTAATTCCATATCAAATTGGCTACTGACTCATAATCTCAGAATCCAACATAAAAAAACGGAAGTTCTCTTTATCTCAAGGAACACGAATTTCATACCACCTACATTCCTGGATGTTCAAGATGCCAAGCTTCAAGTAAAATCCCATATCCGATACCTAGGAGTGACTCTGGATCAAAATCTGGACATGAAGACTCACATATCCAACACAGTAAGGGCAGTTTATTTCAAGATCCGCTCCCTCAGACATCTCCGGCAACTGATTGATCCGGATGATTTCCGTACTGTTTACCAGGCTCTAATCATTCCCCATTTTGACTACTCAAACTCCATACTACAAGGGCTTCCTCAATCTATCTTAAACCCTCTTCAAATCGCCTTGAACAGTGCAGCAAGAGTGCTTTTTGGAGTACCAAAAGAGAACATGTAACACTCCTTCTAAAACAACTACATTGGTTTCCTATTCAAGCGAGAATCACTTTGAAGACTCTGCTCCTGGCCTTTAAAGCATACAAAGGTCTCGCCCCCACCTCATTATCGGAGATGATCCAACCAATCACACCCAACAGACTAAGAAGAACCGCAGAACTAAATATGCTAATTGTACCAAAGGAAATTTTAAGATACAACTCTACAACAGCAAGCCGAGCCTTCAGTTTATGTGCTCCAAACTTTGGAACACCCTTCCAGCACACATTAGGGCCATCTCTGATCTCATCCAGTTCAAGAAGGCCCTGAAACATCACCTTTTCCTCAAATACTTCCCAGAGGACAAAGAAATACAGTTACACCCAAATAGCAATAATTACCTTCCGACCACATAATCTTCCCTGACTCAACAACACATTACACTACTTTACCAGATTAATAGTACACTTTTCAGACAATATGACACTTGTATGTAAATAGTTGCTCTTGTTGTTGTTTTGTTGTAAATAGTTGCTCCTGTTATCCAAGTTAATTTTCCTGTTTTATGTAATAACCAGATAAATGTAACTTGTCTGAAGTTTTCTTGTTCCATGTAAACCGCGCTGATAATGAATAGTGCGGTATATAAAAAATGTTAATAAATAAATAAAATAAATAAATACATGGTGACCACAGTCACAGGAATAACTCTCATCCTCTAATATCCATACAAGTCTCAACACACTCAATGTACATATGTTAAGTTTGCTGTAACAACCCTCACATTCAATGTACATAAATTAAGTTTATTGTATATAAGTTTGATCTTCTTTGTGTTTGATTGTAAACTGCTTTGACTAGGTATAGAAGCACAGCCAAATAAAATAAATAATTTAATTTTCAAAAAGAAGACCATAATAAAATGAAAATGGTTAAGAAAAAACGAAAAGGACCAACTGCAAAGGTTAAGAGTTCGCAAGAAAGTTTCTGGGAAGAAAGGTACCAGAACACAAACGCCCAGAGAGACAAAAAGAACTAGATTTCTGAGCTCATACTTTACATTACCAATTGAAATACATACAGAGTACTCTGGATGATAACAAGAGTTCTCTTGTATAAAGTATATTCATAGTAAGAGAGAATCTGTAAAGAGTATCCTAAAGAGAAAAACGGAAACACTTGAGTATTTTGTATTAGAAGACTACTGTGAACAAAAGAGAAACACTGAATGTTGATTTACTTCTGAGTTCTAAGATGCAACCGTGTATAGATACCTTATGGATTTAACTTGTTTAACTAACTTTTCAAATTTTTGAATTCATCTTTAAGCTTGTTCAACAAGTTATTAGCATAATAAATTTTTCTGAAAATTCTGTTGATAGACACTAAGGTGTTCTGTTTCCCATTTGTGCAGTCTACCCTATCACCATAATTGTAATATCACCTCGGTAGGGGCTTATCCCAGTTTAGTTTATTTTCCTCTCAGCCTTTCTCCACGCAACAGTGGAGCTGGATGAGATGAGGTTAACGACTTCTGTAAGCCTCTACCGGAGGGGGTCGTCAGCCTCTGAGGTACCCACGTGGCCCACTGAACTGTACTACAACATCCGAGGTATTTTTGTAAGAATCTGACTCCTCCCTTCTCCGGGAGTCGGGAGCTTCACGATTGTTGACATTGCTATCACTGATTTCAGGAGATAGCCATAGTTTGGCATTTGTGAGTGCACTGTGCCACTGCAACTGGTCTGTTTCACAGTGGGAGTGGCTGCAGCTGGAAGGGGAAAACATTGTTGTGGTACCAAGTGTGCAGCCAGAAACAGCTCTCTTCTACTAGCCATGCTGTGCCTCTTGCCAGAATGGGACTCAGATCAAAAATACAGTTACGGCCCTATGGGGGTTCAAAGGAATGTGGATGTCTGGACTAGAAGTGGGATTTGCACCTGGTTCTCTGGGTACTGTGCCCATCACTTTCTTCAATTAGCTGCACATGACTTCCATTCTCCTAGTCCTGCTGCTTTCTCTTTAGTGGCACGTGCTGCAGGTATATTGTTCTGAGACTGCTGCAGACCCTATCTTTCTACACCCTACACACACTGAACACCTGTGGCCTAGGTTCTCTGCCTGTCTATCTAGGAGTCAGTCTCCTCTGATGAAGTGCTTGTATGTGCCCAACTGTGACAAGATATAGGAATCATGGCATGACCCTGGGAAGTGTGAAAAGACATCATTGATTATGCTTCGGGCATTGCAGACCACCTGCATGTTTATAGAAACAGACTGGAAGGTCTTCCTATTTCTGTAGGTTGGTTCCCTCCCTTCCGGGGGCCTGAGAGCAACACGTATGCAGTCTATGACACCCAGCACTGCAAGGAATCCTACAGCCTTGTGGAACTGCAAAATGGTATGCAGCCTCTACAGCACAGTGGTGAGAAAGGCTATCAAGAATTAGGAGATGCTTAGGGACACAGCTGACTGGCTGAGTTGTCGTGGCAGCCAGCACCACCTGGAAGCTGCCGGTGGCCAGAAGTGCTAGGACTATAGTAACCTTCAGGTGCACAGGCATGGGCTGACCTTTTGGTATAGTGAAATGGAGGAACCAACTCAACTAACTGGCTTGAACATGTCCATTTCAGCAAACCGAATGCACATAAAGAATACCTCTATGGGTGTCATTAGGTGCACCCATGTTAATCATGCCACGTGTTCCGGTGCTCTATTGTGCGCTAACTGCCAGGAACTTGCTGGGTATACCTGACAGGTAGCGTATGATGTTTGCACTTACCACATGTTAGTTTTGCCACTAATCTCACTGTTAGTGCAGCCCTTTACTAAAAGGACTACTAGATGGTCCAGATACTTTGTATCTGCTCTTTTGTGCAGAAGGCTGAGAGGGATAAAACAGTTCTCATACATGTGAAAATGTCATGTATGCAGGTTATCACCCCTGACCTGAACTCGCTTCTGGGAATGCCTCTTCTGCTCAGCTAAAAGCACCGAGGGGCTTCGATAGCACACATAGGGTTTAGCCCAGTGATAAAGAACAATTCCTATACAAGGCCATTTCGCTCAAAGTAAATAGCTTTATACCTGGGTGCATGGCTTGGAAAATTGCCTTCCTAATTCAACACTGGAATTCCCATTGATGTCTCATCAATGAGATACAAATGAGAAGGTGAAATTAGACCATACCTGCTCATTTTCTTCCTGGAGTCCCTCCAGTCCAGTCCAGATGCGTGGGTTATGCTCATCCACCAGCAGATGGAGACTGAGAACAAACAAACCAAAAAACTCCCCTTAAGTAGCCTGTGCATCCTTGCAGAGCCAGTATGAACCTCACAAAGCAGCAGAATGGAATCCCAGAAACTCCACCAGCTCCTCAACAAATAGAACACCCCAAATAGAACACCCCAAGAGGGACCTAATTCAAATATGTGGAATTCTTCTTTTTTTTTTTTTTTAAGAAATGCAAATACCAGCACTTCTGCTCTCCTGAGGGATCAAGGTCTGAAACAAGGAGAGTAAGCAGAGAAACAGCACAGCGGGACCTCCAAGGTCAACCAAATAGGAGCGACGGGGGAACTGAAGCAACTAACTGGCTTGAACACGCCCGTTCCAGCAAACCCCTCTTTCAGAACAGATGCAAAGCCAGCATCAGACAGAAACCAAGTTCCAGTGGACTGGACTAGAGGGATGAGAAACTCCAAGAAAGAAAATTAGCAGGTAAGGCCTAATTTCACCTTCCAGTTCATTCCTCCAGTCCAGTCCAGACGTGTGGGACTATCCTAGGGCATGGAACCAAAACACCGGCCTTTAACACCCCAAGCCCTGACATCTGCATCCTGGCAGGCCTGCACATCCGGTCTGTAATGGCATGTATAGGAATGAAGTGATGATCATGTTGCCACCAGGCAGAACCAGATTGTACTCCACCCAAGAAGCTATCTGAACCTTAGAATGGGCCTGCAAACCCACTGGAACAGCGCGCCCCTTCAGTAAATAAGCAGATTTGATTCCACCATCAATCCAATGTGAAATAGTCACTGTGGAAGCTGCTTCGCCCTTCCGAGGCCCACTAAAAAACACAAAAAGGTGCCGTGAATGCTGAAACACTTTTGAAACTCTCAAATACCACTTAAAGGCCCTGCAAACCTGTCCCACACCTGATCCTGGAAACAGGCCAGGGCCACCACCTGAACTTTCAAGGAGTTCAGGGCCAACCCCTTGTCAAGACCATCTTGCGAGAAGGCCAGGATCTCCGGAAGCAGAGTGCCTAGGGGCCATATGCCTCTCTGTCCGCACTAGGCCTCAAAAATATGCCAAACCCATCCATAGGTGAAGGATGTAGAACATATCTGCGCCTGCAACAAAGTATCAATGACCAGAGGGGAGAACCCCTTGCACCTCAAAGGTGTTGTCTCAAGAGCCAGGCTGCAAGCAAGAACTGATCCACGTCTGGCATTTGGACAGGACCCTGTGTGAGGAGATCAAACTCCCAAGGAAGAAGAAGCTCCACCACCTGAAGCTGGATAAGATCTGCTCCAACCAATTAACCTCAGAAGTTGATTAGGGTCCACCTGTGTGCATTCCATGTCACATGATCTGTCACACGATGCCTGTATAAATATACCTGTTCTGAAAGGCCCCTGGCTCTGCAAAACCACTAAGCAAGCAACATGAAGACCAAGGAGCACTCCAGACAGGTCAGAGACAAAGTTGTGCAGAAGTATAGATCAGGGTTGCATTATTAAAAAATATCCCAAATTCTGAATATCCCACGGAGCACCATTAAATCCATTATAACAAAATAGAAAGAATATGGCATCACTACAAACCTGACAAGAGAAGGCTACCCACCAAAACTTAGAAACCGGGCAAGGAGGGCATTAATCAGAGATGCTACAAAGACACCAAGGACAACACTGAAGGAGCTGCAAAGATCCACAGCGGAGATGGGAGTATCTGCCCATAGGACCACTTTAAGCCATACACTCCACAGAGTGGGGCTTTATTTATTTATTTATTTAGGCAGTTTTGTATACCACCTTATCCTTCAATCAAAGTGGTCAAAGCTTTATGGAAGAGTGACCAGAACAAAGCCATTGCTTAAAGAAAGAAAGAAGAAAACACATTTGGAGTTTGCAGAACAGCATGTGGCAGACCCTCCAAACACATGGAAGAAGGTTCTCTGGTCAGATGAGACGAAAATTTAACTTTTTGGCTATCATGGGAAACGCCGTGTGTAGCACAAATCCAACACTTCCCATCACCCCGAGAACACCATTCCCACAGTGAACTATGGTGGTGGCAGCATCATGCTGTGGGGATGTTTTTCATTGGCAGGGACAGGAAAACTGGTCAGGATTGAAGGAACAATGGATGGTACTATATACAGGGCAATTCTTGAGGAAAACCTGTTTCAGTCTGCCAAAGATTTGAGACTGGGACGAAGGTTCACCTTCCAGCAAAACAATGACCCTAAATATACTGCTAAAGCTGGTTTAAAGGGAAACATTTAAATGTCTTGGAATGGCCTAGTCAAAGCCCAGACCTCAATCCAATTGAGAATCTGTGGCATTACTTGAAGATTGCAGTCCACCAATGTAACCCATCTAACTTGTAGGAGTTGGAGCAGTTTTGCCTTAAGGAATGGGTGAAGATCCCAGTGGCTAGATGTGCAAAGCTAATAGAGACTGACCCCAAGAGACTTGCAGCTGTAATTGCAGCAAAAGGTGGCTCTACAACGTATGGGGGGTGGATACATATGTACACGCCTGCTTTCAGGTTTTTTTTGTCTTAATCATTGTTTGTGTCACAATAAAGGATATTTTGCACCCAGGGGCGGCCCAAGGGGTGTGCGGGGCCATGTGCGGAGACTCGGTGTGGGGCCTCATTTGCATAAGTGGCCTTATTTGCATAAATATTTGCATAATGTTACCATACACTAACTTTTAGTAAACATGTCTCTTAATGAGTGTATGGATAAAGAAAGACTAAAAGATTTCTACATTACTATAATCCAGTGCCAACCGCCAGGCACATTAGGAACTACCACAAACGCTGCCCATTTAGAACCCATAGCAAACCCGCCGTATCCTGACAGCATTACCAGGACTCACTAAGCACCATACCCTACCTATCAAAAGGCAACACTGCAAATATTAAACCAATACATTTCAGAGAATACTGGGGAAAGAGAACAAGTGGCAATGTCAAATAGGAATTACATAAACAGAATACCTCAGCTCAGTTACACATGCAGAACATAGACCATCACCAAACAAGGAATCACAATTTAGAAACAGGAAGGCAATAATTAAACTGGGAACCCCAAAAGCCAAACTTGGAATGTACAACAACACTGTAGAAATAAAACTATAAATTAATTTCCTCTTGTACCAAACAAAGCGCAGACGTTAATGATGCACATTTCCCAGAGCTTTCATATTCCAGTTAATAAATTCAAAATAAAGAGATATCTTTCTACCTTTTGTGCATTTTTTTTCAGTTGCAATTGCTCCAGCCACTTTCTTCTGGTTTCTTCATGTTTTCTGCTAACTCTCCATCATCTGCTGTCCATTTGTCCTTTCTTCTCTCTTCTAGTTTTTTTCCATTCTCTCTCTCTACACCTGCTTTAACATACTAATCTTTCTCCTTTTGCTCTTTCCTCATTCCTATTTCATCCACTCAAATTTTACCCCTCCATCCTCAATCCCCCTTACTCTCCCAATACCCGGCCAATTGTAGATTTTTCATCCCTCCCACACAAAATATTTTCCCCTCTCCATTTTACTCTCCCAGCCCCATCCCATTCTAATCCTCCCCCAACATCAGCTCCCTTCTAGTTCCAGTCTCACCCAGCATCCATTCCCTTCTAGTCCCTGCATCAGCCCATTTCCAGTCCTAGCCCCCCATCAGCCCATTTCCAGTCCTAGCTCCCCCATCCATTTCCAGTCCGAGTCCCTTCATCAGCTCATTTCCATTCCTAGCCCCCCATCAGCCCATTTCTAGTCATTTCCTAGCCCCACCATCAGCCCATGTCAAATCCTAGCTCCCCCTCCACTCAGCCCAATTCCAGTACAAGCCCCCCCATGAGCCTACTTCCAGTTCTAGCCCCTCCATGAGTCCATTTCAATTCAAGCCCCCACCACAGGCCATTTCCAATCGTAGCTCCCCCAACAGCCCATTTCCAGTCCTATCCTAGCTGCTCCATCAGCCCATTTTCAGTCCTAGCTCCCTTCCCTCACAGCCCATTTCCATTCCAAGCCCCCTCCCCATCAGCTATTTGCAGTTCAAGCCTCCCCTTCCACTCAGCCCATTTCCAGTCCTAGCATCCCCCCAACCCATTACCAGTCCTAGCCCCCCATCAACCCACTTCCAGTCCTAACCCCCCATCAACCCATTTTCAGTTTAAGCCCCCCCATAACCCATTACCAGTCCTAACCCCCCATCAGCCCACTTCCAGTCCTAACCCCATCAGCCGATTTCCAGTCAGCCCCCCATAGCCCATTGCCAGTCCTAACACCCCCCCATCAGCCCACAGCCCATTACCAGTCCTAACCACATCAGTTCACCTCAAGTCCTAACCCCTCCCCATCAGCCCATTTCCTGTCCTAGCCCCCCCCATAGCCCATTATCAGTCCTAACCCCCCATAGCCCATTACCAGTCCTAACCCCCCATCACCCCATTTCCAGACAGCCCCCATCAGCCCACAGCCCATTAGCAGTCCTAACCCCCCCCAGAGCCCATTACCAGTCCTAACCCCCCAACAGCCCACAGCCCATTACCAGTCCTAACCCCATCAGCCCACCTCAAGTCCTCACCCCTCCCCATCAGCCCATTTCCTGTCCTAGCCCCCCCATAGCCCATTATCAGTCCTAACCCCCCATAGCCCATTACCATTCCTAACCCCCCATCACCAGATTTCCAGACAGCCCCCATCAGCCCACAGCCCATTACAAGTCTTAACCCCCCTATAGCCCATTCCCCGTCCTAACCCCCCCCAACAGCCCCCAGTCCACCTCAAGTCAAGTTCTAACCCCCCCCCCCTCAGATCATGGAAAATTAAAAAAAAAAAGCTGGCTGCTGCCACTGTCGCCGCAGGAGCGGCAGAATGCAGTGTCCTGTGGAGCCCCCTCTGCCCGGCTGAGCTCTCCTGGCCCGGCTGAGCCCCTCTGCGCCGGCTTTCAGATACGCAAAGGGAGAGTGTCTCTCTCGCGTCTCTGTTAAGCCCGCAGGGGCAGATGGGAAATTTCCCATCAGCCCCTGCGGGCTTAACAGAGACGCGAGGGAGACACTCTCCCTTCACATATCTGAAAACCGGCGCAGAGGGGCTCAGCCGGGCAGAGGGGGCCCCACGGGACACTCCATTCTGCCGCTGCCGCCGCGGCAGCAGCAGCAGCCAGCTTTTTTTTTTTAAATTTAATTTTTAAAAAAGCAGAATGTTCTTTGCGCGGAGCCCCCTGAAACACGGGGCCCTGTGCAAAAAACATTCTTGCTCAATGGACGGGCCGGCCCTGTTTGCACCTTCAAAGTCGTAGGCATGTTGTGTATATCACATGGTGCTAACCCCCAAGACTCCATTTTAATTCCAGGTTGTAATGCGACAAAATAGGACAAACACAGAGGGGGTGAATACTTTTGCAATGCACTGTAAATCCTTTTTAAGATATGGCAACCAGAACTGCACACAATATCCAAGGTGCGGTCGCACCATGGAACGATACAGAGGCATTTTAATAACCTTGGTTTTATTTTCTATTTCTTTCCTTATTTCTATTTTTTATTTGGTTTTATATATATATATTGTATATTTTGTGGTTGTACATAGTTACCCTGTTAGCCAAGTTGATTATCCTGTTCATATGTAAACACAAAGTACTATTGGAAATGTGTATGTTCACTGTTTATTGTAAACCGCGCTGATGCTGAATAGCGCGGTATAAAAGAGACTTTAAATAAATAAATAAATAAATAAATATACCACACTATTTTGAAATCAGCGTGGTTTACAGAGAAGAAGTATCCACTCATTACATAGAACAGGTTTTCACAGAACAGGTAAAACAGAACACTCAACAGGTATTACAGTAAACAGTGACCTTTTACTGTACATTAAAACAAGGGTATCAACTTGGGTAGTAACGAGGCAAAATATTTACAAGATAGTTAGTGGGCTATGGCAAGGAGGTGGATCCAAAGCGGAGCTATACTATATGTTCATAATACAGTTGGAAAAAATGTATCTTTATTGCTTTCCTGAAGGCAGACAGATTGGAAAAGGTGCAGATTGGGGCAGGGAGGGAGTTCCAGAGAGATGGCGCGTATAGTGAAAAAGCTCGTTTCCTAGCAGCTTGGGAGCTTTTTCTTATTACTGGCGCAATGGTGAGTGTTTGCCATGACTGTCCTTCGCATTCTATTGTCCGGTGTCCAATGTATAAGTTCCTCGCATTCTATTTGCTTTCTTGGCTGCCGCAGAACACTGGGCTGATGGTTTCAACATATTATCCACAGTGTCATCTCAGTCTTTTTCCTCGGTGGTGGTTTCTAATGTAGAACTTTGCAATGTGCAACCATAGTTTGGGATGTTCTTTCCTAAGTGCATAACTTTGCACTCGGACACGTTAAATTTAATCTGCCATTTGAACTTCCAGTCTTCCAATTTATCAAGGTCCTCTTGCAATTTTTCACAATCCTCTTGTGTTTTAACAACTTTGAATAATTTGGTGTCATCTGCAAATCTGATCACCTCCTCACTTGTTATTCCCATTTCCAGGTCATTTATAAAGAAGTTAAAAAGCAGTGGGCCCAGCATAGATCCCTGAGGTATTACACTAGTCACCTTTCTCCATTGAGAAAATTGGCCATTTAGCCCTACTCTATGCTTTCTATCTTTTTAACCAGTTCCTGATCCACAGTAGTATGCTGGCTCCAATCCCATGACTGTTTAATTTTGCCAAGGGTTTCTCATGAGGGACCTTGTCAAAGGCTTTCTGAAATCCAGATCCACTATATCAACCGGCTCACATTTGTCTACCTGTTTATTTACACCTTCAAAACAATATAACAGTTTAGTAAGACAAGACTTTCCTTGACTATATTCATGTTGGCTTTCTCTTATTAAACCATGACTATCCACATGTTCAGTCATTTTATTTTTTATAATGGTTTGTACTGACGTTAGGCTCACTAGTCTGTAGTTTCATGGATCATCCCTGGAACCCTTTTTAAAAATTGGTGTTACATCACCCATTCTCCAATCTTCAGGTACTACAGATGATTTTAATGATAGTTCACAGATTACTAATAGTAGGTCTGCAAACTCAAACTTCAGTTTTTTCAACACCCTTGGATATATGCCATCTATTCCAGGTGATCTGCTACTCTTAAATTTATGAATAGTTGTAATACATCTTCCAAGTTTTATTGATATTTCTTTCATTTCTTCTGATAAGCACCTTTAAATATCATTTCAGGCATGGATAACTTACCTACATCTTCTTCAGTAAAGACCAAAGCAAAGAATTCATTCAGCCTTTCCACTATGGCTTTGTCCTCCCTCTATCATCCAAGTAGGGTAAAATCAACTGAGGCAATCACCGACTGGACTTCCAACAGGGCCCCCGAACTTTCATTGGGAGGACTTGGCAGCTTCAGGGCCTCCTCCAGCCCCCCTGCCATCCTGACTGCCCTCACAAAAGGTAGGCCCCTTTGGGAGAGTCATGGCCTTCACCACCCTATGGAAAGCGAAGGAATGAGGAGGCTTACAAATACCCCTCAGAAGCGGATCCTCTGCTTGTTTTGCAGGAGTAGGAAGTAGATCATCTGCAATCCACAAGGCTGAAAAAGTATTACAATCAAGGAGGAAAATTCAGACAGCTGAGGCGTCCTCCCTGACTGGGCGTTCTCCCTCCTCCAACTCCTCAGGATCCAGACCCTCCTCCAAAGGAACCTCCAGGGCCCCACAGGAGCCCCCCTTCATCCATCTCAGGGGACCACTTCTGGCATGGGTGCTTCCTTGCCGCTGAGGTTCCAGGTCCTCCCGGTGAGGAGTCCCCGCTGCATAAGAAAGGCTTGATGCAGCAATAATACAAATTCTGGGCATAAAGGGGACTTGCCCACTCTGTCCAATGACCCCTTTTCTCTGCTGCAGCCATGGAGGCTGAATTTAAGATGGTGGCCATTCCTGCCAAAACTGTGGGTGTCCTGGCCTCCTCTGAGGGCCTGCTGTGGCCGGTAACCCACCGTGGCAGCCTCTGAGAATGCTGACCCACCAGCCAGACTCTCCGTGTCAACTGCATTCTCCTTGATACACACGCAGCAAAGACCAGCCAGGGAAAGCAAGCTCTGGAAGCTGCCACATGCTGTACATCAGGTCCTTTCAGTGTCGGCTATGTGTGTGCGGCATGAGAAACCCCTTTAGTTAGGTACTCACTGTGATCCCGGGGTCCCGCTGTTCTGCCACTGCTCCTCAATCCTGCTCCCTTCTCTTTTTTTTAAAACTTTTGTTTTCCCTTGGGAGGAAGGAAAGTGCAGAAGCTCATAAAGGCTGAACCCCTGGTCCCCTTCCAGAAGTTGGGGAAGAGGAGAAGGGGGAAGCGGTTTCCTCCTGCTCACCCAAAGGGCCCTGAGAAGTGGCTGGGGGAGAAACTGGGGTAGGAACCCGGTGCCACCAGGTTATGCATGCCAAAATGTGGCCCAGGACTAAGGAAATAACAAACAGCTAACACAGACTTATGCTCATCCACCTGCTGGAGACTGAGAAATACTGTGTCTGAAAGGGTGCACAGGCTACTCAAGGAGAGTTCTTTGGTTTGTTTGTTCTCAGTCGCCATCTTCTGGGGGATGAGCGTAACCCACGCGTCTGGACTAGACTGGAGGGACGAGCTGGAATAAAATGTTAATTCCTAAACTGCATGTTTAATTGACCACCTAGGGAAAGTAAAACACACTTCGGGGAAGGTGTTTAAAATTCAATTTGCCTGATTAGGTGCTTAATGACTAAGGTATTATATAACCCTGCATTCCCATAGCATAAACAACTGCAAAAGACTTGCTACAAATCCAGTATGAAATTGAATCAATGTATTCTGTTTTAAAGAGCATATCAGTGTTATACAGCTACGTTGCCTTATATTTTACCTATTAATAGTAAAATGACATTAACTACTTTTGCTTCATTAGAGTGAAACAGTGATTTTGACTGAGCATACTGTATGCCTTAAATCTTTACGGTGCATATTTTAAGAAGTTGTTCTCATGTAGAAATACCAATGCCAAGATTTGGATTTAGTTTTCTATTTGGATTCTGTGTCTATTAACTCTTATCGGGGGCCAGATTTAAGATTCTGGCACCTATAGACAAGATCAGACAGCAGCAGGTTTCAGCAGGACTGGTGCACAGTATGAGGTTACGCGACCCCCAGCATGAGAACAACAGCCAAGGACTAACGACTTATCCGCTCGATCATTGCACACACACTGTATAAACCTCATGCTGTAAATAGCGCATGCTAATCAACTTACACCCACGCACAAACCCGCACTGTACAATATGCACACACATTGAACACAAATGCCAACTCCATTGATTGATTGCTGTGTACACCGCCTTGATTAAAGGATAAGGCAGGATAGAAATACCCTTTAAATAAATAAATAAATGAGGTGGCCTAAGAGAACCTCATTCCCAGCGCCACCCACTGCCACCTCTGCCGCCCCTCTCTGGGACCTGCAATGGTGGCAACGGGGTTACCTTCTCTTCCCGAGCCGCGGTGTCATTCACACATCTTACCCCTCTCAGATTCCACTTCCTTTAACAGGAAAGAACTGGAATTGAAGGGGAAACATGGGGTGAATGGCAACATGGCACAAAAACAGAGGGTAATCTTTGTGCCGCAGTGCTTTTTTAAAGGTATTGCCACTGCTGCACATCTCAGAGGGGGTAGCAGCGGTGGCAACGGGCACGGGGTAGAGTAAGGGCGGCACTGGCATCTCCGACCGTTGGTCACACCGGCCCTGGGTCTTAGAGAGCAGGAGGTAGAAAGGTGCCAGAAGAGGAGCAAAGGGAGGTCATGGTGCCACACGGGTGCCTCGTTGAATCAGGAAGCTCACATGGCAGAGGCAGGCTCCTCTTTGGCCTGGGTGTTTGGCACCTTCAAAATTTGGTACCCAAGGTAGATGCCTATGTTGCCTATGCCTAAATGCAGGCTTGCCCCTACCCCTGAAACATTTGACAAGGCCTCCCCCAATACTTATTTTATACATTTATTTAAAAGAAATATAGAGGGTTATAATCATATTAATCCCCTTATCTGGGATCTTCCGTTAGTACCGCTGAATCTCCACAGCTGCCACTGCTGCACAGCACAATGCTAACCGGCCAGCATTGGGAATTCCAGGGGCAGAGCAGGATAACTGGGCAGAGGCAATATTGAGCTACTTCCAAGTGTGACGGGGTGTAAGGGGAGTCCTGGAAGACCCTGGGCAGTCCCTGCTCTGGGGGTATGGACCCATTTGGGAGGGGCCTCCTGGAGAGGCAGATGAGGACACCCAGGGGCTGAGGAAGGGCCCAAACCCCTGTTCCCTCCCCGGCCAGAAGGCCCAGCTCCCTGACAACACCTGGGATGAGAGGGAGGTGGAAAGGGAGGTGAGGGACCTGCCCCAGACTCCCATGACGGTGGACCCCTTGGGGAGGATATAACAGGACCCCATTGGGAGGAGAAGATGGAGCTGGGGTATGAGGAATAGCTAGTCCCTGAAGAGATACCCATAGACACTCAGCTGGGGGAAACCCACCAGACTTTGGGTGGTTGTAACAACAAGCAGCTACGTGGGAGGTGTCAGGGTGTTCAGGTAATTTAATACCTGGGACGTACCCCAGCTAAATCAGGGACTTAAAGGGGGGGGGGGGTAACTGTGAGGATTTGGTGTGTATGTCTGTTGAACTAAAGAATACTGGGAAGATTCAGTTTGCATACTAACTCCTAAATTTGCATATTGACTACTTTTTGTTGCCAAAAAGGACCCTTTTAGGGACAACTTCTGGCCCAGACTTTGGAGAGCACATTGGAACTGGTGAGTGATCTGCCAGAGGTATGACAAGAAGGGGTAGGTATATGGGAGGGATGGCAGAGGGGAAAAGTGTATGGGAGCTGAGGAAGTAGCTGTGTGAGCATTACATGATGATGGGCTGAGCTGTTGGGGGGGGGGGGTGCACTTAGGGCCCAATTCTGAAGGGGGAATGTCCTGCCTGCTCGGATGTCCAAGATCTGGATGGGCCGGTCTAGTCCCCAATTCTAAGCCCATGGGAGCTAGACATTCCCACAGGATCAGAATCACGTCTAGGTGGCCAGCCCGTGCCTAGACGGGCAGGCCTTCCCCTGATTCTGTGCCGCTGGAGTCCAATAGTTTCCTCGCAGAGGCCTGCCCTGGTTCCTGCATGGAGCAGCGGTACTGTGGCATCCTGTTCCTATGGCACCACGACGATCCCCGGCCACCGCCACAAAGTTCATTCTCCGCAGCCCGACCCCCGATGCAACCTTCCAAAGGCAGGGTTGGGCTACAGGGAAGCTCCTGCACCCCCTTGCCCCACTGACCTGGCCCTGCGCAGCAGTCCTCTGATGTCCAGGGGAACTTATTCCATCTCCAAGGTGGAATAAGTTCCCCTCCATGTTGGCGACCCCGGACATCCAGGGCCGATCTCAGGATTGGCCCTGTATGTCCAGGGTTATATCCCCGCCTACCACCCGCCCTCACTCCTCCCTCTTCCTGCCTCCTCCCACCCCCATCCAGAGCTCCCTGTACATCTCCTATGTACATGTAGGGAGCTTTGGGCAGGGGATACGATTACGGCGTTTGGCGGGGATAGACATCTGACCCAGATGTCCAGTCCCACTAAATGTGGCTCGGAATGACCGCTTTACTGCATGAATACACGAGCAGCAGTGGGCAGCACCTCAGAAGTGTGTCTGTTTGGTTGTAGATCAAAAGTATGCATATGTGTCTGTGTGTAAGTGTGTGTGTGTGTGTGTGTGTGTCTCAGTTGTGAGATTGTCTGTGTATGTGTGTTTGAAGAGTAAGTGCATAAATGTGGGTCTGAAAAGAGAAAGAACAGAGGAAGTGGGTAGTTCATTCAAATTAACAAGAAAGAAAGATCAATGCACTACCGATTTCCCCTGCAATAAACTGCTCAGAATTTGATGTATATTGGTTCATAGATGAAGTGGGGAATGCATTGACCTTTCTTGTTCATTTGAAATCTTATTGGGCCCAAGCAATTGTTGCTCTTAACAGAAGAATTTTTTGATCAATACTGTTTTTTTTTCTCTCTCATTTGTTTTCTTTTCTCTGTTCTCCTTGACCCTTTCTCACAGGTTGAAGCTTTTTCCTCTCTCTCACTGAGCATGGCACCTGAAAGGTTTCTGGAGGGAGGGAGCAGGGGTTAAGGTTAAGGTTACAGTTGTAGTCAGCATTATTGGCACCCTTGCATTTTAGGTATGTTGTTTTCAGTATCTTGAGAATTAAGTGGAAATATTCCAACTGTATGTCATCATCATATTTTAATAGTATGTTCAAAGATATAGATGTCTGTGTGATGCAGACATAGTAATTTCTGAGGAAAAAAACAAAATACCAACCTGGACAGGATTAATGGCACCCTTCACTAATATTTAGTTGCACAACCCTTGGTGGTGATGACAGCCTCCAAACGTTTCTTGTAGCCATCTATACGTTTTTCACAGTACATCCCAGTAGTTTCTCCCACTCTTCAACTGTGATTTGTTCCAGCTCATGAATGTTTCCAGATTCCTTTTACCAATGGTAGATTTCAGCTCTTTCCAAAGGTTCTCGATTGGATTGAGATCAGGACTCATTGCTGGCCAGTTTAAAACAGTACATTTTTTCCTTTTTAAACATTCTTTTGTACTTTTGGATGTATGTTTTGGTTCATTGTCCTGCTGGAGGACCCATGACCTTCAACCCAGACCTAGTTTTCTGACACTAGGTAGCACATTTTGCTTCAAAATACCTTGGTAGTCCTCTGACTTCATGATTCCTTTAATACATTCCAGGCCTCCAGTTCTTGAGGCAGCAAAATAGCCCCACAACATTATGAAACCTTCACCATATTTAACTGTAGGAAAGGTGATTTTGTTTTCCTTATAAACTTCATTTCTTTGCCTGTAAATGTATCATTGGTCTGGTATTGCCAAAGAGCTCAAATTTGGTTTCATCTGTCCACAGAACATTTTCCAGGATTGTGGTTTCTCAAGGTGGGTTTGGGCAAAGATCAGGCATGCCTTTTTATGTCTGTCTTTGAGCAGTGGGGGTCCTCCTTAACCTTCTCCCATGAAGCCCTTTTTGTTTAATGTGTAGTACATGGTATAGGTTAAAACCACCTTGGATTGCTCCAAGTTAGCCTTAAGCTCTTTGGATGTTGTAGGTGGTGTTTTTCCAACAGTTCACACTAACCTTCAAAGACTTCTTGGATTAATTTTCCTCTTCCCATCACATCTTAGAAGTTTCTTGACAGTTCCATGAGGAAACTTCATAATAACATTGCAAAATGTAGACACAGGAATCTCAATGTCTTTGGAGATGGCCTTGTGCCCCTTTGAATTTTGATGTTTGTGATAATCGCTTTTCTGATGGTCTCAGGCAGCTCTCTTGTCTTCACCATTGTGAAAATGGAACAGGGAATGAATGTGGCCATTTTACATTAGAGCCATCTTTCATTCATTGATACAAGTCATGTGAATACTGACAACTGATCCTAGGAGCCGCAGTTTAGGATTATGTGAAGGCACACAATAAGGCCAATTTTAGAAGGTCGCATATGTGAGGAAATCCACATAGCGATGTAAACATGGAACCTGGTGGCAATGTTTTAGAAAAGTAGTCAGAACATTTAGGGCCAATGTAAAACTGATAGATCTCTGCACCCAGGAATCGATGTGGGGGACAAAAAAACATTGAGCAGAAAATACAGGTGTAAATGGCCTAAAATAGGGTCACTTCCACATATAAAATACCCATGCACCAAAGAGGGTGTGAAGACATATAGATCAGAGGGAACATGGATACCCATCTGTGGTTCCCCTTATCTGCATACTGAAAAAGCATGTTCATACCGGCATGGTCATGTGGCATCTTCAGATACTGTATGTTTAGTGTGGAGGAGTAGCCTAGTGGTTTGAGCAACTGCCTAGTACCCAGAAAATCAAGGGTTTGATTCCCACTGCCATTCCTTGTGACCTTGGGCAAGTCACATTACCCTCCATTGCTTTGGAAGAAAAGGCCTGGCAATCTTCTTCTGGTGATATATTGCCAAGAAAATCTAGAGACAGCTGGATCGCCAGGAGTCAGCACTGACTTGATGGCACTTAAAAAAACTAAATAAATAAAAAAAGGATCCATGTGCAAGTAATGGTTTGGGCACTGTCTAGAGGGGCTTGGCATGTCCTGACCTAAAAAACTAAGTTGATGTATTTCTGGTCCCCATAGTCAACAGTGGCTATTAGTGGGCTTTCTTTAGAGAACACCAACATGGCAACCAGAAGGGAAGGGAATTTATCAGAGGCCAAGAACACCTCTGATTCACCCGATGTTCTCTAATGAAGGCACATTTTACGACCCAGGTGAGCAGAGGCCATGCTGTAGCACTTAGGGTATGGACGTCAATCCGCATGACCCTGGCAAGGTAAGCAGAAACTGCTCATGCAATTACTCCAAGATTTGGTAAACATATAGCAGAGGGATGACACCTATGGGGGTAGGCATCTATGCATTTAGGGTATGGACGTCAATCCGCATGACCCTGGCAAGGTAAGCAGAAACTGCTCATGCAATTACTCCAAGATTTGGTAAACATATAGCAGAGGGATGACACCTATGGGGGTAGGCATCTATGCATTTAACAGCCGGAAATACTCTACCATCCTGCAATAGATCCACCATCACAAAAATATAGTGCTATGCAGTCTGAGGATCTCAAGGACATTAGGTTACCTACACTGTATAGGCAAACTTTAAGGTCAGAGGTGAAGGTATCCTAGATGCGTTTTGTATGGATACAAGAGCCACACAGAATCTGCCATCTGGCATGGCCCTATAAGGCAGGCAGGCAGCCTATCCCCCTATCAAATAAAATCCATGGCACAATCATTGGTGTGGAATAGCTAACGCATGCACACTATGAGCTGTATTTTCTTTTTTTCCTACAGGGACAATATGTACCGCATCCAAAGAACTGATGAAAAAACAAGGCCCAGAAGTGCAGGACACCTTTGCACCTTTTTTCCCCACAAAAAATGTTCTAGTGTCAAGAACAGGGATCAGCAGTGGCTGTCAACACACCACTGCTGTCACTCTACCACTGCACCAGCCCCTGGCCTTCCGTAAAGGTTTGGACAAGTTCCTGGAGGGAAAGTCCATAAACTATTATTAAGGCTGACTTGGGGAAAACTACGCAGGATAAGCAGCATGGAATCTTCCCACTCTGTTGGATGCTGCCTGGTACCTGTGACCTGGCTTGGCCGTTGCTGGAAACAAGATACTGGGCTTGATGGACCTTTGGTCTGACTCAGTATGTCAATTTCTTATGTTCTTATGCTACTCCCACATCTTCCAGAACTAGCGTGTTGGGAGGTAACTGCAGTTTTCTCTACACAACTTCTGGAGATGTAAAATGAAGGAGGAAAACCCTGAACAAAGATGTAAAGGAAGGAAGGAGCCAGGAAAGAATGAATGTGATTCTATGGGGGATTGCAGCAAGAAAAGAAGTAAATGGGTTTCCGTGATAGAGACCCAGAAATCTATGTTTGTCTAGGGCCCACTATAGTTTTAAACAGGCCCCGCACAGTACATAACACTACACACCATGCTCTGCAACTACTTGGTATTTTCCAGTAAATATCATGCTGTGTCTTTGCATGTAAAGACATAACACTATTACTCAATTAATTCTTTCAGGGGCCTTACAGAAAATGTAATTTGGATTAAACTGTAGGATCAAATTAACTGGTAGGTCACCAACGTAATTACATACTTTCACTGAGCTTGATTCACCCGATTTCTTAGCAAAACGTTATTCACTGATTTTAGTGAATAAAAGTAATTACATCCTAAATTTAGAAACATGACTGAGAGACACTAGTTCTCTCAGAAAAAGTGAATAAATCTCATTTATTCCACACCCACTTGAAATCAAGTAATATAGAACTATTTTCATCACAGTATGTATAGCCTTCATGATCCGTATGTATGAGGAAACTTTTCCCAGTCGAAGGTATCTGTGAGAGTCAACAATGCACAAACCTTTAGGATGGTAAATGCAAGACTGGGAGATGTTTAAGTAGAGAGAGAGAAATAATGTTTACAGATTACCAGGTAGGGCCGGCCCAACCCTTAGGAAAACTAGGCAGCTGCCTATGGCGGCAGCTTCTGGGGGATAGCAAAGAGCAGGGCATTCAAAACTAAACAATAGATTCTGAAAGCTGGGGGGGGGGGGGGAGGAGGATAAGGCTTAAGGTGTACCCAGGCCACCAACATCTTGAACCAACTCTGGGGCCGGCCCTGTTACCAGGATGATACGTATTCAAAAGCACTTATGTGGTTGGCAGCAGAGATCACCACATAAACACATTTTTTTAAATAATCCAGGCCACTTAAAAAGGGTAATGTTGGAGATATAAACTGCTATATGACCAACATTTTCCATCTGAAAAGGGGGTGGCAACACTTAGCTATCTAACTTATATATCCAAGCATCAGGAAAGTGAACGCTAAAGATTTTCAGGCTCATTTTTTGTTCCTCAGAATATACTATTACTACTACTAATCATTTGTATAGCACTACAAGGCATATGCAGGGCTGTACATATATAGTTATTTATTTATTAGTATTTACTCAGCCTTCCCAGTGGTAGTTCAAGGCAAGTTACATTCAGGTACTGTAGGTATACACATGTTCAATATATAAATGTAAGATTCAGTCCTGCTCACCAGAGCTTACAATCTAATCAAAACACAAAAAAATCACCACAAAACTGAGGACTAGAGTATGGTAAGACACACATAAGCAGTGGACAAGAGAGTGAGGAGCATCAGGATCCAAAAGTGACTTCAAAGAGGTGGGTCTTCAGCCTGGACTTGAATGAGTCCAGAGAAGGAACCTGATGCACAGACTCAGGTAGTTTGTTCCAGGCATATGGAGCAACCAGATGGAATGAACAGTCTGGGGTTGGCAGTGGCAGAGAAGGGCACCGATAAAAAGGACCTGCCAGAAGAACAGCGTTCTCAAGGAGGGGTGTAAAGTGAGATAAGAGAGGAAAGGTAGTGAGAAGCCGCAGAATGAAGGCACTTGTAGGTCAGTAGGAGAAGTTTGAACTGGATGTGGAAACGGATAGGGAGCCAGTGAAGCTACTTGAGAAGAGGGGTTAAAGGAGCATAGCGACACTGGCGGAAGATGAGCCATGCAGTGACTTGAGAAGAGGGGTTACATGAGTAGTTAATATGCCCGTTCAGTTAGTCTTCCAGAACTAAAGCATCCATTTGCTCGCTCCATTCATTCCCATTAAAGTCTATGGGGGAAGCTATTTTGCAATGCAACAGTCAGCTTTCCCATCTATTGTTATTTATTTATTTACAAGATTTGGTATACTCCTATTCAGACCAATCAAAGCAGTTTACAATAATCCATTACAATCAGACTGTATAAATATTGTACAAACAAATACAATAGGCTGGGGTGAGATATCACAACAGATACCTAAAATCAGACATATAATTCAGTGATGCATAAGAGAAAAATCAGAATAATACCACTAACCCAGATGAGCCACAGGTCTCGCAATCTAAATTGTATTAAAATGTATATAGAAGGCAATGTTTTATACCCAATTTGAATTTTTATTGGTGCCATTAAACTGAAGGCAGCCATTCAAATCCTTTCAAGTTTAAAATGAGAGTAAGATGGAATAAGTAAGAGATTTAAATATGGCGATGTTAACGAATGACCTGTTGAGTAGGGAATGATCAAAGATTATAAATAGGCAGGAGTATTAGTGTAACAGACCTTATGTACTAAAGAGAGGATTTTGTACTTTATTCTGCAGGCCAATGGTAGCCATGCAAGTTCCTTTAATGATGCTGAGATATTGTCAAAGCGATGTACACGAAATAAGATATGAGCTGAAGGGTTTTTGTATTAATTGAAGCCTTTCAGACCATACACGGAGACACCGGGCATTGCAATAATCAGATTTAATAAAAATTAAAGTCTGGACTAAGATGTTAAGGTCTTTCTTATCAAGACAGTGTCACAGCCAACAAATTATCCTCAATGACTCAAAGGTCTTCTTCACAACCATTGAAATACGAGGGTGGCATGGGCTGGCAGCACTGAAATGCGGTAGGTGCCATCCCCAACATATTTATACTGTGTGTGAAAATGTGCACCATTGCCACGTGGAAGGTCTAATACCAGACCTGTGGGTCTCACACCTGTCCTAGCCACAGAGCCATCATATAACACCCCAGACAAATGTATAGATAACAACTGGACAGGTGTCATCCAAATTGGGCAAATGGAGCGCATACAGACATTTTATTTTTTATTTTATTTATTTAGTGTACACTTATATCCCGCTACTTCCAGCGATCAGCATGAAGTGATACGTGCAGGTGGCTATACGAGGGGTAGGACATGCCCGCATGTACTGCACAGATGTGATGGAGCCAAAGCTACATAGTCACAGTCATGATGGCATACAAGACTCATGCTGCACAAGCAGGTTACAACTGTATGCATGTAACTGCCTGTTAGTATACCGCTGCATCAGTGTAGTCAGGTTGGGATACCTTGTACTGAAAAAGTTGTAATGTCTGATCAAAAACAGGGACTATAGGAACCAGCAGTCAGCTCAAGCAATGGAGGGGCCCAATGTCAGAAGGAGGTGTGAGCAATCCATGAAGAGTGTTGCATTCATTAAGCTGCACAGTAAAACCTTCCAAAGTGTCACATAAGGAGTGCTGGTGGACCTCAAGCTCCGGTATCCAGGGTCCCAAGCCTTTACCGTGACCATTACACCATGCCTCCAAGCAGATGTGAGACATCTGCAGGGTGAACATGTATGATCCCCCTGCAATGAGCTGTAGCACAGCCAATAAAGCCAAGATCTCAGAAGGCCATGATGGCAAATAGTCTGTTTGCTGGGCCAAAGTGTGGGCAGAATGCATAACAAATTATAAGACTGTGTGTCTGCCAGTCACAGCAGAACCCTGACTGTTACAGGCATGAAAATGATCTGAGTAGCACAGTCACAAAAGGAACAAGTAGAAACTGAGCCCCTATCTTCTGCTTATGGAGATAATACACTAACGAGTAGGCTACACCTCCACACCTCCCTGCACAGCAATGGCTGATCACTGCCTAAAATGTCGGCTGTTTGTGCTGGTATAGGTCAGCTCCCCTCCAGTAGCCATGATGCAGTGCACATGCAGAACAGCAGTCTGCGGCTGACCACCAAATGGAGAATGCACTGATCCATCACTTTAGCTCAGTAAAATACAGTGACAGTGTTTGATACAAGCACAGAACAGCTACAAACCATGCTACTGAGCAGTTTCTGCAGTTACTCTGAGGGTGCTCAGCCTCTGGTCCCCAGAACTTGCACTGCTAAAGATGGTCTCTGCTGCAGATCTCCATTGCTGTTAGTGTGTGGTAGCTATTGCCTCTAGTGCACTATGCTAATCATCTTGTTTGCTACAGATTCATAGTTTGCTGTAGGTAGCTATCACATCTGGGCCCTGCCCTTTTTGGATAGCGACTCTCCTAAAACAGTGCAGGTCAGTGCTGAGTGTTGGAAGTGTCATGCATGCCAACTGTAGTAGCAGCTGACTAGGCATGCTGTCAGAACCACAGTGAGCATGATAGGAATGGCTCCTGTCCCAACCATCTGGAACTTCCAAGCCACCACAGCAAACACAGTTAGAATGCACCTACCACCCACCACAGAGCTAGCTCAGCCATGCACGTATCAAATGGAACCAGTCTGCTGGTCAGCACACCCAGCATGTGGCACAGTAATTAGCCTCCCATGACAAGGAGTGCACCCATAACACTGGAGTAGCATGCTATATTCAAAATCAAGCACCACATTTCAGCCAACAGCCTGCACACCCTCATTCACCCAGACACCAGCACCCGCCCAAGAAGAAAAGGAACCTCCAACAGAGTCAACACCCCGAGAGACTTCAGAAAAACACGAAAGGACACTACAGCAAGAGCCCTCTCCCTGGCAGCCCCAACTATCTGGAACTCCCTCCCAGACGATCTGAGATCGACAACGGACCTCAAAGACTTCCGCAAACAGCTGAAGACAACGCTGTTCATAGAACATTATGGACACGTCACTTAATCAACAAGGACTAACCAACAAAGGCCCCCCCAACCCTGACGAGAGATTGCACAACGGCCCAGGATTTAACTCAAGCCCTATCTGGACTGTACCTTGTAATATAGAACATGCTGTATCATAGCGCACACTGTACATAGCCCACCCTAATCTATACCCCTCACACCCACGCACATTTTAAACAATACAGCCACCGCAAAATCTTCCCCCCACACGCACATTATACCCCCCTTCACTGCATGAAATTCCCCCACATACTTTGATTGTATTGTTGTGATACCGCCTTGATTTTATGATAAGACGGTTTAGAAATACTTTTAAATAAATAAATAAATAAATATATAAGCGCTATGTGGATACATAGCCGGTACCATGTTCACAGTTTGGTCAGAGAGAGTCCTCACAGCGTGAACTGCTGTGGCCACACATGCACGTGGCAGACAGGCACTACAAAGTCTCACCCATTGACTCTAACTCCGATGCAGACACAACTTGGGCAAACCGCTCTATTTATGGCCATATCCACAATCCTCTGCTCCTCATCATGCATATTTGCAGACTAACGTTGAGATCAGCTTAGGCACTGCGAGGCACAGTAGAGTGCAGAAGGCCATAGAACTCTGGAGAGACACACACAAACATCTCGCCGTGCGGTGCAAAAATGGGGATGATTGACATTCCTACCTGCCCCTTTGGTCTCCATATCAGCTCAAGCAATGTTAATGTGTGTTCATTGTGCAGGCACTAGTAGCACCTCTGACATTAACGCTCGCTCAGTGTGATGGTACTGTCAGGCTGATTTTCCATGCAGCTGTGGATAGTGGAGTCTGTATGTGTGGCTGATGGGTGTCTATTCCTTTGCTGGCCAATTCATTCTGGATTGCACATGCTGGTGCTGTACCTGCACTATAGGCTAAAGTTTATGTACAGGGACATGTAATGCATAATTCATAGCAGGGTCTTGAACCTGTGATCTTCCACTCATACAGATATATACACACAATGGCATTGTGCGTTGAGCAACAGAGCAACCTTCTAGATACACCACTCCCTTGGGTTAACATGTTAACCATTAGACAGACCTGGACATATGTTGCAATGTCATTGGCAGGCACAAGTAGAGCAAGAAACTCTTGCAAAACCAAACAGCAAAACACAAGAAGCAAGAGTGGAGGATGAACACTGGTGCTTTATTGAATCCCCAACGCCTTTTGGCAGATGCATTCTTCGGGGGCTGAAATACTTTAACATATAAAACAAAACACATTAAAAACATAATAAAACAAAAGATTAATGAGGCCCGGCCCTCTGCCCCTGCCCCGTGAGGGGTATGGATGTCTCTCCTCTCATTTTTATTTTGCCACATTGCAGTTTCAATAGCTATACAACAGTTACAAATTACAAGAGTCTATTGTTTCCAGTTCCATGGTGGCAGTTACACCATAAGAGGATCTACCACGTGGGTCCTTGTACCCATAGTGCTTGAATGTGAGTAACATGTTGAACATACGTTTGTACATTGACTTTTACATTTATTGAGACTTCGCTTTGTCCTGCGTCTATTTTGCATATTTCATTAATTTATTTATATGTTTTTTAACTATATCTACTGTCGCCACCTCCTGGCCAGGAGTATAGCCGGGCAGCAGGAGAGTGTCGCCTTGTTGCCCTTGGAATAAGGTTCACCAATATGGCCGCCAGCTAGGACTGCTGGGTACTGTAGTTTACTTATGCGCTATGGCAAAGTAGCGTGAGCACAAGTGGTTAGGCGAAAACAGAGAATATTTTATTTTCTTGGGATTTCCCCTCCGCATCAAATTAACAGTGCTGAACGCAAAAATGGATTCTTCTCCAAAAACAAAGAATAAAGCTCACAAGTTGTATTTACAGGTAGGTCAGTTTAAGCAGTTAACTTTGACACCGGAATTAGCTTCCAAAGCTCAGGCTGTAAACTTTCTTTAAAGCAAGTTACTTTCACAGGAAGACTGTTTTACTCACAGCTTCCTCATATACAGACAGCTTCAAAATGTCCATTAAGTTTCCATTTCACTTCCAAGCATATAGGAGAAACAGCTTGGCTTAAAACCTCCAGTTATTTTCCTTTGCTGTATCTTGCACTCAAACAAGCTTCATTAATTTAAACATTCATTCATTCACCTGTGCTTAAGCTTCAGCACACCTCGAGCTTGTTTGTCCTACAAAATGAGCATTGTATTTGTTCAGGCTCATTATCATAAGATTCTACTTCCATCTCCTCTACAGATTCATTGCAGCAGTTCTCAGAGGGTACCTGGTCGTAGAGCTTACTACTCTGCTTCTGCAACAGTTCATTTAGTTTTTCTAGCAATAGTTTCTTCTGCTATATTTCTTCAGAGAGACTTAGATTAGGGAATGCAGACAAGCTATTCTCTCTACTTTTACAGCTTAGCTGGCTACCTGAGTTGCTTCCTCCAGTAGGAACTAACTCCTTTAACTTTCTCTTATGCAGGGACTCTGGAACATACACTTGCCTGAACTCGGGGCCTCTTAGTTGTTCCACTCCTCTCTGCTCAAAGCCATGCTGCCTTCTCTCTTCAGACGCTTGTCTCCCTCGTGGCAATTTCTCTGTTAGCTGTGGCTGCCTTGGACCTGTTGCTCCTAGATCCCACAGCTCATCTCTGCTCTTAGTTCCAGCTCTGCTCGAGCCTCCCAAGGCTCCTCTGCTGCTTTCTGGAGCTCCCCTTGAGACTCCTTTCTTGGTTCTCCTTCTCTTGGTTCCCTTTCTAACTAACTGCTCAAACTCAGCAGTTTTAAACTGATCTTTCTTAGGGACCACACCCTTCTCCCAGCACACGTGGGAGCTGCTAGGATTCCACCTAGCTCTGACGTGCTGACATGGGCGGGGCTTGATGCTGGCTGTACTCTGACTCAGAGTTTCTTGGTTACTAGGGAAACCCTGAATGCTAGCATTTTTAAAGGAACAGGGTTCACTTTTCTGACATTCCCTTTCCTCTGAACTGCCTTCGTCATCACACATTCCCCCCCTTAAGATATTACGGGCTGGGGTGTTTTTTCCATCACAGCACATAATCCTCATAAAAGAACCATTGCTATCCTGTCCTTCATGCCTACCCTGAGTATTAATGGCTAGCTGGGCTAGTGCCACCCTTTCATGCCAGGGTCTTAGCAAGTTGACATGATATACCTGTTTGCGTCCCCTCCTATTCTGAAATAAATAGGTTACTGGACCCACTTGTTCAATTACCCGGAATCAGTGGCGTAGCATGAGTTGTCAGCACCCGGGGCAAGGCAAGTAATTTGCGCCCCCTAACCCGTGGATTTTAGCCGCCGGGGAGCTTCTTTGCGCAGGGGAACCGACCGTGATCCTACCCCGGGAGGGAGCGATCGTCAGCACTGACCTCGCTGAGCCGGAGTCCAGGGAAACGAACAGCACAGCAGCAAGAGCCCGACAAGCATGGTTAAACGCCCAACAGCAGGGAAGAGGAGGAGATCCGGAACCAGAAACTCGCGATGCCACCCTGCAGCTCCGCCTTCTCGAGCGCACAGGGCGATCCGACCCCAACCCCAGCTTTACATTGAGATCGAGGGGCGACAACGCGATAAACAGTCCCCGTCCCACCCCGCCCCGGCAGCTTGTGTGAAATAGCTACCTAGAGGGGGTCAATCGCATCGCCTGCGCTTTGTTGCCGAGGGTTTGCCAAGAACAATGCGACTCCCAGGACTGCGGGCTCGAGGGCTATAGCGCAAACCTCTTTGCAGTGCCACCACCAGATGGCGTACGCGCCAACATGTATCATAGGGACCTGCCTTTCCCCCTCATCGGCAACAGAGAGCTGCGAGTGCGAGCGCGCCCCCCCCCCATGTTGCGCCCGGTGCGGCCGGCCCCCCCTGCACCCCCCACGCTACGCCTCTGCCCGGAATGGACCTCTCCATTGACCCTCAAACTTCGGGACTGCTCCCGCTACCATGACTATTACTTTCTCGCCAATAGCAAGCTGGCGCGGCTTGGTATTGCGATCATAATATGACTTCTGACGCTGTTGGCTCGCTTTCAAATTGCTTTCAGCCATTTGTGAGGTACGTGTCAAACGACCTCTCAAATACTTAAGGAATTGGGGAACCTCCATTTCCTCCACCCCTGGCTCCACCCATTGCTCTCTGAGAATATCCAGAATACCTCTGGGGCTCCGACCGTACATCAGCTCGTACGGGGAAGTACCTAGGGATGCCTGCTTCCTCTCTCGGCATGCATACAAGGCGAAGGGAAGCATCATGTCCCATTCAGTCATCTTCCCGTCCAACCGCCTTCTTAGCAAATTTTTCAGAGTCTGATTAGTTCTCTCCACTAATCCATTTGTTTGTGGGTGATAAGCCGCAGTCTTAACATGTTTGATGCTAAAGGCATCCCAGACTTGGGCTAAATAACGAGACATATAATTTCTGCCGCGGTCCGTCAGGACTTCCCTAGGGAATCCGACCTCGCAAAATAGTTTTATTAATTCTGCCGCCACTGTGCGGGCAGAAATACTACGCAGGGGTACCGCCCAGGGGAATCTCGTCGCATGGTCAACCATTACTAAAATATATTGGAATCCCCGCGGTGTTTTAATCATGGGGCCCACAATATCTATGGCTATCCTATGTATAGGCACTGAGACCACCGGAACTGGGATCATGGGGACTTCCAATGGCCTAACTGAGGTGACTCTCTGGCAGGCAGGGCAAGCCTCACAAAACCTAGTTGTCTCTTTGTAAACTTCTGGCCAGTAGAACCGGGCCAACACCTGATCCAAGGTACCTTGGATACCCTTGTGCGCCCCTACAGGATGGTCATGGGCCAGTCTTAGTACCAAGGTTCTAAATGTATTCGGGACTACTAACTGCCTACGTGCATCCCCTGTAACTGGGTCCAGGCTTTCCCGATACAGAACTCCTTGGTCTATCTGAAATTTGGGCAAAGTATCCCTCCCCTCCTTAGCATATTTAAAAGCTTGGGAAAGAGCGAGGTCAGCCTGTTGCTCTTTCGCAAAGGAAGGAAATTTAGCCATTAATTCCTCTGGGACTCAGGGCAAATCCATCCCATCCCTGACCTCATCTCTACTCTGGGAACGAGTCTGTCATTCCCGATGCTTCTCACTCTTAGGCTTTTTCACTTTAGCCACTGGGACAGTAACTAAATCCTCATGAGAGGGAAGATCCTCCGTCTCCTCCTCTGTAACTTCTTCTTCTGCCTCTAGGGCCTTGGATTGGGTTCGCGTGGAAACCATCCCTTCTTTTGCACCCAGACCTTGTTGCACCCCTCTCTGAAATTGGGGCCAATCGCTCCCAAGCACTACCTCCTGTGGTAAGCAAGGGACTATTTCTACAGGGATCTCTCTCTCAACCCCTAGCCCTTTCACTCGGACCTGGTAAACTGGATATGTGGATGCGGTTCCGTGCACACACCTGATCTTTACTGTGCCCATGGGTGTACTGGGTGTCTCTTTATCTTGGGCCCTTATCTTGCGCCACAAACTCTTGGAAAGCATGGATTGATCAGAGCCTGAATCTAATAATGCTTGCACTGGTATACCTTGCACAGTAATGGCTAGTAAGAACCCTTCCCCAGTCTTACTTGGCTCACTCATCACTAAGGCTGTCTTCATTTTACAGTCCCTCTGTAAATGGTGTTCACTACCACACTTATAACAAGCTCTTTTCACATACTTTCTCTTATCAGTAGGCACACATTCATTCTTAACATTCGTTCCTTCCCTATCTGACACAGCACCTGACATTTTAGCAAAAGCAACATTTTTATCTTTGGCTACAGCCTCTGCCTCTAAAAACCGCTCAGAGAGTGCTATAGCTTCCTGGGTACTTTTGCATCCTTGTAATATAAGGAAGGTCTGCATCTTCTCTGGAATAGCTGTCAAAAACTGCTCAAGAATGATATTATCCAAGACTGTCTCCAATGTTTTACCCTCTGGCTCCAACCACTTGGATACCAGCCCCTTCAAGCGGTGATAAAACGCTCTCGGTGTTTCACCTGAACGCAAACTAGCATTCCGTAACTGGCGGTGATAGACCGAGGGGGTTAAGCCTAGTCTATCCTTTATTGTTCTTTTTACTTCTTGATAGTCATTGACCAAAGGTGCTGGTACGGCTTGGTAGGTGGCTAAAGCCTCACCGGTTAGTGAAATGGCCAGCCTTACCGCCCATTGTTCTTTTGGCCAATTGGCTATCTGAGCGACCCTCTCAAATGCTTCTAAGAAATCGTCAATGTTATCTCCCTCTTTTAACTGTCTAAAGTTAAGTGTCTCTTTGGACCACGGTCCAAATGTGCGGGCTAACCCCAGTCCTGCAAAACCTGTATTGGCTGGGTCAGGCTCTGGCATCTTCTTGGTTTCTTTCAACCACGCCTCCATTAATTCCACCAATGGTTTCTGCTGGGCCTCCAGTCTGACTGCAGCTCTCTCCTGAAACTCTAAGGACAACTCCTTCTGGTGGTCAAATTGGGACGCCATCCACGTAAGGACTTCTTTTACCTCCATGGTCATTTTTACACCTGTGGCAATGACAAAAAGAAAACACACCACCCAAGTGCGACACAAACACCTGGTATTGTTCCTTGTCACCTGCTCCAACCACCCCACCCAGTATCGGTATCCTTAACTACCCTTAGTTAAATACCCTGTACCTGGTACTGGTGGTGCGTCACGCTTAGCAGCAGCGTAGGGCCTCCGCAGGACCTCTGACTCTCCGGAGCAGCCGAACTCCACAGACTCTCTCTCCCAGTCTCAGCTGTTCGCACTTCCACCCGGCGTCCTACTACAGACCTCTGGATACGCTGTGTAGCTTTTCTCTGCGCATGTGTGTTTCAGCGCTGCATCCGTAGCAACTGCGCCACTCTGTCGCCACCTCCTGGCCGGGCGTATAGCCGGGCAGCAGGAGAGTGTCGCCTTGTTGCCCTTGGAATAAGGTTCACCAATATGGCCGCCAGCTAGGGCTGCTGGGTACTGTAGTTTACTTATTCTCTATGGCAAAGTAGTGTGAACACAAGTGGTTAGGCGAAAACAGAGAATATTTTATTTTCTTGGGATTTCCCCTCCGCATCAAATTAACAGTGCTGAACACAAAAATGGATTCTTCTCCAAAAACAAAGAATAAAGCTCACAAGTTGTATTTACAGGTAGGTCAGTTTAAGCAGTTAACTTTGACATCGAAATTAGCTTCCAAAGCTCAGGCTGTAAACTTTCTTTAAAGCAAGTTACTTTCACAGGAAGACTGTTTTACTCACAGCTTCCTCATATACAGACAGCTTCAAAATGTCCATTAAGTTTCCATTTCACTTCCAAGCATATAGGAGAAACAGCTTGGCTTAAAACCTCCAGTTATTTTCCTTTGCTGTATCTTTCACTCAAACAAGCTTCATTACTTTAAACATTCATTCATTTACCTGTGCTTAAGCTTCAGCACACCTCGAGCTTGTTTGCCCTACAAAATGAGCATTGTATTTCTTCAGGCTCATTATCATAAGATTCTACTTCCATCCCCTCTACAGATTCATTGCAGCAGTTCTCAGAGGGTACCTGGTCGTAGAGCTTACTACTCTGCTTCTGCAACAGTTCATTTAGTTTTTCTAGCAATAGTTTCTTCTGCTCTATTTCTTCAGAGAGACTTAGATTAGGGAATGCAGACAAGCTATTCTCTCTACTTTTACAGCTTAGCTGGCTACCTGAGCTGCTTCCTCCAGTAGGAACTAACTCCTTTAACTTTCTCTTATGCAGGGACTCTGGAACATACACTTGCCTGAACTCGGGGCCTCTTAGTTGTTCCACTCCTCTCTGCTCAAAGCCATGCTGCCTTCTCTCTTTAGACGCTTGTCTCCCTCGTGGCAATTTCCCTGTTAGCTGTGGCTGCCTTGGACCTATTGCTCCTAGATCCCACAGCTCATCTCTGCTCTTAGTTCCAGCTCTGCTCGAGCCTCCTAAGGCTCCTCTGCTGCTTTCTGGAGCTCCCCTCGAGACTCCTTTCTTGGTTCTCCTTCTCTCGGTTCCCTTTCTAACTGACTGCTCAAACTCAGCAGTTTTAAACTGATCTTTCTTAGGGACCACACCCTTCTCCCAGCACACGTGGGAGCTGCTAGGATTCCACCTAGCTCTGACGTGCTAACATGGGCAGGGCTTGATGCTGGCTGTACTCTGACTCAGAGTTTCTTGGTTACTAGGGAAACCCTGAATGCTAGCATTTTTAAAGGAACATGGTTCACTTTTCTGCCATTCCCTTTCCTCTGAACTGCCTTCGTCATCACACTACGTATTGTTTTAATATGTATTTATTTATTGTTCGTTGTGATCGCCTAAGGTGTTTTTATTGTTATATTATGGCTGCACATTTTTTAATCATATGCCTTATTTTTTAATCATATGCCCGATTTAATTAATCTTTTGTTTTATTATGTTTTTAATGTGTTTTGTTTTATATGTTAAAATCATTGGCACACAGTACTATGACATGGATCTTGTCTGCTGCAGGTAGGTGCCGCTGCAGCTGATGCCAACACCCCCACCAAACTGTCATGCCAACATGCTGTCAGTGGGGGTGGCATGCAGTATCGACTCATCCACCATGTGGCTTTGGCAGATGCCTAGGACACCAGGTCCAGACGGGTAGGGCAGAGGCTCACATTGACAGGCACATGGTCCCCCCAAACAACTGCCACTGCCAGAACCCCATCACTGCCTGCTTCTGATACAACTATGGGGGAGGCAGGCAGCTGCAGTTGTGGTATTTCCCCAGGTGCCTGCATTTTGCAGCTCCCTGTAATGCTACAGCTGCTGGCACTATTGTCCTCTTCCTCCGGAGCTGGCTTCAGCTGCAGTGGGGGTGGGGGTGGGGATGGCTGGGATCCCTGCCTAGGGTGCCAGGAAACCTTGGCCCGCCCTATGTGGTGCATCACCTTTCCAAAACAGCAGCATGTCTGTGTGCCACCAGTCTCGATGTGTGATCATGATGGACATCACAGATGTGCCACCTGGGCAGCTGTCTGGTCTGCCTTGCACCCCAGAAACCCCTACTGCATGACTGATGTATCACCTCCTTTGCCCCATTTGCACCATCAATATGGTGCCCTTTCATACTTGGGCACTATGCTGTTGCTGCTAATGAAGCACTACTATCACTATCTTGGGCTCCCATGTCTGTGCATCACATTGTAGATGTAAAATAGGCTCTCTCTCCTCAAAATACACCCTTTCTGTGAGGTTTTACTTGGCATTAGGGTTCCCAGCATTAAAGGGCTTTAACACACGTTAGCACAACAGGCGTTAAAGTAACACCTGTTGTTAATTCCAACTCTCCGCCTACTGCACCCTTAACACTGCAGGAGCCTTTAACGCCTGTTAATGCAGCTTTTTTGCAGCGTTAAGGGCACAAGGGTGCCAATAACAGGCGTTAACAGCACACTTCCTCCCTTAATGCCCTTTGGTAAACATACCCCTAAGCCTGAACAAGCTGCCCTATCAGCAAGAAAAGACTCTAAGGGGTATGTTTACTAAGCAGTCTTAACGTGCACCGGGCGATAGTGTGCAGGATGCCATAAAAGTAGTGGGCATTCCGGTCTAAACGTAGCAAACCGGGATTATCGCAAGATAACGCACGCTGCGCACATTATCGTGCGATGGATTGAGTTATGCACGTTAACGCGCGTTAAGCTTAAGTAGGCGTGCTGACATGCAACCAGAGCAGCAGAGGTGTAGCACAATGGTTAATATACAGACTGATGGTACAGGGCTCATAGGTTTGATCCCCCAGTGTGCCTAATGAATAAGGCTGGCTGAGGCATTACCCTTTAAGTTTAAGCAGTGCTTTGTGAGGCATTTTATTTTTATTTTATTTAGTGCTGCCAGAAAACACACCCTCAAAGTGCCGTAACCTAAGGTGCCACATAAGGCGCCCTATAAGGCACTCCAGAGGGCACATTATAAAGTGCACTGTCTGCCAAGGCACCCTATAATGTCCCCTATAGGACGCCTTATAAGACACCTTATAAGGCGCTTTGCAGGGCACCTTATAAGGCACTTTATGGGGCGCCTTATGAGGCACCTTAAGGTTACAGCACTGTGAGGGTGTTTTTGCAGGCAACACTAATTTGCATTAAAATAGGAAATGCCTCAGACAGCTCTATTAAATAGCACCACTGTGGGATCAAGGCCATGTTGCAGGTACCCATCAGACATCTGTGGCTGTCAATCAGGTCTAGCCCTTATGGGCTATGATGCACACAGAATAGTGCATATTCTGTGCTGGTGCCATGGTAGCATGCTGTAAGTGAAGGGGGGAGGAGTTTGGACCCATAGGTGGATTATGTACCACCACCCAACCCACCCTCTGTGGCTCAGGGTGGGAGACAGGATCCCCCCCACTAACAGATCCACATTCTACCTCCCTGCAATGGTGGCAGTAGAGGGAAGCCATCAACCCCAGCCCTGCTGGGGAACAGACACCCTGCAGGGCAGCCAAGGCAGAGCTGTACACATCCATAAGGCAATAGCAGAAAAACAGTAGGACTAGAAATGCTCAGTTGCCCCCCACCACCATCTGCCATTCTCCAGCAGCAAGCACAGTGAGTCACCAGCCACTGCACCCTGAAAGGTGTTCCAGCCATACACATACAACTGCAAACAGTCTGCTAGCTAGACCACAGTGCATGCTCCTGGAGAAAATATGTATACCCAAAACTGGGATATAAGCACACCCACCAAGCAGATAAGTCAGTGATTAAGCCCCAGAAAATAGAGAAACACAATATAGCACTATGGGGGAACCCAGCCATGCCGTGGTCCCTGCTCAGTCAGGGTGAGAGTGACCTCCCAGCAGGACATGCTGTGGCCACCCTGTCCATGCAGGTTGTGGCCGGGCAGTACAATGTTCGAGCCATTGCCCTATGCCCTGTGCAGATGCATTCAGGCCAGGCCACCCTGTCCAGGCTATACCCACAGTACCTTGCTCCTGATTATGCACATTGGCAGGCTAACACTGGCAACAGTGCAAGCAGTGTGGGCTGAGTAAGGTGTTGGCAGCCACAACACACTGGATAGACAGACATACACTCCCACACCTATGCCAGCATTATGCAACTATAGAGGCTTTTGGCAGCCCTGGCCACCGCACCAGTCCTGGGCACAGTGCAGGCATGGCTATGGTACACAATACTGTTGGAGTCACTCCCCGGGGTGGTGAACACTGTCAGACACCAGACCTGAAACACACTCCAGAGACATCAGAGAGGTTGGTATGATAAAGCTCAATTAGCAGATTATGCTTAACTTAGGAATTGCTATCTGCTAGTAATCATAGCAACCTTTTGATATATGTGTACTGTATTCCCAGGTTTAGGGTGGCATTGCTAAGGTATGCAAGTGCTAGTATGGGGAGATGCACGCAGGGCCCAACATCTTGCCTCTCCAGGAGGCTTTGGATAATGGAGCCTGTGGGTGCGGGTGTTTCTGCCCCTGTTGGCCGCTGCTCTAGGGCAGAGGTTCCCAACTCCAGTCCTGGTGGGCCAAACACTGTTCGGGTTTTCATGCTGTCCCTAATGAATATGCATGAGATACATCTGCATACCATGGGGGCGGCACAGGCATCTTTTTTAGAGACAGCATGGAACCTGAATGGTGTTTGGCCCTCCAGGACTGCATTTGGGAGACTCTGTTCTAGGTAATGCACATGTTTATGGTGTCTGTGCTCTGTAGGGTAAAATATAGGCATTTGAGGCATATTTATGTTATCTGCAATAAAGGTTCCGTCTTTATTACCATGGTTTATTAGTGGGTAAAATATGGGGACTGGGTTGGCAGGAACCACAGCTGGGACTTGAACCTGTGATCTTCTGCTCCTGAACACACTGGCTGTGTGTACTGCACCACACTGTTGCCACAGGGACAGTTCATTCCCTGGGGATACCATGACTGCTTGTCAGACAGAGCCTGTCTTGCAGTGCACGGCACCCACCTAAACAGGGCTAGGCCACAGTCTGCAAGTTGTTACATGGACAGAAAAAAATCTTTCATCAACAGTTTCTCAGCTGTGTAAATTTTCCCAAGATCTGTTAAGTTTAAGAAGGTGGATGAGAAGGCTGGTGCCCTTAATAAGAAAATTTCCCTCTTGGATACACAACTTACCTCCCTTCATTCTGTCAGCATGTCATCCATAAAAGACATTTTAATTAGACACCTTAAACTGGAATCTCCTGAGAATATCTCTAGAAATAGGAATTTGAGAATATTAAATTTTCCTATTTATAATCTTTTTCCTCCAGAGGCTCTTTTGGGGGAAGTATTTTCATGAGGTTCTAAATTTTCTTGATGTCAATATTTTGCTTTCAAAATGTTATTATTTTCCCGTGATGAATCTCAGAGGGTTTTAATCATCTAGAAAGTAAACCTGAGTTTAATTTAACTGAGTTCCTGGAAGACTGTCAGGCTACCATTCTGTCTCCAGCTACCTTATTGGTTATAAAATGTCAGTATTGGTTATAAAATGTCAGCCACTGCCCCCTCCACCACCAGTACCCCTCCGCCACCATGCTGACATGCCCTTCTGCTGGTGGTGCTGGTGGTACGCAGTCTCAGGCCATCCAGTGTGCTGGTAGGCAGTTGCCTATGGTGCGGGGTCTGGGGTAGGGGTGCCTGCATAGATGTCCACGCTTCCCCCAGCACCACCTGCCAATGTTCTGTGCCCTTGGGGGTACCTGCTATCCCTGTGACACTGTGGGAAACACACTCGTGCCCATGTTGGGTCCTCTTCAGTTGCTGTCTGGCTGCTCTACTGTGGGCCAGATAGGCATCACCCTAGTCCGCATTGTGGCTCAGCTGTACCACAGCATGTGCCGCCTGCAGCCCTCTGTATCCCCTTTTCCAGAATCTGTCCAGTTGCCCGTTCCGACATGCCCACCCTGCTGTTGCAGAACATGTGCATGCCATAGGAAAGCTGTCCAGTAACAAGGGAAAACCCTGATCAGCGCTATTTCACTGTGGGATCATTCACCTTGTATGGGGACAGAGCATAGACCCTTCCAAAATTAATATCTTTTTTTTTGGAGCTTTCTCGGTAGTGTTTTTTGCTGTTTCCCATTAATATCACTATTGGCCAGCTTGGTTATGTTTTTTTTTAATATTTTGTTCAGGTCATTTTCAATGTTTATTTGCCCTTTTGTTCCGTGCACATTTATCACACTTATCACGTTTGTAGGTTTCTCAGACTTTGCTGTACATTGCTGACGTAAATGGTTTCTCTTCCCTTTAAATCTGCTCTAACGCCAGGGTTTCACTGGCGTTAGTTTTCAGACACGGAATCCACACTGTTAGTGTGCAGGGAGCCCCTCCCCTCCCACTCTCCACCCATTGACCCTCTCTCTCCGCCTCTGGGGAGCCTTCCTCCCCCCTCTGGGAGCCTTTCTCCACCCTCAGCGCTCGTTTGCGCCGCTGCACGCATTATCGCGCGATAAGGTACCTCTGCGCCCGATAAAGCACCATTATTGCACGATAAGATACCTTATCGCGCGATAACGTGTCAGTAGCGCAAATAGCGCCCATTAGTAAACATACCCTTAAATGAGACTAACCTGATAAGAAATTAAGAACCTGATATTCAAAGGATGTATGCTCCTAACTTTGAACGATAAACCATAAAAAAACATAAAACCATAAATTGGTCTCTTTGAAAATTTACTAGGGCTGAGTGCCTAAATATTTTTCTTAAAATTTCTCTATATTCCTAAATTTAGGAGCATAAAATGGGGGAGGATTTAGGAAAGAGAATAAAAGTTAGGAGCTCAGCACTAATTTCAGCACTAGGCACCTAAATTAGGCTCATAAATTTAGGAACATCAGTTTTAAGCTCCTAAATTAAGATTAATTTTTTTAGCTGAAAATATAGGGTCCTAAGTGTGGCTGAAAATAGGACACAAATTTAGGAAATAACTTCGGTGTCTAAATTTAGGAGCTCAGCCTTCTTTGAATATTGGGTTCTAAGTATTTACATGGATAACTCAAATAAAACGTTGCCCCCACATCCAGACCCCTAGCTTTAAGGGCTATGAAAGGCTTCCTACAAAGCTGTGTCACTCTTGAAACATCAGTAAATACTGACATTTTATAACCAATAAGGTAGCTGGAGACAGAATGGTAGCCTGACAGTCTTCCACGAACTCAGTTAAATTAAACTCAGGTTTACTTTCTAGATGATTAAAACCCTCTGAGATTCATCACGGGAAAATAATAACATTTTGAAAGCAAAATATTGACATCAAGAAAATTTAGAACCTCATGAAAATACTTCCCCCAAAAGAGCCTCTGGAGGAAAAAGATTATAAATAGGAAAATTTAATATTCTCAAATTCCTATTTCTAGAGATATTCTCAGGAGATTCCAGTTTAAGGTGTCTAATTAAAATGTCTTTTATGGATGACATGCTGACAGAATGAAGAGAGGTAAGTTGTGTATCCAAGAGGGAAATTTTCTTATTAAGGGCACCAACCTTCTCATCCACCTTCTTAAACTTAACAGATCTTGGGAAAATTTACACAGCTGAGAAACTGTTGATGAAAGATTTTTTTCTGTCCATGTAACAACTTGCCAGATATCCATCAAGGCACCTAGGGGTCAGATGTCTCCTGAACCAGGGCAGCAGATGGATCCCAAGCAACAGGATAATAAAGCTGAACTTAAGTTTCCTCTGAAGGAGAGCTCTGCACTATAGGTAAAGTGGGAAGAGTGGGAGGGTTAGAGCTGGTCCCTACTGAAAACACAGGTGGAGGTGGAGGGGTGCATTCAAGGGAGCTCAAAGATGCTTCTTTCGAAGGAGTGATAGGAGAAGCAGTTCCTGGAGATACTTGATCTTCCTTCGATTTCAGGTGTTTATCCATAGGGCCCCAAATTATAGCAGTAGTGGTAGCCTCTTGTTCTTCCTTTTACCCCCTTAGTGGCATCCCAGACAATCAAAAATTATCCAAGTGCTCCCCTGCTGCCACACTGGTGCTCAGAATGGGCTCCAAAGGGTTGTTACCTGCCCCTTCAAGCCTGCTCACAGATACATGCAGATGGTCTATATGCTGTGGCACAGTGAGGGCCTACTGATGACTTGTTCCTGCTCCTTGGTGAGGTGGTGTCTCCACAAGTCCCAAACCTCCTCCAGACATCAAGGCTGCTTTGTACAAGCTCTCCTGGAGAAAAATAGCAAAGGGGCATTCAAATCAGGGCATACTGATGATATCAGCAGGTGTCCTGGGCATGTCTGCTCCCACGTAAGGTAATGCCTCCGCAGGTCCCAAACCTCTTCTAGAAGATGAAGCTGTTCCCGTACAAGCTTGCCCCAGAAAGGTTGTAATTTTATAAAGGAGTTTTCATGCATAAAGGCCTTTTAATGTGTATTTTAATCATTTCTCTGAAGAGTCCCCTATTCCCATGTTTGTTCTCTATCTGTCTTAACAGATGGTAAGCTCTACGGAGAAGGGACTGTCTCTTATGTGAATGTGCACAGCACTATGTGTGCCTACTAGTGCTATATAAATGATAACTAGTAGTAGCAGTACAAGGGCATTAATAAAATTAGCCCAGGCGTTACGTGTGTAAATGTATGAGTGGAGACAAGAAGATGGCACTATTACACAGCCCGTGTGTAAGCATGTTCTGAAGTGGACTTTGGATAGAGTACAGGCAGAATCGTGATTTACATGCATATTTTATAAAATTTGCATGACTTTATGTGCTAATGTTTACTGCTACTCCCAAACAGGTATAAATATCTACGACAAGTCTAGTCACTCTTTCTGCCCTAATACTTTATAAAGACACATGAAAGCACATTTTAGAAATTACATCTAGGTGCAACCTGGGTAGTGCAGGTCCAATTATATGCAAAAAATGCCAGCCATGTGCATGTTTCAGCCCAATTTCAGAAACTTGCATATGCCCAAAATGTACAGTAGTGGCCACGGCCGCATAGATGTTCCCACCTGTTATTTTGCATGTAGAGACGTGCATCATCAGGCCGACCAGAAAACAAGTGTCAATTTGTTTTTATGGTTGTGAAAACTATTGGAGCTAGAGTATCTTCTCCTCTACTCCCTCCACACATTTTGGTGGCAGAAGGAGAGCTTTTCCGATGCCTATTCGTGCCCTAGAGAAGCAATAGACATGGATGTTACCGCTGATAGGTTTAGACATGCTCGCTGTTTCTGAAATCAGTTGTGCATGAGTATCTTGTCGGCAATGCCGCAGACATGCTTCTACCATGCCCCTGTGCGACATAGACACGCTTCCCCTGAAGAAGTCCATATACCCAGCTTTCTAAAATGGCTCCGGAGATGTCTTCATGATTTGCACGCCTACATGCCAGTTTTGAGAAATCCAAGTCATGGACAGGGCTTCTAAAATGTTTCTTTATAAAGTAGCCTGAAAATAGGTGGCTTATTTGTTAAGCACTCTAATAAAGAGGCTGCAGACTGTGCAGAATATCAGAATACAATTGCCAGGTTTTTACTGAGGAGGGAAGGGGAAGAAAACCGAGTGTGCTTGTCCATGATTAAGGAAATCACATTGGTTTCCCATTAGAGAAAGATGTCATTTTAAATTGTTTGCATTAGGTGGCCTCCTTCCTCTGTGGGGGCTTGAGGGCTATATGTGTGCAATTGATGACTTGCAATACTGATGGAAATTGGATCATGGTTTGCTGCCTTGCTGCACAGTCTGTGGGAAGCATCCAGCCTGCATCTAGGAACACCTCCAGAATGCCCCCAGTGAAGATGTGCAAAGATTGGCTTATATCCCAATGCGGAAACATGCACGTCATGGCCTTTCTAAAATCACATTTTGAATGAAAACATTGCTTCCATGTTTTTATGGTGCCACATTCACTTTTAAAATGCAAATAGGGTTTTTAAAATAGCTCCCATAACAAATAATGCAGTTCAGATTACTAGACAGGCAAGCGCACAGAGCAAATAATTTGCACTATGATGATTTCCAAACTCAGAGTTGAGACTAAAAACTGCATGTAAATTAGCTAAGCAAAGATCTCAAACGGATTTTTTTCAGAATTAATATGTCCCGTAATGTTTCACTGTTTATATGTTGGTCCCTGCAAGAAATAATTGTTCTATTTATCCCCTCCTTTTTGCATGAAATTATCTTATTTTGTTGTTGTATATATCTTAGGGCTATGTTTACTAAACTGCGCAAAAGGAGCAAGTGTGCCGTTAACACATGCTAACAGCACACTCGCACTATTAATGCCCACTAATGTGCCGTTAGCACGCATTAATGCCGCTTTAGTGCACGTTAACGGTCCCGGCAGCATAAAGCGCCCTATGGGTGGAGAGTAGGCGTCCATGGGGTGGAAAGTGGGGGTTAATGGGCAGGGAGTGGGTGGGAACAAGGCTTGCTGTCTTAACAACAGCATCTTAATGTCAGGAACCCTAACGCATATCAAAACTCAAGGAAAGGGTGTATTTTAAGGAGAGAGAGCCTACTTAAATGTCTGCAATCTGTTTCACAGACAGATGAGCCCAAGAGAGCGATAGTGGTATTCCATTAGCAGCAACAGCTTAGTGCCCAAGTATGAAAGGGCACTATGTTAATGGTGCAAATCGGGCAAAGGAGGGGGCATATAGGTCATGCAGTGGCGGACCAGGCAGTTGCCTAGGTGTCACATAAGATCATAAGACTTGCAAATATGCCAGACAGTGTCAGACCAAGGTCCATCATGTCCAGTATCCTGTGTCCAACAGTGGCCAATTTAAGTCACAGGTACCTAGCAGTTTCCACAAAAGACCCACAGGACCCACAGTGCATGTCTCAGACAAACAGGGGATATTCTGAGCCCCTCATTAGTAATGGCTTATGGACTCTTCCCCAGGAACCTGTCCAAACATTTCTGAAACCCAACTACACTATTAGCCTTTACAAAACCCTCCGGAAATGAATTCCAGAGTTTGAATACGCGTTGACTGAGAAACCATTCACTCCCAGTCAGGGCCGGCCCGTCCATTGAGCAAGAATGTTTTTTGCACAGGGCCCCGTGTTTCAGGGGGCCCCGCGCAAAGAACATTCTGCTTTTCTGAAAATTACATAAAAAAAAAAAAAGCTGGCTCTCTGGCTGCTGCTGCTGCAGCCGCCGCCGCGGCAGAGTGCAGTGTCCCGCGGGGCCCCCTCTGCGCCGGCTGAGCCCTCTGCCCGGCTTTCAGATTCGCGAAGGGAGAGTGTCTCTCCCTCGCATCTCTGTTAAGCCCGCAGGGGCTAATGGGAAATTTCCCATCAGCCCCTTTAGATGTGAGGGGTTGATGGGAAATTTCCCATTAGCCCCTGTGGGCTTAACAGAGACACGAGGGAGAGACACTCTCCCTTCGCGAATCTGTAAGCCGGGCAGAGGGCTCAGCCGGCGCAGAGGGGGCCCCGCGGGACACTGCACTCTGCCGCGGCGGCGGCGGCAGCAGCCAGAGAGCCAGCTTTTGTTTTTTGGACTGCTAATGGGCTGGGGGGGGCTGTTTGGACTGCTAATGGGTTGGGGGGGCTGTTTGGACTGCTAATGGGTTGGGGGGGTTGTTAGGACTGCTAATGGGCTGGGGGGGCTGTTTGGACTGCTAATGGGTTGGGGGGGCTGTTTGGACTTCTAATGGGTTTGGGGGGTGGGGGTTGTTTAGGACTGCTAATGGGCTGGGGGGGGGTTAGGACTGCTAATGGGCTGTGGACTGATGGGGGGGCTGTCTGGAAATGGGGTGATGGGGGGGTTAGAACTGCTAATGGGCTATGGGGGGTGGTTAGGACTGATAATGGGCTGGGGGGGGCTAGGACAGGAAATGGGCTGATGGGGAGGGGTTAGGACTTGAGGTGGGCTGATGTGGTTAGGACTGGTAATGGGCTGTGGGCTGATGGGGGGGGTTAGGACTGGCAATGGGCTGATGGGGTTAAGACTGGCAATGGGCTGATGGGGTTAAGACTGGAAGTGGGCTGATGGGGGGGGGTTAGGACTGGTAATGGGTTATAGGGGGGGCTTAAACTGAAAATGGGGTGATGGGGTTAGGACTGGAAGTGGGTTGATGGGGGGCTAGGACTGGTAATGGGTTGGGGGGTTGCTATGACTGGAAATGGGCTGAGTGGAAGGGGAGGCTTGAACTGCAAATAGCTGATGGGGAGGGAGCTTGGAATGGAAATGGGCTGTGAGGGAAGGGAGCTAGGGCTGAAAATGGGCTGATGGAGCAGCTAGGATAGGACTGGAAATGGGCTGTTGAGGGGAGCTAAGATTGGAAATGGGCTGTGGTGGGGGCTTGAATTGAAATGGACTCATGGAGGGGCTAGAACTGAAAGTAGGCTCATGGGGGGCTTGGACTGGAATTGGACTGAGTGGAGGGGAGCTATGATTTGACATGGGTTGATGATGGGGCTAGGAAATGACTAGAAGTGGGCTGATGGGGGGGCTAGGCTTGGAAATGAGCTGATGAAGGGACTCAGACTGAAAATGGATGGGGGAGCTAGGACTGGAAATGGGTTGATGGTGGGCTAGGACTGGAAATGGGCTGATGCAGGGACTAGAAGGGAATGGATGCTGGGTGAGACTGGAACTAGAAGGGAGCTGATGTTGGGGGAGGATTAGAATGGGATGGGGCTGGGAGAGTAAAATGGAGAGGGGAAAAATATTTTGTGTGGGAGGGATGAAAAATCTACAATTGGCCTGGTATTGGGAGAGTAAGTGGGGATTGAAGATGGAGGGGTAAAATTTGTGTGGATGAAATAGGAATGAGGAAAGAGCAAAAGGAGAAAGATTAGTATGTCAAAGCAGATGTAGAGAGAGAGAATGGAAAAAAAAAACTAGAAGAGAGAAGAAAGAACAAATGGACAGCAGACGATGGACAGTTAGCAGAAAACATGAAGAAACCAGAAGAAAGTGGCTGGAGCAATTGCAACTGAAAAAAAATGCACAAAAGGTAGAAATATCTCTTTTTTTTAAATTTATTAACTGGAATATGAAACCTCTGGGAAATGTGCATCATTAACGTCTGTGCTTTGTTTGGTACAAGAGGAAATTAATTTATAGTTTTATTTCTACAGTGTTGTTGTACATTCCAAGTTTGGCTTTTGGGGTTCCCAGTTTAATTATTGCCTTCCTGTTTCTAAATTGTGATTCCTTGTTTGGTGATGGTCTATGTTCTGCATGTGTAACTGAGCTGAGGTATTCTGTTTATGTAATTCCTATTTGACATTGCCACTTGTTCTCTTTCCCCAGTATTCTCTGAAATGTATTGGTTTAATATTTGCAGTGTTGCCTTTTGATAGTTAGAGTATGGTGCTTTGTGAGTCCTGGTAATGCTGTCAGGATACGACGGGTTTGCTATGGGTTCTAAATGGGCAGCGTTTGTAGTAGTTTCTAATGTGCCTGGCGGTTGGCACTGGATTATAGTAATGTAGAAATCTTTTAGTCTTTCTTTATCCATACACTCATTAAGAGACATGTTTACTAAAAGTTAGTGTATGGTAACATTATGCAAATATTTATGCAAATAAGGCCACTTATGCAAATGAGGCCCCGCACCGAGTCTCCGCACATGGCCCTGCACCCCCCTTGGGCCGCCCCTGCTCCCAGTAGTCCTCAATGGCTCACACTGTAGCATGTGCCCTAGTCCTACTACATTTTGATGGTGTAAACAATCAATCTACGTTTACCACAGTGTGGTTTGAGATAAAAGCCAAGGTGCAGTCCAATCATAGCAAGCTCAAAGTCCTAAACCTCAAAAACACTGACTTCAGTAAAATGGCCAAGTACCTGAAGGAGGAGTTGGCAGGGTGGGAGGGGATAAGGGAAGTGGAATTGGAATGGGCTAAACTAAAGGTGGCAATAAAAGGGGCAACAGATAAATATGTAAGGAAAGTAAATAAAAACAAGAGGAGAAGGAAAACTATTTGGTTGTCCAAAGAAGTGGCTGCTCAAATAAAGGCAAAAAACACAGCTTTCACAAAATTCAAAAGCTTGCAAACAGAGGAACACAGAAAGGAATACAGGATAAAACTCAAAGAGACAAAAACAGAAATAAGGAAAGCAAAATCCAATGCAGAGGAAAAGATGGCTAAAGATGTGAAGTGTGGCGACAAAACTTCCTTCAGGTATATTCGGGAGAGGAGGAAAATCAGAGATGGAATTGCAGGACTCAGAAGTGCTGGGAATGGACTCGTGGAAAGTGACATTGAAAAAGCAAAATTGCTAAATGAATACTTCTGCTTTGTTTTTACTAAAGAAAATCCTGGAGACGGACCACCTGTGACTCCCAAATATAAAAATGGGAATGAAGTAAACACCACACCATTCACAGAAAATGATTTGTTAGAACAACTTGCAAAACTAAAAGTGGACAAGGCCATGGGACCGGATGGGATACATCCCAGGATACTGAAAGAGCTCAGAGAGGTTCTTGCAAGGCCGTTAAAGGATGTTTTCAACAGATCCTTGGAAACAGGAGAAGTTCCTCAGGACTGGAGAAGGGCTGATGTGGTACCTCTTCACAAAAGTGGTGACAGGGAAGAAGTGACAAAGTGGCGAAGTGACAAAGTGGCGAAGCTAAAAAGTCATGGGATAGGAGGCAGTGTACTATTGTGGATCGGGAACTGGTTAAAAGATAGAAAGCAGAGGGTAGGGCTAAATGGCCAATATTCCCAATGGAAAAAGGTGAATAGTGGAGTACCCCAGGGATCTGTACTGGGTCCGCTACTTTTTGACATATTCATAAATGACCTGGAAAAGGGAATAACTAGTGAGGTAATCAAATTTGCAGATGACACAAAACTGTTTAAAGTTGTTAAAACCCAAGAGGATTGTGGAAAACTGCAGGAGGATCTGGATAAATTGGAAGACTGGGCATCCAAATGGCAGATGAAATTTAATGTGGACAAGTGCAAAGTTATGCACCTAGGAAAGAACAACCCACACTATAGTTACAAGATGCAAGGCTCCACATTAGAAACCACCACCCAGGAAAAAGATTTAGGAGTCATCGTGGATAACATGTTAAAACCCTCCGCCCAGTGTGCAGCGGCGGCCAAGAAAGCAAATAGAATGCTAGGTATCATAAGGAAAGGGATGGAGAATAAAACAAAGGATATTATATTGCCTCTGTATCGCTCCATGGTACGACCGCACCTTGAATATTGTGTGCAATTCTGGTCACCGTATCTTAAAAAGGACATAGAGTTATTAGAAAAAGTACAGAGAAGAGCCACCAAATTGGTGAAGGGGATGGAAGGCTACTCCTATGAAGAGAGGCTAAAAAGGTTAGGGCTCTTTAACCTAGAAAAGAGGCGGCTGAGGGGAGATATGATAGAGGTGTATAAATTAATGAATGGAGTGGAACGGATAAACGTGGATAAATTGTTTACGCTATCAGAATATAGAAGGACTAGGGGGCATGTAATGAAGCTACAGGGTAAACTATTTAAGACAAATAGGAGAAAATATTTCTTCTCTCAACGTGTAATCAAACTCTGGAATCTGTTACCGGAGGATGTAGTAAGGGCTGTTAGTATAGCTGGGTTTAAAAAAGGTTTGGACAAGTTCCTGGAGGAAAGGTCCATAAACCACTATTAAAAAGGGACCCAGGATATCAATGCTTGGCCTAGTACAAGCACTGCAGAACCTGTGTCTTTTGGGGAAACTGCTAGGTACGTATGACCTAGATTGGCCACTGTTGGAAACAGGATACTGGGCTTGATGGACCTCGGTCTGACCCAGTATGGCATTTCTTATGTTCTTATGTTCTTATGACAAACTACAGGCCCATGAGAATTACCTCAGTGGTGGGAAAAATAATGGAGGCGCTCCCGAAAGAGCGAATAGTGGACTTTCTCAAAACCAGCAGGTTGCATGATCTGAGGCAACATGGTTTTAGCAAAGGATGATCTTGCCAAACAAATCTCATTGAGTTCTTTGACTGGGTGACCAGAGAACTAGATCAGGGGCATGCGATGGATGTCATCTACATGGATTTCAGCAAAACCTTTGATACTGTTCCTCATAGGAGGCTTATCAATAGTAATTTGGGGATGGGTCCCAAGGTGGTGAACTGGATCAGAAATTGTTGACTGACAGACGACAGAAGGTGATGGTAAATAGAGCTCACTCGGATGACAGGAGGGTGATTAGCGGGGTGCCCTAGGGTCCGGTCCTGGCACTGTTCAATGTATTTGTGAGTGATATTGCTGAAGGACTGAATGGGAAAGTCTGTCTTTTTGCAGATGACATGAAAATTTGCAACAGAGTGGACTCCCCTGAGGGAGTAGATAACATGAGGAAAGATCTACAAAAGCTGGAAGAATGGTCTAATGCTTGGCAATTAAGATTTAATGCGAAGAAGAGCAGTGTCATGCACATGGGAAGCAGAAATCCAAGGGAAATGTAAGCGATAGGGGGCAAGAGGTTGGTGTGCACGGACCAGGAGAAGGACCTTAGTGTGATTATTTCTGAGGATCTCAAGGTGGCAAAACAGTGCAACAAGGCAATGGCAAAAGCCAGGAGGATGTTGGGCTGCATACAAAGAGGAATTTCCAGCAGAAAGGAAGAGGTACTAATGCCACTGTATAAGTCACTGGTGAGGCCTCACTTGGAATACTTAATTCAGTTTTGGAGACCATATCTTGATGTAAAAAGACTGGAAACTGTTCAGAGGAAGGTGACCAAAATGATTTCGAGCCTGCATCAGAAGCCTTATGAGAAGAGACTTGAAGACCTAAATATGTACACTCTGGAGGAAATGAGGGATAGGCGAGATATTATTCAGACCTTTAAATACTTAAAGAGAAATGATGAACAAACAAACCTCTTCCAAAGATGGGGAAGCTGTAAAACTAGAGGGCATCACATGAAGCTGCAAGAGGGCAAATTGAAAGGCAATGTCAGGAAATACTTTTTCACTGAAAGGGTGATGGATGCTTGGAATACCCTCCTGATGGAAGTGGTGGGGGCAAATATAGTGACATAATTCAAAATGGCATAGGACAGACACAGTGGATCCTTTTACAACAACAGGATAAAAACAAATATAAACTTAACTATCTAAACATAGAAACATAGAAATATGACAACAGAAAAAGACCACATGGCCTATCTAGTCTGTCCTTCCATAACAACTACAACAGTCCCCTTTTTACCTTTAGAGATCCTCTGTGTTTGTCCCATGCTTTTTTGAATTCAGTTACTGTCCTCATCTCTGCCACCTCCATTGTGAGACTATTCCACGGATCCACTACTCTTTCCGTAAATAAATATTCACACATATCACTCCTGAATCTATCTCCCTTCACCCTCATCCCATGTCCCCTCGTAGCAGAACTTGCTTTCAATTGAAAGAGGCTCTCTCCCTGAACATTTATGCCACGGAGGTATTTAAACATCTCAATCATATCACCTCTATCCCGCCTTTCCTCTAAGGTGTACATATTAAGATACTTCAGTCTGTCCTCATATGCTTTATAATGAAGACCACTAATCATTTTAGTAGCCACCCTCTGCACCAACTCCATCCTGTTCACATCCTTTTGAAGGTACGGTCTCCAGAATTGCGCACTATACTCCAAATGAGGTCGCACCAAAGACTTATACAGAGGCATTATCACCTCCTTTTTTCTGCTAGCCATTCCTCTCCGTATGCACCCAAGCATCCTTCTAGCTTTTGCCGTCGCCTTTTCTACCTGTTTAGCTACTTTAAGATCATCAGACACAACCATGCCTAGGTCCCGCTCTTCTTTAGTGGACAAAAGTACTTCACCCCCTATACTGTATTGCTCCCTTGGATTGCTGCAGCCCAAATGCATGACCTTACATTTTTTAACATTAAATACCAGCTGCCAAATTCTAGACCATTCTTCAAGCTTAGCTAGATCCCTCCTCATATTATCTACCCCTTCCTGGGTGTCTACTCTATTGCAGATTTTGGTATCATCCGCAAAGAGGCCAACCTTACCTGAAAGCCCTTCCGCTATATCACTAACAAAGATGTTAAAAAGAATCGGACCAAGGACAGATCCCTTGGGCACACCACTGATAACATCCTTCTCCTCAGAGTGAGCTCCATTTACTTGTACTCTTTGTAGCCTCCCACCCAACCAATTTCTAACCCAAGCAGTAACTTTAGGGTCCATCCCTAGGGTGCTTAGTTTGTTTATAAGTCGCCTGTGAGGAACAGTGTCAAAGGCTTTACTGAAATCTAAATACACCACATCTAGGGCTCTCCCTCGGTCCAACTCCCTGGTCACCCAGTCAAAGAAATCAATCAGATTTGTCTGACAAGACCTGCCTCTGGTGAATCCATGCTGCCTCGGATCCTGTAATCCGCTGGACTCCAGAAACCTCACTATTTTCTCTTTCAGCAGCGTTTCCAATAATTTACTCACCACCGAAGTTAAACTAACCGGCCTGTAGTTTTCAACCACATCCTTACTTCCACTTTTGTGTAAAGGCACCACATGAGCCTCTCTCCAGTCCTTTGGCACCACTCCTGACTCCAACGAGGCATTGAAAAGCTCAGTCATTGGAGTTGCTAGAATGTCCCCAAGTTCCCTCATTATTCTAGGGTGTATCCCATCCAGTTCCATCGCTTTGTCTACTTTAAGTTGAGCTAGTTTCTCACGAACACAGTCTTCTGAAAATTGTTCAATATGTCCCTCGCTTCTGTTCCTATTTGTGGGTGTTTTCTGAGGTCCTGCTCCTGGTTCTTCATCTGTGAACACAGAACAAAAATATTTGTTAAGCAATTCCACTTTATCCTTATCAGCTTCTACATATTCCCCCCCTGCAACCTTGAGTCTGACAATACCACTTTTGCCCTTCCTCTTCTCACTAATATATTTGAAATATGTCTTATCCCCCCATTTTATTACATTGACTATTTCCTCCTCCTTTTGAATCTTTGCCTTCTTGACTACTTTGCTAGCTTCTCTAAGTTTTTCCAAATACAGATGCCTGTCTTCCTCTCTCTGTGATCTCTTGTATTTCATGAAGGCCTCCCTCTTTTTCTTCACTTTTTCAGCTACTTCCTTCAAAAACCATAGCAGTCTCCTTTTCCTTTTATTTACCATTTTAACAAAAAGGTTGGTTGCTCTTAAAATATTTCCTTTCAGTTTTGCCCACTGTTTTTCTACATTCCCCAGCTGTTCCCATCCCACTAACGACTCCCTGAGGTATTGGCCCATCTTCGCAAAGTTATTCTTCCTAAAGTCTAAGATCCTCACCTTGGAATGGATTCTAACAGCCCTAGTCCTAATACTGAACCACACCCTCTGGTGATCACTGGATGCAAAATGATCTCCCACTCAGGGGCGGCCCAAGGGGGGTGCGGGGCCATGTGCGGAGATTTGGTGCGGGCCTCATTTGCATAAGTGGCCTTATTTGCATAAATATTTGCATAATGTTACCATACACTAACATGTCTCTTAATGAGTGTATGGATAAAGAAAGACTAAAAGATTTCTACATTACTATAATCCAGTGCCAACCGCCAGGCACATTAGGAACTACTACAAACGCTGCCCATTTAGAACCCATAGCAAACCCGCCGTATCCTGACAGCATTACCAGGACTCACAAAGCACCATACCCTACCTATCAAAAGGCAACACTGCAAATATTAAACCAATACATTTCAGAGAATACTGGGGAAAGAGAACAAGTGGCAATGTCAAATAGGAATTACATAAATAGAATACCTCAGCTCAGTTACACATGCAGAACATAGACCATCACCAAACAAGGAATCACAATTTAGAAACAGGAAGGCAATAATTAAACTGGGAACCCCAAAAGCCAAACTTGGAATGTACAACAACACCGTAGAAATAAAACTATAAATTAATTTTCTCTTGTACCAAACAAAGCGCAGACGTTAATGATGCACATTTCCCAGAGCTTTCATATTCTAGTTAATAAATTCAAAATAAAGAGATATCTTTCTACCTTTTGTGCATTTTTTTCAGTTGCAATTGCTCCAGCCACTTTCTTCTGGTTTCTTCATGTTTTCTGCTAACTGTCCATCGTCTGCTGTCCATTTGTTCTTTCTTCTCTCTTCTACTTTTTTTTTTCCATTCTCTCTCTCTACATCTGCTTTAACATACTAATCTTTCTCCTTTTGCTCTTTCCTCATTCCTATTTCATCCACACAAATTTTACCCCTCCATCTTCAATCCCCACGTACTCTCCCAATACCCGGCCAATTGTAGATTTTTCATCCCTCCCACACAAAATATTTTTCCCCTATCCATTTTACTCTCCCAGCCCCATCCCATTCTAATCCTCCCCCAACATCAGCTCCCTTCTAGTTCCAGTCTCACCCAGCATCCATTCCCTTCTAATCCCTGCATCAGCCCATTTCCAGTCCTAGCCCCCCATCAACCCATTTCCAGTCCTAGCTCCCCCATCCATTTTCATTCTGAGTCCCTTCATCAGCTCATTTCCAATCCTAGCCCCCATCTGCCCATTTCTAGTCATTTCCTAGCCCCACCATCAGCCCATGTCAAATCCTAGCTCCCCTCCACTCAGCCCAATTCCAGTCCAAGCCCCCCATGAGCCTACTTCCAGTTCTAGCCCCTCCATGAGTCCATTTCAATTCAACCCCCACCACAGCCCATTTCCAATATTAGCTCCCCCCAACAGCCCATTTCCAGTCCTATCCTAGCTGCTCCATCAGCCCATTTTCAGTCCTAGCTCCCTTCCCTCACAGTCCATTTCCATTCCAAGCTCCCTCCCCATCAGCTATTTGCAGTTCAAGCCTCCCCTTCCACTCAGCCCATTTCCAGTCATAGCAACCCCCCAACCCATTACCAGTCCTAGCCCCCCATCAACCCAATTCCAGTCCTAACCCCCATCACCTCATTTTCAGTTTAAGCCCCCCTATAACCCATTATCAGTCCTAACCCCCCATCAGCCCACTTCCAGTCTTAACCCCATCAGCCCATTTCCAGTCAGCCCCCCATAGCTCATTGCCAGTCCTAACCCCCCCCATCAGCCCACAGCCCATTACCAGTCCTAACCACATCAGCCCACCTCAAGTCCTAACCCCTCCCCATCGCCCCCCATAGCCCATTATCAGTCCTAACCCCCATAGCCCATTAGCAGTCCTAACCCCCATCACCTCATTTCCAGACAGCCCCCATCAGCCCACAGCCCATTACCAGTCTTAACCCCCCCATAGCCCATTACCAGTCCTAACCCCCCCAACAGCCCACAGCCCATTACCAGTCCTAACCCCTCCCCATCAGCCCATTTCCTGTCCTAGCCCCCCCCATAGCCCATTACCAGTCCTAACCACCCCCATAGCCCATCACCCCATTTCCAGATAGCCCCCATCAGCCCACAGCCCATTACCAGTCTTAACACCCTCGCTCTAGCCCATTACCGGTCCTAACCCCCCCCCCCCAACAGACCACAGCACATTACCCGTCCTAACCCCTCCCCTACCTCCCATTTCCTGTCCTAGTCCCCCCCCATAGCACATTATCAGTACTAACCCCCCATAGCCCATTACCAGTCCTAACCCCCCCCCATAGCCCATCACCCCATTTCCAGACAGCCCCCATCAGCCCACAGCCCATTACCAGTCTTAACACCCTCCCTATAGTCCATTACCAGTCCTAACCCCTCCCCATCAGCCCATTTCCTGTCCTAGCCCCCCCCCCCATAACCCATTATCAGTCCTAACCCCCCCATAGCACATTACCAGTCCTAACCCCCCATTGCCCCATTTCCAGACAGCCCCCAGCCCTTTGCCAGTCTTAACCCCCCCCCCCCCGCGCCCATGACCGGACCTAACCCCCCACCCCACCCCACCCCACACACACACACACACACCGGCTTATGGCAAAATTTTAAAATAAAAAGATGGCTCTGGCTGCTGCCGTTGCCGCTACCACCGCGGCAGCGGCAGAATGGAGTGTCCCGCGGGGCCTCCTCTGCTCGTTGAGCCCCTCTGCAAGGGCTTTCAGATTCGCGAAGGGAGAGTGTCTCCCTCGCGTCTCTGTTAAGCCCGCAGGGGCTAATGGGAAATTTCCCATCAGCCCCTCGCGTCTAAAGTGGCAGATGGGAAATTTCCCATTAGCCCCTGCCGGCTTAACAGAGACGCAAGGGAGACACTCTCCCTTCACGAATCTGAAAGCCTTTGCAGAGGGGCTCAACGAGCAGAGGAGGCCCCACGGGACACTCCATTCTGCCGCTGCCGCGGTGGTAGCAGCAGCGGCAGCAGCCAGAGCCAGCTTTTTTTTTTTTTTTAATGAAATTTTAAAAAAAGCAGAATGTTCTTTGCGCGGGGCCCCCTGAAACGCGGGGCCCTGTGCAAAAAACATTCTTGCTCAATGGACGGGCCGGCCCTGCTCCCACTACAACATCAGAAACACTTTCACCATTGGTAAGCACCAAGTCCAGTATGGCCCCTTCACGTGTGGGGTATGTTACCAATTGCCTGAATAGTTCTCCCTGTAGAGAATCCAGGATCTCCTTACTTCTAGATGATACTGCAGCAGGAATGTGCCAATCAACATCTGGCATATTGAAATCTCCTATCAGTAGCACTTCCCCTTTCCTAGCAATGCTGCGTATGTCTTCAATTAACTCTCTGTCCACCTCTTCCTCTTGTGAGGGAGGTCTGTATATCAAACCAATGCAAATAGATTTCTCTTTCCCTCTTTCTAGTTTAACCCACCTGTTAACACCACCTGTGCACTTAGCTGCTTCACCCTCTGTCCCAGAGCCATGAAGTCACTTTTGATACGTTCTGAGGTACACCTGGCAGTATCATTTGTTCCAACATTGATTAGCAACATTGGGTAATAGTCAGTGGGCTTGATAAGTCTCGGCAAACTCTCCGTAACATCTTGGATTTGGGCAGACAGCATACCTCTCTGGACATCAAGTCTGGTCGGCAGATGGACGCCTCAGTACCCCTCAGAAGAGAGTCTCCAACCACCACTACCCTTCGTTTCCTTGTGGTTACTGTTTCTGCAACTTTGGGGTACTTGAGCTCTGATTCTTCCCTTTCTAGGGATGATTTCACCTCCTCCACTTCCAGGGCTGCATAATGGTTCTTCATTTCAAGGGCTGGAGAAGTTGGATTGGTGATTTTGCAGGCCCTGGTGACTTGTGTCCAACTATCGATATTCTGTTGGCACCCATCTTCTCCTCTGCTGGAGAGCTTGGTTGCTGCAAGAAGCATCTCATCAATGTACTTCTCACTGTCTTGAATGCTCCTCAGCCTCGCCACCTCCTCTCTGAGTTCCTCCACTTGTTTCCTCAGAGCTTCAGCATGCAGGCACCCTGCACATGGAACCGGTCCTTCAACTGGCATTAGGACCTCTGTCTGGACCGGGACAGAAGCTGTAATGGGGGCAACAGCTTTAGCGATACGATTTTTCCCAGCCATTGTTCTGTTCGTGGAGCTTAGGTATCTATTAAAGCAAAAGAGAGAGATCTACCAAGTACCAGACGGTTTCCCAGCTGTCCTTTCAGAGAAAAAGTAGTTAAATCTCCTTAATTATTTTCAAAATGTGCTGGTCCAATTCTCTGTGCTTTGTCAAATGGGGAGGTGCCCTTTAAAGTAAGACTACTCGCTAGGGGTGGGTGGGAGTCGGGGTGGGTAGGGAGGGAACTAACACCTGATTAGGTGTTAGCAGTTCCCAAAGCTGAGGAGGTTACTGGAGTTCAACCACCTACTGTGCTCAAGGAAAGTCCCACTAAAGCACCAAAAAAAGTAACCTTGCTTTAAAAATGTACAAAAAACCCTTTTAAGAGCTCCCAGTCAGAGAGCTAACAACTTAATATAATAAAACAAACCCTTAAATCCTTACTGTTGGTTGATCTGGAGAGCTTCTGTAGGAAAGCCTCAACAATTCTCAACAAACAAGGGTATCCTACACGGAGCAGTGGGTTCACCTGTAAACAAAGACATAGGAAGGGGTGACCTGCACAGAGCAGCAAGTGCACCTACTCTTGTCATCTTACTGGGCAGACTAGATGAACCATACTGGTCTTTATCTGCCATCATTTACTATGTTACTATGCTACCCAATCCACTCCAGGCAATTTTTTCTAGACCTCTAACATAATATCCCTCAGCCGTATCTTCCCCAGGTTGCAGAGACATAACATTGGCAGTTGGTGATGGGGTCCTCAGAGTAGGCAGATGGTTGTGTGGGGATGAGTGGCCATCCATATGGTATTGTAAACCTCTCTGATGCCTTGGCCTGAGCGGTATATCAAATGATTAAACATAAACATAACCATCTATGCATCCACCCCTCCACCTCCAGACCCTGCACCCTAGGCATCCACCAACCCACATGTTGGCTGGCCTAGGATTGCACACCACCAACACTGACAGCACATGGGCATGTCAGCATGGCGTGGGGGGTGTTGGCAGAGGGGGAAGCATCACCCTCCTGCAGCAGACAAGGCCATGCCATGATCTAGTGTGCCATGCTCAGTGCAACATGTGCCAAGGACTGTCTGATGGGAAGCATGTCATCCCCAGAGACTGTTCTAACCATGTAGCAATACTGTGGTGCACTACACACAGCTGGTGTGTATATAAGCAGACGGATACAAATTTGGGTCCTTCCTGTGGATCATGTCAGTATGTGTCCCTGTGGCTAAAATTTATCCCACAGTGCAGGTACAACACCAACTTGCGCAACCTCCAATTAATTGGCGAACAAGGGTACTAATACCCACATAGACAGGCTCCACTATCCTCAGCTGAATGGAGAGTCAGGTTGACACTGGCACACTGAGCAGCCAATAACATCAGAGTACACTACTAGCTCCTGCACAATGAACACACCTTAACAATGCCTGAGTTGAGATTGGGACTATAGTGGCAGGCAGGAATGCCAACCATCTCCATTTTTGCACAGTGCATTGGTATGAGTGTGTGGTATGTATATGCCTAGCCATTATTTTGTGGCTTTCTACACCTCACTGAACCTCACAGTGCCTAAGCTGTCAATGTGTATGATGAGGAGCAAAGTAATGTGGGTATTTATTTATTTATTTATTTATTTAACATGTTTTGTATACCGCCTTTTCCTTCAATCAAAGCGGTTCACAATACAGTACAGAGTCATACAAAGGCAGGGAAGACATGCACCACCTTATCATTACATCAAAGTGGTTGGAAATAAGATTACAAAACATAGGGAATGACAATACATGTAGTACAATACAATAAACATACATAGTCATACCTTCAAACAGAATAACCAACTATATAGCAAGGAACAGATGATTCTTTTGTCTCTCACTGTCCAGCGCCCTGCAGGTCCGCGCCCAAGGGCCGCGCCCAAGGGCCCTCTGGCGAGGCCCTGAGGCGCGGGCCCGCAAGGCGCGGGCGCGTCCCCCGCAGTGGCGGTTTAAACAGTTCTACACTCGCGATCCCGGTAGCAGGGGGAGGGAGCATTCACAGACATCTGCTTTCAATGGCTTCTGCTCTCCTGACACTGTGCACGCCCCCGCAGTGGCGGTTTAAACAGTTCTACACTCGCGATCCCGGTAGCAGAGGGAGGGAGCATTCACAGACATCTGCTTTCAATGGCTTCTGCTCTCCTGACACTGTGCGCGCCCCCGCAGTGGCGGTTTAAACAGTTCTACACTCGCGATCCCGGTAGCAGGGGGAGGGAGCATTCACAGACATCTGCTTTCAATGGCTTCTGCTCTCCTGACACTGTGCGCGCCCCCGCAGTGGCGGTTTAAACAGTTCTACACTCGCGATCCCGGTAGCAGGGGGAGGGAGCATTCACAGACATCTGCTTTCAATGGCTTCTGCTATCCTGACAATTTGCGCTCCCCCGCAGTGGCGGTTTAAACAGTTCTACACTCGCGATCCCGGTAGCAGGGGGAGGGAGCATTCACAGACATCTGCTTTCAATGGCTTCTGCTCTCCTGACACTGTGCGCGCCCCCGCAGTGGCGGTTTAAACAGTTCTACACTCGCGATCCCGGTAGCAGGGGGAGGGAGCATTCACAGACATCTGCTTTCAATGACCAGGATATGTCGGCATCGGGGTAGGGCAATAGCTGGAATGTCATAGCACCCGACTACCACCTGCATGGACCAGGTGGCCACAGCTTGTCATGCTGCGATGGCACTCTCACTCTGTCCGAGCAGTGACCATGGCACAGCTATGTATCCACGTAGTGCTATATAGCAGTTGATTCTAATAATGTGGGTGTACTGCTGGTCCAGGGGCCTGCCGAGCCAACAGCTGAGTGTCCATGGTTGCTCTGTGCACATGCAATGCGTACTGACCAGCAGATTGTCTGTAGGTGGTATGTGCAAAGGTGGGAAACCCAGTAGTGGGCAGCAGGTGCAGTCAGTCTGTGCTTGCTGTGGGTGAATGTTAGACCTAGGTGATTGGGACATGAGGTATGCCAGGCCTACTCCCAGTGGTATAGGTGGGGCCAGCAGGACCCTAGCAACAACCCCTTGCAAGTCTAGATGCACTCCACTCTCCCCAGTATCTGGTCATCATTCCATCAGCATTGTAATGCTGGGTATTGACATGCATTGTTTTAAATGGGTGCTTGGCCAACAGGGCCAGAGGTGACTGACATATTACACCACAGACAATACTTGCCATACACTCAGAATCTGTAGCACAGGCTATCTCTAGCACTGCATGTACTGGGGACCTGGTACTTGGCGTCCATCCTCACCCTCAGGGTGACCACAGAAACTGCTCAGTAGCACAGTTTGTAGCTGCTCTGCGCTTGTATCACACACTGCCCGTGTCTCTTACTGAGCTGAGGTGATGGATACGTGCATTCTCCATTCGGTGATCAGCTGTAGATTGCTGTTCTGCATGTGCACTGCATCATGGGTACTGGTGAGGCTACCCTATACTGGCACACACAGCAGACATTTTAGGCAGTGACCTGCAGTCTCTTTGTATCCAGCCATTGCTATACAGAGAGGTGCAGAGGTGTAACCTACTGGTTAGTGCAAAGTCTCTGTAAGCAGGAGACATGGGTTTGATTCCTGCCTGTTCTTTTTGTGACTGTGCTACTCAGATCATTTTCATGCCTGTAACAATCAGGGCTCTGCAGATCGGTGCTTCCAGCCCATACCACCCTCTCCTTAGCCGCCATCCGTCCTTCAGTCCATCTATCTGCCTCTGTCAGCTGTGTACAGTCCTGTCTTCATGTGCAGGCTGCTACTCCATGACCTACACTGGTACCCTTTTCCACATTATGCTCTTCATGCTTGCCTCTCCTGTGCTTGATCTGTACATAACCACTACTACTCTGTCCTCCTGTCACTGCAAACATCCTGCCACTTCAGCCTCCGCTGGGGGACACGTCTTCCATATCCTATGCCACACACTGTCATTGCAGCACTTTACATTGGCACCACCATGTGCATCGGTGCAACTGCCTCCCAAATGCTTGTCCACTTTACTGGCTGCCATATAAGGTGCCCCCCAATATGGCTCCATCAACTCCCACCTGTCCTTCCTTCCATCACATCTACATTGACATTCCTTGGTGCTCTATCCAGCATTTGGGTTACAGCCTTTTACCTGCCTTAAGGTACATGCTTTCCACCTTAGGGCACCATGTCTCTCCCTAGAACGCTGTGTCTCTCCTTAGAACGCCATGTCTCATGTTAGGGCACCTCTCATGTTAGGACACCTCATCACATCTTAAGACACCTTATCTCTCCTTAGGATGTCTTGTCACCTTACCGCACTTGGTCCTGTTAGCTCACGTTAAATGGCCCAAGGCACCCTAATGCCGGCACACCCCCTACCTACCCACTCCCTTATATGGCTTCAGGCACCTTAATGCTGCCCTTATCACTGGTGATTTTAATGTGATTAAGTAAACATACCCCTTAGTTTTGGTTTTGACCTGTATTTATATGGTTTTATTGTTTATTTTATGTTATGTTTGATTCTGGTCTTCTTGCCATTTGCTTTTGTAAACCACCATGTTGAACAATTCGAACGGTGATATATGAAATTCTTTTAAATAAATAAATAAGCCACAATTTTAAAGCTCACCAAAACTGGGGGTAGGAGACTAAGGGGCTTGTTTACAAAGCTGCGGTAGTGGTTCGCGATCGCGATCGCAGCCGCGGCCCCATTGAAATCAATGGGGCTGCGGCTCCGATTACGAACGCAAACCGCTACCGCGGCTTTGTAAACAAGCCCCTAAGGGGTATGTTTACTAAACCGTCTTAATGTTACCGGGGATGTCTGAGGGATTTCCTTTTAATTTAAATCAGTGCTGCCAGCAAAAACACACTCACAGTGCCGTAACTTAAGGTGCCTCTAAGGCGCCCTATAGGGCGCCCTATAAAGCGCTCTATAGGGCACATTAAAAGGTGCCTTGGCAGACAGGGCACTTTATAATGTGCCCTATGGGGTGCCTTAAAGGGCACCTTAGGTTACGGCACTGTGAGGGTCTTTTTGCTGGCAGCACTGATTTAAATTAAAAGGAAATCCCTCAGACAGCCTTATTAAATAACACCACTGCTGGATCAAACTCATGACCCTGCCTCAACAGTCTTTGTAACAACCAGTGGGCTACATCTCTATAGCTTTAAACATAGCGCTAGCTGGCTACAGAAAGACTGCAGGTCACCACACAAACTGTCTGCTGTGGTTACTAGGATAGGGTAAACCCACCCGTACCCATGATGCACTGCACATGGAGATCAGCAGTCTATATCTGATCACAAGATGGGGTATGCATCTTCACAGCACCTCCGCCTGGTAGGGGGAACTGACCGTGTGTGTTACTGGCACAGAGTAGCTACAGACCGCAACATTGTGCGGTTCCTGTGCTCACCCTGAGGGTGAGGTGGGGCGTCCAGCACCAGGTCCGCAGCACCTGGCTTGGCTGAGATAGGCTGTGCTATAGGTCCCCATCAGTGCCAGTGTGGAACAGGTAGTCTTTGCTGACACACCTAGGGTATCTCTATGGCCATTTGTATCTCCCAGTCATGTCTAGCCCTTGTGGACTATGATGCACCCAGAATAGTACATATACTGTGTGGTTACCATGATCACTTGTTATAAAAGGAGGGGGGTGTCTGGACCCACATGTGGATTATATAGCACCACCTACCAATCCACCCTCTCCGGGTCAGGGTGGGGGCCAGGATCTGCCACCAACAGAACCACACTCTACATCTTTGCAATGGAGGCAGTAGAGGAACATGATGAAGGGCTGTGGGACCATCAACACCAGTCCTGCAAAGGAAAGGTGCCCTCCAGGGCAGTCAATGCAGAACTGTACATATTACATAGGGCACTGGCAGTAGACCTGGGAAAGCCCAGCTGCCCCCACCACAATCTCACATTAACCAGCAGGGGGCACAGTCAGTCTTCAGCCACTGCACCCTGCAAGGTGCTCCAGCCATACACAAGCTAACTACAGACAGTCTGCTAGCTAGTACATAGTGCATATTGCTGGAGAAACTGTGTGCACCCAGAAGTGGGATGTAAGCACAAACACCAAGCAGGTATGCCAGCAATTGGGCCCCAAAATCAAGAACACACAGACATCATTTGGAAAAAAGTCTGTCACGCACTATGTGGGAACCTGGACATGCCATGGTCACTGTTCAGTCAGAGTGAGAGTGACCTCCCAGCATGAGATGCTGTGGCCACCCTGTCCGTGCACGTGGTGGTCGGGCACTGCAATGTCCCGGCCATTGCACTATGCCCTGTGCAGATGCATCCTGCCCAGACCGCCCTGTCCGGGCCATACCCACAATACCTTGCTCATCATTATGCACATTGACAGTCAAACACTGGAAACAGTGCAAGCATTGTGGCCTCAGTAAGGTGTAGGCAGCCACAAAACACTGGATAGATATACACACACTCCCACACCTATGTTAGCATTGTGCAAAGAGAGAGGTGGTTGGCAGCCCTGGTCACCACACCAGTCCTGGGCAAAGTGCAGGCATTGCTATGGTACTCAATACTGTTAGGGTCACTCTCCGGGGTGGTAAACACTGTCAGTAACAAAATATGAAACACACTCCACATATATCAAAAGGTTGCTATGATGAATCTCTGTTCACAAATTGTGTTTAATGTAGGATTTATTATCTGACATTGATCATAGCACCCTTTTGATATATGTGGAACGTGTTTCCATGTTTATGACGGCATTGATAAGGTATGCAGGTGCTAATATTGGTAGATGCTGCTCTACGCAGAGCCCAACAGCCTGACTCTCCATGAGGCTTTGGATAGTGGAGCCTGTGCGTGTGGGTGTTTGTGCCCCTGTTGGCCTATGCTCTAGGGCAGAGGTTCCCAACTCCGGTCCTGGTGGGCCCAACACGATTCAGATGTTCATGCTGTCCCTAATGAATATGCACGAGATACATTTGCATACAATGGGGGCGGTGCATACAAATGCATCTCAATCATATTTCTTAGGGACAGCATGAAACCTGAATGGTGTTTGGCCCTCCAGGACTGCAGATGGGAACCTTTGCTCTAGGGACTGCACATGTTTATGGTGTATGTGCTCTGTAGGGTAAACTATAGGTATTTCAGGTGTGTTTATTTTATCTGCAATAAAGGTTCCGTCTTTATTACCATGCTTTAGTACTGGGCAAAATAAAGGGACATGGTCTGCAGGAGCCACAGCTGGGACCTGAACCTGTGACCTTCTGCCCCTGAACACACTGGCTGTGTGTACTGCACCAAAGTGTTGCCACAGAGGAAGTTCATTCCCTGGGGATACCATTACTGTTCGTCAGACAGACCTTGTCTTTTGCAGTGAACGGCACCCACCTAAACAGGGCTTGGCCTCGGTCTTCTGTGGGCATATTCCACTGCCCCCTCCAACACCAGCACCCCTCTGCCACCATGCTGACATGCCCTTCTGCTGGTGGTGCTGGTGGTGTGCAGTCCCAGGCCATCCAGTGTGCCAGTAGGCGGCTGCCTATGGTGCGTGATATGGGGTAGGGGTGCCTGCATAGACATCCACGCTTCCCCCCGGCATCGCCTGCCAATGTTATGTGCCCTTTGGGGTACTTGCTGGGTAATGTCCATTGTGGCATTGTGGGACACACACTCGTGGACATGTTTGCCCTTGGTCAGTTCCTGTCTTGCTGGTTTTCTGTTTCTACATTCCTATGTGTCACCTAGGCATCTGCCCAGTCCAACCTATGCCCCAGCTTCCCCAATGAATGTCCAGCCTGCAGCCCCCTGTACCCCATTTGCAGCCTCACCATAGTGCCCTTTCGTACTTGGGCACTATGCTGCTGCTGCACATGTATCACTACTATCACTTTTCTTGGTCTCCCTGTCTTTGCTGTACATTGCTGACTGAAATGGTTTCTCTCTCCTGCAAATGTGCCTCTAACGCGAGGTTTTCACTGGCGTTAATTTTCAGACCCTGATTTCACAGCGTTAGTGTGCCTGGAGCCTCTCCCCGCCCACTCGCCGCCCATTGACCCCTTCTCTCCGCCCTCTGGAACGACTTACTCCACCCTCTGTGCGCCTTAACGCCGCCGGAGATGTTATCACACGATAAGTGATGTTATCGCGCGATAATGTTACATTATCGCGCAATAATGTTACATTTTTGCGCAATAACTTTACTTATCACGCGATAACATCGCCGCTGCAACGTTAGCACTGTTTAGTAAACATACCCCTAAGTTGCACAAATCTACAGGTAAGGAATTTCACATTACAGGACCTATACCCGAAATAGTCTTATTTCTATTATCTCGTAGATAAAAGCCTTTATTGATGGCAGAACTAACTGAATTTCTCTCCCTGACCAGAGTGAATAATTGTGTATACAATCTGACAATGGAGCCATACCATGTCAAATCTTAAAGAAAAACCATGTCAAATCTTAAACAAAATTCATATCCACACAGGGAGTCAGTGAAGCATAATCAATTAGGTGCCCTCTCCCATCGAGATCCTCCCAAAATTAGTTTAGCAGCTACATTTTGCTATGACTGCATCTATGTAGCTGTTTTTCTGGTAAACCCAATAAGACTGTATTGCAGTAGTCTAGGTGGAAGAGCGCAACTGTCTGTACTACTGATAGTAGTTGATCCACCTCTAAATATCTCCATAGGCATATCCAGGAGAGCCTTCAGGGCATACCCAGCCGGTCTTGTTTTCAAGATATGTATTATGAATATACATGAGATAGATCTGCATACATTGGCAGCAGTGCATGGAGATCTACTTCATGCATATGAAGGCTGGAGTCAGTACAGAGGATGAAGTCAGTACAGTGGGTGGCTACTAAAATGGTTATTGGTCTTCATTGTAAAGCATATGAGGACAGACTTAAGGTTCTTAATATGTACACCTTAGAGGAAAGGCGGGATAGAGGTGAAATGATTGAGATGTTTAAATACCTCCGTAGCATAAATGCACAGGAGGAGAGCCTCTTTCGATGGAAAGCAAGCTCTGCTATGAGGGAACAAGGAATGAGGGTGAAAAGGGATAGATTCAGGAGTGATATGCAGAAATATTGTTTTACAGAAAGAGTGGTGAATTCGAGGAATAGTCTCCCAGTGGAGGTGGTAGAGACGAGGACAGTATCTGAATTCAAAGAAGTATGGGACAAACACAGAGGATCTCTAAAGGAAAAAAGGTGACTGTTGTAGTGGTTGATATGGAAGGACAGACTAGATAGGCTATGTGGTCTTTTTCTATTGTCATGTTTCTATGTTTCTATTGTGGAAATCCTGAAAACCCGACTGTCTGAGTGCCCCATGAGAAATGGATTGAGGATCTGTTTAGCTTTTCTTCTTATTCGCTTTATCAATCTTCTCTGAACCTTTTCTAGTTTTACTATATCTTTTTTTAGATTTTGAGCCTAGAAATGCATACAGTATTCAAGGTATGGTTGAACCAGGGACCTATGCAGGTATAAGAATATGCTCACCCCTTTATGAAATACTGGGTCAAAACAATGTACATTCAGGCATGGTGCATATTTTCCCCTGAAGAGCTCACAATCTATGTTTTTATTTCCTGAGGTAACAGAGGATTAAGTGGCTTGCCCAAGGCCACAAGGAGCACCTGTGGGACTAGAAATCCCAGTCCTGCTAGCTCAAGATTGCTGTTCTCCAGCAGGATGTGAACCACTGGCCCTCCAGCCTGAGGCAACGTGTCCCCTAGGCTATTCCTCCCTCCAGTCTAGTTGCTTTTTTAGCAGGTCACAGCACACTGAGCTAAACATTTCAACATATTGTCCACAATGACTTTGAGATCTCTGGATTTTTTTTATTTAGTAACTGTTTCACTGAATATTGCTCCCACTGTATTCATAAAGGGATTTATTTTGTATTTGTAGTGCAATTTACCATCTGAGTTAGGGAGTTCCTAGTTACGGTAACTGAGAGAAAAGAGACTCTGCAGTCGGTGATGTGACTGCTCATAGGCCAGCCAATCCCAAACCTGTCCTTGGGATATACACTATGGGGTATGTTTACTAAACTGCGTTAGTGCGATTTGCGTTAGGAGCTGCGGTAGAGACAGAAACCCCAAATAAGGACATGGGCGGTACATCGCTTCCGAGAACGCGCGTTACAAGGCGCCATAAATGAACGAGCGCTACAGGGCACGTTACCGCGCGTTAATCTTAAGAAGGCGCGCAGGCATGCAAGCACAGCAACAGAGCTGTAGCACAATGGTTACAACACTGACTGATGGTACAGGGGTCATAGGTTCAATTCCCCAGCGGGCATAATGTATAAGGCTGACTGAGGCAGCACCCTTTACATTTAAGTAGCGATTGGTGAGGCATTTGACGTGTATTTTAATTAGTGCTGCAGCAAACACACCCTCACGGTGGCATAACCTAAGGTGCCGCATAAGGCACCCCATAACGCACTCCATAGGACACATTATAAAGTGTACTGCCCGCCAAGGCACCCCATAATGTCCCCTATAGGACACCTTATAAGGATGTGAACAAAGCCCTGGCTGGCTGCAGGACTGCACGTCACCACACAAACTGTCTGCTGTGGTCACCATGATAGGGGTAACCCACCCATACCCATGATGCACTACACATGAAAATCAGCAGTCGAGAGATGGGCACAATATCGGGTATGCACCCCCACAGCACCTCGGCCTTGTAGGGGGAACAGACCGTGTGTGGCACTGCCACAGAGTAGCCACAGACAGTCACATTGTGCGGGTACAGTGCCCACCCTGAGGTTGAGGTGGGGCACCCAGCACCAGGTCCACAGCACCTTTCATAACTGAAATACACCATGCTGCAGGTCCCCATCAGTGTGTGATAGGTAGTTCTGTTAGACACACCTAGGATACATCTGTGTCCTGCTGTATGTCTCAGTCATGTCTAGTCCCTATGGGCGATGCTGCACCCAGAATAGTGCATATCCTGTGTTGGTGCCATCGTTACCTGCTGTCGGTGGGTGGGTGGGTGGTGTATGGACCCATAGGCAGATTATGTACCACCACACAACCCACCCTCTGGGGCTCAGGGTGGGAAACAGGATCACCCACCAATAGATCCACAGTCTAGTACCCTGCAATGGCAGCAGTAGAGGGGACCAGCAACCCCAGTCCTGCTGGGGAACAGACAGAGCGGTACACATCCATAACGCAATAGCAGACAGACGGCAGGCCTGGAAATGCTCAGCTGCCCCCCACCATTATCTGACATTCTCCAGCAGCAAGCCTCCAGCCACTGCACCCTGCAAGGTGTTCCAGCAAGACACATACTAGCTGCAGACAGTCCACCAGCTGGTCCTGGAGGAGATGCATGTATCCAGAATGGGGATGTCAGTATACACACCAATCAGATAAGTCAGAGTTTGGGCCCCAAAAGGAAACCCACAAATATCACATGGGAGAAATGCTATATAGCACTATGGGGGAACCTAGCCATGTCATGGTCACTGCTCAGTCAGGGTGAGAGTGACCTCCCAGCAGGACATGCTATGGCCACCCTGTCCGTGCAGGTGGTGGCCAGGCACTACAATGTCCGAGCCATTGCCCTATGCCATGTGCAGATGCATCTAGGCCCGGCCACCCTATCCAGGCTATTCCCACAGTACCTTGCTCCTCATTATGCACATTGGCAGGCCAATACTGGCAACAGTGCTAGCAGTGTGGGCTGTGGAAGGGTGTTGGCAGCCACCACACACTGCATAGACAGACACACACTCCCCACACCTATGCCAGCATTGTCCAACTATAGAGGTGTTGGGCAGCCCAGGCCACCACACCAGTCCTGGGCACAGTGCAGACATGGCTATGGTACGCAATACTGTAGGGGTCACTCCCCAGGTTGGTAAACACTGTCAGACACAAGACCTGTAGCACACTCCACAGACATCAGAAAGGTTGCTATGATGCAGCTCACTCAGAAAAGTGTACTTAACCTAGGAATTGCTATCTGCCAGTACTCATAGCAACCTTTTGATAGATGTGTACCATATTCCCCGGTTTAGAGTGGCATTACTAAGGTATGCAAGTGCTAGTATTGGGAGATGCACGGAGAGCCCAAAGTCCTGCCTCTCCAGGAGGCTTTGGATAATGGGGCCTGTGGGTGCGGGTGTGTCTGCCCCTGTTGGCTGCTGCTTTACGGCGGAGGTTTCCAACTCCAGTCCTGCGGTGCCAAACACTGTTCGGGTTTTCATGCTGTCCCTCATGAATATGCATGAGATACATCTGCATACCATGGGGGTGGCGCATAGGAATGCAGCACAGGCATCTTTATCAGAGGCAGCATGGAACCGGAATGGTGTTTGGCCCTCCAGGACTGCATTTGGGAGGCTCTGCTCTAGGTAATGTGCATGTTTATGGTGTCTGTGCTCTGTAGGGTAAAATGTAGGTGTTTTGGGCATGTTTACGTCATCTGCAATAAAGGTGCTGTCTGTATTAGCACGTTGTAGTAGTGGGTAAAATATGGGGACTGGGTTGGCAGGAACTTGAACCTGTGACCCTCTGCTTCTGAATACACTGGTTTTGTGCACTGCACCACCTTGTTGTCACAGAGTCAGTACATTCCTTGATGATACCATGACTGTTTGTCAGACAGGGCCCATCTGTTACAGTACACGGCACCCACCTACACAGAGCTAGGCCACGGTCTGCTCTGGGCAGCTGCCACTGCCCCCTCCACCACCAGTATCCCTCAGCCACCATGCTGACATGCCTTTCTGCTGGTGGTGCTGGTGGTGCGCAGTCTCAGGCCATCCAGTGTGCAGGTAGGCGGCTGCCTATGGTGCGGGTTCTGGGGTAGGGATGCCTGCATAGGTGTCCACGCTTCCCCCCAGCATCGCCTGCCAATGTTCCGTGCCCTTGGGTGTAGCTGCTGGGTACTATCCCCTGTGACACTGTAGGAAATGCAGTCGTGCCCATGTTGGGCCTTCAGCAGTTGCTGTCTGGCTGCTCTGCTGCTTCAGCATTCGTATGGGCCACCTAGGCATCGCCCTAGTCCGCACTGTGGCCCAGCTGCACCACAGCATATGCCGCCTGCGGCCCTCTGTATCCCCTTCTCTGGCATCTGTCCAGTTGCCGTTCTGACATGCCCGCTCTGATGTTGCGGGACATGTGCACGCCATAGGAACCCTGTCCGATGGTGGGGAAAACCCTGAGCAGCGCTATTTCACTGTGGGCTCATTCACCTTCTATGGGGACGGAGTATAGACCCTTCCACGATTTATATCTGTTCTATGGAGCTTACTCTGGGGGGGAGGGGTTGATGTTTCTCATTGATACCACTATTGGCCAGCTTGGTTATGGTTTTTTTCCAGTTTGTTGGGGTCATTTTCAGTGTTTATGTGCCCTTTTGTCCTGTGCACATGTATCACACCTATCACTTTTTTAGGTTTCCCTGCCTGGGCTGTACATTGCTGACACTGAAATGGTTTCTCTCCCCTGTAAGGTGCATTTAACGGTAGGTTTTCATTCGCGTTGGAATTGAGCTCTTCAAATCAGCGCGTTAGTGTGAAGGGAGCCTCTCCCCGCCCACTCTCCGCCCATTGACCCCTTCTCTCCGCCCTTTCTCCACCTTCTGCGGTGTTTTACTGCGCCGCGGGAGTTTACGATCGTTAACTACGGTTAACGTGCGTTATGTACGATTACCACAGTTTAGTAAACATCCCCCTATGAATATTCATGAAAGAGAGTTGCATACACTGGCTCCACTGCATGCAAATCTATCTCCTGCATATTCAGTGTGGATATCCTGAAAACCCAACTGGCTGGGGAGCCCCCAGTACAGGTTGGTAACCACGGTCACGAGCTCACCTGGTGATTTGTTTATGTTTTGAGCCCCTGGCCTCAGTGACATTTCATGAAGCATGATGTGACATGCAGTGTTGTGCTTTCCTAAGCTGTCTGACCCATACTCTGCTTTGCAAGCAGTGTGAGATCAGGGGTAGTTGCAAGTGTTCAAGGAACAGCTACCAATGAACAATATGGAGGTCAATTTTTTTTTTTTTATTTAACAAACTGGCATAGAGATGTCCAAAGCACAGAGACTGTCTCCAAAGTCATTTTAGAAGCTGGCTCTATGGCATCCCCAGCGTGAGAACCTCTGAATCTGAATGGGGGCAGGCAGGAGCCTTTCCATGGTTAGGGCATTTCCAGGGACCCCAGAAAGGTCATGGATGTCTGGCATCATGTTTAACTTTAGACCTACTCCAAGGCATTCATAGCAACGAACAAGCATGTGAAAGGTGCTCTTGTTTTAGCTGAAAAACATCCAGATTGTATAGAGAAGAAGCACTCTAACATCCCCAGTACTCAGCAGGATTTCAACTAAAGCAGCAGCTATTGCTACTATTACTATTTGTCGTTGGTATAGCGCAATAAGGCATACAATAAGAGCTTACAATATAATCAAGACAGACAACACAACAGTCAAGACAGACAACGCGAATGGGGACTAGGATATGTCAAGGGGAATGGTTAGGAAACACATAGGTGGTAACTAGGACATTAGGGGATCAGGATCCAAAAGCAGTCTCAAAGAAGTGAGTTTTTAGCTTGGATTTGAACAGGGCCACAGATGGAGCCTGATGCACCAACTCGGGTAGTTTGTTCTAGGCATAAAGAGCAGCAAGATAGAAAGATCAAAGTCTGGCGTTGGCAGTGGAAGAGAGCAGCACAGATAGAAGGGATCTGCCAGAAGAGCGGAGTTTGTGAGGAGGGGTGTAGGCAAGTTGCAGCTGAATGAAGGCACTTATAGGTCAGTAGAAGTCTGAACTGAATGCTGAAACTGGTAGGGAGCCAATGAAGTGAAGAGGTGGGTGATATGAGCAAAGCAACACTAGCAGAAGATTAATTACGCAGGTTGGTCTTGAGCAGGATTTGAACCCTTGCTGCCCTGTTCCTAACTCATTGCTCTAACCATTATGCTATCCTAGATGTTTTAGCTCTGGAATGCAATTCTGGGGATGTCTAAGTAGATGCCCCTGCCAATGTCCCTATCGGGCATGCCCAGCTTTGTGAAATCACGTCTGCAACTGGACGCACCTGAATTTTTTCCAGACATTCTAGCTTAGACTCCCAGATTGCACTTTGATGGATCTGAAATTGCTCGCCATATGTTTTTTTTCTATTTGTAAAGTAATTTCTGTCTCTTATTTCCATTCAAGGGAACATGACACAGATTGGAAATGTACTTGAGTGTATTTATTTTGTTATGTTCATTATATTTATTATGTTACTATGGGATTTATTTATTTAACCTGTGCTGGATAAAGACACCACCGTGAGAGGCCATATGAGTGGCAGGACAATTTCTGTAGGTAAATATCTTTAGACATTTACCATTGATGCCAGTATTTCTTGGACGTTTAGGTTGTTCCCCCATTTCTTCTCAGTAACAACTTAATCCCCTCTACTCAACCTTGCCTACCAAAAAAGTTTAATTTAATTGTTGAAAACATTACAGAGCAGTTAGTTGAAAGCAAATTTCTCATGCCCCTCTGCTCCTTTCCAGTTTGAGAACCAGTGGTTTATACAGCTCAGGAATATTTCAGAACTGAGATCCCAGTGAGCAAAAAAAGTGAGCCCCCTCTGAGAGTTTTGCTCGTATTAGAAACAGTAGATGAGGAATTGTGTTTCTGCAGGTCTTGCTGGGCTGCAGTTACTAAAACGGAAATCGTCAAACATTTTTACTCCATAGGAGCAGGTAACAGGGTAGAAAATGAAAAATGAAAAAATAGTTGCAGTTTTGTCAGCAAAATGGATAAGGTAGTGCATTTCAGATGATTGTTTGTTTGCCTTGTATAATTAGGAAATTGTTTTCCCCGATTCTTATTTTCTAAGCAGCCTAGTATACGTTTTCAGCATTTATTCCACAATGTAAGCAGCATTGCAAATACTGAACTCTGTAAACCAACCTCGATGAATTTATTGTGTGATCAGCATTTTAAAATGTTCAGCACATTAATCATTCAGCAATAAAGACCCAAGAGATGACGGTCTACAATATCATGACCTATGTTACAAGAAAATAAACAATGGGTATAAATGTTACAGTTCCCTAATGTTTCTCCCTCCCTTTCCAAATCAAAGCTGCACTATACAGTCACAACGATGTCCACAAATTCTTTGGGTCCGATTTCAAAGGCCTTTACATGGGTACCTTCCCTAGTTACCCATGTAAAGGCCTTATCCTGGATTTTCGAAGGGCACCTACATGGGTAGTGCCCTTCGAAAATTCCAGATATATCCCTAACGCGCCCAGATGCTATTCGCATAGGATTGGGGCATATTGGGGGTGTTCCGAGGCAGAGTGGAGGCGGGCCATGGCGCTACCCATGCAGCACCGATTTTTGATGCTGCATGGTTAATGCTCTGCTCCTTAAAAATAGGCGTGGGAAAGCCTTGCCGATCTTTAAGGTGCTGGGGCTAACTGTGTAGCATCAAAAATCGGTGCAGCATGGGTAGCTCCTGCGGCTTCCTATCTGTGCAGCGACACCCAGATTTTCGATGCTGGGGCTGCATATGACCCCGGCATGGAAAATCCGGGTTAGGCAGGAGATGGGTGGGCTGTGCGCCGATGCGGCGCATAGCACCGCCCAGCTCAAATTCAGGCCCTTCATTCTTCTTTCACTACTTCTTTGAACATTTCCCTCACCAGGTTGAAAATGCTGGTTATTTGTGATGTTCACAGCCAAAAAGAGTTTGGTTCATACTCACATTAAATTAATTTTTCCTGATCTTTTAAACATTTTCTTATGCTTGTTTCACCTATTCGTTCTTTGTATCTGCATTCTATGCATTCTAGAACTGTTCCAAACACAGAAACTATGCACACATTAATTCCTAAGTATACACGTCTACAAGCAATCTGCATGCACTTTCAATATTTAGGTCACCAAACGAACACAAATGCTCATCTCCTCTGGTTATTCTAGCATGCTTGCAGTCTATAGTGTCCTATGATAAAATGAGCTTAAGGATGGTAAAGTAGATCATCTCATTTTATAAGCACTTTACTTTGTCTGACGCTATCTCCATCTTGCAGTGAACAAGAACTTGTTATAAAAGTCTTATTTAGTGAATGTAACATTAATTTATCCGAGACAATGCTATATTGTGCAACATACAGTAGTCTGAGAGGTCTACCACTCACCAGAGGGCTTAGGAGTAGACACTTAATATGGCTGAACCTGCCATTCATTTGCCCAGGGGAAAAGTGGTGGAGGGTGGGGGATAGGGATGAATTAGAAAGTGAGGGGCAGTGAGAAACAGGGAAAAAGAAAAGGGTGGAAAAGCCAGAGGCTTAGGCAGTTTTGGTGGGCTTGAGTCAGGGCAGGATAGAGGGGCAGAGTTGAGGCAGGCCATGTGACCCATCCACCTTCCCTGTGGTGAATAATGTTGGTGGTGTGATGGGGATGAGAGATGGACAGTTGTCACAGTTTGTGTGGTGTCTAGAGGAGAATTGGCCATCCTCACTGCCAGTTACCCCACTGTGGCTTAAGGGGAAGAATGGGAGCGGAGGACCTTAGGCTTCAGAGACACAGGCATTACCACCATGCAAAGACTAGGGGGTATGTTTACTAAACTGCGGTAATGTTACAGACCACACGTTAGGTAATGTTACTGCACGTTAGGTAACGTTACCGTGCATTGCATAACGTTACCGCGCAGTAATGTTACAACCCGCGCGGAAGCATTCTGCGGCACGGTACACACCACAGAGGGAGGAGAGAGGGCGGAGAGCAGGGGTCAATGAGCGGGGAATGGGCGGGGAGAGGCTCACTGCACACTAACGCTCTAAACTGAAGGGCTGAATCCTACCACAAATGAAATCCTGCCGTTAGATGCACATTTGCAGAAGAGAGAAACCATTTTAGTGTCAGCAATGTACAGAATAGGCAGGGAGCCCAAGAAAAGTGATAGTAGTGCTCCATTTCCAGCAACAGCATAGTGCCCAACTATGAAAGGCCACTATGGTGATGGTGCAATGGGGCATAGGGGGCTGCAGGCGGAACATATAGTGGGGGCAGCTGGGGCACAGGGTAGACTAGGCGGCCACCTAGGTGGCACATAGGAACATAGAAACCAGAAATCAGCAAGACAGAAGCTGACAAAGGCCAAACACAATCCACCTACATTTACCTGGTCCACCCTAGCTAAACGTTGCCAGGGCACTGACCTGACATCTCCCCAGCCAAAATTCCTCCAAGTGGAAGGGACATAATATTGGTAGGTGGTGATGGGGGGGATGTGAGGATGCCCATATATGCCCTCCGCCACAGACCCTGCTCCCTAGGTGACCACCTACCCACACAGTGGATGGCCTGGGACTGCGCACTACCAGCAGCGACAGCATATGGTCATGTCAGCATTGGAGGGAGGTGTGTGCCCATGCCGGAGGGAGCAGTGGCACCTGCCTGCAGTGGACCTAGGCCATGCCCTGTACCAGTATGTGGTGTGCCGTGCAACATAAAAGGTCTGGCTGAGGAAAAGTACAGGAAGCTCCAGAGACTACCATGCATTTGTGGTGCAGTACACCCAGCCAGTGTGTCTAGAAGCAGAGGGTTACAGGTTCAAGTCCCAGCTGTGGTTCCTGCAGAGCATGTCCCTATATTTTACCCTACAATGCAGATACAACAGCAACATGTGCAAAGCCCAAAGCAGCGGCAAACGGGTGGAAACACCCACCCACACAGGCTCCACAATCCAAAGCTGCATGGAGAGCCAGGCTGTTGGCACAAGCACTGAGCTGCAGTTATCACCAGAGCACTACTACTACCTTCTGCACAGTTTATCAATGTTGGCACTGTGATCAGGATCAGTCTGGCAGGCAGGGTTGCCAATCACCCCTATCTTTGCACAATGCTGCAATGCTGCAATAGGAGTGTGTTTGTGTGTATGTCTATCCATTGTTCTGTGGCTGCCCACCGCTCACTGGGCCCAACATGTCCCTCTTTTACCAGCTTTAGCCTGAATATGTGCATAATGAGGAGCAAGGTATTGTGGGTATGGCCCAGATTGTCCAGGATGCATCTTCACAGGGTGTGGGGCAATGGCTGGAACACTGTAGTGCCTGACCACCACCTGCATGGACAGTGTGGCCACAGCATGGCAAGCTGTGAGGGCACTCACTCTGAACGAGCAGTGAACATGGCATGTCTAGGTTCCCACATAGCGCTCTACATTGCCTCCAGTGTTAATTGTGTGTTGTTAGTGCTGGAGCCCAATCACTGAGCTATTTGCTTGTTGCACAGAGCTTCTCTGGCAGTCTGAATGTGCTGTCTGCTGGTGACTGGCAGAGGGTGGTATGAGGCAGTTGGGGTTTTATAGACCTAAACTTAGCATTGCTGCTGGTTTGCTACTGCCCCAGTCACAGGTATGGCTCTGACCCACCAAACCTGGAGAGCTGTCTTATACCAGTAGGATGGAGGTTGATTCACCAGAGCTCTGACACCTGCTCCTTACTTACAAAAAGGGTGATCTTGGGCCCTTTTGGGAATATAGTGTATACCACTTTGACCTGAAAAGGTATTGCTACACAAAACTCAAACAAGTCTAGAAACCCCTCTGCCCTGATAAGAGGTGCCCATGTCAGCCAAACCCTAACATGTGGTACACACTAATCTGAGTGGTGTCTGGTCCCACAGGGCCACATGTGACTGCAGGATACAAATGGACACCAGATTACCTTCAGATGTACTGCAAAAAAAACCTGTCACACACCAGTAGTGATGGGGACGTACAGCAGAACCTATTTCTAGCATCACATGTACTGCGGACCTAGTGCTGGGCACCCATCCTATCCTTCAGGGTGAACACAGAACCTGCACAATGGCATTGTCTGTAGCTACTCTGTGCCTGTATGACACACTGTCAGTTTGTCTTTCCAAGCTGAGATACTGGAGAGGTGCAGACCCCATTTGGTGATCAGCTGTAGACAGCTATTCAGCATGTGCATTGCATCATGGGTACTGGTGGGGTTACCCTATCCTGGCACTCAAAGCAGATGGTTTGTGCAGTGACCTGCAGTCCTTTTGTACCCAGCCATTACTGCAAGCTACACCACAGAGGTATAGCCTATTGGTTAGTACAATGCCATGCTCTACAGTGTTCATGGGTTCAGCTCCTCATTGTTCCCTCCTTTCATGCTTGTCCTACTCAAATAGTTTGCATGCCTATAACAGTCATTATTTTGCATATCTGTGCTGCCAGCCCATAATACCCTCGCCACAATTGCCAACATTCCTTCGGTCCGTCTATCTGCGTCTGTCAGCTGTGTAGAGTCCTGTCTGCCTGTGCAGGCTGCCACCCCATGTCCTGCACTGCTACCCTTTCCTGCATTGCACCTCATCGTGCTTGTCTCACCTGTACCTGATCTGCATGGCACCACCACTCCTCTGTCCACCCATCATTGTAACTATCCTGAAACCTCCACCTCCACTGGGGACACGTATTCCCATCATCTGCCACCCACTGTCTTTCCAGTACTTTACATTGCCAACACCCTGTGCTGTGGTACAGTTGCACCCAACATGTTTGTCAACAGTACTGGCAGCCACATGGGATGCCCACAGATATAGCCGGTCCAGTGGCTCCCAGCTCTCCCTCCTTCACTCACCTGTTCATTGCCTTTCCTCGGTGCTCTATCTACTGTTAGGGCTACATCTGTTCTATACCTCACAGGTCATGCATGTCATCCTGAAGCACCTTGCAGCCTTTAGGGCACACTAACCTAGGGCACCGTCACCTTGTTAGGCCACCTTAACCTATGGTTCCATAACCCAGGGTGCCTTCTAAGGTGCCTTGTCCAGAGGTGCCTAATACGGCGTTTAGCCTAAGGAGCCCTATAGGGCACCTTACAAAACGCCTTATAAGGCACCTAACAAGGCACCTTATAAGGCACATTACAAGACACCTTATAAGGCAGCTTACTTCTAAGGCACCTTACAAGGTGCCTTGTAAGGTGCTTTATAGGTAAGGTGCCTTATAAGGCGCCTTGTAACGCGCAATTCATTAGCAAACTTCTATATGTATTATTTTGAGATTAAATGGGTGTATCCTTCAGTGTATAATTGTTACATCTTGGAATGTCAAAGATACATAGATGATATCTTTTTATTGTGGCACGGCTCTCATGATCAGCTTTTGGCTTTCTCTGAATACTTGAACAATTGCAACCCTTGCATTAAATTTGAGATGATAAGCCATGAATCTTCTATCCATTTTTTAGATGTTAGTGTACAAAAGATGAGTGACGCCTTTGCCATCACTGTATATTCCAAGCTGACTGATAGGAATACCTTGCTACACTATCCAAGTTATCATCCTGATCATCTGAAAAATAGTCTCCAATACTCTCAATTACTGTGCTGTTGGTGGATCTGCTCGACAGCTGCTGAGTTTAAGGTCCAAGCAGAGAAGATGTTATGCAAATTTCGGGAGTGCAGTTATCCCGGCTCTGTGATGGATAAAGCATATAAGCATGCATGAAGCAACCATAGGGAGTGGTTGTTATCATTAGAATACTCAGGTTCTCGTGTGTCGCCTACAATGGACTTTTCATCTGTGGCAGATGTGACATGTATATTACAGTACTCAGGGTTGGCATGGTGACTAGTTGCATCTATTAAACGGAGATGATCAATCTTATTGATTAATCCATGTTTGGCCAACATTCAACCTCATATAGCCTATAGTAGAGTCTGTAATTTTAGAGATTTGTTGTGTTCTGCAGTTCCCAGAATTCCCATTGTTAATAGAAACATAGAAACATAGAAACATGATGACAGAAAAAGACCACATGGCCTATCTAGTCTGTCCTTCCATAACAACAACTACAACAGTCCACTTTTTACCTTTAGAGATCCTCTGTGTTGGTCCCATGCTTTTTTGAATTCAGCTACTGTCCTCATCTCTACCACCTCCACTGGGAGACTATTCCATGGATCCACTACTCTTTCTGTAAAGAAATATTTCCGCATATCACTCCTGAATCTATCTCCCTTCACCCTCATCCCATGTCCCCTCGTAGCAGAACTTGCTTTCAATTGAAAGAGGCTCTCTCCCTGAACATTTATGCCACGGAGGTATTTAAACATCTCAATCATATCACCTCTATCCCGCCTTTCCTCTAAGGTGTACATATTAAGATCCTTAAGTCTGTCCTCATATGCTTTATAATGAAGCCCATTAATCATTTTAGTAGCAACCCTCTGCACCGACTTCATCCTGTTCATATCCTTTTGAAGGTGCGGTCTCCAGAATTGCACACCATACTCCAAATGAGGACACACCAAAAACTTATACAGAGGCATTATCACCTCCTTTTTTCTGCTAGCCATTCCTCTCCGTATGCACCCAAGCATCCTTCTAGCTTTTGCCGTCGCCTTTTCTACCTGTTTAGCTACTTTAAGATCATCAGACACAACCACGCCTAGGTCCCGCTCTTCTTTAGTGGACAAAAGTACTTCACCTCCTATACTGTATTGCTTCCTTGGATTGCTGCAGCCCAAATGCATGACCTTACATTTTTTAACATTAAATCCCAGCTGCCAAATTCTAGACCATTCTTCAAGCTTAGCTAGATCCCTCCTCATGTTATCTACACCTTCCTGGGTGTCTACTCTATTGCAGATTTTGGTATCATCCGCAAAGAGGCAAACCTTACCCGACAGCCCTTCCGCTATATCACTAACAAAGATGTTAAAAAGAATCGGACCAAGGACAGATCCCTGGGGCACACCACTGGTAACATCCTTCTCCTCAGAGTGAGCTCCATTTACTTGTACTCTTTGTCGCCTCCCACCCAACCAATTTCTAACCCAAGCAGTAACTTTAGGGTCCATCCCTAGGGTGCTCGGTTTGTTTATAAGTCGCCTGTGAGGAACAGTGTCAAAGGCTTTACTGAAATCTAAATACACCACATCTAGTTAATGCTACTGTGGGGCATAGTATAATATTATGGAAGAAGGATCCTCTTTTATACTTAATAATCAAACTTACCATTCGAGAGTATCATCTTTTCCACCTGATTTCAACCACTGGTCAACCTTTTGAAACATCACTAACAAAGAGATCAAAAATATTCTATCAATGATTAATACTGCCACCTCATCACTGGATCTATTTATTTAGCTGTATTTATATCCTGCTTTTCGCCGGGTCAAAGCAGTCAATTGGGGGATACATTTAACACAAGGGGATATGAGACACATATGCTAATACTTAAAGGGAACATGGGTGATGGAGGGTTAAGTGGCTTGCCCAAGACCACAAGGAGTGCCTATAGGACTAGAAATCCCAGTCCCTCTGGCCTGAGATTGCTGTCCCCAGGTGGGACTTGAACCCCCGGCCCTCCAGCATGAAGTACCTTGTCCTAACCACTAGACCACTCCTCCCTACAATGCCCTATGCCCGGCAAACTGGATAAAAGCTTCAAAGAACGAACTTAGCCCATTCCTCACCAAACTAACCAATGAAGCTCTACAACAAGGAATAATGCCAAACTGTCTCAAGCTCTCCTCTATCCACCCCACTTTAAAGAAACCAGGCCTCGACCTGTCAGACCCCGCATCCTACAGACCCATTGCTAGTCTCCCATTCCTAGCAAAAATCATAAAAAAAACATACCAATCTAGCTTCAAGACCACATTGATGTGAACTGTTTACTAGACATGCAACAACACAGCTTCCACCCACTGCATGGAGTAGAAACCCTAATGACATTGCTTATCAATACTCTAACCCAAGGAAGACCACTCAAAAACATACCTAATGATATTCTTAGACATCTCTGCATCATTCGATACAGTCAACCATGGCATACCCCTCATGGCATCCGAGAAACTGTCTTCAAATGGTTTCAATCATACCTCACTAACAGACACCAACAAATAAAAATAGGCATGAACACCTCCAACAAATGCAAACAAACACAAAGTGTACCTCAAGGGTCCATATTCTCCGTACCTCTCTTCAACCTATATCTCCAACCCATCTGCTCAATCATTAAAAAACACAAGATCCACTTCCACATATATGCCAGATGACATAATTCTATATTGCCCACTACACACCAAACAACCATCTTACACACAAATCCAGAACTACTTCAAGGAAGTCTCCAACTGGCTCACAACGAACAACCTATCAATAATCTACAAAAAAACAGAAGCTATGTTTATTATGTTTCAACCACAATCACACTAAACAACATCCAGGAAAATTTTAAACCAGAGCTAAAATATCTAGAGATAATTCTTGACCAACAACTCTGCTTCAAAACTCATATAACAAACAAAGCCAACATCATATACCTCAAAACTAAGGGGTATGTTTACTAAAGGACGCTAACGTCGAAGCGGCGGAATTATCGCGCGATAAGGTACGTTATCGGGTGATGAAGGCGCGTTATCGTGCGATAACGTACCTTATCGCACGATAACGCGCCTGCGGCATTAAGGCACCCTAACACTGTGAAATCTGGCACTGAAGGGCGGAGGAAGGCTTCCCAGAGGGCGGAGAGAAGGGGTCAATGGGTGGAGAGTGGGAGAGGAGAGGCTCCAGGCACACTAACGCTGTGGAATTCGTGTCTAATCACTAACGCCAGTGAAACCCTCGCGTTAAGGCACATTTGCAGGAAAGAAAAACCATTTATGTCAGCAATGTACAGCAAAGCCAGGGAAACCTACAAAAGTGATAGTTGTGATACATGTGCATGGAACAAAAGGGCAAATAAACATGGAAAATGAGCTGAACAAAATGTAAAATCACCATAACCAAGCTGGCCAATAGTGATATTAATGGGAAAAATAAAAAAACACTACTGAGAAAGCTCCAAAAAATAGATATTAATTTTGGAAGGGTCTATGCTCTGTCCCCTTACAAGGTGAATAATCCCACATTGAAATAGCTCTGATCAGGGTTTTCCCTTTTTATTGGACAGGTTTCTTATGGCGTGCACATGTGCAGCAACAGCAGAGTGGGCATGTCGGAAAAGGGCAACTGTACAGATGCTTTAAAATGGGATACAGAGGGCTGCAGGCGGCACATGCTGTGGTGCAGCTGGGGCACAGTGCGGACTAGGGAGATGCCTAGGTGGCACATAGGAATGCTGAAACTGTACAGCAGCCAGACAGCAACTGATGAGGGCCCAAAATGGACACGAGTGTGTTTCTCACAGTGTCACAGGGGATAGTACCCAGCAGGTACCCCCAAGGGCACAGAACATTGGCAGGCGGTGTTGGGGAGGAAGAGTGGACGTCTATGCAGGCATCCCTACCCCAGATCCCGCACCATAGGCAGCCGCCTACTGGCACACTGGATGGCCTGAGACTGCGCACCACCAGCACCAACAGCATAAGGGCATGTCAGCATGGTGGCGGAGAGGGACTGGTGATGGAGGGGGCAGTAGCATCTGCCCATAGCAGACCATGGCCTAGTCCCGTTTAGGTGGGTGCCGTGCACTGCAACAGACAGGCTCTGTCTGACAAACAGTCATGGTATCCCCAGGGAACAAGCTGTCCCTGTGGCAACAGTGTGGTGCAGTACACACAGCCAGTGTGTTCAGGAGCAGAAGGTCACAGGTTTAAGTCCCAGCTGCGATTCCTGCCAACCCAGTCCCCATATTTTACCAAGTACTAAACCATGGTAATGAAGACGCAACCTTTATTGCAGAAAACATAAGCATGCCTGAAACGCCTATATTTTACCCTACAGAGCACAGACACCATAAACATATGCAATACCTACAGCAGAGTTTCCCCAACTCCAGTCCTGGAGGGCCAAGCACCATTCAGGTTTCATGCTGTCCCTAATAAATATGCCTGTGCTGCACCTCTAGGCGCCGCACCATGGTATACAAATGTATCTCATGCATATTCATTAGGGACATCATGAAAACCCAAACAGTGTTTGGCCCACCAGGACTGGAGTTGGGACCCTCTGCCCTAGATCAGCGACCAACAGGGGCAGAAACACCCGCACCCACAGGCTCCATTATCCAAAGCCTCATGGAGAGGCAGGATGTTGGGCCCTGCGTGCATCAGCATCTCCCAATACTAGCACTTGCATACCTTAGCAATGCCGCCCTAAACCTGGGAATACGTTACACAAATATCAAAAGGTTGCTATGATTAATGGCAGATAGCAATTCCCAAGTAAAGCACAATTTGCTGATTGAGCTGCATCATAGCAACCGTTCTCATGTCTGTGGAGTGTGTTTCAGGTCTGGTTTTTGACAGTGTTTACCACCCTGGGGAGTGACTCCAACAGCATTGTGTACCATAGCCATGCCTGCACTGTGCCCAGGACTGGTGCGGTGGCAGGGCTGCCAAAAGCCTCTATATTTGTGCAATGCTGGCATAGGTGTGGGAGTGTGTGTCTGTCTATCCAGTGTGTGGTGGCTGCCAACAACCTTACCCAGCCCACACTGCTTGCACTGTTTCCAGTGTTAGCCTGACAATGTGCATAATGCGGAGCAAGGTACTGTGGGTATAGCACGGACAGGGTGGCCTGGGCAGGATGCATCTGCACGGGGCATAGGGCAATGGCTGGAACATTGTAGTGCCCGGCCACCACCTGCACGGACAGGGTGGCCACAGCATGTCCTTCTGGGAAGTCACTCTCACCCTGACTGAGCAGTGACCACGGCATGGCTAGGTTCCCCCATAGTGCTATATAACATTTTTCTCAAGTGATATTTATGGGGGGTTTTTTTCTGGGGCCCAATCACTGACTTATCTGTTTGATGTGTGTGTTTACATCCCAGTTTTGTGTGCATGCATCTCCTCCAGGAACATGCACTATGGGATAGCTATCAGACTGTCTGCAGTTAGTATGTGTATGGCTGGAGCACCTTGCAGGGTGCAGTGGCTGGAGACTCACTGTGCTTGTTGTTGGAGAATGTCAGATGATGGTGGTGGGGGGCAGCTGAGCCTCTCCAGGGTCGGTCTGTCTGCCATTGCCTTATGGATGTGTGCAGATCTGCATTGAATGTCCTGTAGGGTGCCTGTTATGCAGCAGGTTTGGGGTTTGATGGTCCCTCTACTGCCACCATTGCAGTGAGGTAGAATAATGATCTATTGGTGGGAGATCCTGTTTCCCACCCTGGGTCCCAAAGGGCAGGTTGGGTGGTGGTACATATTCTACCTATGAGTTCAACCACACCACAACAACAATGACAACCTTGTCCTCATCAGCTAGACATGACTGAAACAGACACATCCTAGGTGGGTTTGCAGGAACTACCTATCATACACACTAGCACTGATAGGAACCTGTAGTATGACCTACCTCTGTTATGAAAGGTGCTGTGGACCTGATGCTGGGCACCCCAGCTTACCCTCAGGGTGAGCACAGTACCCGCACAATGTTACGGTCTGTAGCTTATCTGTTCCAGTAGCACATACAGTCAGTACCCCCTACCAGCCTGAGGTGCTGTGGGGGTGCACACGGTCAGTTCCTCTTACCAGGCCGAGGTGCTGTGGGGGTGCATACCTCATCTTGTGATCATCTGTAGACTGCTGATTTGCATGTGCATCATGGGTACGGGTGGGTCAACCCTATCCTGGTAACCACAGCAGACAGTTTGTGTGGTGACCTGCAGTTCTTCTGTAGCCAGCCAGGGGTTTGTTAGTAGCTATAGATCTGTAGCCCACTGGTTAATTCACTGCCTGTGGAGTTGGAGATTATGGGTTTGATCCTGTAGTGGTGTTTTTTTGATAGGGCTGTCTGAGGCATTTTCTTTTATTATGTAAAGTAGTGCTTTTAGAAAAAACACACTCACAGTGCTGTAACTTTAAGGTGCCTCATAAAGCGCCCTCTAAGGCGCCCTATAAAGCGCCTTATAAGGTGCCCTATAAGGAACATTATAAGGTGCCATGGTGGACTGTGCACTTTATAATGTGCCCTCTGGAGTGCCCTATAGGGCGCCTTTTGTGGCACCTTAGGTTTCGGCACTGTGAGGGTGTGTTTGCTGGCAGCACTAATTTAATATAAAAATGAAAATGCCGCACAGAGTACTGGTTTAAAGTAAAGGGTAATGGCTTAGAAAGCCACATTCATTAAGCCCACTGGGGGGATTGAACTCATGACCCCTGTACCATCAGTCAGCGTATTAACCATTTTGCTACATCTCTGCTGCTCTGTTAGTAAGTCAGCGCGCCTACTCAAGATTACCGCGCATTAACGTGCGCTGCTCTCTCTATCGGGCGATAACGCGTGATTGATATGCTTAGACCGGAATGCCCACTCCTTTTATGGCATCCTGCACATTATCGCCGGGCACACGTTAGCGCCCTTTAGTAAACATACCCCTAAGACTCTACAGTGACTTCATCCACTCCTTGAATGAGCACTCCAAGCCCTTACTCTCCCTCATGTTGACTACTACAACAATATATACCAGTGCCTACCAGAGGCCACCCTCCTCCCCCTCTAATCTGCACGCCACACTGCTGCACTGCTGAGAAGATCAAGAAAATGTGGAAATAATATACAGTTTTCATATGATAAAGATCAAGTGGACCAACAGCCGTTTCAACCTGTACCTTATGATCCGGAACCATTGGTGATGAAAGAAGAAGTAGAAGCAGCATTGAAAGCCATATCAAAAAACAACTAAGAAATGTGTGTGTTTAATTTTTGTCGGAACCGTTGCCTTGAAGATGTAACACCCTCTCATAGCAACTATGTTCCTTTTGTTCTTTATTAAAACGGGGACGTAACCCCAGAATCAACCCTTAAAGATATTAAAATCAAAAAGGGTATAAACCGATTTTGTTTGTGTAAACTAAACTAATTATTCACGATTAGTAAAAGGTGGGGGTTAACTTAGCTCTCCCAAGTTGTCTTGTCCAACTCCAAAGGTCCCGTCAACAAATGGATCACTGGAACACTGGGTAAGCCTCCTCCTTCCCCCCCCCCCACTTAGATAACGAAGATAACTCCAAGATTCGCCACTTAATCAAAAATATTTGAAAAATACAACCCAACGTTGCGTTTCGGGCTCCAGATTCTCAAAGCCCTTCTTCAAGATTCCATACCAGTGTTCCTTTTGTTGCCGGAATCATTTGTTGACGGGGCCTTGTAAGGGGCCTTGTAAAGTGCCTCATAAGGCACCCTATAGGGCTCCTAAGGCACCTTGTAAGGTGCCTGGTAAGGTTCCTTGTAAGGCACCCTGTAAGGTGCCTTGTAAGGCGCCTTGTAAAGTGCCTCATAAGGCACCCTATAGGGCTCCTTAGACAATTGGTGGCAGATGATGGGAATACATCCCTCAGTGGAGGCGGGGGTGGCAGGATAGTTACAATGATGGGTGGACAGAGAAGTGGTAGTGCCATGCAGATCAGGCACAGGTGAGGCAAGCACGATGAGGTGCAATGCAGAAAAGGGTAGCAGTGCAGGAAATGGGGTGGCATCCCGCAGAGGCAGACAGGACTCTACACAGGTGACAGACACAGATAGACAGACCGACGGAATGTTGGCAGTTGTGGCGAGGGTATTATGAGCTGGCAGCACAGATCTGTAAAAATATGACTGTTACAGGCATGCACACTATTTGAATAAGACAGGCAAAAGAGGAGGGAACAATGAGGAAAGGACCTCATGAACACTGCTGAGAATGGCATTGTATTAACCAGTAGGCTATACCTCCGTGGTGTATGTCACAGCAACGGCTGGATACAGAAGGACTTCAGGTCACTGCACAAACTGTCTGCTCTGAGTGCCAGGATAGAGTAACCCCACCAGTACCCATGATGCAATGCACATGCTGAATAGCTGTCTACAGCTGATCACCAAATGGGGTCTGCACCTCTCTGGTACCTCAGCTTTGAAAGACGAACTGACGGTGTGTGATACTGGCACAGTGTAGCTACAGACCATGCCATGGTGCAGGTTCTGTGTTCACCCTGAGGGATAGGATGGGTGCTCAGCACTAGATCCGCGGTACATGTGGTGCTAGAGATAGGTCCTGCTGTAAATCCCTGTCAGTACCAGTGTGTGACAGGTGCTCCTTGCAGTACAGCTGAAGGTAATTTGGTGGCCCTCTGTGACCAGATACCACCCAGATTAGTGTGTACTCCGTGTTAGTGTCTGGCTGACAGGGGCACCTGTTATCAGGGCAAAGGGGTTTCTAGACCTGCATGAGATGGGTGTAGGAGTCCCTTTAAAAGGTCAAAGGGGTATACGCTACATATCCCAAAGGGGCCCACACCACCCTTTTGGTAAGTAAGGGACGGGTGCCCCAGCCTTGGTAAAGCAACCTCCATCCTGCTGGTATAAGATAGCGCTCCAGCATTGGTGGGCTAGAGTCATACCTGTGCCTGGGGCAGTGGCAGACCAGCAGCAAAGTTGAGGCTAGGTCTGGAACAACCCAACTGCTGCACAACACTGTCTGCCAGTCACCAGCAGACAGCACCTTATGGGTGTTCTAGCCATGCATGGTCTAACTGCAGACAGTCCATGGTGCATGCAAACATCTCAGGGATTGGGGCCCTAGCACTAGGAACACAAAAGTATCACTGGAGGCAGATAGTGTCAAGCATTATGTGGGAGCCTAGACATGCCATGGTCACTGCTCGGTTAGAATGAGTGCCCTCCCAGCATGCCATGCTGTGCCCGCCCTGTCCATGCAGGCAGTGGTCGGGCACTACAGTGTCCTAGCCATTGCCCCACACCCTGTGAATATGCATCCTGGCCAATCCGCCCTGTCCGGCCCATATACCCACAACACCTTGCTCCTCATTATGCACATATTCAGGCTAACGCTGGTAACAGTGGGACATTGGGGGCCCGGTGAAATGTGGGCAGCCACAAAATAATGGATAGACATAAACACACACACTCATATTGCAGCATTATGCAAAGATAGGGGTGGTTGGAAACCCTTCCTGCCACACTGGTCCTGATCACAGTGCTGACATTGCTAAACTGTGCAGGAGGTAGTAGTAGTGTCCTGGTGATAACTTCAGCTCAATGCTGGGGCCAACAGCCTGACTCTCCATGCATCTTTGGATTGTGGAGCCTGTGTGAGTGGGTGTTTGTACCCCTGTTCACTGCTGCTTTGAGCTTACACATGTTGCTGTTGTATCTGCATTATAGGGTAAAACATAGGGACATGCTCTGCAGGAACCACAGCTGTGGCTTGAACCTGTCACTCTCTGCTTCTGGACACACTGGCTGAGTGGACTGCACCACACTGTTGCCATAGATGCACGGTGGTCCCTGGGGCTACCTGTACTTTTCCTCAGCCAGACATTTATGTTGCACTGCACACCACATACTGGTACAGGGCATAGCCTAGGTCCACTGCAGGCAGGTGCCACTGCTTCCTCCAGCACGGGCACACACCCCCGCCATGCTGACATGACCATATGCTGTCGGTGCTGGTAGTGTGCAGTCCCAGGCTATTCACTGTGTGGGTAGGTGGTCACCTAGGGAGCAGGGTCTGGGGCATGGGGCATACATGAGCATCCTCACATCCCCACATCCCCCCCCATCACCGCCTACCAATAGTCTGTTCCTTCCGCTTGGGGAAGGGTTGGCTGGGGGGATGTCAGGTCAGTGCCCTGCAACTGTTAGCTAGGGTGGACCAGGTAGATGTAGGTGGATTGTGTTTGGCCTTTGTCAGTTGCTGTCATGCTGATTTCCAGTTTCTTAGTCCACCCTATGCCCCAGCTGCCCCCGCTACATGTCCCGCCTGCAGCCCCCTATGCCCCACTTGCACCATCGCCATAGTGGCCTTTCATACTTGGGCACTATGCTAGTGCTGGAAATGGAGCACTACTATCATGTGTCTTGGGCTCCCTGTCTATGCTGTACATTGCTGACACTGAAATGGTTTCTCTCTCCTGCAAATGTGCATCTAACGGCAGGTTTTCATTCGCGGTAGGATTCAGCCCTTCAGTTCAGCACGTTAGTGTGCATGGAGCCTCTCCCCGTCCACTCCCCATCCATTGACCCCTTCCCCCACCTTCTCTCCACCCTCTGTGAAACGTCTGCTCACAGATTAGTGATGTGTATATGCAAATTGCCGTATGTTATCATCTAAGCTATATTTGCAAACTCCTCCCATGCTCCACTCAAACCATGCCTCTGGTTATGCCTACCAGCCAGGACACACCATCCCGTCAATGCATATACTCTTACACCAGTTGGATTTACATAACAGGCCATTTACATGCATGAGTGGCCACATACGTGCAAATATGACCTTATAAAATAGCCATCAAGAAGGTATATTCAGTAATCTCAAAAGAATAAAGCATTTTTAGGTTAGTACTCACCAGGACAAAACTACCAAGCATACCAAACTAGCAATACGCCCTGTGCGACTGGTGAACCTGGCCTCCCCCCCCCCCCCCAACCAGGGCATGAATTTGCTATTGTCTGGCTTTCTGGAAGCCCAGTGATGCTATTGGCGCCCCTTCTGTACTTGCACCCTGTGCAACTGTACCACTTTTTTTATTTTTATTTAACATTTTTTAAATACCGCACTATTCATCATCAGTGCGGTTTACATTGAACATCAACATACCTGTCAATCCATGACTGATCTAGGTTTACAGATAACAGGGAAGATAAACTGGGAGTTAACTGGGGAATAACTATCTACATAATTATACATAATTATATATACATTGAATAGGTTACATCAAGTTTTGATATTTGATAAGAATATAGTGTATTCACATTTTGATCCTTTGTTCTGGATTGTTGTTATGTGTAGTAGTTATCTGAGTGATGCGGGAGACAGATTCTATTGTGTGTATGGTAGCTTGAAGTGTAAAGTGAATAGATAGTGCTTGATGGACTTTCTAAATTGGGTGATATCCCTGATTGATCTGATGTTTGGAGGTAGTTTGTTCCAGCACTTGGGGGCATAGGACACAAAAGCTCTGTTAATAGTTTGTTGTGTCCATTTTGTGGAGATACTGGGAGTAACTAGTGTGTTTTCTGCTACTAGTCTCCTGGGTCTGTTGTTTGGTGTGTGGGTGATGAGATTTGAGATCGATGCAGGAGATAATTTATTAATAGCCTTGAATGTGATGAGGAGGGTTTTTGTATGTTATTCTGCAGTTTATCGGAAGCCAGTGCAGATCGATCAGTATTGGTGTTATATGATCTCTTATAGAAGCTCCAGATAGGATGCGGGCTGCCGCGTTCATCGCCAGTTGAAGTGGATTTAGTGTATTCTTGGGGAGACCATGAAGGATGATATTCGCATAGTCGAAATGCGGTGTGACTATTGCTTGGAAAACTGTGCGGAAGTCCTTGGTCTCCATCATTGGTTTCAGGTGGCGCAGTGTTTTTAGTTTGTAGTAAATTGACCTTACTGTGTTCTTTATGTGCTCTTTAAGATTGAGTTGTTGATCGAGTATCACACCGAGGTACTTTATGGAGGCTTTGATGGGGAGTTCTGCATCTCTTACTGTGAGGGTGGTTGGCGGAGCAAATTGCTTGTTTCTTGTTGCTATGAGTACTTCGGTCTTCTTGAAGTTTATTCTCATGTTTTGATTGAGGAGCCAGTCGGTTATTGCATTGAAACAATTGATTAGTGGAGAGTAGTCAGGATTTGATATATTGATTGGTGTGAATATTAGCACGTCATCTGCGTATAATAAGCAAGATATATCGAAATCTCTGGTGATTTGGCAGATTGGCTGCATGTATATATTAAAAAGCAATGCAGATAGAGATGAGCCTTGAAGTACTCCCTGTTTCTGTTTGAAGGGTTCAGATGTAATGTTGCCTGTACGGACCTGTTGCCAGCGCTCATCTAAGTAGGATTTGCACCAGTTCCAGGCTTGGTTGCGGATGCCTTTTTCGTGGAGTCTAGCTAGCATGATCTTATGGTCGACTGAGTCGAATGCCGCTGATATGTCCAGAAAAATCATTGCAATGGCCATGTGAATGTTGTCAATCCCACAGATGAGTTTGTTAAGTAGTGAAGTCATGAGTGTTTCTGTTCCGTGAGCTTCTCGGAATCCGTGTTGGCATGGGTCCAACGGGGCTGCTGTGTCAATGTGGTGTTGGATCTGCCTCTGAGTTTCCTTTTCAAGTATCTTGGCTAGGTAGGGAATGCTGGAGATTGGGCGGTAGGATTCTTCCTTCGTTGGGTCCATCTGGTTGTTTTTTAGCAGAGGGTGAATTGATGTTTGTTTAAGGGCGGTAGGGAAGATGCCAGTTAGATAGGAGATATTTGCGATCTTAGCTATGTAAGGGCTAAGCTCGGTACGTAAGGTTTTGATCCAGTGTGCTGGACATGGGTCATTTGGTGCTGTGGTGGTATTTATAGTAGCGATAATTTCTTCGATGGTTTTTCTTGATGGTGGTAAGAATTTATCGAGTGATGCTTGGGCCTGTGGGAGTTGGATTAGTATTTGTGATGACGTTGTGTTCGCCTTGACCATTTTGGCTTGGATGAAATTAGCATATAGTTGTGGTTGTATGGATTCTTGATGTGGTGGCGATGGATCTTTGGTTAACGTTTTTACTATATTGAAGAGATCGCGTGGTCTGTTTAGTATTTTGCTGAGAATATTGGAGTGGAATTCTTTCCTTGTAGACCAAGTTAGTTCGCGATGCTTCTTGAGTTGGGTGAGATACTCTTCTTGAATCTGGTTGTTGTGGGTGTGTCTCCATTTTCTTTCTAACTTCCTCAGTTGGAGTAGAGATGTACGTAGATCTGAAGAGAACCAAGGGGCATCCTGCTTTTTGTTGGAGCGATTCATGGGTGGGAGCTTCTTGTACATGCTTGGTTGATGTGCATATTGATAGAGAGTGTCATTCCAGTTAGAGATCAGCTCATTTAGATTGTCTGTTGGCTTGGATAGTTTTGGCAACGCTTGTTTAGTGAGGGTCTCTACGTCTAATGGCTTAAATCGCCCTGCGTTTGTTGTTGAGGTGACTGGCTGGGTGAGCGTGTTTGAATTTGTTGGAATCAGGAATAAGATCAAGCTATGGTCTGACCAAGGGACTGGGATAATAGATGGTTTGGTGCAATTTTTTAAGCTTGAGAATGCTGATGGAACGAATATCAAATCGAGGATGTTCCCTTGTTTGTGTGTGGGGTTGTGCACGATTTGTTTGTATCCAAGGTCTGTCATGGCATCGAGGAATGTACTGGATAAGTCGTGATGTAGAGAAGCGAGGTTAAAATCACCTAACAGCCAGTTTGGTTTGTTGGGGTTGTCAGGATTGCAGGCTAAGTTTATTATATTTGAAAGATCTTCTGATACTGCAGTTGGTGCTGAGTAGATGAGATTTATAGAGTTGCTTCTATTCGCGATAGTTAAGGTGTCTAGATGTTGGGAGCTCCTGGTTATGGACACTCGGTATTGCAACTCTGACTTTGCTATTATGAGGACCCCTCCACCTCTTCTATTATCTCTGTTACAAGCGAAGAGTGAGAAATTGGGGGGTGTGATTTGGTTAATTAGGACAGTGTCTGAGTCAGAGAGCCATGACTCAGTGATCATTAGGAGGTCTAAATTGTAGTTGGATATCAGGTCTGTGATGGCAGGCCATTTGTTGCGCACAGACCGTGCGTTGATGAGTGCACATCTCAGCTCGTGTTGCAGGTCGTCTTTGTTGGTCTTTTTGTTAGTAATGGTTTCCAGTGTTATGTAGAGCAGGCGTGATTGCCTCTTGTGTTGAAGGTTTGGGTAAGGTTGATAATAGCTGTAGTGATGTTTTCTATTTGACCCTAGGAGTGCTGGAATGGGGTTATGATCATGGATGTATGAAACAGAGTCATGTATGGTCATGGCAATAGTGTATAGAAAAATAAACGTTAGGGTTGAGGTAGTCATGATTATCTTTTGGTGTAATAATGGAATGTTATGACAACAGTAATAATGGAATGCTACTGGCAACAGTAGTAATGGAATGCTATGATAACAGTAATACTTAGATGCTTAGATACTGGCAACAATAATATTTAGATACTGGCATAATACTTAGATACTGGCAACAGTAGTAATGGAATGCTACTACAACAGTAGTAAAGGAATGCTATGATAACAGTAATACTTAGATACTGGCAACAATAATAATTGAGTGCCACAGGGAAGATGAGAGTAGTTATGAGATATGGTGCATTCACATGGTTAGTCTGTATACTTGCTGTGGTTGTGAGTTGTTTAGAGAGGCCTGAGATCACGTCTGGGTTCAGTTGTAGGCAGAATGTTGGTTTCTTGGTGAGGCGGCAGAGGGTTGAGTGAGGCAGGCGTCGGGTCACCGGTGTGTTGCTGTGGAATCTGCCATGTCGCCTATCGTGCCTCGCCTAAGGGCCACGCCAAAGGGCCCTCTGGCGAGGCCCTCAGGCGCGGGCCCGCCAGTTGCGGGCGCGCCTGCTGGCGCGAACTTTAAAAGTTCCTGCTGTGCCCCGATTGGGCCTTGGAGGACGGCAGGCCCCTCCTGCTGCCGGTGGCTCGATCCCCGGGAAGGGGAGAGCTGCTGGTGGTGGTGGGGGCTCCGGGTGGTCGGCGCCTGTGGCGCGAACTTTAAAAGTTCCTGCTGTGCCCCAATTGGGCCTTGGAGGACGGCAGGCCCCTCCTGCTGCCGGTGGCTCGATCCCCGGGAAGGGGAGAGCTGCTGGTGGTGGTGGGGGCTCCGGGTGGTCGGCGCCTGCTGGCGCGAACTTTAAAAGTTCCTGCTGTGCCCCAATTGGGCCTTGGAGGACGGCAGGCCCCTCCTGCTGCCGGTGGCTCGATCCCCGGGAAGGGGAGAGCTGCTGGTGGTGGTGGGGGCTCCGGGTGGTCGGCGCCTGCTGGCGCGAACTTTAAAAGTTCCTGCTGTGCCCCGATTGGGCCTTGGAGGACGGCAGGCCCCTCCTGCTGCCGGTGGCTCGATCCCCGGGAAGGGGAGAGCTGCTGGTGGTGGTGGGGGCTCTTGCACAGCCCTTGATATGGCCCTGATACGGCCCTGATACAGTATCCAAACACATATAGAAAACTGACCCACTTTGAAAATCACTATTTTTAATGCCATGAAGCTTCAACTGTTGATATTTATGGCTGATCTTTCTACTTAAAACACATTTCTGTCTCTGTGATATAGATTTTGTGTTAATTAATCTACATCTGTACCAAAAATGTTAATGGCGTCAATCAAAATCTGATACCCACCAATCTATCTACCTAGATACTTTCAAACGATACAGAGAAACCATTAACACTTCCAAGAAAAACTATTTCTCTAAAGCACTAGCCAAGTCCTTAAACCACCCAAGAGAGCTATTCTCTATTGTTCAATCCCTAACTAATAACACTGCTAACAAAAGCACCACCAATAATGCAATATCTCCACAGATCATAGCCAACCACTACAAGAATAAACTTAAGCAACATGTGTTACACGTAATATCCCAAACCAATGACCACCCTACGAATATTACCCATTGGTCAACCTTTTACCCTACATCAAAGATTCCCTTAAAAAACATTATCTCCAAAATTAACACTACCACATCCTACCTCGATCCATGTCCAGTAAGCTGGATAAAAGCTGCAATTCCTGAACTCTCCTCATACATCCTCCCCATCATCAACCTCTCACTCAAGAATGGATATCTACCAGTCTCCCAGAAACATGCTCAAATCTGCCCCATAATGAAAAACAATTCCAGTGACAAAAATTCTCCCACCTCATACAGACCCATATCAAGCCTCCTATTCATGGCTAAGCTAATAGAGAAAATTGTTTAACTCCAACTACAGGATCACATTGACTCCTGTGCCCCCTAGACAATCAGCAATATGGTTTTCACCCACTTCATGGAGTGGAAACGCTTCTCACAGTTCTAAATGACACACTTCAAGAGGTATTGACAACACAAAGCAAGCATTTCTTCTTATTTTTCTGAACATCACTGCTGCATTCGATAGCATTATCCACCAAATAATGCAAACTAGGTTAGAGCATGTAGGAGTCAGTAATACAGTACTTAAATGGTTCTCCTCGTACTTAGCTGACAGAACACAGGAAGTAAGAACTGAACAGCAAATCTCAGATACATATAAACAAGAACAAAGTCTCCCCCAAGGCTCCGCTTTTTCTGCCCTACTATTTAATATTTATCTTCAACCCATCTGTTCCATCTTTAAAAGATTCCACGTAAATTATCATATCTACGCGGATGATATTATGATATATCTCCCATTTGATATTTCAAACTCTTCACTTCAACCACTCACTGATTGCTTCTCAGAAATTATGAAAAGGCTAGAGAACCACAACCTCTATATTAACATTTCAAAAACAGAGGCTAGGTACGTGACCAGAAACCAGAACTTCTCCCCCCACCCCTTCAATACTGATCAATGACATGAACATTGCAGTTAAAAATCAAGTGAAATACTTAGGTGTAATCATTGATCGCACCCTCAGCATGACATATCATATAACGCAAACAACTAAAAAGATATTTTACAAGCACAAACTCTTAAAGCAACTCCGCCCTCTTTTCCACCAACACAACCTCAAATCAGTCATCCATGCGATGATTATCCTGCTCTTTGACTTCACCAACACCATCCTACAAGGCATCACAAAACAGGATTTAAAACGACTTCAACTAACCTAAAATTTGGCTGCAAGAATAACTATGAACATCAATTCAATGGAACACATCTCACCTACATTGTATGTGCTCCACTGGCTACCCATTCAGGGCCGGCCCGTCCATTGAGCAAGAATGTTTTTTGCACAGGGCCCCGTGTTTCAGGGGGCCCCGCACAACAAACATCTTGCATCAGCCCAACTATGTTAAAAAAACCCACAAATCAGCTGCTGCTGCCGCTGCCGCCATGGCAGCGGCAGAATCGAGCATCCCGTGGGGCCCCCTTCCCTGCAGAGTCCTCCATGCGGCCTCAGCGTCGGCTGTCAGAGCCACGCGAAGAGAGAGCTTCTCCTCTTGCGGCTCTGTTAATCCCACCGCGGGGCTTATGGGTAATGGGCCATGGGGGGCTAAGACTGGAAGTGGGCTGATGGGGGGTTACGACAGGTAATGGGCTGTGGGGGGGCTAAGACTACAAGTGGGCTGATGGGGGGCTTAGGACTGGTAATCGGCTATGGGGGGCGATGACAGGAAAAGGGCTGATGGGGAGGTAACGACTGGAAGTGGGCTGATGGGGGGGGTTAGGACTGGTAATGGGCTATGAGGGGGCTAAGACTGGAAGTGGGCTGATGGGGGGTTACGACAGGTAATGGGCTGTAGGGGGGCTAAGACTACAAGTGGGCTGATGGGGGGCTTAGGACTGGTAATGGGCTATGGGGGGGGCTAGGACTGGTAATGGGCTGATGGGGGGGTTAGGACAGTAAGTGAGCTGATGGGGGTTAGGACTGGTAATGGGCTATGGGGGCGGGGGGCTGACTGTAAATGGGCTGATGGGGGGCATTAGGATTGGTAATGGGCTGATGGGGGGTTAGGACTGGTAATGGACTGTGGGGGGGTAAGACTGAAAATGGGGTGATGGGGGGTTAGGACTGGTAAGACTGAAAATGGGGTGAGTGGGGTTAAGACTGGTAATGGGCTGTGGGGGGTAAGACTGAAAAAGGGCTGATGGGGGGGTTAGGACTGGTAATGGGATGGGGGGGGTTGCTAGGACTGGAAATGGGCTGAGTGGAAGGGGGGCTTGAACTGCAAATAGCTGATGGGACAGGGGCTTGGAAAGGAAATGGGCTGAGTGGAAGGGGGGCTTGAACTGCAAATAGCTAATGGGCAGGGGACTTGGAATGGAAATGGGCTGTGAGGGGAGGGAGCTAAGACTGGAAATGGGCTGAGTGGGGGGGGCTAGGATAGGAAATGGGCTGATGGGCTAGGATAGGACTGGAAATGGGCTGTTGGGGGGTGCTAAGGTTGGAAATGGGCTGTGGTGGGGGCTTGAATTGAAATGGACTCATGGAGAGGCTAGAGCTGGAAGTTGGCTCATGGGGGGTTTGGATTGGAAATGGGCTGAGTGGAGGGGAGCTAGGATTTGACATGGGCTGAAGGTGGGGCTAGGAAAGGACTACAAATGAGCTGATGGAGGGACTCGGATAGGACTGGAAATGGATGGGGGAGCTAGGACTGGAAATGGGCTGATGGGGGGCTACGACTGGAAATTGGCTGATGCGGGGACTAGAAGGGAGCGGATACTGGGTGGGGCTGGAACTAGAAGGGAGCTGATGTTGGGGGAGATTAGAATGGGATGGAGCTGGGAGAGTGAAATGGAGAGGGGAAAAATATTTTGTGTGGGACGGAAGAAAAATCTACAATTGGCTGGGTATTGGGAGAGTAAGTGGGGATTGAGGATGGAGGGGTAAAATTTGAGTGGATGAAATAGGAATGAGGAAAGAGCAAAAGGAGAAAGATTAGTATGTTAAAACAGATGTAGAGAGAGAATGGAAAAAAATTAGAAGAGAGAAGAAAGGACAAATGGACAGCAGACGATGGAGAGTTAGCAGAAGACACAAAGAAACCAGAAGAAAGTGGCTGGAGCAATTGCAACTGAAAAAAAAGGTAGAAAGATATCTCTTTATTTTGAATTTATTAACTGGAATATGTCAGCTCTGAGAAATGCGCATCATTAATGTCTGTGCTTTGTTTAATACAAGAGAAAATTGATTTATAGTTTTATTTCTACAGTGTTGTTGCACATTCCTAATTTGGCTTTTGGGGTTCCCAGTTTAATTGTCTTTCTGTTTCTAAATTGTGATTCCTTGTTTGGTGATGGTCTGTGTTCTGCATGACATTGCCACTTGTTCTTTTTCCCCAGTATTTCATGTATTGTTATTCTCTGAAATGTATTGGTTTAATATTTGCAGTGTGACCTTTTGATAGGTAGAGTCCTGGTAGTGCTGTTAGGATACGGCGGGTTTGCTATGGGTTCTAAATGGGCAGCATTTGTAGTAGTTCCTAATGTGCCTGGCAGTTGGCACTGGATTATAATAATGTAGAAATCTTTTAGTCTTTCTTTATCCATACACTCATTAAGAGGCATGTTTACTAAAAGTTAGTGTATGGCAGAGCTACTCAATTCCAGTCCTGGAGGTCTGCAACCCTGCAGGTTTTTGGGATAGCCCTAATGAATATGCATGAGATATATATGCATTAGAGATATCCTGCCAACCTGACTGGTTTGTGGCCCTCCGGGGCTGGATATGGAGACCCCTGCCTTACACCTCTGTTATTTAAGATTGTGAGTGGGCAAGGTGCAGATGTCCAAGACATCAATAAGGTTAGATAGAATTTGTTACATTCCTCCGCGCTTCTCGCCACCACCAAAATATTTTCTATTAGACAACTTTTTGGTGGTGGTGAGAATCGAGGAGGAATGTGACACATTCTTTCTACCCTTTTGATGTCTAGGACATCTGTACCTTGCCCACTCATAATCTTAAATGACAGAGGTGTAAGGCAGGGGTCTCCAAATCCAGCCCTGGAGGGTCACAAACCAGTCAGGTTGGCAGGATATCTCTAATGCATATATATCTCATGCATATTCATTAGGGCTATCACAAAAACCTGCAGGGTTGTGGACCTCCAGGACTGGAATTGAGTAGCTCTGGTGTATGGTAGCATTATGCAAATATTTATGCAAATGAGGCCTCGCACCAAGTCTCCACACATGGCCCCGCACCCCCCCTTGGGCCGCCCCGTATCCATTCAAAGTCGTATAAATTACAAAATACTTGTAACAGCCTTCAAGCTCATCAATAACATTGCATCTTCCCACCTATCCACCCTCATCTCAAAAGAAAACAACAATCATACTCAACGCAACCAGAATAAAAATAAACTTACTATACCAATAGACTTTAGAAAATCTAGAAAGATAACAAAAAAACAGAGCATTCTCTCACTGCCCCTTACCTCTGGAACCCCTGATAACCCTAGAGAACTAAATGGCCTCCAAACATTCAGAAAGAACCTTAAAACCCATTTATTTATCCTCCATTTTGGCACTTAAGATCAACACAATAAACTTGATTCATGGACACCTTCTTCCCAAACTTAACCCAGTGCATACTACTTCACCATACACAAAGAACAGTATATACATTATTATAATCCAGTGCCAACTGCCAGGCACATTAGGAACTACTACAAATGCTGAGCTCCCGACACCATCTTCTGGGGATCCCCTTACCTGGGGATCGAGCGCAGACAGCGGGAGGAGCCTTGAGACCCAGCGAGGCCCAATCGGGGCAGGGCACAAGGCCTACAAAAGCTTCGCGCCATCCGGCGCTCACCCTCTGAGCTCCCGACACCATCTTCTGCTCTCCCCTTACCTGGGGATCGAGCGCAGACAGCGGGAGGAGCCTTGAGACCCAGCGAGGCCCAATCGGGGCAGGGCACAAGGCCTACAAAAGCTTCGCGCCATCCGGCGCTCACCCTCTGAGCTCCCGACACCATCTTCTGCTCTCCCCTTACCTGGGGATCGAGCGCAGACAGCGGGAGGAGCCTTGAGACCCAGCGAGGCCCAATCGGGGCAGGGCACAAGGCCTACAAAAGCTTCGCGCCATCCGGCGCTCACCCTCTGAGCTCCCGACACCATCTTCTGCTCTCCCCTTACCTGGGGATCGAGCGCAGACAGCGGGAGGAGCCTTGAGACCCAGCGAGGCCCAATCGGGGCAGGGCACAAGGCCTACAAAAGCTTCGCGCCATCCGGCGCTCACCCTCTGAGCTCCCGACACCATCTTCTGCTCTCCCCTTACCTGGGGATCGAGCGCAGACAGCGGGAGGAGCCTTGAGACCCAGCGAGGCCCAATCGGGGCAGGGCACAAGGCCTACAAAAGCTTCGCGCCATCCGGCGCGCCCGCGCCTGGCGGGCCCGCGCCTGAGGGCCTCGCCAGAGGGCCCTTTGGCGTGGCCCTTAGGCGGGGACCAAAGAAGGGGCACCAGAAGACTGCTGCACAACAAACAGCACCAGACGACGTACTCATACAGCCTCGAACAAACGCTGCTGGAAAACCACCGTATGCAAATCTCCCACGAATCCAAGCAGCTTGAGCTCCTACAAAGTTGAGCTCGCTCCCACCCTCATCGAAGATTTCCTTGAACACAGCAAGTATACTACACTAAAACGAACTATCTATACCTGGAACTTTTGCACACTCGTTCAAAACGCGATATATACTATTATCAGTAATCACTAAAATGCAAGTTCTATCTCCCAGTAGCTAGATATACTGTTGTCAGTAACCATTAATTGCAAGCACTGTCTCCCAGTAGCTAAATATACTGTTGTCAGTAACCATTAATTGCAAGTACTGTCTCCCAATAGCTAAATATACTGTTGTCAGTAATCATACTCGCTTAATACACAATGCCCTCATTAATGATGCATACACTGGTAACCCTCATCATTACCTACCTCCTCACTGCACTAGCTGGATACTCAAACGCCTTTAATGGCGACCAAAACTCCATACCAATATTAAGAAATAATTGGAAGAGATGGTCAAACAAGACACAAACAGACCCTAACCCTACCCATACCCACCACTCTCATTTAATCCACGTTGCTCTTCAGCTCACCAAAAAATCTCAACCTAAACGACAATACCAACCACCACTGCATTGCGCCCTTATCAATATTAGATCCATCCGCACAAAGTGGCCTTTGATACCTGATCTCATAACAACGCACAACCTTGACATTTTGATGATCACAGAAACCTGGCTATCTGACTCTGATAATATAATCCTCAATCAGATGCTCCCTCCAGGCTTCTCAATATACACGTGTCACAGGACCAAACAAAGAGGAGGTGGAGTACTCATCATCTCTAAAAGCCAGCTACAATTTCAGATAGACAACAGTATTAGCACAACCCACCTAAACATACTCAACATATCAAACAATGAGCATTCAATCAACCTAGTCTACAGATCTCCAACAACGTCAGCTGATGATCTACCAACGATAGTTGACCGGGCCTGCAATACGGAAAAACCACAATTATCTAATTGGATATTAGGAGATTTCAACCTCCCCTCTCTACATGATACTCAAATCGCAGCATTTATAGAAGCGATCGACAACCTTGGATACAACCAGATAGTCAAGGAACCTACTCATACTATGGGAAATACCCTCGATCTGATATTCGTTCCACAAGCCACCTCAGAAATCGACCACAATTATGATATTTCCATAATACCAGTACCATGGTCGGACCACAGCCTAATCTTATTCCAAATTCCCAACTCCTCCAAGGCCATTAACTCCAAATCCACCCTCGCCAAACCAACAACTAGGAGGTTCCGCCCATTCGACAAAGACGAAGTACTCAAGAATATTCTTCCAATACTACACACCTCTGAACCTGATTTGGATAGCCTAATCAACACTTGGGACCACACTCTTAGAACTAACTCCCAAACAACAAATATGTCAAGAAAGCCCAACCATCGGACACATGTTGCTTGGTATTCTAATGAACTGAGAACATCCCTCCTCCATCTTCGTAGACTCGAAAAACGCTGGAGACGATCCCACTCTACCGACGCCTACACAGCCTACTGCAAGCACCTAAAAAAGCATCGCCAGGAAATAGCAGATCGAAGGAAACAATTCCATACTAATCTCCTAAAGCAATCATTAAATAAACACCATGACCTCTTCAACATTGTAAAGACAATGGCAAAGGAACCTACTCCCCAACACACTCAAACGATACAGCCACAAGATTATGCTGACTATTTAAAATCAAAAATGAAGAAAACAACCAACATCTACATCACAGAACCAACAAATATAGACAAGCTATCACAGTCAAACACACTAACCAAGTTTAACGCTTTATCAACCAAAGAAATTGAAAACACCATCGCATCAATAAATGCTACCACTGCAGCAAATGATCCATGTCCAACGGCCTGGATAAAAAACATTAGATATGAAGTAAGCTTCTTCATACACAATATCCTTGAACAATCTTTCTCAACCGGAACCTTTCCTCAGTGCCTTAAACAAACCTCAATTAGACCATTACTGAAAAATAACAAATTAGACCCCCTAAAAGTAGAATCCTATAGGCCAATATCCAGCATCCCGCTGCTAGCGAAAATAATTGAGAAAGTGGTACAACGTCAAATACAACAACACATAGACACTGAAGTTCCACTGGACATTGCACAACATGGTTTTAGAGAAGCCCACGGAGTTGAGACCCTACTCATCACTCTATTCAATACATTAATCACAGGAATAGATAATATCCACCAAGGATTTATCCTTATATTCATGGACATCTCAGCTGCGTTTGATTCAGTAAGCCATCAAATACTTATCCATCGCCTTAAGGAAAAAGGAATACTTGGAACCGCACTTGACTGGTGTATATCCTACCTAAATAACCGTTGGCAACAAGTAAAAATTGAGGAAAAAACATCTGAACCATTTCTGCAAGATCAAGGGGTACCACAAGGATCCTCTCTTTCAGCACTAATGTTTAACATATACATGCAACCAATCTGTGACCTCATCCGCTCTTTTAATGTTACCTGCCTAGCATATGCAGATGACATTCTCCTATACATGCCATTCTCCATCAACCACCCTGATTTTACACCTTTGATAAAATGCTTTGAATCAGTAGAAGACTGGCTCCTCTCACAGAACCTAAGAATCAACCATAGCAAGACCGATGTTATGTTTATCACAAGGGATCAAAACTTCACACCTCCCACTACCTTAAAGATAAAGGACAAGGAATTGACAGTAAAACCTACGATACGATACCTAGGTATTACCCTGGACCAGCGCCTTAATATGAAGACCCACATAAAAAACACAACAAAACTAATATATCACAAGATACGCACACTACGCCACTTAAGACCTTTACTTGAACCCACAGATTTCAGAACTGTCTACCAAGCCTTGGTAATGCCTCATCTTGACTTCGCAAATGCAATTCTACATGGTCTCCCGCAATCAACCTTAAATCCCCTACAATTGGCGATGAACACCGCTGCTAGAGTTCTCGAAGGAATATCAAAGACAGACCACATAACCCCAATTCTAAAAAGCCTCCACTGGTTACCAACCAACGCAAGAATCCACTACAAGATACTAGTCATTACTTTCAAAGCCCTAAACAATCAAGCACCATCAACGATCACCAACCTTTTACACACACAGTCTCCCAATAGATCCAGAAGATCAACTGCTATAAACTCATTAACAATCCCAAGACAAACAATCAGATACACTAAGGAAACATCTAAAAGAGCCTTCAGCATTCATGCCCCAATAGCTTGGAATGCACTCCCACCAGAACTGCGAGCCATAACCAGCCTAACACAATTCAGAAAAAGTCTCAAACACCACCTCTTCTTAAGCTATTTCCCAATTTAGTTTTGCACAAGAGAAATACTACATCCATACTCAGGTCAAGACAACTTCAACTGTGACCAATGTGTATAGACTACTGTATATAGTTACATAATGTACATAGTTTCCCTTTATTACCAAGTTCAAATTCCTGTTACTTGTAAAATGCACTACAGTTTTTCTGTATGTATATGTTTGGTTCCATGTAAACCGCGCTGATGATAATAGTGCGGTATATAAGAGATGTTAAATAAATAAATAAAAATAAATAAATAAATAATATATTGTTATTCCATAATTTACCTCATCATCAAATGTTTTCGAACTTGTTCATGTATATAGTTAAATGTTTATTTTACCATTTTAAATAGTTCTACATTGTTCCATGTAACTGAGTACATAATTGTTTTGTATTACTCAAATTGTTGTTACTTGTAAACCACGATTGATCTTCTGAAAATTGCAGTATAGAAATGTTAATAAAATAATAAATAATAAGGATCTCCCATAGCACATAGAATAATGTCCTTACTACTTCCCTAAATCCAGTAGCCTTGCCATGTCCGTCGCAGCCACTGTGTTTTGTTTCCTGCATTGGGGATTGTTCACCATGAATGAATGCAGAAAGGACACTGGATGGTGGTCTGCACTGCATTAGAAACACTGCCGATTTCCTGAGGCTCTCTGACTTCATCATCATTCATTTTCTGAACAAGTGGTCAGCCCATAAATAAAAACAATTAGGACTTTATGGTGTAGAAAAAGGATGCTTTTCATAATGGGCGGTTCTTTTATGTGTTTATAAAATTACCCCCAGTGTGCACTTTAGAATAGTCAACACATTTGGGCATGAGTATGAATTATTGGCAGCAAAAGTCAGTGCTAGAAGTCTGCTTTTAAATTGTGGTATCCCTTCAGGTATCCAACACAGCTGCAATTTTACATTATTGCTATTTTATATGCTTAGGGGTATGTTTACTAAACTGCGGTAATTCCATTCCCGTTAGGTTCCATGTTGATGATACAGATGCCCATATAAAGGAGTGGGCGGGGAAGTATTAAAGCTGTGTCAGATAAGGCGCGTTAGAAGGCACGTTAGAAGGCACCTTATCAGGCGCAGTACAAGGCACGTTAGAAGGCACCTTATTAGGCGCAGTACAAGGCATGTGCCTTGCACTGCGCCTAATAAGGTGCCTTCTAAAGTGCCTTGTACTGCACCTCAGAAGGTGCCTTCTAATGTGCCTTGTACGGCGACTAATAAGGTGCCTTCTAATGTGCCTTGTACTGCGCCTCATAAGGTGCCTTATAACGCGCCTTGTACTGTGCCTAATTAGGAGCCTTGTAACACCTTATAAGGATTGTTGCCAACTGTGGTGAGGGTACTATGGGCTGGCAGCACAGATCTGCAAAGATATGACTGTCACAGGCAAGAAAAATATCTGCTTTGGACAGGAGGGAACAACAAGGAACTGAACCCATGACCTCTGCCTAGAACGTCAGCATACTAACCAGTAGGCTATACCTCTATGGCTTGTGGCATAGCAATGGCTGGGTACGGAAGGACTGCAGGTCACCGCACAAACCGCCTGCTCTGTGCACCAGGCTAGGGTAACCCCACCAGTACCCATGATGCATTGCAAATGCAGAACAGCAGCCTACAGCTGACCACCAAATGGGGTCTGCACCTCTCCGGGACTGCAGCGTGGTAAGATGCACTGACAGTACGTGATACTGGCACAGAGTAGCTACAGACCATGCCATCGTGCAGGTTCCGTGTTCACCCTGAGGGATAGGATGGGTGCCCAGCACTAGGTCCACAGTACATGTGGTACTAGAGATAGGTTTTGCTGCATATCCCCAGCAGTGCTAGTGTGTAGTAGGTGTTCCCAGCAGTGCAGTCAAAGGTACATCTGTTTCAGCTGTATGCTGCAGTCATATATGGCCCTGTGGGACCAGACACCACCCAGATTAGTGCATACTTGGTGTTAAGGTCTGGTTGCCATGGGTACCTGTTATCAGGGCAGTGGGGAGTCTTCTCACCTTTTCATCTCCACACGATCATGTCACTCCTTGTCTGCTCTCTCTTCACTGGCTTCCCGTTAAGGCTCGATATGTTTATAAGCTTCTTATCACCACTCAAAAAGTTCTTTATACTAACACCCCCCGATACTTAGCTGATCTCATCTTCCTTCAACCTACCCCCCGCCTACTACGTTCCGCTCACGGCAACCGCCTTTTTCTCCCCTCCCCGACACAGGCACATCTTGAATCTACCCGTCACGCTGCCTTCTTCTTCGCTGGTCCCGCTCTATGGAATTCCCTTCCACATGCCATCCGTACTGAGTTGTCCTTCCCCCACTTTAAGATTATGCTTAAAACTTTCCTTTTTTGCCAGGCCTTCGATCTCCCTTCCCCTTCATTCACCACCACCCAGTCGAGTATACCTACCCACTCACCACTCCTCCCAGGGCTATAACATCTCCTCCATTCCCCTGATTCATTTTCACGACCATCTGGGCCGCCTCCCCTGCCGCCCCTCCGCCTCGACTCACCCTTATGTGGTTTGTTACACGTTTGTTATGTAATCTACCCGTCTGTATGTTAGTTATCTCACTTCTCCTCTTTGTCACCCCTGTCTACTACTCGGTATGTTAGTCCGCTTACCATGTCTTGTCTCTTCTGGCTTGTTGGCTCTACACCCTGTCTCTTTCTATCTATACTGCCCCTTCCTCTCTGTCCACTTTCCTATCTATAAATGGCGTTCCTTTCCATTCTTCTCTCTTTGCAGCCAAGATTGTTTGTATTGTGCACCGCCTTAATACTTTTGTAAAGGCGGTATATCAAATCTGCCAAATAAAGATAAAGATAAAAGATAAACTCGCATGAGGGCTATGCAGCACTGCCACTATGGGTCTAAGTAGTATGCCCTATATACCCCAAAAGAGCCTCAATCACCCTGCTTGTAGATGAGAGTGTGGTGGGACAGGTGGCTGCACTCTGCAGAATGGCTGTAGTACTAGCAACCACAGTCCTGCTGGGCCAGTGCCATACCTGTGACCATTGCAGACCAGCAATGATGCTTGGGGTAGGCTCAACTGCCCCACTCCACAGTCAGCCATTCATCAACAGACAGCACCTGCAGCATCCCACCATGCACAGGCAAACTACAGACAGTCCACTAACCAGTCCACAGTGCATGCTAACAGGAGAACCCTGTGCAACCAGAAGTCCGCCCTGTCTTGGCCATACCCACAATACATTGCTGCTCATTATGCACATTTGCAGGCTAATGCTGGAAGCAGTGTGAGCAATGTGGGCTCTGTGAGGTGTTGGCAGACAGAAAACAATGGAGAGACATACGCACACTCCCACACCTATCTCAGCATTGTGCAGAGAAGGTGGTGGTTGCCAACCCTATCCCCTGCACTGGCCCTGATCACAGTGCCGACATTGCTAATCTGTGCAGGGGGTAGTAGTAGTGCTCTGGTGATAACTGCAGCTCTGTGCTGGGGCCAACAGCCTGACACTCCATGAAGCTGTGGATAGTGGAGCCCTTGTGAGTGGGTGTCCGTACCCCTGTGCACCACTGCATTGGGGTTTGCCCATGTTGTTGTTGTGGCTGCATTATGGGCTAAAACTATGGGGAAATGCTCTGAAGGATCCACAGATGGGACCTGAACCTCTGACCCTCTGCTCTTGGACATGCTGGCTGAGTGTACTGCACCACACTGTTGCCACAGCAGCAAAGTGGTCCCTGGGGCTACCCTTACATTCCTCGGCCAGACCTCTTCTGTTGCACTGCACAACATGTACTGGTACAGGGTATGGCCTAGGTCCACTGCAGGCGAGTGCCACTGCTCCCTCCAGCACAATCACCCACCCCCTCTGCCATGCTGCCATGACCATATATTGTTGGTGCTGGTGGTGCGTCATCCCAGGCCATCCAGGGAGCAGGTAGGCGGCTGCCTAAGGTGTGGGATCTGGGGTAGGGGTGCCAACATAGATGTCCACGCTTCCCCCGGCACCGCCTGTCAATGTTATGCACCCCTTGGGGTGCCTGATGGGTGATGTCCCCTGGATGGGACACTGTGGGACACAGACTCATAGGCATGTCTGACCCTGGCCAGTTGCTGTCTTGCTGGTTTCCATTTTCTGCGTTCCTATGTGCCACCTCAGCAACCGCCTAGTCCACCCTATGCCCCAGCTGCCCCCACTGCAGGTCCTGCCTGCAGCCCCCATGCCCCATTTGCGCCATCACCATAGTGGCCTGTCATGCCAGAGCACTATGCTGTTGCTGCAAATGAAGCACTACTATCACCTTTCTTGGGCTCCCTGCCTATGCTGTACATTGCTGACACTGAAATGGTTTCTCTCTCTTGCAAATATGTGCTAAGGCCAGGTTTTCAGTTGCGTTAGGATTCAGCCCTTAATTTCTCCGCGTTAGTGTGAAGGGGCCTCTCCCTGCCCACTCCCCGCCCATTGACCGCTTCTCTCTGCCCTTTTCTGGCCTTAACGCGGCTGGGAACATTGAGGCGTGTTATGTGCCGTTAAGGCGCCTTAACATTACATTCTGTAATGTTAAGGCACCTTAACGGCACATAACACGCCTTAACATAGCTATTGCTACGTTGACGCAGTTTAGTAAACATGCCCCTTAGAGTCTCTTTACATCATGGTGGTAATTTTATAAAGATTTTTTTTTACATGTATGTGCCAGTATATGCACAAAATATCTTTAAAATTACTTCATATGTCAATGAATGCGAGGTGTAATTAGGCGTGTACTTGTATGTGACTTTAGAGTAGGCGTGTTCAAGAGAATAGTTTGGAAGGAGCATGGGAGGAGATTAGATTTATGCATGTATTTAATGATGAAGGGGTTGCACTCTATGTTAGAGGGCATTGAGTCACAAAGGATTAAAGTATTGCAGAAAACAAAATATACTGTAGAATCTCTAAGGATTGAAATCCCAGGTAAAAAGGGGAAGGGGAAGGGGAAGGGGATGTCAATGGATGATGAAATGTTCAATGAAATCAGGGAAGCTAACAAAAGTTACAGCACAGTAATAATAATGGGTGATTTCAATTACCCTGGTATCAACTGGGTCAGTGTCACGGCAGGACATGCTATGGAGATAATGTTTCTAGATGAAATAAATGGAGCAGCTGGTTCATAGAGCAGCTGGTTCATGAACTGACAAGAGGGGAAGCCATTTTGGACCTAGTCCTTAGTGGAACACAAGATATGGTGCAAAAGATAAGGGTGTTGGGGCCACTTGGCAATAGTGATCATAGCATGATTGTGTTTGATTTAATAAATGGAGGAAGGCTGCCAAGAAAATCCACAGTACTACCTTTTAAGTTTCAAAAGTGAGACTGTGATAAAATGAGGAAAATAGTTATGAAAAAACTAAAAGGAACAGTTACAAAGTTTAAAGATTTACATCAAGCATGGGTGTTGTTTAAAAATACTATCATGGAAGCCCAGACCAGCTGTATTCCACATTTTAAGAAAAGTAGAAGGAAGTCCTAAAAACCACCAGCATGGTTTAAAGATGAGGTCAGAGAGGCTGTTGTTGCCAAAAAAGCATCCTTCAGGAAATGGAAAAAGGAGCCAAATGATGAAAACAGGAAACAACATAAGCACTGGCAAGTTACATGCAAGGCATTGATAAGGCAGGTAAAGAGAGAATTGGAGAAGAAGCTTGATGTGAAAGCAAAAACGTGTAACCAAGACTTTTTCAAGTACATTCGTAGCAAAAAACCTGTGAGAGAGTCAGTTGGACTATTATATGATACAGGGGTAAAAGTGGTACTAAGAGGGGATAAGGCCATAGCGGAGAGACTGAATGAATTCTTTGGTTCAATCTTTACTGAGGAAGATGTAGGGATGTTGCCCATGACTGAAATGCTATTTAAAGGTGATGTCACAGAAGAATTGAAAGAAATATCAATACGCCGGGAAGATGTATTACAACTATTTGATAAACTGAAGAGTTGCAAATCACCTGGACCAGATGGTATACAACCAATGGTATTGAATGAACTGAAATATGAGATTGCAGACCTACTATTAGTAATTTTTGAACTATCATTAAAATTATCTGTAATGCCTGAAGATTGGAGGATGGCCAATGTAATGCCAATTTTCAAAAAGGGTTCCAGGGGTGATCTGGGAAACTACAGACCAGGGAGCCTGACATCAGCACCGGGAAAAATAGTAGAAGTCATTATAAAGAATAAAATTACTGAACATGTAGATAGTCATTGCTTGATGGGAGACAGCCAACATGGCTTTAGCCAAGGAAGGTCTTGTCTTACTAATCTTATGTTTTTTTGAAGGTATGAATAAACAGGTAGACAACGGTGAGTCGGTTGTTATAGTGTATCTGAATTTTCATAAAGTCTTTGACAAGGTCCCTCATGAGGGACTCTTGGTGAAATTCAAAAGTCATGGGATAGGAGGCAGTGTACTACTGTGGATCAGGAACTGGTTTAAAGATAGAAAGCAGAGGATAGGGCTAAATGGCCAATTTTCCCAATGGAGAAAGGTGAATAGTGGAGTACCCCAGGGATCTGTGCTGGGTCCGCTGCTTTACAACATATTCGTAAATGACCTGGAAATGGGAATAGCAAGTGAGGTAATCAGATTTGCAGATGACACAAAATTATTCAAAGTTGTTAAAAATTGCAAGAGGACCTTGATAAACTGGAAGACTGGATGTTCAAATGACAGATGAAATTTAGAGGTATGTTTACTATACTGCGGTAATGTAGCAGCGGCTATGTTAACACGCGTTAACGTTGCTGGCCGTGGTAAGGTCCGCAGAGGGTGGAGAGAGGGCTGAGAGAAGGGGTCAATGGGCGGGGAGTGGGCGGGGATAGGCTCCTGCTACACTAATGCGGGGATATGAAGGGCCAAACTTTACCGGGACTGAAAACCTGTCGTTAGATGCACATTTGCAGGAGGGTGAAACGATTTAAGCATCAGCAATGTACAGCATAGGCAGGGAGCCCAAGAAAAGTGATAGTAGTGCTCCATTTGCAGCAATAGCATAGTGCCCAAGTATGAAAGGCCACTATGGTGATGGCACAAATGGGGCATGGGGGCTGCAGGCGGAACATGCAGTGGGAGCAGCTGGGGCACAGGACGGACTAGGCTGTTGCCTAGGTGGCACACTCCTCCCTCTTCTTTGAAGTCCACTCCATTCGCCTCTTCATACCACTCCCCCTCCGTGTAGCTGTTATCTATCGCCCACCCGACAAATCAAAATCAACCTTTCTTACCGACTTCGACTCCTGGCTTTCCGTCTTTCTAGACCCCTCTTCCCCCACTTTTATTCTTGACAACTTTAACATTCACGTCGACAACCCCTCCGATGCCCATGCTTTTAAGCTCCTCACCCTCACTTCCTCGTTTAACCTCCAACTTTGCTCCACTGCCCCCACCCACCTGCACGGCCATTGCCTTGACCTGATACTCTTCTCTAACTCTTCTCCTTTAAACGTCCACAACTCAATCCTTCCCTCATCTGACCATCATCATTTAACCTTCAATATTCAGCTTCCGCTGTCTCAACCCCATCCCGTCTCCTCCGACCTATTCAGAAACCTTCATAATATTGATCCCTTGATGCTCTCCTCCACCATCTCTCCATCTCTTTCCTCCATTTTGTCCTCCAAATCTGTCGACGAGGAAGTAGCCTCTTATAATGCTGCACTATCCTCGGCTCTTGACACTCTTGCCCCTCCCACCCCTCGTCCCGTTAGACGTTCTACTCCTCAGTCCTGGCTTTCATCTACAACCCGCTATTTACACATCTGTACCAGTTCTGCTGAATGTGCCTGGACCAAATCCCGCTCCCCTGAAGACCTTCTACACTTCAAATTCATGCTTGACTCCTTCCAGTCAGCCATAGCACTAGCCAAACAAAACTACTTCATCCATCTGATTCCCTAGCCTCTGATCCTCTCCACCTCTTTAATACCCTCAATTCTCTCCTCAAGGTGCCCCCACCCCCAGTCCCGCCCTCACTTTCTGCCCAAACCCTTGCGGACTATTTCCATGACAAAATCCAAAAGATTACCTTCCAATTCCCCACACTCTCATATACCTCCCCCCTCCCCAACTCCCCCCCATCCTGACTTCCGCAGCTACCCTCTCCTCCTTCCCTACAATCTCTGAAGAGGAAACCTCACTTCTTCTTTCCTCCTTCAAACCCACCACCTGCTCCTCTGACCCTATCTCCCCCCATCTTCTACACCCTATCTCCCCCACCATTATCTCCTCCACCATTATCCCCTCCATCTCTCATATTCTCAACCTATCATTCTCCACTGCAACCATCCCCATTGACTTCAAACATGCCGTTGCCACACCTCTCCTCAAGAAACCCTCACTTGACCCCACCTGTCCTTCTAATTATCGACCCATTTCCCTCCTTCTCTTCATATCTAAACTTCTAGAACGAGCAGTCCACCGAAGCTGCCTTGACTTCCTCACCTCCCAGGCCCTCCTGGACCCACTACAATCCGGCTTCCATCCCCTACACTCCACCGAAACGGCTCTTACAAAAGTCTCCAATGACTTGTTCCTTGCTAAATCTAAGGGTCTCTACTCTGTTCTCATCCTTCTTGACCTCTCCGCTGCCTTTGACACTGTTTGCCACAATTTTCTCCTCTCCACCCTCTCCTCGCTTGGTTTAAAGGGCTCCGTATGATCCTGGTTCTCCTCCTACCTCTCCCATCGCTCCTTTAGTGTTTGCTCTGGCAGCTCCTCCTCCTCTCCCACCCCGCTCCATGTTGGTGTACCCCAGGGATCCGTCTTGGGCCCCTTCCTTTTCTCTCTCTATACCCAATCCCTTGGCGTGCTTATCTCCTCCCATGGCTTTCAGTACCATCTCTATGCTGACGACTCACAAATCTACCTCTCTACACCTAATATCTCTCCAGCAATCCAAACCAAGATCTCTGCCTGCCTGTCTGACATCGCCATCTGGATATCTCATCGCCGATTGAAATTGAACATGGCCAAGACTGAACTCCTCCTCTTTCCCCCCTAACTCTTCTCCTCCTCTTCCCCCTTTCTCAGTCTCTGTGGATGAATCTATGATCCTTCCTGTTCCCTCGGCCTGCAATCTGGGGGTCATCTTTGACACCTCTCTCTCCTTCTCCACACATATCCAGCACGTTGCTAAAACCTGCCGCTTCTTTCTTCACAACATTAGCAAAATCTGCCTCTTCCTGTCAGAACACACCACCAAAACGCTTATCCACTCCTTAATCTCCTCTCACCTCTACTACTGCAACCTACTCCTTGCTGGTCTTCCTGTGAGCCATCTCCTCCCCCTTCAATCCATACAAAATTATGCTGCTCGACTAATCTTCCACCCATCCCGCCATGCCCACATTACTCCTCTTCTCAAGTCGCTTCATTGGCTCCCCATCCAATTCAAACTTCTCCTACTCACCTATAGGTGCATTCACTCTGCGGCCCCTCAATACCTCTCATCTCTTAACTCTCCCCACATCCCAGCTCGGGAACTTCTCTCCACTAACAAATTACTTCTATCTAGGCCTTTCACTCGTACCACTAACTCCCGACTTCGCTCCTTTCACCTTGCTGCACCCTATGCCTGGAACAGCTTACCTGTGTCTGTGCTTCAGGCACCCTCCCTAGCCCTCTTCAAATCCAGGTTAAAAACCCATCTCTTCACTGTCGCGTTCAGATCCTGACTTCTATCCTTCATCTTAACCTAACCCCATCATTTTCATGACCAAACCGTAAAACCCATCAAATTGATTAATGTTTTGTACTGTCTTAACTAGATTGTAAGCTCGGATGAGCAGGGACTGTCTCTTGTACGTATGTCTGTACAGCGTTGCATGTGTGGCGCTATATAAGTGTTTAATAGTAGTAGTAGTAGTAGTACATAGGAACATAGAAACTGGAAATCAGCAGGACAGCAGCTGACCAAGGCCAAACATACCCAGTTGTTGGTGTTCCACAGTGTCCCATCCAGGGGACATTACCCAGCATGTACCCCGAAGGTCACACAGGTACCACTATGCCTGTAATGGGGCAATCAGTGCACATCTGGGGACCACTCTAACAAGGGTCCACAGACCTTACCCAGGCTGCTTCCCAAACAGTTCGTAAACTCAGCTAACTGAACACCCTTTACTGCAGCCCCTAGTAAGGCATTGCAGGGTGAGACCACACGTCATCAGAAACATATATACACCCAGTAGGTCGAACCAGGTACACCGTACCTGAGGTGCATGCCCTAGCCTGTGCAAAGTTGGCTGTCACAACACAAGCAACCTACATCTACCCAGACCACCCTAGCCAATAGTTGCTAGAGCACAAACCTGACATCCCCCCAGCCATCTCTCCCCCATGTGGAAGGGACATAACATTGGTTGGCAGTGATGGGGGGGATGTGTGGATGGCCATATATGCCGCCCCACCCCATAGCCCACACCCTAGACACCCACCTACCTGCACAGTGGATGGCCTGGGACTGTGCACTACCAGCAACAACAGCATATAGGCAAGTCAGTATAGCAGAGAGGTGTGTGTTGGTGCTGGCGGGGCAGTGGCACCTGCCTGTGGTGGACCTAGGCCATGCCCTGTACCAGTATGTGGTTTGCAGTGCAACAGAAAAGGTCTGGCTGAGGAAATGTAAAGGTAGCCCCAGGAACTGCTGTGTCTCTGTGGCAACAGTGTGGTGCGGTACACATAGCCAGTGTATCTCAGAGCATAGGGTCACAGGTTCAGTTCCCAGCTGTGGATCCTGCAGAGTATGTCCCTATATTTTACCCTACAATGCAGATGGAACATCAACATGTGCAATCCCCAAAGCAGCACCAAACAGGGGTACAAACACTCACTCACACAGGCTTCACTATTCAAAGCTTCATGGAGAGTCAGGTTGTTGGCCCCAGCACGGAGCTGCATTTATCACCAGTGTACTACTACTACCTCCTGCATAGTTTAGAAATGTCGGCACTGTGATCAGGACCAGTGTGGTGGGCAGGGTTGCCAACCACGCCTATCTTTGCACAATGTTGCAATAGGAGTGTGTGTGTGTGTGTGTATGTCTATCCATTTTTTTGTGGCTGCCCACACCTCACTGGCCCCACAATGTCCCACTGTTACCAGTGTTAGCCTGCAAATGTGCATAATGAGGAGCACGGTATTCTGGGTATGGCCCGGACAGGGCGAATTGGCCAGGATGCATCTACACAGGATGTAGGGCAATGGCTGGGACACTGTAATGACCAACCACCACCTGCATGGACAGGGTGGCCACAGCATGTCAAGCTGGGAGGTCACTCTCACTCTGACCGAGCAGTGACCATGTCATGTCTATGTTCCTACATAGTGCTTTAGCCTGTCTGTCTCCAGTGATGCTTGTGTGTTCCCAGTTCTGGGGGCCCAATTGCTGAGGTACCTGCTTGGTGTCTGTGCTGTATATCCTGCCTCTTGGTGCATATAGTTTCTCTTTGAGCATACACTATGGACTGGCTAGTGGACAGTCTGCAGTTAGTCTGTGCATGGTTAGAACATTTTGCAGATACTGCAGGTGCTGTGTGCTAGTAAATGGCAGATTGAGGTGTGGAGCAGTTGAGGTTTTCTAGGCCTACCCCCAGCACTACTGCTGGAGTCCACTGCCTTAGTCACAGGTATGACTCTGACCCACCAGCCCTGAAAAGCTGTCTTTTGCCAGCAGGACAATGGTTGCTGGTCCTTATAGTCATTCTTCAGGACTCAGGCAAATGTCCCTCCACTCCCTCACCAAGAAATGGGTGACGGTGGGCCCTTCGTGGTACATAGTGTATACCACTTTGTCCTGTAGAGGCAATGCTACAACAACCTCATATAAGTCTAGACACCCCCCTGCCCTGATAACAGTTGCACATGGCAGCCAGACCTTAACACTGGGTACACACTAATCTGAATGGTGTCTGGTCCCAGAGGCCCACATGTGACTGCAAAACACAGAAGTACTTTTGGCTGCACTGCTAGGAACACCTATCACACACTGGCAATAATGGGGATGTGCAGCAAGACCTATCTCTAGCACCACATGTACTGCAGACCTAGTGCTGGGCGCCCATCCTAACCCTCAGGGTGAACACAGAACCTTCACAATGGCATGGTCTGTAGCTACTCTGTGCCAGTATCATGCACTGTCAGTCCGTCTTACCATGCTGCAGTACCAGAGAGGTGCAGACCTCATTTGGTGATAAGCTGTAGACAGCTGTTCTGCATGTGCATTGCATCATGGGTGCTGGTGGGGTTACCCTATCCTGGCACACAGAGCAGATGGTTTGTGCGGTGACCTGCAGTCCTTCTGTACCCAGCCATTGCTGTGCAATAAGCCATAGAGGTATAGCCTAATGGTTAGTACAATGATGGCCTAGGCAGTGGTCATGGGTTCAATTCCTCATTGTTCCCTCCTTTCATGCCTGTCAACTCAGATATTTTGCATGTCTGTAACAGTCATATCTTTGAAGATCCATGCTGCCAGCCCATAATACCCTCACCACAGTTGCCAACAATCCTTCAGTCCATCTATCTGCGTCTGTCAGCTGTGTAGATTCCTGTCTTCCTGTACAGGCTGTCACCCCATGTCCTGCACTGGTACCCTTTCCTGCATTGCGCCTCTTTGTGCTTGCCTCGCCTGTGCCTGATCTGCATGGCACCACCACTCCTCTGTCCACCCATCATTGTAGCTATCCTGCCATCTCCGCCTCCACTGGGGGACATGTATTCCCATCATCTGCTACCCACTATCTTTCCAGTACTTTACATTGCCAACACCCTGTGCTGTGGTACAGTTGCCCCCAACATGTTTGTCAACAGTACTGGCAGCCACATGGGATGCCCGTAGATATGGAAGGTCCAGCAGCTCCCAGCTTTCCCTCCTTCAATCACCTGTTCATTGCCTTTCCTCGGTGCTCTATCCAGTGTTAGGGTTACATCTGTTTCTATGCCTCACAGGTCATGCATGTCTACCTGACACACCTTGCAGCCCTTAGGGCACTCTAACCTAGGGCACCGTAACATTGTTAGGGCACCTTAAGCTATGGTCCCATAATCCTGCGTGCCTTCTGAGGTGCCTTGTCCAGGTGTGCCTAATACGGTGCCTAGCTTAAGGAGCCCTATAAGGTGTGCCTAATACGGTGCCTAGCTTAAGGAGCCTTACAAGGCACCTTACGAGGCACATTACAAGGCACCTTATAAGGCACATGACAAGGCACCTTAAAAGGCGCCTTGTAAGACGCGTTACCTGACATGGCTTGCCGTAACAATGCACTGCCCACACCTTTATATGGGCATCCATAACATTACCGCAGTTTAGTAAACATACCCCTGAATGTGGAAAAGTGCAAAGTTATGCACCTAGGAAAGAACAACCCAAACTGTGGTTACACGATGGAAGATTCCACATTAGGAACTACCACCCAGGAAAAAGATATAGGCGTCATCCTGGATAACATGTTCAAACCCTCCGCCCAGTGTGCAGCAGCGGCCAAGAGAGCAAATAGAATGCTAGTTATCATAAGGAAAGGAATGGAGAATAAAGCACAGGATATTATAATGCCTCTGTATCATTCTATGGTGCGACTGCACCTGGAATATTGTGTGCAATTCTGGTCGCCGTATCTTAAAAAGAATATAACGTTATTAGAAAAGGTACAGAGAAGAGCCACCAAAATTGTAAAGGGGATGGAAGGATACTCCTATGAGGAGAGACTAAAAAGGTTAGGGCTCTTCATCCTGGAAAGAGACAACTGAGGGGAGATGCGATAGAGGTCTATAAATTAATGGAGTAGAACGGGTAAACGTAGATCAGTTGTTTACCCCATCAAAATATAGAAAGGCTAGGGGACATGCAATGAAGCTACAGTGGAACCTATTTAAGACTAATAAGTGAAAATATTTTTTCACTCAATGCATAATTAAACTCTGGAATTCGTTACCGGAGGATGTAATAAAAGCTGTTAGTGTAGCTGAGTTAAAAAAGGTTTGGACAAGTTCCTGGAGGAAAGGTCCATAAATCATTATTAAAGGGATCTGGGAAATCCACTGCTTGCCCCAATATAAACACTGTGGCACCCGGGTCTTTTGGGGAAACTGCTAGGTACTTGTGGCCTAGCTTGGCCACTGTTGGAAACAGGATACTGGGCTTGATGGACCTTGGTCTGACCCAGTATGGCATACCTTATGTTCTTATGTTCTTAAATATGAATGTACATGTGTACTTCATGTACTAGCATTTATTCTTGCTTCAGAGCAGTTGGAAATGTCCGTGGCTTCAATCTAGCTGCTATTTCTGCAGGATGTGTTCTAGTACTTTATAAAGACACATGAAGGCCTACTTTAGATAGCAGGGCTGGTACCACCATCGGGGTGTCCACCACACCTCTCTCTGTGGCCTGTAGCAGCGGCAATCTCTAGAAAAGTGTGACGAGCGCTTACTTTAGGGCTCTAGCGCTGCACCACAGTTTCAGTCTTTTTCTATCTGTCGCTTCCTTTCCTCTCCAATGTAGAAGCAGCCATTCTGAAAAACTGCACATGGGACAAAGAGCATCCTATTCTTTCCCAATCGTGCTGGGGAGCAGCTTTTTCAAATCTCCACTTTTGACAGTATCGGTTCCCTTCAGCCCCTCTCAGCACTCCCTTAACATCGATATATGTTCCCTCTGAGCCCCTTCAACATCACGATCCCTGACATAAAGACTCCCCCTCCAATCACACCCCTGACATGAAGACCTGCCCAACATCAGTACTCACTCTGATAACATATCCTCAACATCAAGAGGCCCCACAAACGTCAAAACTCTCCCTTATATCACTCGTAACAGTATCAAGACCGCCCATCCATGATCTCATCTTCAGCTCTTACTGGGGTCCCTGGAAGTCTAGGGGGAGTAGAAGATATCACTCAGTCACTCCTGCCCATTCCGAGTGGGTTCAGAGTGGTGCCCTTGACACCTAGCGGTAATCTTGCAACACTACTGCTGGCAGTCAAATAAACACATTTTTTTCCTCTTCTCCTCCCTCAACCTCAGCAGCAGCAGGAGTGCTACATTCTTCCTGAAGTTTTATCCATTGCCTCCCTACACTTGCAATCAAGTCATTTTTATGCCCACAAGAGTTTGAGTCCTTGACAGTTGTCCTTCTCTGCGACCTCTAGCTACAGCCCTGGGTTATTTCAAAGCTGAGGTGATATATCAGTAAATAATGCTCATCTATTTCCATCTATCTTTGTTATCTGTTATACAGTAGCATGGTAGGAAAGAGGTGGAATAGGTTTGACCCAGCTTGCATTGATTCAGAAAGTTCATAAGCTTAAAATTTCACCATTTGTCCAAGACACATCATCCAACATCAATAATGAGTAAACATGATAAAGGCCAAGCCATCAGAATCAAATTCAAAGTAAAAGCACCGTATCTCTCCTGTCTAGGTCACTCACATCTTTGTACAAATGAAGTCACTGGAAACTTTTAATAAATTCTCATTTTACAGCAGGGATATGCACAATGCTAGCTTATAAAATCAGCTTTAAATTGATTTTTCCAAAGGCCTTTTTTCTGTTAGCTAAACAATTGGTATAGTTTAATAAGATGTCAGTCACGACAGTGCTGGCAACCAGCTTAATGCATCGTTTTTGTTTTGTTTTTTCTATTTCTCTTTGATTTTCATCTTGCCTCTTGGTGTTGGATGATAATAGCAAGAAGTATAGGATTCTTCAAGCTGAAGCCGGCACAACTATATTTAATGATGATTCAATATAAGCAATAGGAGGAACAGAGACCCTCAAAGAGCCATAGCACAGTGGAAAAGAATGCTTGCTCTCAATTTTGTCTTAAATGAGTTGAAGAGCCCTGTATCCATTCTGATCAATCAGTTTTTATGCAAATCGTCTAGACAGCTCGGCAAGAGAGAATGGTAAGCACCACCTTTCTTACTTAACATCAGTGGTTGGAAGAACACGCCCAAAAAGAGTTGCTAAACAGGAGTCCACCATTGTAGGCACATTGTCGAAGGACTCATCTTCATATCACTCATCAGGATCTGTGGTAAATGATGGCACAGGGTACTAGACTGAAGGGGAGCTACTGGTAAAATGGAGTAGTCTAATGGTTAGTGATTAGAGCAGGGAAGCCATCTTTCTGATTTTAGGCAAGTCACTTAACCCTCCACTATCTAAGGTACAAACTGAAATTGTAAGCTCTCTGGGTAAGGGAAATACCTACTGTTCCTGAATATAGGTGACCTTGAATTTCTGAGAAAAGGTGTAAGCTAAATCCAATTCCGCAACCTGAATCCAGAGTAAAACCTATCAGCATTGGGGGAACTATAGACTATTATTGAATACTGAGAGGAAGAAATTTGTTCAGGTACAGATTACTCAAGCATTGAATGTTTGTTTTCATTGATGATATTATTAACCTTGCCCCTGGCATTTGTCTAGCCTATTTAGGATACTCTCAATCACATTTTGTTGTGGAGATATTGGGAATCAAAGTTGAGTGAGTTGCTAGCAGGGTTAGATAATATGAATATTTTGTTAGAGCAGGAAGGGGTGTCACTGAAGCAGTTCAAAGTCTGAAAACGTCTATGGTTGACCCCTTGTTAAGCAGGCTAGCAAAACCTACTGGATCCTGTGAGTTATAGATCAATTTCTTATTTGTCTTTTTTGAGTAAAATGCTGGAAAGAGTAGTCTTGTTTTAGTCACGGGATTTTTATAGTGGATAGGAAGCAATTGTCTCCTAAACTGTTTGGGTATAGCACTGAAACACTTTTGCTGTCCCTTCATGATACTTTGCTTATGAGCATGGACAGCTGAGATTTTTTTATGTTAATTTTGCTTGTTCTGCTGACAGCTTTTGCCATGGTTAATCATCAGCTTCAATGTCTTGCATGAGCCAGGTTAATGACTAGTTTGAGTCATTTTTGAAGCAGGGTCAATAGAAGATTAGGTTAGGAGATGCAACTTTGGGATGAGCTCAGTTTAGTTTGGTGCCCCTCAGGAACTGACATTATTGCCAGTTCTAGTGCCCGTTTATTCACTGATATCTAGTTTTGGGGGTGTTTTTTAATCTTTGCACAGATGAGATTTGGTGTAGCCCAAGGGCATGTTCTGGGCTCACTCCTGTTCTTTCTCTATTTATTTATTTAGCTGGATTTCTATACTGCTTTATCCTAAAATCAAAGCGGTTTACAATGAACTCAAGTGTTTACAAAAAAAACAGGGGAAAGGAGCATGCGGGGAATGTTTAAATTTAACTTATATACAAAGGCTATGTGTATAGACATAATAGGGGGGATAAGAGGAGGAGGAGGCAACAGGGATAGGGATATTGTTGAGAATCAGATAATGTCTCCAAAGTGTTTGGAGTAGAGGATGGTTTTCAGCTTTTTCTTGAAGTCCTTGGTGTCAGTGATGGCTCTCAGATGGTCGGGGAGATAATTCCAAAGGGAAGGAGTGACTAATGAGATAGCTCTTCCAGATGTTACTTGTTTGGCTTTTACATAGTCTTTAGGGTAGCTATACCAAGTCCTTTGATGCACTCATCTCCTCCCATGGTTTTCAGTACCACGTTTATTCTGATAACTCTCAGATCTATCTCTCTATACCTGATGTCTCTCTGGCACTCTAGGCCCGAATCTCTGCCTGCCTATCTGACATCGCTGCCTGGATGTCTCAGCACCATGTGAAATTGAACATAGCCAAAACTGAGCTTATTATTTTCCCCCCTAATTCAATCTACCCCCTTCCTCCTTTCTCTGTCTCTGCGGATAACACTCTTCGATTCTCTGTCTCCTCAGTCCACAACCTTGGGATTTTCTTTGACTTCTTCCTCTTCTTCTCCACACAAATCCAACTGATAGCTAAAACTTGTGGAGGCCAATTCTGAACTGGGGATGTCCAGCCATCCGGATGTCCAAAATCTGGACAGCCCGGAGCTGGCCCCGATTCTGCAACCGCAGGAGCTAGTCATATCTGCGGGAGCAGAATCAGGGCACTTGGATGGCCCGGACGTGCCTGATTCAGACCCACTGCACATCTAGAAAATTCCCCATCTGGGCTGCCTGTGCTCCTGCATGGAGTCTTGGTGCCGTGGCATCCTGTCGCTATGCCACTAGGACGCCATGCAGCAGCATCGATCTGCAGAACAAGCCAAATACTGCCTTTCCCCACCTCCCAACCCGCAATAGGACTTGCCGAGGCCGGGATTGGACAGCAGAGAAACCCATGCCGCCTCTAACCTGTCTTGGGGGGGGGGTCTTCCGTGGCTGGGCCTCCAAGGTGGAATAAGTTCCCCGTGTATACTTCAACCCCTAGACGCACAGGACCATGACCGAAATCAGCCCTTTACATCCGGGGTCAGGGTCCCACCTCTTCCCCGCCCATGCTCCTCCTCCAGCCCGCCCCATCCAGAACTCCCTGCACATCTCCTCTATACGTGCGGGGAGTTTTGGGTTGGGAATTTTCCCCTGGCATTTAGCAGGGATATACATCCAAAATGGATGTATATCCCTGCTAAACACTGCTCAGAATGACTCCCATAGTAACCCAGTATATGACAGCAGATAAAGACCAGCATAGTTCATATAGTCTGCCCAATAAGGTGGTTAGAGTGGTTGTAACTGCAGCTCCATACAGGTCACTCCCCTCTATGCCTATGCTTAGGACTATACCTGCTGCTCCATGCAGGTCAGCCCCCCTCTATTAAAATATATTTAAGTTTGCCTTGATTTCATCTTCTTGCTATAAAGGGATCCACTGTGTCTGTCCCATGCCATTTTGAATTCTGTCACCAAGGGAGAAGTGGCCTAGTGGTTGGGGCAAGTTACCTCAGGCCAGAAGGTCAGGGGTTCAAATCCCTCTAGAGGACAGCAACCTTGGGCCAGAAGGACTGCGGTTTCCAGTCCCATAGGTACCACTTGTGGTCTTGGGCAAGCCACTTAACCCTCAATTGCTCCATGTCCCCTGTAAAATAGTTATCCCCAAGTTATAATGTCCTGTTCAATGTGATTCCAGCTTGTTCACTGTAAACCACCTTGATATCATGGAAGGTGGTATATAGGAAATGTTAAATAAATATTTGCCCCCGCCATCTCCATCAGGAGGTCATTCCATGCATCCACCATCCTTTCAGTAAAAAAAGTATTTCCTGATGTTGCTTTTAAGTTTATCGCCTTGCAGCTTCATTGTATTCCTTCTAGTCTTACAGCTTCCCCTTCTTTGAAAAAAGTTTGTTTGTTCATTGATACCCTTTAAGTATTTAAAAGTCTGTATCATATCTCCCCTGTCCTTCCTCTCCTCTAGGGTATACACATTTAGGTCTTCAAGTCTCTTCTCATGCATCTTGTGGAGCAGGCTCCAAATCATTTTGGTTGCCTTCTTCTGAATGGTTTCAAATCTTTTTATGTCCTTTGTGAGATATGGTCTCCAAAACTGAACATAATACTCCAAGCGAAGCCTCACCAATGACTTGTACAGGGGCATTAATACCTCCTACTTTCTACTGGTTATTCTTCTCTGTATACAGTCGAGCATCCTTCTGGCTTCGGCTACCACCTTGTTGCATTATTTTGCCACCTTGAGATCCTCAGACACTAGCACTCTGAAATACCTTTCCTGGTCCGTGCACATCAACCTCTTCCCCCCTACTGCATACATTTCCTTTGTATTTCTGCATCCCAAGTTCATGACCCTGCACATCTTTGCATTAAATCATAACTATCAAGCATTAGAGCATTCTGCCAGTGTTTTTAGATCTTTCCTCATGTTATCCATTCCCTCAGACGTGTTATCTCTGATGCAACATTTTTTATCATCTGCAAAAAGTCATACTTTTCCGTTCAGTCTTTCCACAATGTCACTCAAAAATACATTGAACAGTATCTGTCCCAGGACCGATCCCTGAGACATGCCACTACACACCTTAATTTCTTCTGAGAGAGTTCCATTTACCACCACCTTCTGTCATCTGTAAGTCAACAAATTTCTGATCCTGTTCATCACCTTGGACCCATCCCCAGTCTGCTCATTTTATTGATAAGCCTCCTATGAGAAACAGTATCAAAGGCTTTGTTGAAATCTAGGTGTATCACATCCATCGCATGCCCTTGATCTAGTTCTGTGATCACCCAGTCAAAGAACTCAATAAAATTTGTGTGGCATGATCATTCCCTGGTAAAACCATGTTGCCTCAGATCATTGGTTTCCAGAAAGTCCAATATTCTTTCTTTCAAGAGCATCTCCATTACTTTTCCCACCACAGAGGTAAGGCTTACAGGCCTATAGTCTGTCACCTCCTCCCTATTACCACTTTTGTGAAGAGGTACCACATCAGTCCTTCTCCAGTCCTGTGGAACCTCTCCCGTATCCAAGAATCTATTAAAAATGTCCTTTAAAGGTCCTGCCAGAACCTCTCTGAGCTCTTTCAGTATCCTGGGATATATCTCATCTGGTCCCACAGCCTTGTCCACTTTCAATTTTGCAAGATGTTCAAACACATCATCTTCTGTGAATGGTGTGGTATCAATTCCATTCCCATTTGTATATTTATCACTCATATGTGGCCCTTCTTCAGGATTTTCTTTGGTGAATACAGAAGTATTTCATTTCTTTCTCTATAATATCAGCAAATTCACCCCTTCCTTTCTAAACATACTACTAAGACACTTATTCACTCATTAGTCACCTCCCATCTAGACTATTGCAACCTCCTTCTTGCTGATCTCCCTCTGAATCATCCCTCTCCCCTTCAATCTGTTCAAAACTCAGTTGTGCAGTTCATCTTCCAACAGCCCCTATATGCTCTTATAACTCCTCTTCTTGAGTCACTTCATTGCCTCCCCTTTTGTTTCCATATCCAGTTGAAACTTCTTCTTCTGACCTATAAATGCATTTATTCTGCTGCTCCTCACTACCTTTCCTCTCTCATCTCTCCCTACACCCCTCTTCGTAAACTCCGCTCTTCTGGTGGATTGCTTCTCTCTGTCCCTTTTTCTTCTACTGCCAACTACAGACTCTGATCCTTTCGTATTGGTGCTCCTTATGCCTGAAAAAAACTACTTGAGTCTGGCAGATGAAATTTAACGTGTACAAGTGCAAAGTTATGCACCTAGGGAAGAACAACCCAAACTATGGTTACACGATGCAAGGTTCCACATTAGGAACCACCACCCAGGAAAAAGATTTAGGCGTCATTGTGGATAACATGTTAAAACCCTCGGCCCAGTATGCAGCGGCAGCCAAGAGAGCAAATAGAATGCTAGGTATGATAAGGAAAGGAATGGAAAATAAAACAAAAGATATTATAATGCCTCTATATCATTCCATGGTGAGACCGCACCTTGAATATTGTGTGCAATTCTGGTCGCCGTATCTTAAAAAGGATATAGCATTATTAGAAAAGGTTCAGAGAAGAAGGTTCACCAAAATGGTAAAGGGGATGGAAGGATACTCCTATGAAGAAAGGCTAAAAAGGTTTGGGCTCTTTAACCTGGAAAATAGACGGCTGAGGGGAGATATGATAGAAGTCTAAAAATTAATGAACGGAGTGGAACAGGTAAACGTAGATCGATTGTTTACGTTATCAGAATATAGAAAGACTAGGGGACATGCAATGATGCTACAAGGTAAACTATTTAAGACTAATAAAAGAAAATATTTCTTCACTCAACTTGTAATCAAACTCTGGAATTTGTTACCGGAGGATGTAGTAAAGGCTGTTAGTGTAGCTGGGTTTAAAAAAGGTTTAGACAAGTTCCTGGAGGAAAGGTCCATAAACCATTATTAAGAAGGGATCCAGGATATCAATGCTTGACCCAGTACAAGCATTGCAGAACCTGTGTCTTTTGGGGAAACTGCTAGGTACGTATGACCTAGATTGGCCACAGTTGGAAACAGAATACTGGGCTTGATGGACCTTGGTCTGATCCAGTATGGCATATCTTATGTTCTTATGTTCAGACTTCATCTCTACCTCTTTTCAAATCCATGCTAAAAGCTCACCTCTTTGAGGCTGCTTTTGGATCCTGGCCCACTCAATCTCCTATGTGTCTCCTTACCTTCCCTAGTGGTATCCTTGTCCTCAGCTCTTCTATTGTCTGTCTTGACTAGATTGCAAACTCTTATGAACAGGGATTGTCTTTTTATATATGTCTATACAGTGCTGTGTACACCTTGTAGTGCTATATAAATGTTCATTAGTAGTAATAACAGTAGTAATGAGAGTCAGTTGATTGTCAGATAGCTAAAGGGGTGATTGAAGGATTTCCAATTGGATTTGGGATCTTTGGTGAGACAAGCTGTTGACATACATGGCTTGCAAAATGGATTTGGTTTGAATCTAGAAAAACACTAGGGTATTGTTTGGAGATAACAAGCCATTCTGAAGAGAGAGAGGAATTGATTGTATAGCAGGAAGCCAAAAGCTTGGGGGTGATTATAGATGATCAGTTGCTTTTTAGAAAACATATGAAGGGTAATTTTATAAAGCTATTATGGGAGTTGAACCATCTGTTTTCTGGGTGTGATTTATGGTTGGTTGTGCAAACACAGGTACTTAGAGCCTTGACTATTGTAATAGTCTGTAGGTTAGCCTTCCTATGAAATATAGAAAAATAGAAACATGATGGCAGAAAAAGCCCACCTGGCCTATCTAGTCTGCTCTTCCATATCAAGCACTACAACAGTCCCCTTTTTTTCTTTAGAGATCCCATAGAAACAAAAGGGAACAGCCTGCTAGTGGGTTTTAGGCAATGCACTGTGTCAATGCCCACTCCTGATGACCTATCAACTCCTGGGTTTTCTTGACAGTGTGACCAAAGGTAGATTGTCAAGCTTTTCTTCTGAGGTAATGGAGAGTTAAGTGACCTGTCCAAAGCTACAAGGAGTGCCAGTGGGAACTGAACCTTGGTCTCTTGATTAACAAGTCAGTGCTCTAACTACTAGGCTACTCCTCTAGCAAATATATTTGATTGCTGTAGTTAGTTCAAGCACAGCTTCCCATTTTCTTACTGGGCCCAATTGTAGAGAGTCCATTACTCCTCATTTGATAAATTTGAATTGATTGCCCATGCAATTTCGTATAAAATTCAAAGTGCTGCCTTTGCTTCATTGGGTTATTCATGTCTTGGGACCAATTGCTTTCAGACAAGTCTGCCATTATTGTCCCAGAAGATCTCTACACTCTGAGGCCTGGGTCTTTTTTTGAATCTGTCAGATAATAAGGAAGTAAATCGTTGTCAGTAGAAGTACTTTACTGGGTGGCACTCTAAGTTCTACTTTCCTGGATGAAGTGCTAGCCCAGAAGCTGGTGATAGAAAGATCCTGGCATAAATCTGGTTCACAGGAGATAGAGGATGCTTGCCATTCCACGTTTAAAGATTACAAACAGAGGGTTAACACTGTGAAGAGAGAATTTGTTTGTTCTATTTCAACCAAAGAGTTATTTGCTATTGTTAAGATCTGATAAGCAAGCACAGGCTGAGGTACATAACATAATATTACTGGAAGTTGCTATAACTTTATTAACATCGTGAAGCTTCTTGAGCACCTTTAATATTTTATATTTAAGAAGGGTCTCATAACAGGGTGACTACAAAAAAGTGTTTAAATAATGAGATCAAATAATGTTAATGTTTATTGATTTCAACCTAACGTTTACCAGTGGGCAGATCCTTTTCTGGAAAAAGTGACATCGTGTCCTACTCCTGTGACTAGAATTCCATACAGGAGCAGAGAGAAGACTGAGATGAATACAATGTCACAGATGGAGAACAATTTGGAAATTACTAGAACATTTGGTAAATAAAGCTGCATTTTGGATCCCAGAATCAGCTATTGAGTCTTTGATAAAACTGATTACCACTTCACTATATTCTAGAAAGAGAAAGAAGAAATAGCTTTGAATTTATAATTAAGAAAAAAAGCTTGTAAGAACTGTAATGGTTCGGAACAATGTATCCTTGAAGGATACTAGCAAAAGATTGAAGTTAGGGCATATTGACAGAGAAGTTCCAATAAAGACAAAAGTAACCCAAATGCCCTTGAGTACAGAGCAGATAGAGCTTAAAGATTCCAAATTACCCCTTCCTACCAATAGTCAGATTAATATGAATAAAATACAGCCTCTAATATGCTTATATGCAAATGCTAGAAGTCTAAAAACTAAGATGAGAGAGTTGAATATATAACACTAAATGAGAGGTTAGCTATGATTGGTATCTCAGCGACATGGTGGAAGGAGGACAACCAGTGGGACACTGTGATACCTGGGTACAAACTATATCATAATGATAGAGCAGTTGAAATTGTTGGAGGGGTTGCACTCTATGATAGAGAGGGCATTGAGTCACAAAGGTTTAAAGTTTTGCAGGAAACAAAATTTGATCTCTGTGGATTGAAATAACATGTAAAAAGGGGAAGGGGAAGGAGATGGCAGTGGGGGTGTACTATCGACCGCCTGGCCAGAATGAACAAATGGATGATGAAATGCTCAAAAAAATCAGGGAAGCTAACAAGTTAAACCACAGTAATAATAATGGGTGATTTCAATAACCCCAGTATCGACTGGGTCAGTGTCACGGTAGGACATGCTAGGGAGATAAAATATCTAGATGAAATAAATGACTGCTTCTTGGAGCAGCTGATTCATGAATCAACCAGTCGGGAAGCCATTTTGGACCTGGTCCTTAGTGGAACAGAAGATCTGGTGCAAGAGATAAGGGTGTTGGGGCCACTTGACAACGGTGATCATAGCATGATCACATTTAATTTAATAAATGGAGGAAGGGAATCCACAGTACTACCTTTTAACTTTCAAAAGGGGGACGAAGATAAAATGAGAAAAATAATTAAGAAAAAACTAAAAGGAGCAGTTGTGAATTTTAAAGATTTATATCAAGCATGGGTGTTGTTTAAAAATACTATCTTGGAAACCCAGACCAGCTGTATCCTACACTTTAAGAAAAGTGGAAGAAAGTCCAAAAAACTACCAGCATGGTTTAAAGGTGAGGACAGAGAGGCTGTTGTTGCAAAATAAAAATATCTTTCAGGAAATGGAAAAAGAAGCCAAATGACAAAAACTGGAAACAATATAAGCACTGGCAAGTTAGGTGCAAGGCATTGATAAGGCAGGAAAAGAGAGAATTTGAGAAGAAGCTTGCTCTGGAAGTAAAAATGCATAATAAAGACTTTTTCAATTCCATTCATAGCAAAAAACCTGTGAGAGAGTCCGTTGGACCATTAGATGATAGAGGAGTAACCGGGTCACTAAGAGGGGACAAGACCATAGCGGAGAGACTGAATGAATTCTTTGCTTCAGTCTTTACTGAGGAAGATGTAGGGATGTTGCCCATGACTGAAATGGTATTTAAACGTGATGCTGCAGAAGAATTGAAAGGAATATCGATACACCGGGAAGATGTATTACAACTATTTGATAAACTGAAGAGTAGCAAATCTACTGGACTGGATGGTATACATTTAAGGGTGTTGAAAGAACTGAAATATGAGATTGCAGACCTACTATTAGTAATCTGTGAACTACCATTAAAATCATCTGTAATTCCTGAAGATTGGAGGATGACCGATGTAACGCCAATTTTTAAAAATGGCTCCAGTGGGTAATCTGGAAAACTACAGACCGGTGAGCCTGACCTCAATACTGGGGAAAATGGTAGAAACCATTATAAAAAATAAAATTACCGAACATGTAGATAGCATTTTCTTAATGGGAGACAGCCAACATGGCTTTATTTTTATTTTTTTATTTTAACGAACATTTATATACCGCACTTTCCCATGGATCAGGTGTGGTTTACAAAGAACAATGGTATGAACCGGCGAAACAATAATAAGGGGCATGTTTACTAAACACCGTTGCTGTGCGGGTTCCCGTTAGTGTGCTGGTGCCATATAAGGAGTGGGCGGGCCAGGCAGAAAAAATCAAAAAACCGGACCGTACGTGTGTGCGTCGCGCTAATGTGCGGGGCCCACATTAGCGCGTGGGAAGGCTAAGTGGGGCGCTGCTGCAAAACCAAACAAAAGAGCTGTAGTACAATGGTGAAGACACCAACCAATGGTGCAGGGGCCAGGGGTTCAAACCCCCATTGCCCTCAACAAAAAAGACCAGCTGAGGCATCAACATTTATGGGCAAAAGTGGTTTAGGAGGCATAATAATTTTGGGCGGCAGAAGGCGGCGCACTGTTATTTTTCTTACGGCATGAGGCGGCGCACTGTTTAGTGTGGGCGGCAGATGGCGGCGCATTGTTAAGTTTGGGCGGCAGAAGGCGGTGCGCTTATAAATGTGGGCAACAGAAGGCGGCGAGCCGGTGGGCAGAAGGCGGCGCGCTGATGTGTGAGGGGGCAGTCCAATAGTGGGAGGGATAAGTGGCGCGCTGATGTGCAAATAACAGGAACAAAGCCATAGTACAATGGTTAAGACACTGGCCACTCATGCAGGGATCATGGGTTCAATTCCCCACAGTGCTCATTGAAGACAGCTGGCTGAGGTATTATTTTAGGGGCATTTCCATGTTGTGCGGCATAAGGCGGCGTGCTGTTAATTTAGTGTGCCACAAGATGGTGTGCTGATGGCTACAAGGCTGCGCGCAGATGCACAAACACAGGAACAGAGCCACAGCACAATGGTTAAGACACTGACCAATGGTGCAGGGGCCAGGGGTTCAACCTCTCACAGTGCCCAGTGAACAAGGCTGGCTGGGGCAGTATGTATCATGGTGAGGAGTGCTGTAGGAGGCCTTCCATTTATATTTTATTTCCCACCACTAGTAAACCCGCTCTCACAGTGTGTTAACATACGGATGCCCGTAAGGCACATGTTACAGTGCACTGTCTGCTAAGGCACCCTAGAATGTCCCCTATAGGGCACCATGTATGTTGCGACACAGGATAATGTATAGTGCACCCTATATGGATGGCAACCATAAGGTGGCCTATAGGGCGCCCTATAAAGCACCCTCAGAGGCACCTAATGGGTATAGTAAGCTGTGTGTGGTTTTGCCGGCATAGACATATGTACAGTAAATAAACATAAAGCTGTCGACAGCCCTATCAAAGGGCCCCACTGTGGGCTTGAACCCATGACCTCTGGCTGTACAGGGAGTGAAATAACCATTGGGCTACAGCTCTATAGCTGACAGCAAGCCCCTGGCTGGCTGCAGAGAGCCTGCACGTCACCCCACAGACAGTCTGCTGTTGTAGACAGGATAGGGTTAGGCCACCTGTACCCATGATGCACTGCACATGCAAATCAGCTGTCCACAGATGCACACAAGATGGGGAATGCACCCCAACAGCTACCCGGCCTGGTAGGGGGAATTGTCCATGTGCACCCACACAGCACCTCGGCCTGGTAGGGGGTCCTGAGCGGGTGGACTACCAGCAAAGAGTAGCTACACACCGTCACATTGTGCGGGTACTGTGCTCACCCTGAGGGTGTGATGTGGCGCCCAGGACCAGGTCCACAACACCAGCCATGGCAGAGCTACACAACAGTACTAACCTGTGAGATAGGAAGGTGCTGCTGAAACTTGTTGGATATCTCTGTCTGTCTCAGTTAGTGGAAACCCCCATGGACCCCTAGGTGGCCAAAGTACCACCCACCACCACCTTCCCCACCGCCCCCCCACGGCAGCAGAGTGGACCATCAAACCCCAGTCCTGCTGGGGAACAGACACCCTACAGGGCAGTCCAAGCAGCTCCACACACATCCATAACACAATGTCAGACAGACTTTAGGCCTGGCTATCCAAAGATACACCCCAGCACTATCTGATATTCACCTGCAGCAAGTCATCAGCCACTGCACCCTACAAGGCACTCCATCAAGACACATACCAGCTGTGAACAGTCTGCTGGCTAGCCCTGATGGAAATGCATGCACCCAAAACTGGGGTGGCAGCACACACAAGCAGAGAGTTGTGAGGAGGTCCCAACAGGAAACCCATATTTATCACAAGAGAGAAACACAACACAGTACTATGGGGGTGCCTAGCCATGCTGTCATCACTGCACACTCAGGGTGAGAGTGCTCCCCCAGCAGCACATACAGAGGTCACCCTGTCTGTGTAGGTGGTGGCCTGGCACTACAATGTCACAGCCAGTGCCCTATGCCCTGTGCAGATGCATCCTGGCCAGCCCACCATGTCTGACCTATACCCATGGTACCTTGCTGCTCATTATGCACATTGGCAGGCCAATACTGGCAGTAGTGCTGGCAGTGTGGGATGGGGAAGGTGTTTGCAGCCAACACACACTGTAATATAGACAGACACACACTCCCACACCTATGCCAGCATTGTGCTACTATTGAGGGGGTGATTAGCCTTGGCCACCACACCGGTCCTGGGCACGGCACAGGCATGGATATGGTACGCAGTACTGCTGGGGGTCACTCCCCAGGGTGGTGAACACCATCAGAGGCCAGGCCTGGAGCACGCACCGCAGACACCAAGCAGATTGTTCGGATGGGGTCAACTAGCAGTATGTGTGTAACGTAGGGATATCTATCAGCCTGTACTCTTAGCAAATGTTTCAGAGCTGTGTACCTCAGGTGTAGGGTGACATTGCTAAGGTATGCAGGTGCTGGTATTGGGAGATGCACGCAGGGTCCAATGTTCTGCCTCTACAGGAGACATTGGCCAATGGGGCCTGTGGGTGTGGGTGTGGGTGTGGGTGTGTCTGCCCCTGTTGGCTGCTGCTTTACGGCAGTGCTTCCCCACTCCAGTCCAGTTTTGCATCACACTGTTCAGGTCTTCCTGCTGTCCCTCATGAATATGCATGAGCTACATCTACATGCCGTGGGGGTGGTGCATAGATATACAGCACAGGCATTTGTATGAGTGGCAGCATGGAACCTGACTGGTGTGTGGCCCACCAGGACTGCATTTGGGGGATTCTGCTGTAGGTTCTGCCCCTGTTCATGGTTTCTGTGCTCAGTGGGGTAAAAGATAGATGTATTACCATTGCATATGTTCTCTTCACGAAAGGTGTGTCCTTACTGTCACTGTTTATTTGTGGGGAAAATATGTGGGTAGGATTGCTGGTAACCCCAGCTGGTCTTTGAACTTGTGACCTTCTGTTCTTGCATGCATTGTCTGTGTGCACTGCACCACTGTGTAGCCACAGCTTGGCTGAATTCCCTGGGAGGTCCATGACTGTGGATCCGGCAGGGCCTGTCTGTTGCTGTGGACTGTGCCAGCCTGCACATGGCTAGGCCTCTGTCTTCTGTCGCTAGCAGCCACTGCCCCCTGCACCACATGTACTCGTCCGCCAACATGCTAGCATGAGCTTCTCCCATAAAAAGCAGGTGACCTGATTGGAATGTGGCAGTACGGGACTGCATTTGGGGTACTTGGCTGTGGGTAATGCCCATTGTTGTGGTGTGTGTGCGTTGTTGGGTAAAATATGCGTGTTTTCCCCATGCTTATGTCCCCTGCAATACAGAGGTGTCTGCGCTATCTGTGTTTAGTGGTGGGTAAAATATAGGGACTGGGCTGGCAAGTGCCCCAGCTGGGCTTTTAACCTCTGACCCTCTGGTCCTAGAGGTATTCACTCTGTCCGCTGCACCACACTATGGCCACATTGACAGTGCAGCCCCTGGAGGTAGTAAGCCTGGCAGGATGGAGTCACAAACCCTGCTCTACGCAAATTTACTCTGGGCATATGCACCCTGTCTGGTGACAAACGTACACATAAACCCCAGAAATGACCACGGGAAATGGGGGACAAAATATCACCATGCTGGGCAACAGTGATATTAATGGGCAACCATAGCAAACACTCCCAGGAAAGCTCCACAAAAGGAAATGTTTTTTGGAAGAGTCTCCGCTCCGTAAACCCTTCCAAAATTCATTTCTTTTTTCTGGAGCTTTGCTGGGTGTGATTTCTGTATTTGCCCATCTGTTCCCCAGCTGAATTACTATTTTTAATAGTTCTGTTGTGGTCATTTTCTATTTTTATTTGCAGTTTTGTGCTCTGCACATGTATCACACTGCTCACGTTTTGCTGGTTTCCCCGGTTTTCCTGTACATTTCTGATGGAAATGGTTTCTCTTCCCTTTAAATGCTTTCTACCGCGAGTGTTTCACTGGCGGTATTTTTTCCTTGTAAATTCGGGCACGCTCCTGTGCGGGGAGTCTCTCCCCTCCCACATTCCACCCATTGACCCCGTCTCTCCGCCCCTCGGGGGCCTTCCTCCGCCCTCATTTCACCTTTCCACGCCTCTATCGCACATGAGCGCTCTGCAAACGTGCGCGTTTTCGGCGCACGCATGTGGGACCCGTTAATGAGCCACGCACGCGTACGGGGCGCTTAAGAGCACTTAAATGCATCATTTTAGGGTGCTCAGGTGCGCCCCGCACAAGTGCCCCGTTTAGTAAACATACCCCTAAGTGCCTGTTCATCTTACATATAACATCTATGAATTTTATACAAAGAACATAAGCTTTAATGCAGAGAACTAGAACTTGTTACCGATGATCTAGCAGCTGTGTGCATAACAACCTTTGCACGGAGCTTAGCAACTATGTACAGTACAACTGTTACATTGTAATTAAACTATGGGGCATGTTTACTAAAAACCGCACAATTGCGCGCCACACAATAGCGCACTAAAAGCATCACGTAAGTGCTCTTAAGCGCCCCGCACACGTGCACGGCACACTAACGGGCTCCGCACAAGTACGGGCCCGCAAATGTCCGATAGAGGTGTGGAAAGGCTAACGGAGGGCGGAGGAAGGCTCCCGAGGGGCGGAGAGACGACTGCAAAGGGCGGGGAAGGGGAGGGGAGAGGCTCCTCGCACATTTACGGGGCCGAATATACAAGTAAAAAATACCGCGAGTGAAACACTCGCGGTAGAGGGCATTTAAAGGGAAGAGAAACCATTTCCGTCAGCAATGTACAGGAAAACCGGGGAAACCCACAAAACGTGAGCAGTGTGATACATGTGCATAGAACAAAAGTGCAAATAAAAAGTGAAAATGACCACAACAAAAATATTAAAAATAGTACTTCAGCTGGGAAACAGTGATATTAATGGGCAACAACAAAAAACACTCCCTGGAAAGCTCCATAAGATTAGAAATGAATTTTTGAAGGGTCCACGGAGTGGAGACCCTTCCAAAAATCATTTCTTGCTATTGGAGCTGTCCTTGGAGTGTTGTGTATGGTTGCCCATTAATAACACTGTTGCCCAGCTTGACTATCTTTTCCCCCCTTTTTTGCAGGCATTTTCATGGTGTATTTGCACTTTTGTCCCCAGACAAGGTGAACGAGCCCACAGTAAAAATGTGCAGAGCATGGCTTCCGACTCCTTCTTGCAAGGTCTCCTATCTCCAGGGACTGCACTTTTTCTGTGGCCACAGTGTGGTACAGCAGACAGAGCCAGTATCTCTATAACCAGAGAATCACAGGTTCAAATCCCAGCTGGGGCACCTGCCAGCCCTGTCCCCATACTTTACCCACCACTAAACAGAGATAGTAAAGACACTCCTTTATTGCAGAGAACATAAGCATGTTGCAAACACCCATATTTTACCCTACACCGCTCACACACCATAACAATGGGCATTACCTACAGCCGAGTCCCCCAAATGCAGGCCTGGAGTGTCACAACTCAATCAGGTCATATGGTTTTACTACGATAAGGACATGCCAGCATGTTGGCGGAAGGGTACAGGTGGTGGAGGGGCAGTGGTGCTAGCCACAGAAGACAGCGGCCTAGCCATGTGCATGATGGCACCATCCACTGCAACAGACAGGCCCTGTCGGATGTACAGTCATGGACCTCCCAGGGAATTCAGCCAATCTGTGGCAACACAGTGGTGCAGTGCACACAGACAGTGTATGCAAGAACAGAAGGTCACAGGTTCAAACCCCAGCTGGGGCTACTGCCAATCCTGTCCACATATTTTTCCCACACCTAAACCGTGATAGTAAGGACAAACCTTTATTGCTGAGGGCATACACATTGGTAATACGTCTATCTTTTACCACACCGAGCACAGACACCATGAACAGGGGCATTACCTAGAGCAGAGTCTCCGAAATGCAGTCCTGGAGGACCACACACCATTCAGGTTCCATGCTGCCTCTAATACAAATGCCTGTGCTGCATATCTATGCACCACCCCCATGGCATGTATATGTAGCTCATGCATATTCATGAGGGACAGCAGGAAAACCTGAACAGTGTTAGACACACCAGGACTGGAGTTGGGAACCTCTGCCGTAAAGCAGCAGCCAACAGGGGCAGACACACCCACACCCACAGGCCCCATTGGCCAATGCCTCCTGGAGAGGCAGGACATTGGGCCCTGCGTGCATCTCCCAATACTAGCAGCTGCATACCTTAGCAATGCCACCCTACACTTGGGTACACGGTACACAGCTCTCAAACGTTTGCTATGAGTACTGGCAGATAGACATTCCTACGTTAAGCACAGTTTGCTCTTTGAGCTCCATCATAACAATCTTTCTGATGTCTGCGGTGTGTGCTTCAGGTCTGGCCTCTGACAGTGCTCACTACCCTGGGGAGTGACCCCCAACAGTATTGCGTACCATATCCATGCCTGTGCTGTGCCCAGGACTGGTGTGGTGGGCAAGGCTGATAGACTCCTCTATAGTAGCACAATGCTGGCATACGTGTGGGAGTGTGTGTCTGTCTATACCAGGGGTGGGCAATCTCAGTCCTGGAGGGCCGCAGACCAGTCAGGTTTTCGGGATATCCCTAATGAATAAGCATGCGATATATATGCATTACAGATATCCTGCCAATCTGACTGGTCTGCGGCCCTCCAGGACCGAGATTGCCCACCCCTGGTCTATACAGTGTGTGTTGGCTGCAAACACCTTCCACAGCCCACACTGCCAGCACTGTTGCCATTATTGGCCTGCCAATGTGCATAATGAGCAGCAAGGTACCATGGGTATAGCTCAGACAGGGTGGGCTGGCCAGGATGCATCTGCACAGGGCATAGGGCACTGCCTGGGACATTGTTGTGGCCGGCCACCACCTACACAGACAGGGTGACCTCTTTCTGTCCTGCTGGGGGGTCACTCTCACCCTGACTGTGCAGTGACCACAGCATGTCTAGGCACCCCCATAGTGCTATATAGTATTTCCTTCATGTTGTATATATGGGTTTCATTTTGGGGCCCAGTCCCTGACTTATCTGCTGGTGTGCACTGCCATCCCAGTTCTGGATGCATGCATTTCCACCAGGACTAGCTAGCAGACTGTTTTCAGCTGATCTGTGTTGTGATGGAGTGCCTTGCAGGGTGCAGCGGCTGAAGGCTTGCTGCAGGAGAATATCAGATAGTGCTGGGGTGCAGCTTAGCATATCCAGGCCTAATGTCTGTCTGATATTGTGTTGTGGAGGTGTATAGAGCTGCTTTGACTGCCCTGTAGGGTGTCTGTTCCCCAGCAGGACCGGGGTTGATGGTCTACTCTACTGCCACCATTGCAGGGAGGTAGAATGTGGATCTGTTGATAGGAGACCCTGTTTTTTCAACTTTGGGTGGTAGTACATAGCCCACCTAGGTGTCCATAAGGGGTTCCCCTGACTAAGACAGAAAGTGATATCCAAAGTGTTTCTACAGACACTACCTATCTCACAGACTAATACTGCTGTGGAGCTCTGGCATGGCCTCTTTCATCCATGGAGGGTGTTGTGGACCTGGTCCTGGGCGCCTCTTCACACCCTCAGGGTGAGCACAGTACCCGCACAATGTGATGGTGTGTAGCTACTCTGTGCCAGTAAAACACCCGGTCAGTACCCCCTACCAGGCCGAGGTGCTGTGTGGGTGCACACGGCCACTTCCCCCTACCACGCCGGGGAGCTGTTGGGGTGCATTCCCCATCTTGTGTTCATCTGTGGACAGCTGATTTGCATGTGCAGTGCATCATGGGTACGGGTGGCCTAACCCTATCCTGGCTACCACAGCAGACTGTCTGTGTGGTGATGTGCAGGCTCTCTACAGCCAGCCAGGGGCTTGCTGGCAGCTATAGAGCTGTAGCCCAATGGTTACTTCACTGCCTGAGAAACCAGCAGTCATGGGTTCAAACCTACAGTGGGTTAATTTGCTAGGGTTGTCCAAAGTTTTTTTATTTAATGTACATATGTTGATGCCAGCAAAAACACCCGCAGCGTACTGTACCCATAAGGTGCCGCTGAGGGTGCTTTATAGGGCGCCCTATAGGGCACCTTATGGTTGCCGTCCATATAAGGTGCACTATACATTATCCTGTGATGCAACATATATGGTGACCTATAGGGGACATTCTAGGGTGCCTTGGCGGACAGTGAACTTTAACATGTGCTGTATGGGCCGCCTTATGTTAACACGCTTTGAGAGTGAGTTTGCTAGTACTGATAAATAAAATAGAACTAATATGCCTCCTACAGCACTCATCCCCATAATACATTATGCCTCAGCCAGCATTGTTCACTGGGCACTGTGAGGGATTGAACCCCTGATCCCTGCACCATTGGTCAGTGTCTTAACCATTGTGCTGTGGCTCTGTTCCTATGGTGGCACATCAGCGCGCCGCCTTATGCCGCCCAGTCTTAAAAAGCCTCCTGAAACATTAGCGCACCGCCTTATGCCCATCAGCGCGCCGCCTTATACCGCCCATCATTTAAATGCCTCCTAAAATAATGCCTCTGCCAGCTGTCTCCATTGGGCACTGCAAGGGTTTGAACCCCTGATCCCTGCACCATTGGTCAGGGTCTTAACCATTGTGCTGTGGCTCTATTCCTGCGTTTGGATTTTGCCGCACTGCCTTAGGCCTTCATGGCATAGCAGCGCACCACCTTCTGCCGCCCAAACCGCACAAACTTAACAGCGCGCCGCCTAATGCCCACTATTTACAGTGCTATGCCTTATGACGCCCACACCTAACAGCGCACCGCCTAATGTCGCCCAACATTAACAGTGCGCCGCCTTATGCTGCACAAAATTAATATGCCTCCTACAGCACTTTAACCCATTACAGTTATTGCCTCAGACAAAAGCTTTTGTTGCGCACAATGGGGGATTGAACCCATGGCCCCTACACCATTGGTCAGTGTCTTCACCATTGTACTACAGCTCTGCTCTTTTCTGTGCCCAGCAGCGCGCCACTTAGCCTTCCCACGCGCTAATGTGGACCCCGCACATTAGCGCGACATGCACAAGTACGGTCGCTGTCTCCCGGTTTTTTCTTTTCTCTGCCTGAACCACCCACTCCTTATATGGCACAGGCACACTACCGCGGCCCCGCACAATTTCGGAGTTTAGTAAACATGCCCCTATATTCATTACAGGATAATTGGCAGTTATCATTATATTACAATGAGTAGAGAAACAGAATTAGGGGCATGTTTACTAAACACCGTTGCTGTGCGGGTTCCCGTTAGTGTGCTGGTGCCATATAAGGAGTGGGCGGGCCAGGCAGAAAAAAGGAAAAAAACGGACCGTACGTGTGTGCGACGCGCTAATGTGCGGGTCCCACATTAGCGCGTGGGAATGCTAAGTGGGGCGCTGCTGCTTAACCAAACAACAGAGCTGTAGTACAATCGTGAAGACATTGACCCATGGTGCAGGGGCCAGGGGTTCAAACCCCCATTGTGCCCAACAAAAAAGATCAGCTGAGGCATCAACTTTTATGGGCAAAAGTGGTGTAGGAGGCATATTGATTATGGGCGGCAGAAGGCGGCGCACATATTTTTTTAAACGGCATGAGGCGGCGCACTGTTTATTGTGGGCAGCAGATGGCGGCGCGCTGTTAAGGTTGGGCGGCAGAGGGCGGCGCGCTGATAAAATTGGGCAACAGAAGGCGGTGAGCCGGTGGGCAGAAGGCGGCGCGCTGATGTGTGAGGGGGCAGCCCAATAGTGGGAGGGATAAGTGGCGCGCTGATGTGCAAATAGCAGGAATGGAGCCATACCACAATGGTTAAGACACTGACCACATGTGCAGGCATTATGGGTTCAATTCCCCACAGTGCCCATTGAAGACAGCTGGCTGAGGCAGTATTTTAAGGGGCATGCCCATGTTGGGCGCTGTTAATGTTACACGCCAGAAGGCGGCGCGCTGTTCATTGTAATTTTGTGCGCAACAAGACGGCGCGCCGGTGGCTACAAGGCTGCGCGCTGCTGCCTAAACAGAGCCACAGCACAATGGTCAAGACACTGAGCAATGGTGCAGGGGCCACGGGTTCAATCCCTCACAATGCCCAGGGAAAAGGCTAGCTGAGGCAGTATGTTTTATGTTGGGGAGAGCTGTAGGAGGCTGTTTAATTTTATTTTGTGATAACTACTAGCAAACGCACACTCACAGCATATTAATATAGGGCCGCCCATAAGGCACATGTTACAGTGCACTGTCCGCCAAGGCACCCTAGAATGTCCCCTATAGGGCAGCATGTATGTTGCGACACAGGATAATGTATGGTGCACCCTATATGGATGGCAACCATACAGTGCCCTATAGGGCGCCCCATAAAGCACCCTCAGAGGCACCTTATGGGTACAGTACACTGAGGGTGTCATTGCTGGCATCAACATATGTACAGTAAATATAAAAAATGCTTTGAACACCTGTCTCACAGAACCCCACTGTGGGTTTGAACCCATGACATCTGGCTGCACAGGCAGTGACGTAACCATTGGGCTACAGCTCCATAGCTGTAAGGAAGCCCCTGGCTGGCTGCAGATAGCCTGCACGTCACCTCACAGACAGTCTGCCAGTGTAAACAGGATAGGGTTAGGCCACACATACCCATGATGCACTGCACATGCAAATTAGCTGTCCACAGATGGACACAAGATGGGGAATGCACACCCACAGCACCTCGGCCCTGTTGGGGGGCGTGACCGGGTGCACCCACACAGTAACTCGGCCTGGTAGGGGGCACTGACCGGGTGTTTTACTGGCACAAAGCAGCTACACACCGTTACATCGTGCGGGTTCTGGGCTCACCCTGAGTGTGCAATGAGGCGCCCAGGACCAGGTCCACAACACCTTCCATGGCTGATGGAGGCCAAGTGGGAGTTCCAAAGCAGTGTTAATGTGTAAGATAGCTAGTTTCTGCACAAACACAAACACAAACACCAAGGCATGGATATGGTAGGGACACACACCCCCAATACACAGCCATAACACAATAGCAGACAAACATATGACCAGGTTATGATAGGTTACACCCCACCACCAGGCATTAACATAAGAACATAAGATATGCCATACTGGGTCAGACCAAGGTCCATCAAGCCCAGTATTCTGTTTCCAACAGTGGCCAATCTAGGTCATACGTACCTAGCAGTTTCCCCAAGGGACACAGGTTCCACAATGCTTGTATTGGTTCAAGCATTGATATCCTGGGTCCCTTCTTAATAATGGTTTATGGACCTTTCCTCCAGGAACTTGTCCAAACCTTTTTTAAACCCAGCTACACTAACAGCCTTTACTACATCCTCCGGTAACAAATTCCAGAGTTTGATTACACGTTGAGTGAAAAAATATTTTCTTTTATTAGTCTTAAATAGTTTACCCTGTAGCTTCATTGCATGTCCCCTAGTCTTTCTATATTCTGATAAGGTAAACAATCGATCTACGTTTACCCGTTCCACTCCGTTCATTAATTTATAGACTTCTATCATATCTCCCCTCAGCCGTCTCTTTTCCAGGTTAAAGAGCCCCAACCTTTTTAGCCTTTCTTCATAGGAGTAGCCTTCCATCCCCATTTACCATTTTGGTGGCTCTTCTCTGAACCTTTTCTAAAATTGCTATATCCTTTTTAAGATATGGCGACCAGAATTGCACACAATATTCAAGGTGCGGTCTCACCATGGAACGATATAGAGGCATTATAATATCTTTTGTTTTATTTTCCATTCCTTTCCTTATCATACCTAGCATTCTATTTGCTCTCTTGGCCGCCGCTGCACACTGGGCCGAGGGTTTTAACATGGTATCCACAAGGACGCCTAAATCTTTTTCTTGGGTGGTGGTTCCTAATGTGGAACCTTGCATCGTGTAACCATAGTTTGGGTTGTTCTTCCCTAGGTGCATAACCTTGCACTTCTCCACATTAAATTTCATCTGCCATTTTGATGCCCAGTCTTCCAATTTATCAAGATCCTCTTGCAATTTTCCACAATCCTCCTGGGTTTTAACAACTTTAAATAGTTTTGTGTCATCAGCAAATTTGATAACCTCACTCGTTATTCCACTTTCCAGGTCATTTATGAATATGTCAAAAAGCAGCGGACCCAGCACAGATCCCTGGGGTACACCACTATTCACCTTTCTCCATTGGGAAAATTGGCCATTTAGCCCTACCCTCTGCTTTCTATCTTTTAACCAGTTCCTGATCCACAGTAGTACACTGCCTCCTATCCCATGACTCTTTAGTTTTGCCAAAAGTCTCTCATGAGGGACCTTGTCAAAGGCTTTCTGAAAGTCCAGATACACAATATCAACCGACTCACCTTTGTCCACCTGTTTATTCACTCCTTCAAAAAAACATAACAGATTAGTAAGACAAGATCTTCCTTGTCTAAAGCCATGTTGGCTGTCTCCCATTAGGTCATGACTATCTATATGCTGAGTAATTTTATTCTTTATGATGGTTTCTACCATTTTCCCGGTACTGATGTCAGGCTCACCGGTCTGTAGTTTCCCGGATCACCCCTCGAACCCTTTTTAAAAATTGGTGTTACATTGGCGATCCTCCAATCCTCAGGTATTAGAGATGATTTTAATGATAGTTCACAGATTACTGATAGCAGGTCTGCAATCTCAAATTTCAGTTCTTTCAACACCCTTGGATGTATACCATCCGGCCCAGGTGATTTGCTACTCTTCAGTTTATCTAATAGTTGTAGGACATCTTCCCGATGTATTGATATTTCCTTCAATTCTTCCACACCTTTAAATACCACTTCAGTCGTGGGTAACATCCCTACATCTTCCTCAGTAAAGACCGAAGCAAAGAATTCATTCAGTCTCTCCGCTATCGCCTTGTCGCCTCTTAGTGCTCCTTTAACCCCTTTATCATCTAATGGACCAACTGACTCTCTCACGGGTTTTTTGCTACGAATGCAGCAGCAAGCCAACTGCACCCTGCAAGCCATTCCAGCAAGACACATACCAGCTACAAACAGTCTGCTGGTTGGTCCATAGTGCATGTTCCCAGTGGAGACACATGCACCCAGAACTGGGCTGCCAGCATACACAGCAAGCAGATAACTCAGTGACTGGGCCCCAAATAGATACCCATACCCATCACATGAGAGAAAGATTGTATAGCACTATGGGGGGTACCTAGCCATGCTGTGGTCACTACACAGTCAGGGTGAGCGTGATCTCCCAGAGGGACATGCTTTGGCCACCCTGTCTGTGTAGGTGGTGGCCGGACACTACAGTGTCCCTGCCAGTGCCCTATGCCCGGTGCAGATGCATCCTGGCCAGGCCACCCTGTCCTGGCTATACCCATGGTACCTTGCACCTCATTATGCACATTGGCCAATACTGGCAACAGTGCTGGCAGTGTGGGCTGTGGAAGAGGCTTGCAGCCAACACCCACTGTATAGACAGACACCCACTTCCACACCTATGCCATCATGGTGCTACTATTGAGGAGGTAATCAGCCTTGCCCACCAAAACCGGTCCTGAGCACGGCAAGGCATGGATATGGTAGGCAGTACAGCTGGTGGCCACTTTCCCAGGGTGGTAAACACCGTCAGAGGCCAGGCCTGGAGCACGCAACGCAAACACCTAACAGATTGTTCGGATGGGGTCAACTAGCAGTATGTGCGGAACTAGCAAACGTCTCAGAGCTGTGCATCGTATACCTCAGGTGTAGGGTGACATTGGTAGGTTATGCAATTGCTAGTTTTGGGAGATGCATGCAGGGTCCAATGGTCTGCCTCTCCAGGAGACATTGGCCAATGAGGCCTGTGGGTGTGGGTGTGGGTGTGTCTGCCCTTGATGGCTGCTGCTTTACGGCACAGATTCCCAACTCCAGTCCAGGTTTGCATCACACTGTTCTGGTTTTCCTGCTGTCCCTCATGGATATGCATGAGCTACATCTACATACCATGGGTGTGGTGCATAGATATACAGCACAGGCATTTGTATGAGTGCCATCATGGAACCTGACTGGTGTGTGCCCCACCAGGACGGCATTTGTGTGATTCTGCTCTGGGTACTGGCCCTGTTCCTGGTGTCTGTGCTCAGTGGGGTAAAGATAGACGTATTGCCATTGCATATGTCCTCGCCAGGAAAGGTGTGCCCTTACTATCACTGTTTAATTGGGGGAAAAAAAGATTGGGCTTTGAACCTTTGACCTTCTGCTCTTGTATACAGTGTCTGTGTGCACTGCACCACCGTGTAGCCACAGAGTGGGTGGCTTCCATGGAATGTCCATGACTGTGGATCCGGCAGGGCCTGTCTGTTGCAGTCTGTTGCAGTGGACGGAGGCCGCTGTCCTCTGTCGCTAGCAGCCACTGCCCCCTGCACCACATGTACTCGTCCGCCATCATGCTGGCATGAGCTTCTCCCATAAAAAGCAGATGACCTGATTGGAATGTGGCAGTACGGGACTGCATTTGGGGTACTTGGCTGTGGGTAATGCCCATTGTTGTGGTGTGTGTGCGTTGTTGGGTAAAATGTGGGTGTTTTCCCCATGCCTATGTCCCCTGCAATACAGGGGTGTCTGCGCTATCTGTGTTTAGTGGTGGGTAAAATATGGGGACTGGGCTGGAAAGTGCCCCAGCTGGGTTTTGAACCTCTGACCTTAGAGGTACTGACTCTGTCTGCTGCACCACACTATGGCCACAGAGACAGTGCACCCCCTGGAGGTAGTAAGCCTGGCAGGATGGAGTCACAAACCCTGCTCTACGCAATTCTACTGTGGGCATATGCACCCTGTCTGGTGACAAACGTGCACATAAACCCCGGAAATGACCACGGGAAATGTGGGACAAAATATCACCACGCTGGGCAACAGTGATATTAATGGGCAACCATAGCAAACACTCCCAGGAAAGCTCCAAAACGTGGAAATGTTTTTTGGAAGAGTCTCCTCTCAGTAGACCCTTCCAAAATTCATTTCTTTTTTCTGGAGCTTTGCTGGGTGTGTTTTCTGTATTTGCCCATCACTATAACTGTTCCCCAGCTGAATTACTATTTTTAATAGTTCTGTTGTGGTCATTTTCTATTGTTATTTTCACTTTTGTGCTGTGCACATATATCACACTGCTCACGGAAATGGTTTCTCTTCCCTTTAAATGCTTTCACTCGCGGTAGTTTTTACATGCAAAATCGGGCCCGATACTGTGCGGGGAGCCTCTCCCCTCCCACTCTCCACCCATTGACCCCGTCCCTCCGCCCCTCTGGAGCCTTCCTCCGCCCTCCTTTCGCCGTTCCACGCCTCTATCGGACATTTGTGGGCCCGCACTTGTACGGGGCCCGTTAGTGAGCCGCGTACCTGTGCGGGGGTGACACGCACGTGTGCGGGGTGTTTAAATGCATTTCTGCGTGTTTCAGTGCTGCGTTGCCGTGCGCTATTTTGCGGCGCGCTATTTTGCGGATTTTAGTAAACATGCCCCTTAGTGTTTCTTTGATTGTAATTAATTGTATTATTTTTTTTTTTTGGTTTGAGAATTTTATTATCTTCTATTAACCTTTGCCTGTTTGTGTAATAGTATTTGACTGGTCACCATAGTGTGTCATAAATAGGTGTGTTTTTAACTTCTTACGAAATTCCTTGATATCACTTAGAATTCTGATTTCTTCGGGTAGTGCATTCCAGAGGATTGGGGCTGAGTGTGAAAAGGGCTTGTTGTTAGTGGAATTTTTAGATTTTGTAAAGTCTTTCGGAAACATGATTTTGTTTGTGTTATCTCTCCTTCTGGGCAGCAGCAGAATGGGATAGTGTTGACGGCGGAGGATCACATTTCTGTGACAACGGCAACAACACCAAACTTAAACTGCGTGGAAGAAAGGCCCGGCAATCGACTTCTGTATCTTGCCATGAAAACCCAATAGATAGTTACAACAAAACAAATTGTGCTGTAGTGCTGGAAGATGAGACCCCCAGGTTGGAAGGCACTCAACTAGCTACTGGGGAAGAGCTGAATAATTTTTCAGAGTAAAGCCAGCATTTATGATGTGGTTGGATCAAAGCCCTCGGGACGTCTGACTGCTGATATAGCTGCACATGAAATGAGAGTCAGAAGCTGTAAAGATGTCTTACACATTGGAACATGGAACGTACGAAGCATGAACCAAGGAAAGTTGGAGGTGGTCAAGAATGAAATGGAACGTGTACAACTTGATCTGTTGGGTGTCAGCGAACTGAAATGGACTGGCATCAGGCACTTTGCATCAGATGATCACATGGTCTACTATGCTGGAAATGAAAGACAAAGAAGAAATGGTGTTGCATTTATAATAAAGAAGAAACTTGCAAGAACTGTAATGAAATACAATGCAGTCAGTGAATGCTTAATCTCTATTCGTCTATGAGGAATGACTATCAACACAACTATAATTCAAGTATATGCCCCAACAACAGCAGCAGAAGAGAATGAAATTGAAGAGCTCTATGAACAAGTACAAGCTGAAATTGACAGAACATGCAAACAGGATATCCTGATAGTCATGGGTGATTGGAACGCAAAGGTTGGCAACAAAGAAGAAGACAAAGTAGTTGGAAAATATGGACTTGGCAACAGAAATGAAGCTGGAGAAAGACTGATAGAATTCTGCAAGACCAACGATCTATTCATCTCGAACACCTTCTTCCAGCAACACAAGCGGCGACTGTACACATGGACTTCAACCAATGGATTGTATAAAAATCAAATTGACTACATCTGTGGAAGTCAACGATGGAAAAGCTCTATAACATCAAAGAAGACAAAACCCGGAGCTGACTGTGGTACAAATCATCAACTACTAGTATGCAAACTCAAGCTAAAGCTTAAAAAGAGCAAACCACTCATGAATGCAGCAAAATATGACCTTGAGAATATACCACTGGAATTTAAAGACTGCCTGCAAAATTGATTTGCTTCTTTAGATACAAATGATAGAGTTCCAGAAGAGTTATGGAATGACATCAAGAAGGTTGTGTTGGAAGAAAGCGAGAAGTCTCTACAAAAGGTAAAAAAAGAAAAAACGGCCAAAATGGATGACGGAATAAACTCTGAAAATTGCCCAGAAAAGTAGAGAAGCTAAAGCCAGAGGAGAAAGAAAGACAATCAGAGATTTCCAACGTGCAGCAAGACAGGACAAGGAAAAGTACTACAATGACGCATGCAAGGAAATAGAAGCAGAAACTATTAGAGGAAGAACAAGATCAGCTTTCCTAAAGCTACGAGAGTTAAAGAAAAAGTTCCAGCCTCGAATTGGAATGTTACAAGATGCTCAAGGTTCTATGTTGAATGATGCTGAGAAGATCAAGAAAAGATGGAAGGAATATACAGAGTTTTTATATGATAAAGATCAAGTGGACCAACAACCGTTTCAACCTGTACCTTATGATCGGGAACCATTGGTGATGAAAGAAGAAGTTGAAGCAGCATTGAAAGCCTTATCAAAGAACAAAGCACCAGGCATTGATTGCATTCCCATAGAAGTATTACAGCAATCTGATGCAGCTGTTACCATACTTACAAGGCTCTGCCAAGAAATATGGAAGACAGCATCATGGCCAACTGACTGGAAAAGATCTGTGTTTATACCAATACTAAAGAAAGGTGATCCAACTGACTGTGGAAATTATCGCACAATCACTCTGATCCCACATGCCAGCAAGATTCTACTGAAGATTATTCAAAAGAGACTACAATCATACCTTGAACAAGAACTACCTGAAGTGCAAGCAGGGTTCAGAAAAGGGCGAGGAACGAGAGACATCATTGCGGATGTGAGATGGATCCTTGAAAAGACTAAAGAATACCAAAAGGATATCTATTTGTGCTTTATTGACTATAGCAAAGCTTTTGACTGTGTAAACCATGAGAAACTCTGGGCCACATTAAGAAGCATGGGTATAACAGAACACCTGATCGTTCTCTTGCACAATCTGTACATTGATCAAGAAGCAACAGTTCGAACGGAACAAGGAGAAACAGAATGGTTTAAAATAAGCAAAGGTGTAAGACAAGGCTGCATACTTTCCCCCTACCTGTTTAATTTATATGCAGAACAAGTCATCAGAGAAGCAGGATTGTATGAAGACAACAGAGGTGTGAAGATTGGTGGAAGACTCATCAACAACCTTCGCTATGCTGATGATACCACATTACTGGCTGAAAGTGAAGATGATCTGAAACATTTGCTTCTCACAATCAAAGAACATAGTCTCAAAATGGGCCTGCACCTTATTGTAAAGAAGACAAAGATCATGACAACTGGCATAATCAACAAGTTCATCGTCGAAGGAGAAGAAATTGAAATCGTGAACAACTTTAACCTACTTGGATCAACTATCAATAAAGAAGCAACAAGCAGTCAAGAAATCAGACGACACATTGCTCTTGGCAGAATGGCTATGAAAGACCTAGATAAGATTCTGAAGAGCAGAGATGTCTCTCTCCATACAAAGATTTGACTTGTTCAAGCCATGGTATTTTCAATAACATCATATGGATGTGAAAGCTGGACAGTGAAAAAGATAGACAGGAAGAAAATTGATGCCTTTGAATTATGGTGCTGGCAGCGAATACTGTGTATACCATGGACTGCCTGAAGAACAAACCAAATAACCCCAGAACTCAGTGAAAATAACCAGAATAAATCCTAAATTTTTTTGTTGGACCGGCCAGCCAAGTAGAGAGAAAAATCACCCTCTACCGCCGTGGCCCTTCCTTTTTAATCGTAATATAACTTTTTAAAACAGCTCTTCAAAAATGGCTGGTACTTAGCTTTGAACAACACAGGCTGTTTACAGCAGGTCCGATTTTTCTCTCGACGTGCCACGTTTCGGGGGTGTTCCCATAGACCCCCTGCTTCAGGTCAAACCGCTGTTAGCAGAAGCATTAGCAGAAGAACAAACCAGTCTGTACTAGAGGAGATCAAACCTAAGCTTTCTTTAGAAGCTCAGATGACAAGACTTCGACTTTCATACTTTGGACACATCATGCGGAGAGAGAGATCATTAGAGAAAGACATCATGCTTGGCAAGATAGAAGGTCAACGCAAAAGAGGAAGGCCAGCAATGAGATGGATCGATACAATAACAGCAGCTACGGGTACCAGTCTGTCAACAATGAGCCGCATGACTCAAGACCGAACACAAATTAGGATAGCTATCCAGAGGGTCGCCATGAGTCGACTCCGACTCGACGGCACTTAACAACAACATCTCTCCTTTGGTTGATTTTTGGTGTTTCCTTGCCAATTAAGTTGTTCAGTACTGATGGTGCCAGCTTGTTTAATGCTTTGAATGTGGTTATTAGGATTTTATAGTTTATTCGGCAGTAGATTGGTAGCCTGTGTAGATTAGCTAAGATAGGTGTTATATGTTCTATTGTACTGGCTTTCATGATAGTTCTGGTGGCTACATTTTGTGCCAACTGAAGTCTTTTAAGGTTCTGTTTGGTTATTCCTTGGAGTGTTGTGTTTGCAAAGTCAAAATGGGGTGTAATGATTGCCTGAATTATGCTCATGAAATCATGTAGGTGAACCAGTGGACATAGTTGTTTAAGTATCTTAAGCTTGTAGTGAATTTTTTTTGTTGTGTTTTTGATGTGAGATTCCATGCTAAGATTCTTATCCAGAATCACACCTAGATACTTCACCTCATTTTTTGTTTTGATTTCGTGGTTCTGTAGTGTAGTAAATGTTGGGGGGGATAAAGGTTTGATTTTTTGTTACATATAAGATGTCTGTTTTTGAGTAATTGATGTTTAAATTGTGTTCTTTTAGCCATATTGTAAGTTCGTTGAAACTCTCAGTTAGTAATTGCATTGGTGGGTTAGGGATCTTGAATGGAATGTATAACATTATATCGTCTGCATAGATATGGTAGTGGACGTGAAACTGTTTGAAGATGTTGCAGACAGGTTGGAGGTAAATATTAAAAAGGAGTGCCGAGAGGGCAGATCCTTGTGGAAGGCCAAGTTCCTGTTTGTATGTATTAGATGTTTGGGTATTGATTCTTACTGTTTGGGTTCTATTGTTTAAGTATGAGGTGAACCATTTATATACTGTTGAATTTATTCCTATTTGTCTGAGTCTATTTAGCATTATTGTGTGATTTACACTGTCAAATGCAGCAGAGATGTCTAAAAATAGTAGAATGAACGCTTGTTTAGTGTCGTCGATACCTCTTACCAGTGTGTCTAGTAGTACCATAAGTAGGGTTTCTACTCCGTGTTGAGGGTGGAAGCCATATTGCTGTTCGTCAAGAGGGGCCGAAGTGTCAATATAGTCCTGAGTTTGGATTTGGATTACTTTTTCAATTAATTTGGCCATGAAGGGTATGCTCGATATAGGTCTATAGGAACTGGGTGAAGTTTTGTCAAGGTTGCAATTTTTGAGGATTGGGAGTATTTGTGCATGTTTAAGGGTTGGAGGTAGATATCCTTGTTTTAGCGAAAAGTTAATGATAGGTAGTATGAAAGGGGAGAGAATTGTTAGTGTTTTCTTTATCCAGTTTACTGGAATGGGTCTAAATAGGATGTTTTTGTATTTATGTTTGAGATTACGGGGTATGTTTACTAAACCGTCTTAACGTGCGCCCGGCGATAGTGTGCAGGATGCCATAAAAGGAGTGGGCATTTCAGTCTTAAAGTAGAAAAACGGGATTATCGCGCGATAATGCGCGCTGCTGCGCACATTATCGGGCGAAGCGCCGCTAAGTGCTTTACCGCACGGTAATCTTAAGTAGGTGCGCAGACTTGTACATATAGAAACAGAGGTGTAGCACAATGGTTAATACACTGGCTGATGATGCAGCGTTCATGAGTTTGATCCCCCAGTGTGCCTAATGTATAAGGCTGGCTGAGGCATCACCCTTTATGTTTAGGTAGTGATTTTTGAGGCATTTTACTTTTATTTTAATTAGTGCTGCCAGCAAACACATCCTCACGGTGGCGTAACCTAAGGTGCTGCATAAGGCAACCCATAACACACTCCATAGGGCACATTATAAAGTGCACTATCCGCCAAGGAACCCTATAATGTCCCCTATAGGACACCTTATAAGGCGCTTGATAGGGCACCTTATAAAGCGCCTTATGAGGCACCTTAAGGTTACAGTTCTCTGAGGGAGTTTTTGCTGGCAGCACTAATGTACATTAAAAACAGACAATGCCTCAGACAGCATTATCAAATAACCCCACCATGGGTTTGAACCCATGACCTCTGGCTTCACAGGCAGTGAAGTAACCAGTGGACTACAGCTGTTAACAAACCCCTGACTGGCTGCAGAAGGACTGCATGTCACCACACAAACTGTCTGCTGTGGTTACCAGGATAGGGTTAACCCACTCATACCCATGATGCACTGCACATGCAAATCAGCAGTCGATAGATGGGCACAAGATGGGGTATGCACCCCTACAGCACCTCGGCCTGGTAGGGGGAACTGACCGTGTGTGGTACTGGCACAGAGTAGCCACAGACCGTCACATTGTGCAGGTACTGTGCTCACCCTGAGGGTGAGGTGGGGCACCCAGCACCAGGTCCACAGCACCTTTCATGGCTGAAATATGCCATACTGCAGGTCCTCATCAGTGCTAGTGTTTGTGATAGGTAGTTTCTGACAGACACACCTAGGTTATATCTGTGTTCTTTTGTATTTTTCAGTCATGTCTAGCCCTTATGGTAGGGGTGGGGAACCACGGTCTTGGAGAACCACAGACCAGTCAGGTTTTTGGGATATCCCTAACGAATATACATGAGATATGTATGCATTAGAGATATCCTGCCAACCTGACTGGTTTGTGGCCCTCCAGGGCTGGATTTGGAGACCCCTGCCTTACACTTCTGTCATTTAAGACTGTGAGTGGGCAAGGTGCAGTTGTCCAAGACATCAAAAAGGTTAGATAGAATGTGTCACATTCCTCCTCACTTCTCACCACCACCAAAATATTATCTATTAGACAACTTTTTCGTGGTGGTGAGAATCGAGGAGGAATGTGACACATTCTATATACCCTTTCGATGTCTAGGACATCTGCACCTTGCCCACTCACAATCTTAAATGACAGAGGTGTAAGGCAGGGGTCTCCAAATCCAGCCCTGGAGGGCCACAAACCAGTCAGGTTGGCAGGATATCTCTAATGCATATATATCTCATGTATATTCATTAGGGATATCCCGAAAACCTGACTGGTCTGCGGCTCTCCAGGACCAGGGTTCCCCACCCCTGCCTTATGGGCTATTATGCACCCAGAATAGTGCATATCCTGTGTTGGTGCCATGGTTACATGATGTAGATGTAAGTAGGTAGGTAGGTAGGTAGGTAAGGGGGGGGGGGTGTTTGGACCCATAGGTGGATTATGTACCACCACACAATCCAATCTCTGGGGCTCAGGGTGGGAAACAGGATCACCCACCAATAGATCCACATTTTACCTCCCTGCAATAGTAGCAGTAGAGGGGAACATCAACCCCAGTCCTGCTGGGGAACAGACACCCTACAGGGCAGGCAATGCAGAGCTGTACACATCCATAAAGCAATAGCAGACAGACAGTAGGCCTGAAAATGCTCAGCTGCCCCCCACCACTATCTGACATTCTCCAGCCGCTGTACCCTGCAAGGTGTTCCAGCAAGACACATACTAGCTGCAGACAGTCTGCTTGCTAATCCATAGTGCATGGTCCTGGAGGAGATGTGTGTATACAGAACTGGGATGTCAGCATACACATCAAGCAGATAAGTCAGTGATTGTGCCCCAAATAAGGACATGGGCGGTACATCGTTTCCAAGAACGCGCCGAGAACGCGCGTTACAACGCGCCATAAATGAACGAGCGCTACAGGGCACGTTACCGCACGTTAATCTTAAGAAGGCGCGCAGGCATACAAGCACAGCAACAGAGCTGTAGCACAATGGTTACAACACTGACTGATGGTACAGTGGTCATGGGTTCGATTTCCCAGTGGGCCTAATGTATAAGGCTGGCTGAGGCAGCACCCTTTACATTTAAGTAGCGATTGTTGAGGCAAGTGACGTGTATTTTAATTAGTGCTGCCAGCAAACACACCCTCACGGTGGCATAACCAAAGGTGCCGCATAAGGCACCCCATAACGCACTCCATAGGGCACATTATAAAGTGTACTGTCCGCCAAGGCACCCTAAAATGTCCCCTATAGAACACCTTATAAGGATGCGAACAAAGCCCTGGCTGGCTGCAGGACTGCACGTCACCACACAAACTGTCTGCTGTGGTTACCAGGATAGGGGTAACCCACCCGTACCCATGATGCACTGCACATGCAAATCAGCAGTCGAGAGATGGGCACAAGATCGGGTATGCACCCCCACAGCACCTCAGCCTTGTAGGGGGAACAGACCGTGTGTGGCACTGCCACAGAGTAGCCACAGACAGTCACTTTGTGTGGGTACAGTGCCCACCCTGAGGTTGAGGTGGGGCGCCCAGCATCAGGTCCACAGCACCTTTTATGGCTGAAATACACCATGCTGCAGGTCCCCATCAGTGTGTGATAGGTAGTTCAGTTAGACACACCTAGGATACATCTGTGTCCTGCTGTATGTCTCGGTCATGTCTAGTCCCTTGTGCATAATAAAGACCCTCATTCTTCCCACGTCTCCTGCTCCTCTGTTTGCTAGTCCCTATGGGCAATGCTGCACCCAGAATAGTGCATATCCTGTGTAGACATGGACAGATAAAGGGATACCAGATTCCCCAATATGTAATTGAAGATGGATGAATTTCTTGATACAAAATGTGTTTAGAAGTTTGACTTCTCACCTACTTCCTTTTAAATAGAACGGGATGTCATGGTCATGAGTTCTGTGTAACCATCTTTAAAATAGATGGAACAGTGTTAACGCAAGCATAAAGAGTAAATATAGGCTATTAACTGTGCAAGCATAAAGTTCATTGTACAGTCAACTGGAAGTCCCTGCTGACACAACATAATTTTTGCAACTTTTGCAATTATAAATTTCATCTAATATACTGTAATCAGATCTTACTCTGTAAAAAGAACTTTGGCGACACCTTGTGTTATTTCATGGTTATAATAAATGACTGTTACTTCCTCTTTTTCTCTAATAAAAAGGAGCTTTTTAGGAGGAAGTCTTTGAATTCAATAAGCGTGGAATTATGCATGTTCATAACCCGCTTGTTGTCTTCCCTCTGAGCTCAAAGAATGTAACTCTTGTGTGTGTGTGATTGTATTATGTATTACTCTCTGCCTGTTTCTCACTGCTTGATGGACCAGAGACTAAAAGAGCCGTGGTATTGTGGTCAGATCATGAAGTTTTCTTCAGGTTAGTGCCGTGACTCGGATCTCTGTGTTCCTTCAGCAGTTAGAAACAGCAGACAAGTCTCAAGGACACAGGCAGTGGTTGTGTGAGTATACTAAAGAATTGACAGATATCTGTGTGTATATTGTGATTATAATGTAAATTCGGTAAGGTTAATTAGAGATCTCAGTTAGATAAGTGAAGTGAGATGGGGCAAGAGAAAGGAAGCCCTAATTGTGAAATGCGGCACAAGTTTGGTGAAGCGCCCTTATGTTAATATTCGATGACTGCCAGTAACCACAGTTTGACGTTCCTCCTTGGTGGAAAATTTCATTAGGACAAATTGTGTTAGTTACAGTATGAGATGGCCCTTAATGATTTGGGGTGACCTCATATCAGTCATGAATGGCTTTGTGTCAGTTTAAGGCTGAAAAGTGCAGCAAGTCACTGACTTTGTGTTTAAAAATCCAGTGTTTAGGATGGATAGTGTAAATATAAAAGAAACGGAAGCTTACAGGGAAAAACTTATATCGTTGCTGTATGACTGTAAAATAGAATTAATCAGACAAAGTTTGAAGGACTAATTTTCATGTCATAACTTTAGTATGAAGTTTGTTTTATCTAATTTAGTGGTTAGGGAAGTGTGCTGTGTAGTATACTGCATTAATAATGTAGAGATTTCCGGCAAAATAACAGTTTGGCATGACTGCAATATTAGCAGGAAGAACGTCTTGAGCAACTGTGGTAAGATTTTCTTTGTTAGACTAACCATTAGGGAAGTTAAAAAAAAAACCTCCAAATGTGATTATTTCTCTTACTTGTATATGTATAGTAAATAAGTTTGTTTTTTAGGTCTGGATCTGAACTTATTTTGGGTTATGAGAATTTATTTACTGATTCCATTCTATGTGTAATAATGCAAATGCTGAAAAATATTATTAGAAACATTATTCCTTGGTGTTTATGTCTCTGGATATTTTGGGAAAAAATGATTGATGATGTATTCTCCAAATTGTATTTCTAGTTATATTTGATGTGAATGAACGGGAAGATCTTCCATGCTTTGATATATTTAGATATTTGATAAGTGTGTGATGTAATAAAGGTTTAAAAAAATTAAGTGTTTTAAAGGAAAGAGAAGTTAGCAACTTAACTGGAAAAAATTGAATTGCTAGTCAAGTTAAGTCAAGCAAGTTTGTTTACTTAAAGGGAAAAAGTGAATGATACTACATTCAGACAAGTGAATTAAGTAATTAAAACAGTATGGCGAATATATGTATAATGTTGAAAGTTCAACTATGATAGTGTATGAGTAAATGTCTGAAGAAAAATGCTGATATTCTCTTAGGGGTATGTTTACTAAACTGCGTTAGTGCAATTCGCGTTAGGAGCCGCGGTAGTGACAGAAACCCCAAATAAGGACATGGGCGGTACATCGTCACCACTAACGCGCGTTAAAAAAATTAACGAGCGTTACCAGGTGCCGTGGCGCGTTACTGCGTGTTAAACGTAAGAAGACGTACAGACACAAAGCACTGAAACAGAGCTGTAGCACAATGGTTACGGTACTGACCGCTGTTACAGGCAGCATGGGTTTGAGTCCCCAGTGTGCCTAATGCAGAAGGCTGTCCCAGGCATCACCCTGTACATTACAGAGGGAAAGAGGAGGCATGTTTTTTGTTACATTGAGTATTGGTGTCAGAAAAACACCCTCGGAGTGTGCCTAGCCACGTACGTTGGTGCGTGCGAGGTTGCGTGCATTGGTACGTTGTCATAAGGAACAAGAATCAGAGCCCATGGAAACAGGGACTTCATATCAGAATGAATGCATGTTTGACAGCTCAGAGCAAAACAGAGAGAAGGGTTGGCATAGAAACCCCAAACAAATGAGGTCACTCAGTGCTAGGGAACGCCCGAGCCAAGAGCTAACACATGGCTCCTTAGCAAAAGAGAAACAGCTGATGGGGAGCGGAGTTTCAGCCACCGGGAAAAGCAACACAGTTAAAAATCCTCTAGTTAGGGGAGAGGATAAAACTGGGGCAGGAACCAGGAGAGCGAGAACCACGACAGACAGAACAAGGTCTGAGAGGATGGAAAGGATTGAATGGCATGAGAAAGGGGAAAAAGGTGAAAGACAGGATAAGAGAAGGGAGGAAAAACCCTATCTTACCTGGGAAGGCTCATCTAGAGAAGGGAGCTGTGAAAGCCACGCTGACTCCAGGAAGCAGGCAATTCCACGCCGGAGAAAGCAATACACGGCTGGGCAAAGCACAGAGGAACTCCACTCTCCTAAAGGCAAGCAATACCTTTTAAATCCCCTAAGAAGACAGTCTCAGTCATCTAGCACTAAATATAGTGGAAGGGAAACTTGTTGTTCTGAAGAAGAGTTTTTGCCTGTAAGAAACCCTAGGCAAACTAAAAGGAAAGAGTTTTACAGGGAGCCATATTATAGCCAAGAAAGGTCCCTGGATAAGCAGTGGCTGGAAGACAGAAGAATATTTCCAGATAGCTTTGTAGAGGAGTTTGATAATAGCCCTTGTACGTATCAAGAGTTGTGTGAGAGAGCTGACCGAGAGCTTTATGCAAAACACCTGAGTTCAGCTAAGCTGTTGGGGGATGGGAACACTGTGAATGAGCAAAGGGCAGAGTTCTCCCCGGAGGAAGTTGAGGATAACGTGCATGAAATGCAATGTGAATTTTATCCAACTTCAGACACTGAAACCTATATGGACTGTACGTACACGGTATCAGATAATATACAATCCTTGTGCTAGTCTTGCTATAACCACTGCTGCAGGAGAAAAACAGTCCAAAAGCAAGTTTGGAGGAAAACTGTTTTTGTATTTCATTTTTCTGTTAAGCTGAAGATAAGCATTGCCTAAGTTGTTTGGTTCCTTTGTTACCTTATACCAGAAGTATGGACTTTTCTGTTGTGATGTTCTAAAGGTCAAATTCCAACCCTGGGAAGGGAATAAATCCATTTTGAAACCTTACCATTCGTGTACACAACTATTTTTCTTTAAGCCACAGAACTACAATTCCCAGGAGGCTTTGTAAAGCCTCAAATTCAAGTTCTCAAGCTTAAGGAACACATCACCCCACTCGCTTTACCCACGCTGAGGCCTCTGGGAGAGAGGGGCGGTGACAACGTGCGTAGCCCTGTGCGTAGCTGCGCGCGTACAATCGTGCATGGGTACGTGTGTTTTTACATGCGTGGGTACGTGTGTTTTTACGTGCGTGGGTATGTGTGTTTTTACCAGCCTGTGCATCTTATATTACAGACTCTGTAGGGTGTCTTGCACCTATGCATTATGCTAACAGATGTACGTGTGATGGCCTATGGTTTATCAGAGCCTGTGAGCAGTTGCTGGAGTTTCACAGGGTTGGATTGTGCCAGTCACACCCATGATGCACTGCACATGCAAATCAGCTGTCCACAGATACACACCATGGGGAATGCACCCCCACAGCACCTCGGCCTGGTAGGGGGAACTGACCATGTGCACCCCCACAGCACCTCGGCCTGATAGGAGGTACTGACCGTGTGTTGTACTGGCACAGAGTAGCTACACACCGGCACATTGTGCGGGTACTGTGCTCACCCTGAGGGTGCAGTGAGGCACCCAGCACTAGGTCCACAGCACCGTCCATGGCTGAAAGAGAACAAAGCAGTGTTACTGTGTGAGATAGGTAGTTTCTGCAGGAACACCTTGGACATCTCTGTCTGCTTCAGTTAGGTGTAGCCCCCCATGCACCACCACACCCCTCCCCCAGGGGCTGAGGGTGGCAAACAGGGTCTCCTATCAAAAGATCCACAGTCTACTCCCTGCAACAGTGGCAGTAGAGGGGAGCATTAACCCTAGTCCTGCTGGGGAACAGACACCCCACAGGGCAGTCAATGCAGATCTGTACACAGCCATAACACAATAGCAGACAGACATTAGGCCTGGATATGGTATACTGCACCCCACCACCATCTGACATTCCCCTGGTGCAAGCCATCAGCCACTGCACCCTGCAAGCCACTCCATCACAACACCTACCAGCTGCAAACAGTCTGCTAGTGCCCAGTGGAGATGCCTGCACCCAGAACTGGGATGTCAGCATACACAGCAAGCAGATACATCAGTGACTGGGCCCCAAAAGGAAACCCATATTTATCACATGAGAAAAATACTAGATAGCACTATGGGAGTGCCTAGCCATGCTGTGGTCACTGCACAGTCAGGGTGAGGGTGATCTCTCAGCAGGATATACTGAGGTCACCCTGTCTGTGTAGGTGGTGGCCGGGCACTACAATGTGCCTGTCACTGCCCTATGCCCTGTGCAGATGCACCTTGGCCAGGCCACCCTGTCCGGCCTATACCCATGGTACCTTGCTCCTCATTATGCACATTGGCAGCCCAATACTGGCAACATTGCTGGCAGTGTGGGCTGTGGAAGGTGTTTGCAGCCACCACACACTGGATTGACAGACAGCCACCCCCACACCTATGGCAGCATTGTGCTACTATAGAGGTGGTCAGCAGCCATACCCACCACACCAGTCATGGGCATAGTACAGGCATGGATATGGTACACACGACTGTTGGGGGGTCACTCCCCAGGGTGGTGAACACTGTCAGAGACCAGACCTGCAGCATACACCGCAGACATCAGAATGATTGTTATGGTGGAGCTCAATGAGCAAAATGTGCTTAACGTAGGAATTGATATCTGCCAGTTATCATAGGAAACGTTTGATAGCTCTGTACCGTATATCCAGGTGTAGGGTGGCATTGCTAAGGTATGCAACTGCTAGTATTGGGAGATACAGGCAGGGCCCAATGTCTTGCCTCTCCAGGTGGCATTGGCCAATGGGGCCTGTGGGTGTGTGTGTGGCCCTGTTGGCTGCTGCTTTACGGCAGAGTTCCCCAACTCCAGTCCTGGTGTTCCAAACACTGTTCGGGTTTTCATGCTGTCCCTCATAAATATGCATGAGCTACATCTGCATACCATGGGGGTGGTGTATAGCTATGCAGCACAGGCATCTTTATTAGAGGCAGCATGAAACCAGAATGGTGTGGGGCCCTCCAGGACTGCATTTGCAGGACTCTGCTTTAGGTAATGTGCCTGTTTCTGGTATCTGTGTTTGGTGTGGTAAAATATAGGCCATGCGTATGTTCTCTGCAATAAAGGAGTGTCTTTACTATCACTGTTTAGTGGTGGGTAAAACTATGGGGACTGGGTTGGCAGGAGCCCCAGCTGGGATTTGAACCTGTGACCCTCTGGTCTTACAGGCACTGGCTGTGTCTGTTGCATCACACTGTGGCCACAGAGACAGTGCAGTCCCTGGAGTTAGTTAAAGCGGCCTGACGAGTCAGAAACCCTGCTCTGCAACAGGTTTACTGTGGCCTCATTTACCTTGTATGCAGACAAAGGTGCACATAAACCTCCGAAAATACCTCACAAAAGGGGCACACACCCATAACCAAGCTGGGCAACAATGATATCATTGGGAAACATTACACAACACTCCCAGGACTGCTCCATTACAATGAAATGGTCTTTGAAAGGGTCTGCGGAGCGTAGACCCTTCCACACATCATTTCTTTTTTTATTGGTGCTTTCCAGGGAGTGTTGTTCCTTGTTGCCCATTGCTATCACTGTTGCCCAGCTGAATTATGCTTTTTAAAATGTTTCTTGTGGTCATTTTTAACGTTTTATGTGAAATTTTGTTCTGTGCACATGTATCACACTGCTCACGTTTTGTGGGTTTCCCCGGTTTTTCTGTACATTGCTGAAGGAAATGGTTTCTCTTCCCTTTAAATGCCTTTAACGACAGGTTTTCATTCGCGTTGGAATTGAGCTCAGAAATTCAGCGCGTTAGTATGAGGGGAGCCTCTCCCCGCCCACTCTCCGCCCATTGACCCCTTCATGCTATGGCCACCCTGTCCGTGCAGGTGGTGGCCAGGCACTACAATGTCCGAGCCATTGCCCTATGCCGTGTGCAGATGCATCCAGGCCAGGCCACCCTATCCAGGCTATTCCCACAGTACCTTGCTCCTCATTATGCACATTGGCAGGCCAATACTGGCAACAGTGCTAGCAGTGTGGGCTGTGGAGGGTGTTGGCAGCCACCACACACTGGATAGACAGACACACACTCCCCACACCTATGCCAGCATTGTGCAACTATAGAGGTGTTGGGCAGCCCAGGCCACCACACAAGTCCTGGGCACAGTGCAGGCATCGCTATGGTACGCAATACTGTAGGAGTCACTCCCCAGTTTGGTAAACACTGTCAGACACAAGACCTGTAGCACACTCCACAGACATCAGAAAGGTTGCTATGATGCAGCTCACTCAGAAAAGTGTACTTAACCTAGGAATTGCTATCTTCCAGTACTCATAGCAACCTTTTGATAGATGTGCACCATATTCCGAGGTTTAGGGTGGCATTACTAAGGTATGCAAGTGCTAGTATTGGAGATGCACGCAGAGCCCAAAGTACTGCCTCCCCAGGAGGCTTTGGATAATGGGGCCTGTGGGTGCGGGTGTGTCTGCCCCTGTTGGCTGCTGCTTTACGGCAGAGGTTCCCAACTCCAGTCCTGCAGTGCAAAACACTGTTCAGGTTTTCATGCTGTCCCTCATGAATATGCATGAGATACATCTGCATACCATGGGGGTGGCGCATAGAAATGCAGCACAGGCATCTTTATCAGAGGCAGCATGGAACCTGAATGGTGTTTGGCCCTCCAGGACTGCATTTCGGAGGCTCTGCTCTAGGTAATGTGCATGTTTATGGTATCTGTGCTCTGTAGGGTAAAATGTAGGTGTCTTGGGCATGTTTACGTCATCTGCAATAAAGGTGCTGTGTGTATTAGCATGTTGTAGTAGTGGGTAAAATATGGGGACTGGGTTGGCGGGAACTACAGCTGGGACTTGAACCTGTGACCCTCTGTTTCTGAATACACTGGTTTTGTGCACTGCACCACCTTGTTGCCGCAGAGTCAGTACATTCCTTGGTGATACCATGACTGTTCGTCAGACAGGGCCCATCTGTTGCAGTACACGGCACCCACCTACACAGGGCTAGGCCACGGTCTGCTCTGGGCAGCTGCCACTGCCTCCTCCACCACCAGTATCCCTCAGCCACCATGCCGACATGCCCTTCTGCTGGTGGTGCTGGTGGTGCTGGTGGTGCGCAGTCTCAGGCCATCCAGTGTGCAGGTAGGCGGCTGCCTATGGTGCGGGTTCTGGGGTAGTGGTGCCTGCATAGGTGTCCACGCTTCCCCCCAGCACCGCCTGCCAATGTTCCTTGCCCTTGGGGGTAGCTGCTGGGTACTATCCCCTGTAACACTGTGGGAAACACAGTCGTGCCCATGTTGGGCCTTCAGCAGTTGCTGTCTGGCTGCTCTGCTGCTTCAGCATTCATATGGGCCACCTAGGCATCGCCCTAGTCCGCACTGTGGCCCAGCTGCACCACAGCATGTGCCGCCTGCGGCCCTCTGCATCCCCTTCTCCGGCATCTGTCCAGTTGCCATTCCGTCATGCCCGCCCTGATGTTGCGGGACATGTGCACGCCATAGGAACCCTGTTCGATGGTGGGGAAAACCCTGAGCAGCGCTATTTCACTGTGGGCTCATTCACCTTGTATGGGGACGGATTATAGACCCTTCCACGATTTATATCTGTTCTATGGAGCTTACTCGGGGGGGGAGGGGTTGATGTATCTTATTGATACCACTATTGGCCAGCTTGGTTATGGTTTTTTCCCAGTTTGTTGGGGTCATTTTCAGTGTTTATGTGTCCTTTTGTTCTGTGCACATGTATCACACGTATCACTTTTTTTAGGTTTCCCTGCCTGGGCTGTACATTTACATTGCTGGCACTGAAATGGTTTCTCTCCCCTGTAATGTGCATTTAACGGCAGGTTTTCATTCGCATTGGAATTGAGCTCTTCAGATCAGCGCGTTAGTGTGAAGGAAGCCTCTCCCCGCCCACTCTCCGCCCATTGACCCCTTCTCTCCGCCCTCTCTCCACCTTCTGCGTTGTTTTACCGCGCCGGGCGGCATTACGATCGTTAGCGCATCATAACGCGCGTTATGTAACGTTAACGATCGTAAGCGCAGCATAACGCGCGTTATGCTGTGCTTACGATCGTTAAGGTTACATAACGCGCGTTATGTACGATTACCACAGTTTAGTAAACATACCCCACAGTATGGGGCACTACATTTCATATTTATCTGGTGTTGCACTGTATGTGGAGTCTGGCTTCTTGGGGTTTCGGTTTAATTTTTGTCTAAATATTTTATTTTTACTTTAGGTTGTGATTACTTATTCTGTACTTGGTGAGAGTCTGTGTTCTGAGTGTGTGACAAGGCAGTGTGTTCTGTTAACAGGTATTAGATGTTCTAGGGCCCGCTGCAGTATTTATAGTTCTGCTTGTTTCTGGGTAGGCACCTTGTATGAGTTTTGGGAGTTTATGCTGTATGATGGTATGGTAGATTTGGCCTGGTAGATCTTTGGTGACTTTTGTAGGGTTTTATATTAGTTCCTAATATGCCTGGTACTGGAGAATGTTTGTTAGTGAGATGACCAGCATCAGATTTTTTTTTAACATATTTAGTTCTGTGGGTGAATGCCCTAGTTCTGCTCTGTACCCACTGTTGAGGGAAGGGGTTCTGTGGATGAAAAATAAATGTTCAAAAAGAAAAAGCAAGAAACCATAACATAGTTTATAACAAAATAAAAATTAGTTATAATTTAGTTTTTATAAAGTGTGCTGTGGTTCTCGCTCATTCTTTTAGTTCCTTGGTGTGCAAACATCTTGCATTTCCTCCATATTATCTAATCAGTATTATCTGACTAGAGTTTTGAGAAAGCCCCCTCCTCACTACAGGGGGGGTGGGGAGGTGCCATCTCATCCCTCGCTTCAGGCAGCAGATTGCCTTGAGCCGCCCCTGCAGAGATGAGCCACCAAAATGGTAAAGGGAATGGAAGGATACCCCTATGAGGAAAGGCTTAAAAGGTTAGGGCTCTTCAACATGGAAAAGAGAAGGCTGAGGGAAGATATGATAGAGGTCTGTACATTAATGAATGGAATGGAACGGGTAAACATAGATCGGTTGTTTATGCCATCAAAAAGTAGAAAGACTAGGGGACACGCAATAAAACTATAATGTAATCCATTTAAGACTAATAAGAAAAAATATTTTTTCACTCATTGTGTAATCAAACCCTGAAATTCATTACTGGAGAATGTAGTAAAAGCTGTTAATGTACCTGGGTTTAAAAAAGGTTTGGACAAGTTCCTGGAGGAAAGGTCCATAAACCATTATTAATGAAGACCCGGGTGATCCACTGCTGCCCCAGGACAAACATTGTGGAACCTGTGTACCTTTTTGGGAACTTGCTAGGTACTTGTGACCTGGATTGGCCACCATTAGAAATAGGATACTGGGCTTATTGGACCTTGTTCTGACCCAGTATGGCATATCTTATGTTCTTATGTAGCGGTTTCAATGCACCCTGCTGGAAGGGCAGCAGATGCAGAACCTTGTTCAAGTGCAAGGGGAACTACAAAGGAGTTCCCTGGCTCAGTTGACTCAAGCCCTACAGAAATCTCCACTCCACCCTCCAGCGCAAGCACTACTTAACATGATGGCAAAAGATGAACCTGATCACGTTTTGGTGAACTCTGAATGAACTGCCTGCATGGCCGTGTGGCCGGAAGCAACATGGACTACTTACTTGTGGAATCTGCTGGCGAGTAGCAGTCTGGCTGCATTCCAGGATGCCAACCCTGATGGGTGAACTACATATGCAGCTGTCAAGGCCACCATATTGGAACAGGTTGGCTGTACATCAAAGGCTTACCTCTATTGCTTCAGAAAAGGTTGACTCCAGATAATAAAGATCCCTCGAAAGTTCCTCTGTCAAATGAAGGCGCTCACATAGAAGTGGCTGCAACCAGAGGAAAACACTGGGCCCAAGATTTACAAGATAGTGCTCCTGGAGCAATTTTTAGAAGGCTTGACCTCTGCAATGAAACAATGGGCATGTGAGCACTCCAAGCTTACACTGGAGAGTGCACGTTAAATAGCAGAAGGGTTCCATGAAGCCCAGCCGGTGATGGAGGTGGTCACTGAGAAGATAAAGAAGTCACCCATTAGCCAAGGAGGACAGAAGAGGAAACCAGAGAAGATGTTGGCTCCCATGTTTTGAACCCTGAAGTCACCTCCTAGGTGAGGGTATGGGCCCAGCCATGTCCCCTTCCCCTCTTTTAGATGTGGAGACCGTCTGGGGACACTTTGCCCTGAAATGTCCCCTGGGTGCAGAGGAACTACCACTCACACCTGCACTTTTGCACTGAACTTTTTGATTCCAGTGGAGCTTGAGGAGGACTGCCTCCAGGCCTTGTTAGACTCAGGGTGTGTGCAGACCTTCATTCGCCAAGGAACCTTAAACTGATTTCAGATCAATTATGCTAGAAACACTGGCCTGTGTACATGCAGACCAGAAGGAGTATCCAATAGCACAGGTTTCACTCAAGGCTCCAGCAGATCATGACATATTCAAAGTCATAGTTCTTCCCTGGCTCCTATACCCAGTAGTGATCGACAGAGACTACCCAGGTTTCTGGACTATATGGGCCCGGTTAACTGATGACTCCGCTAAGTCGAACCTGGAAAGTTTCCCTGAGGTTCTTTCCCTAGAAGACTCAGATCTGTATATTAAGAATCCTAAGCCTGCTAATTCCCAGAGTCAGCATCACTGAGAGAAGTTATGCTATCATCAGAATCTGATCAATTTAAAAACCTCAAGGGCATCAGAGCAATAATTTTCAACACGGACTGGTATCGCTTGACACAGGTTTATTGATGAGCCCGAAACATGCATGTCGTGGGTGCAAAACCAACTCTGGTGCTTCCTATGGGGAATGAATATTGCCTACTTATGAGATAAGTGTTTGTTCATTATTGCAAAAGCTGTTGGAAATTTCGGGTTTTATACCTGTTTAGTAAAAGGGTTTCCCCGGAGTGGAGGGGAACGGCTTTCCTCCTTCCCGCTCTTGCCAGAGGACCCCGACATAAAAAGATATACAAGGGTTTTCTATGCCCATGGAACTCAATGGTATCAGCAGAATCTGGGCACAAATATAGAAGAGAGATTCAGGGATGAAGAGCCTAGCAAAGAAATCCCTGGGGATAGCTCAGGTCCCAGCAGTAGTGATCCAGAGTGGAGGCCGGAGGGAGACTCTGGGAGCTTCAAGAGGACCCAGCAAGAGGATAAGTACCTAAAACATGCCCGAGAGTAGGTCTTGGAAGTAGATGGGGTTCCAGTAGACAGTGGAAACTCCCCTAGGAAAACCTTTCCCTATTTTGTGCTAAAGGGAGATGTGCTATACAGAGTGGCCAAGGGTTACTTAGAAGGGGAGGAGGAGGTAGAACAACTGATAGTTCCCCGACCCTATCATCAGCAGGTGCTATTATTAGCATATAGCCATTTGTTAGGGGGACACCTGGGGGTAGAGAAAATATTAGAGCATATTTTAGTTCAATTTTTTCTGGTCTTGGGTTCATAAGCAGGTGCAGTTGTATTGCCAGTCATGCCCCACCTGCTAGAGTCAGACCTGCCCCTCTAGTGCCTATGCCCATCATTGAAACATAATATGGTAGAGTACATCTTACAAATGCAAGACTGGTTGAAGAAAGCTGGAGAGTTGGCCAGATTTATTCTGGAAAAAGCCCAAGCCAAACAGACGAAAGGCTACAATCGAGCAGCCATACAATGCAATTTCCAACCAGTCATGCTGCTCTCGTCCAAGAGCAAGTTACTGTATAAATGGCAGAGGCCCAGTGAGGTGGGAAGGAAAGTGGGGCCTGTTAACTACAAAACTGCCCAACTAGACAAACAGAAGAAGGCCAGAATTTACCATATTAACCTACTGAAAAAGTTGACTCCAGCGATGGCTGTGTTTGTACAGGAAGATTTTGGGCTGGAAACGTCAGCCCTGCCTGATCCAGCTTAAGTCACAAATGGAGACCAGCTCTCCAAGGCCTAGAGAAGAGGCCTAGAGGGTCTGATCCACCATAACCTAGATGTGTTCTCCATCCATCAAAGATGAACTCACCTTACTTATCACAATATCATTACTGACCCTGAGGTGATTATCTGTTAGTGACCCTATCGAATTCCATAGGTCAGGTAACGGTCATCACTAAGGAATTTGAGGAAATGCTTAACCTGGGAATTATAGAAAAGTCTATGAGTGGTTGGTCATCCCCCATCGTCTTGGTTACCAAACCAGATGGGAGCATCAGATTATGCATTGACTTCTGGAAGGTCAATACTGTTTCTAAATTGGAAGTGTATCCAGTGCCCTGAATAGATGAGCTAATCAAGCAACTCAGTGGAGCATGCTTTATCATGACTATGGACTTGATCAAGGGATACTGGCAGGTACCCTTGACTCTAGCTACCAAGAAGAAAACTGCCTTTTTGACACTGCAAGAAATTGTTCCTGTTTACCGTACTGCCATTTCGGTTAGACACAGCCACATTTCAATGCCTGGTCAACTGCCTGCTGAAACCAAACAAGGTGTATGCAACTTCATACCTTGACGACATTGTCATCTACAGCAAAAACTGGGCCACCCATCTAACTCAAGTACAAGCTGTGTTTAACAGCCAGTGAAAATCTGGGTTGATGGCTATCCCTAAGAAATGATTCCTAGCTACTTAATCAGGAATGGCCAGATCTGACCTCAACTGCGGAAGATAGATACCATTGCTCAGATCACTACCCAGGAGTCAAAGAAAGCTGTTCGGGCTATTACCTCCAGTTTATCCCTAATTTTGCAGAGACTGTGGAGCAGTATACAGCTTTTGAGCAGCCTCCATGTTGCTTTACGAAGGGCAATATATCATGCAGAATAAACAAAATGGTCATCGGACCTAGACCAGGACTTCCAGCTTCTCAAGGAGGCTATGTGCTTGGCAACTGTCCTGATTGGCCCTGATTTCTCTCCACCATTTATTGTACAAACAGTGGACCTAGAAGCTGTTCTAGCACAGGAAATCAGAGGTGAAGAACATCCAGTGGCATTCATCAGCAGGAAGCTGCTCCCTCAGGAGAAACATTATGGTGTGATCAAGAATGAAACCCTAGCTGTCAAGTGGGCACTTGAAACCTTCAAGTACTACCTGCTGGGCTGTCCACTTACAGAGGTAATGGGTTACCAACCCCTTGAATGGCTGGCTTGACATACAGTTAGGAGTCAAACGGCTATATTACGTGGTGGTTTCTGAGTCTCCAACCCACCAATATCAGATCCACCATAGAGTGGGTCAGGCCCACCAGAATGCTGACTTCCTTTCCTGGGTGCAGGATCCAAGGTGCAGCAAGTGCTCAGCAGGGTATGGTTGAGCTGAGGGGGAGGGTTTGTAGGACTTTAGCCGTCTCTCTCCAAAGGGATTATCAGCAGTCCACCTTAAAAGAGGCTAAAGCTCAGAACTCAGGGCTGGGAGGATGTGACTCAGATGGAGGGATTAAGAAGCCAGCTGTGTGTACAAGGGAGAAGAGAGGCCCATGGGAATAGAAAGCTGTCTCCAAGCAGGGCTGGGAGAGGTATCCAGCTGTAAGGTAGGTGCTTCAGGAGGTGGGAGTCATGTTTACAGACACTGAAGCCCAAATGACTGACTGGACTGCATGCTGAACTGAATACTGTGCTTTAAATTGTGGGACGGGGAAGGGCACTGAGAAACAGCCTTGTGAAGGTCACAAGCTGAGAGAGATTGCTGGACCACTGAAGGGAAATAAAAGTGTTTTTTGTTTGGCCCTGAACTGTTGTGTGCCTGATATTTTAAAAGCCCCCTTGCCACTGCACACCACATTACTCCACCCCTGTTCAGACTTGGACGTCTTCATGCTAGGGACGTCCACAGGCAGGATCGTACTGAGACCTGTGCAAGCGGTGCGACCGCACAGGGTGCAAAGACTTCAGGGGTGCATTTCAGCTCTCTGCCGTTGCCTGCTGCCAGTGGCGGCAGGCAATGGCAAAGAGCCGAAATGCACCCCTGAAGTCTTCCTGCCGGCACACTAAGCATGTCTGGTCTCTCCGGGAGGGACCAGACCTGCTTAGCGTGCTGGCGGCAGGCGACTTGTACATCGGGTGCATGCCTCTTCTCTCCCGCCCCCATAAAGTGGCTAGATGGGGGTGCGGGGGGGGGCGCCCGATGTGCAAGTCGCACAAGGCGCATTTCGCCATCAGTACGGCCCTGTCCACAGGCCCAGCTTCTAAAATGCCTCTGGATGCCTCTGGATGTCTCTACCCATTTCTAGACATCCAAAACACGACTATGGGGCTTCCAAAATAACCCCCAAAATGTTCACAAAAAATGTAATTAAGTAATAAATAAACAAACAAACTGACCAACCAACCAGCAAAAACCTTCTGAACATATAACTTGTGGATTGATTTCTTATTATTGTGCATTCTGTCAGATGCACAGTAATAACTTTTAAAAGTTAAGAGTGGAGAAGTGGCCTAGTGGTTGGGGCTGGAAGGTCAGGGGTTCAAATCCCACTAGAGGACAGCAACCTTGGGCCGGAAGGACTGGGGTTTCTAGTCTCACAGGTGCTCCTTGTGGTCTTGGGCAAGCCACTTAACCCTCCATAGCCCATGTTCCTGTAAATAGTTATCTCCAAGTTATAATGCCCTGTTCAATGTAATTTCAGTTTGTTCAATGTAAACTGCACTGGTGCAAAATAGCACAGTATATAAGAGAATGTAAATAAATAAAATGCCAGAAATCAGTACATATGTAGAAAAAGTGCATTACAATGTTTTTTTTTATTTTTGCACATGTATCTATGTCAGCCCTTCACATTACATTTCTTTCCACTCCTATAATGCTGTACTATAAATAGCTAAGACTAGATATTAGTAGCTAAAATCCTCTGAGGCTTTTGTAATATCTGAACAGTCAGGGACCCTGATTTTTTATGGCTCGTTTTATCCAGGTCTAGGATCACTGTCCACTAGGCTGTACCTAGTAGGAAATACCCAGATAATAGATCTGGGATCCCAATCATAAAATGAAATTACTTTCCCCATCTCTGCATTATAACGGACTTTATCTTATGAACTCATTGAAAAGGTAATTCTCTACAAAATCCATTGCAGGTTGAATGAAAGCATGCATTGCAAACTGCTTGCTTGCAGATCAGAAGAAAATGTGAGAGGAACATGAGCAAAAGGGTAACTCAATTCAGGAAATAGGGTCATTAAGAATAAGTGAAAAACAGTTTTATGAAGGTAGGTACTTCATAAAAAAAAAATTTGCAGTCACTCGTATGTAAACAAACGTATGCGCAAGGCAGAATAGAAGCTGTCAGGAAGCAGAATAGTGGTGGGAAGGTTAGACTGCCACTGGGAATACACTGGTGCAGAGAAAAGGTGATAACTGTGGGAAGCCTGGAGCAGTCGGTGAAACAGGAGACCAAATCCCATGGCACAAGAAAATGCGGAAAACTGCGTCCAGAGATGTAAGGTGACCGGGAGTACTCTGTGCTTATGAGGAGCCCAAATCCCGTGGCACAAAATCTAATCTGACACTGCCAGTGGTGTGAAAATTATCACTGCGTGTACCGTAGAAAGCCAGAACCCTGTGGCACAAGAAGATCTGACCTGTAATGACAAAAGCTACCTGAAGATGGCTATAGGGAACCCAGAGCCCAAACTCTGTAGGACAAGAGGCAACCTGATCTAGACAAAGGTAAAAGGATGATTGGAGTAGGGGAGAATGCAAGAGGGACAGGAGGAGGGGAGAGTGCAAGGGAGAGGGGGAGAATGTAGAGTGTGAGCGGGAGGGGAAATTAGGATGTAAAAGGAGGGAGGGAAAGGAAAGGGTGCAAGGGGAGCAGGGATGGAAAGAGCAAAAAGTGTAAAGAGGAAGGATGAGAGTGCAAAGAAGAGTCCAAGGAAGAGGAGAGAACGGAGAGTGCAAGAGGGAGGAGGAATGGAGAGAGTTGAGAGTATAACATTGATAGGGAGGGGGGAATGGAGAGTACAAGAGGGAGAGGAGAGTACAAGCAAGATGAGGGAGAGATAGCAAAGACTGCAAAGGGGAGGAGCAGAAAAAAAGGAAAATTGTGAGAAAGGGAAGAGGAATGAGAAAGGCCTGAAAACCATACTGTATTTACATTCCATGATATACTCACTAGGGATGTGCATTTGTTTGAAAAGATATGGAAAATATCAATGAAATTTCCTTTTTTGTTTCTTATCATTTTAAATCCAAACACCACTAAAAAATCCAAAATTCAGTTCTCCCTCTCCCCAGTTTTTGTCACAGGCTGGCCTCAACCCAGTAATGCTTACAGAAGAGCCATTACATCTCAATGTGGGGTGTCTCTAAGCAGCCTGCTTTTAACTCTTCTATTGCTGATGATTTTCCTTTCTTTTTCTGATTGGCCCAAAGTCTGTCATATCTGAAGTTCTATAGAAAATGCTAATTGGATTTTTTTTGCCTTGTGAATCTATTGACTCCTGCTGTAGAGATTTACTCCAAAGATTTTTCTTTTGCCATGTTCTTGTGCCATAAATTCTGTGAAACAATGTCTTAAGTATACTACTGGAGACATTTGCCAAGCCTAATACAGATCGTGGTTGATCATCACTGATTGGACAACCAGGATATGGATTAGGCTTTGTAAATGTCTCTGATAGTATACATAGACATGGTTTCATAGAATTTATGGCACAAGAATATAGCAAAATAAGTCTTTAGAGTAAGTCTCTGCCTAGAGCAGGAGTCCATAGATTCACAGGGCAAAATCCAGTTAGCATTTTCCATACAGTTCCAGACCAGACAAACTTTGGACCAATCAGGAAACAGGACCAATCACCAGCAAACTAGCTAGCATCCATCCCTATGGAGACATGATAGTGCTTCTGCAAAATACCTGCCTTCTACTCCTAAAGCCACTGATTTGAGACTAGCCTCTGACTGTGAGGAAAAAAACAAGTCTAATTGGCTTTTTTTATTTTCCTGAAATTCCAAGTAATGTTGCAGCTATCTCTTTTATTAAGAAAATTACCCTGAAATGAAAATGTACAAAATCAAAACAAAAATATATTAAAACAAAAAAAATCCAAAATCCAAAACCAAAACCACAAACTCCCTGCACAGATTGCACTCCCATAAGATACTCTCATGCAACACCTTCATACACATACAAACTCCCCTATCCCATTCCTTCCCACCCTACACAATTCCCCTCAATATTTAACATACACCCACCAGACATCCCAATAGACATATACCTACACTCCATCTATAGACACAGCATTCACAAACTGAGAATTTACATAAACTACCAATCACAAAACAGTTTCCTTATACTTGCTGTACTCATCCACCTGGAGTCTGGTGCTCTATTGATATATAACCCATTTCTCCTCATTGAGTCCTCCACATGCACATGCCTGAGTGCACGGCGGAACAGAAAACTGATCATTGTGTCACGTGGTAATATGCACTGTTCTACCTGTTAAAAACCATTGAAAGCTCTGGAATTCATTTTCAAAAGGTTTAGTGGGATAACATTGGGAGTTAGTCAGTTAAACTTTGCTGGTTACAATTCCCCCTAAGACTATATAATTATGACCTGCTAATTGTGCAAGGCACATACATTAGGCCAGTTAAAAAGTGGCTGGCTCCAGTGGAATTTCTGAGGTGGGGTTATGACCTAGCTGATTAGCACTGGTTTTCAGGGATAACCTGCTAAATTTAGGTGGTTAAGAGGGATAACCTGCTAAATTTAGGTGGTTTCAGACTTAAATCTACCCAGTCAAACTTCAGCTGAAAACATAGCCGCTTAGGTTCAGCTAATCAGCGGCGTTAAGAAAATTGATCAACCTATGGCCAACATGACACCTACAGCTGAAGTATCGCCTCGCCAACAGGATTTTTCAAAAATAACAATCTACTTGCTTTGTTTCTTCCATTTTTTAATCTTACCCCTTGATTTTCTTTCTGTTTATTACTACTAATCATTTGTATAGCACTACAGTACAAGGTGTATGCAGCGCTGTGCATATACATGTAAGACACAGTCCCTGCTCATCAGAGCTTACAATTTAATCAAGATGAATAAACATCGCAGAACTGGGGTCTAGAGTACGGCAAGATACACATAAATAGTGGACCAGAGAGAATGAGGAGCATCAGGATCCAAAAGCAGCCTCAAAGAGGTGGGTCTTCAGCCTGGACTTGAATAGGGTCAGAGAAGGAGCCCATCACACCAACTCAGGTAGTTTGCTCCAAGCATAAGGAGCAGCAAGGTGGAATGAAAGAAATCTGGAGTTGGCAGTAGCAGAGAAGGGCACAGATAAAAGGGATCTGCCAGAGGAGCAGAGTTCCCGAGGAGGTGTATAGAGTGAGATAAGAGAGGAAAGGTCGTGAGAAGTTGCAGAATGCATGCACTTATAGCTAAGTAGGAGAAGTTTGAACTGGATCAGGAAATGGATAAGGAGTGACTTGAGAAGAGAGGTTACATGAGCATTGCAACACTGGCAGAAATAAGAGGTACAGCTGAGGTTTGAATAGATTTAAGGGGAGAAAGATGATTAAGAGGGAGACCAGTGAGGAGCAAATTACAGTAGTCAAGACAGGAAGTGACTAGTGAGTGGATGAGAATCTTAGTAGTGTGTGTAAAAAGGAAGGGACACATTTTGCCAGTGTTGTAGAGAAAGAAATGACAGGTTTTAGCTGTCGGATGTGTGCTGAGAATGAGAGAGAAGAGTCAAAGATGACCCTAAGGTTGCAAGCTGAGGAAACAGGAAGGAATATGGTGTTATCCATAGAACCAGAGAAAAGAGGAAGGGGGAGATGGGTTTTGAGGGAAAGATAAGGAGCTCAGTTTTGGTTATGTTCAGCTTCAGATGGTGGTGAGACATCCAGGCAGCAATGTCAGATAAGCAGGCAGAGATCTGGACCTGGATTGCTGGAGAGATTTCAGGCACAGAATGGTAGATACGTTTCAACCTTGTAGTTCAGCGGGGATAAAAGGCTTTCACCTTCTATTATAGCCACTCCTCAGTTTTAAAAATTCCCTTCCTCAAGTCTGCTTTTCAGGTATTTTTAGGTAACAAGAAAACTCAAAGAGTATAATGGGTAGTTGCAGACAGAGCTATAATAGCCTAGTGGTTAGCACAACAACCTAACATGTAGGAGTTGGGGTTTGATTCCCACTAGTACTTTCTGGGCAAGTCACTTTACCTTCTCTTATCTTGGAAGAAAAGACCTGGCAATCTACGTCCACTCATATGTTTCCAAGGAGCTGGATCCCTTGGAGTCAGACTTGACAGCACTTAAGAAAAAAAAGGCATGCTTCTTCTACTATTAAACATAAAGCACTACAAGGCATATGGGCCGAAGAGATAGAAAACTGAGCTGGTAAACTGTAGCCCAAGTTAACCTCCATTGTCAGGCCAGTTTCTTGGTAATTTCAGGTTTTTAAAATTCATTTAAATTATGCTTAACAAAGAATATACAAATGGACAATGTTCACTTGGAGACCTGGAGAACATTACAGAATAATCATAATGCAATCACAATTTAGACTATACGGTTCTATTGTAGGTTAAAAGCACCTGGCCTTGTGAGTGAATTAGTTTTTCCTGCAGCTATTTTTTCATACCTTCCAATAAGACACACCAGGCTCTGTCACAAATGGATGTCACTTAACTCATAATCCCTCCAATTACGCAGTATCAGCTGCAATATAAAAGATAGCAGGATGCCAATAAGCCATTTACTAAGTACAGAAATGCTCTCCAGAAGAGCTGTCAGCCTTAAAATAGCTAAACCATAGACAGTACCTGTATTAATATGTAAAATATATTTGATTCTCTTCCATAACACATCCCAGAAGAGATGAACTAGAGGATAATTGATTCTCCATGTCAGCTTCGTAAAACCAGCATTGACTGACTAGAAGATTTTTACACTTTGCCCAAGACTAAATAGTTCTACAGAACTAAAAATAAAAATTAAAGGAGACTTTGACAAAGATGCAGTGAGGTGTCTTTTTCACAACATCATACAAATGAAGCATCTTTATGAAGGTTCTAGAGACTCAGTAGGGATGTGCATGGGAAGCATTTTCTATTCGGTTCTTTTTCAGGTCAGCCATCCACTTTGTTCGTTTCCAGATTCCAAAAAAATCTGTTTCATTTGTTTCCATTAAAGTCAACAGAGAAAACAATTTTGGACTCTACCTGTAGGGGTTTGCATCCATTTCCAATGAAACCGGCTTAAAACTGTCACAGAGGCAACAGCACTACAAGACGTCGAGTGTGACGTGAAGACCCCATGGTACCAAAAGAGAGACGAAGGGCAGTAACAATGACATGAAGATTCTAGGTCACTCTGAAAAGGACAAGGCAGTACCAGCATTAGCAGGAACACACCAAAGCATCAGGAGAAGGGAAGCACCTCAAAGCACTGGAAGAGAGGTATAGTTCCACCAGCACTGGCAAGTTTGCCCAGATGAATTTGATGGCAAACGTCTACTTTGTGTTGCACAGAAAGATCACAGGAAAGGATTTAGAGCCCCCTACTTTGAAAAGAAGTTTGGAGCAGCCTAAAGTTTCATCTGTATTATTCCCCTATCCGAAAGGAGCTACCATTCACACCCCAAATACAGCCTTTGGAACAAAAGGATTCTAACATGTGAAAGGAACGGGTCCCTTCTTTGCAATGAAGCTACAGTGTAACCCACTAAGACTAATAAGTGAAAATATTTTTTCACTCAACACACAATCAAACTCTGGAATTTGTTACCGGAGGATGTAGTATAAGCTATTAGTGTAGCTGGGTTTAAAAAAGGTTTGGACAAGTTCCTGGAGGAGAAGTCTATAAAGCATTATTACAAGGGATCCAGGAAATCCACTGCTTGCTCCAATACAAACATTGTGGAACCTGTGTGTCTTTTGGGAAAACTGCTGGGTACTTGTGACCTGGTTTGGCCACTGTTGGAAAGAGGATACTGGGCTTGATGGACCTTTGTCTTACCCAATATGGCTTATCTTATGTTCTTATGCTGTAATATTCTTGCTCTGTTATTTGACGTGCAAGATGGAGTCCCTGGAATAATATTAGAGCACTCTCCTGAAACTAGAGCTAGGGTATGTTGTTTATGCAAATGACAGAGCGTGCTGCTGTTAGAAAGATGGCCCACTAGCTTTCCTCTGCTACAAAATGCTGATCCTCACTGTAAAATGCTCTATACCTTTGATATTTTACTTGCTCCCTCTCTGCATTCTTAGGCACTATACCTGCTGAAACTGGTACTGAGGTGGAAGCCCAGGGGCATCCCTCCAACTCTCCACTACCTACTCCTCCTGAGAGGTTGCTGCTGGTCCTGGTAGTATCATTCCCTGTTTCCTGTGGTTGCTCATGACCTATCACACTAGCAATGAGCTTATCCAGAACCTCCCCAGGTACTAAACTCTTCTGATTCTGAAAATGCCTCACAAGATGATTCAGCTAATTCAGTATCTTCCAAAATCTTCTCCATACACTTCTCAGACTCTCAGAGGGATCTATCTGCCTGCCAGCCATCTTAAACCCAGTGCTGCAATAGCCAGTGAAATAGTGTCAGGAAAATAGAGCTGAGCCCAGCACGAATCCTCTGCATGGGGCTCTCAGGGGATGAGTACCAAGGCTTGACCTCATCATTGTCCTTGTTGGGGGCTCCTGATTCTGTCTGTGTGGGATGCAATTTGGGGTAGAACACTGATGACTCTTGGTGCAGTGGGGGGTTCCCACTATTTTCTGCATGCGCTAGTGGCATTTTCTCCTATTGTGTGCCTGCAGTTGTGTGGTCTGTATGTACATTCTGCAAAAATGGCTCCAATTTATGTTCCTATTCTAGCATCTGTAACACACGTTGCAGTAGAGTGCAGTTAATGCACTCCACAGCAAAAGCGCAGTTAATGCACGCCTTACGGCCACTGTGGCCTTAGCATATGCTCTTGTGATACTTGCCTTAACTCTCTTACATCTTCTTCTTGTGGCAAGCAAGGTACTTCCTCTCTGGCTTCTGGACTCTGCTCTTCTAGCATGCCAGCTCCTGAGTTGTCCCTGGAGGGATTGCTCCCCCCTCTATGCCAGAGGATGCAGTTAGTCCAGCATTGCCTGCCTAAGGGCAAGAGGTGGCCAGAGGTTCCGGTGGCTGTGCTGTGTGCTTCTCCTTATCCTCTAGTGGATCGATGATGACCGGGTCCACTGGTGTATGGGGGTTCATTTCTGTGAAGAGAACTTCCGGAGTCTGGATTGTCCTCCTTGGAATACTTTTCCTTTTACAACAGGTCTGATCATTCTGACATGGAAATTCAGACCCTGTGGACCTGGAAAGGCAGGCTGAGAGTGGAAACCTTATTCATTTGCCTATGACTAAGCATCTCCGGCAAAGTGCTGGAGATGGGTATTAGCTGGGATCTGTCAGAGATCTGGACTGTGACTTGAATTCAGATGTCTGATGTGGCTGAAGAAGTTCTCTCACCTTCACAGGATTGTGAGGAGACTGATGTTATCTGCTTGTTCCGGAAGGAGGAACTGGAGGCATTGATTCCCAGGGTCTCATCCATCTTGAGCTTGGCGGTTGTTCCAGGCACAGAGCAGGAACTGAGGAGGCATCCACTCCTGCAAAGTGTTTGGAAATCCACTATTATCTTCCTGCTCCTGGAGGTGCTCAAGGGCCTGTTCCAGTCAGAGTGAGATTCCCCGAACTCCCCACTTCAGGGGCTAAAGGTGTAGAAGAGGATATATACTCTTCCAGAGAAAGAGTGTTTGTGTGGTTTGATGTTTCCAAGGTGGATATGCAGGTTATAGTGGTTACCAGACAGATCACCATTCCTGTGGAAGGCAAATCAGTCTTAAAGGATACCCTGGACTGAAAGGTGGACTTGTGTTGAAGATCTAGTTTGCTGCGGTCACTGCTATTCTTCAGTTTGTGGTATGTACAGTCTGACATCTTGAGCCCTGCTCCTGTGGATTCAGTGTATTCTGATGAATGATTTGACCCCTCTTTTTGAGTTTGCTGCAGCCTTCCTTTCTGATGCCATGTACAGCCTTTTACGCCTAGCGGGCAAGGATTTTGCCCTGTCGACAGTGACATGGTGTTGGCTTGACTTGGAGATGGGGCAGCAGACTCATCTTCCAAAGTCTGGTTGCCTATCTGGCCTTAGAAGTATTCTTCTATTGGGTCCAATATGTAGAAGCTGGTGAAGGACCAGTGTGAGAAAACATCTTACTGCCTTCTGGGGCCTGTGAAGTGGGCAGGAACCTCTTTTCTGTCAGCCTCCACCTGCTCCTCACAGGCGTGCTGGTCATACTCCAAGTGTCTTGGAACTGCCGTCATTACCAGCCTGAAAAGTCTTTCTTCCCCTCTGCTTATGGACCTCAGGCTTGTTCTCAGAGGAGGACCTTCCCAGGCTGCACAGTGAAGGTTTGAGGGCCTATTCCCTGCTTCCTCTGGTTTGGGGCAGGCTTCACCTCTTCTTCAGGAATGGGTCCAGATCACCAAGGATCATTGGGTGCTAGTCCCATTCAGTATGGCTATAGCCTGGAATGCAAAGAGCCAATCCCGGACCTGGTGGTTGTGCGAACAGCAGGGCTGCTGTGCAGACCACCTTGACAAGTTGCCTCTCCTGAAGGCAGTGATGCCCGTTCCTCCAGACAATCAGGGCAGGGACAGGTATTACCATCTGTTTTGTGGTGGCCAAGATGGAAGGAATATTCTGAACCTCAAATGTGTCAATGAGCGCATGTGCACTATGTGTTTATGGAGGGAAACTTAGCAATCCAAGATTCAAGTAGTACGCAGAGGGGGTTTGCAGAATCTCTGGTTTTGGCCAAGGCATATTTTCATATCCTGTTCCAGGGGATCAGCAATTATCTCTGTTTTGCCATGCTTGGTTCTTTCCTTCAATTTGCTGCCCCCCCCCCCCCAATTTGGACTTTCCGCTGCCCAAGGACATTATCCAAAGTCATGTTGGTGGTATCTGCAGTGCAACGGTACCAAGAGATTTATGTGCACCTACATCTGGACTACTGGCTCAATCAAGCCTATTCTCCTTCAGAGTTGTCTCAGGTAGGTCCCTGAGTGGTGTCCTTTCTGATTCATCTTGGCTAGGTGACCATTTGTAGAAGAGCCATTTGTTGCATTCACGGTGTCTGGAGTTCCTGGGAGCACATTTTCGATATTCAAATGTGTGGAGTCTTTCTGCCAGTGGAGAAAGTCAAGGCTGTTGGATTGTTTAGAGATATTCTGTTTATAGCAGGCTCCCAGAGTCCAGGTTGATTTTCATCAGCAGTTCGAGCTCAGGCTCCCGCTCCCAATGATGGCAAAGGCCTGCCTGCAGTGGTGGCAGCAGCCCAGTCTTCTGAGGAAAGGCAGGCCGCTGGATGATTGCTCATGGATCCTTCTGGTGGAAAATGTCAGTCTCTTGAGCTGGGGATCCCATAGCTAAAGCCGAACTGCCTGGGACCGTTGGAACCATGCTGTGGTGGTGTGGTCCATCAACTGCCCTGAAGCGAGGGCCATCAGGTTGGTTCTTCTGTGTCTCGGGCCCCCAGTCAAGGGCTGGGTGGTTCATGTGTTCTCGGACAATGCCACGGTGGTGGCTTATGTTGATTGGCAAGGCAGCATGAGGAGTGCTGGGGTAGCCCTGAAGTGGCTCTTCTGTTATCCTAGGTGATGAAGAACTTCCTAGTTTGTTGGCTTTACATATTGCTGAGGTGGATACTGTAGAAATGGATTTTCTCAACCAGCATTCTCTGGTCCCAGGAGAGTGGGAGTTGAGTCAGGAAGTGTTTTCAGTTGTTTCTGCGCTGCTGGGGTTGCCCCAAGAGAAATATGATGACAACCTGCTCCAATGCCAAGTGTGCCACTTTTTCAGTCACTGCATGAAGGTCTGAAGGCCTTTGGTGCACCAGACCAGCACATGCTGTAGAAATTTCATCCATGGCCCTTGCTGGGGCATGTGATTCGACCCATGAAGCGCCATCCAACAAAGGATTATTCTAGCAGCATTGGGTTGGCTGTGGAGAGTGTGTTGCACAGATCTGATGCAGCTTCTGCAAGTGCTACCTCTCCACTTGCCTTCGTCTTGGGGCTTATTGTGTCAGGGACTGCTTGCCCTGGAGGACCCAGCTTCCTTCTCACGATGGCTTGGCTCCAGTAAAGATACAGTTAGTGTGTAAGGGCTACTCTTTGGCAGTGGTGTTCCACTCTGCTCAGAGTCCAAAGGAGGACTACCAACCTGGCATAAGTGTGGGTCTGGTGCCTTGAGTGCTGGTGCAGTGCATGGCGGCTGGCTTTTGTGGTCGCCAAAATGCTGTCTCTGTGGTCATTTCTGCAGGACTGTCTGAAGAAGAGACTTTTTTCTCTTAGCTTTTTGAAGGTTCAGGTGGCAGCTTTGGCCTGTTTCAGAGAGTCATTGACTGGTAAATCGTGTCCTTCATCTGCGTCCTCCCCTATGGTCTGTGGTCTCTTCCTGGGATCTGTGTCTGGTGCTCAGGGCCCTAATGTTGGAGCCCTTTTGAGCTGTTAAAGTGCGCTATTCTGTAGGCTTGATGCTCAAGATGATCTTCTTGGTTGCAATTGTTCCACAAGGCAGTTTTCCGAGCTACAGACTTTGTCTTGACAAGATCCTTACCTTTCTTTTTCTGAGGAGGCCATTTCCATTCAGCCTGTGCTTTCCTTCTTCCATGAAGTGGTTTCTCCCTTGCATGTGAACCAGGCAGTTTTCCTGCCCTCTTTCTCTAAGGAGCCATGTCAGGGGATTGGTAAGGATCTTCGGCTTGTGGATGTCTGGAGGATGCTTCTCTTGTTCTTGGAGTTTATGAATTCCTTCCGTAAGTCATACCATCTTTTTTGTGCTGTTTGCTGGCCCGACCATTGTGATGTGGTGACTGAGTCTGCATTGCTATGCTGGGTTGAGGAGACCATTGCCTTGGTGGATCTGTTGGGGAACCAGCTGCTTCTGGAGGGTTTGCATTCCCATTCTACATGAGCATAAGAATCATCATGGGCAGAGCAGAGCTTGATAGCCCTTGCAGGTATTTGTCAGAGAGCAATGTGGGAATCACTTTCCACTTTGGTCAAGCTTTTCCTCTTGGATGTCCGCGGACACAGCCTTTGGCTCTAAGGTTTTGTAAGCTACTGTATTTTCTTCCCACCCATTGTAAGCATAGCATTGCTATGATTCACTGGTCTAGCAGGATGATATGGAGGATGACATTTTACTTACCAGATAATGTCTTTCCTTGAGTCATGCTAGATCAGTCCAGGATAATTCCTGGCACTGTTTGCTCTGTTCTTCTGAGGCGATACCTTTGTGTCCACTATGATTTCTATATTTGGTTCTGCAGGTTCATCTTCTACAACAAGCCTTCTCTTTATGCTTGCCTGTACATAGTTCTCAATGGTTTGATTGCTCTTTATTGCCACGTTGAGGTTGTGTGAGGCCTGCCATGTTCTCACATATGCTTTGGGACAGATACTGAAGAGAGCTCTGGTGTCTGATGCATATAGAAGCATGGGAGTGATGTCATTGAAACCTGGGCTTTTCATTGGTTCTTTTCCTCCACCAGTCTGCTAGTAGGGGAACACAACCTACTTGTATGGACTGGTCTAGCAGGACTCCAGGAAAGGACATTATCTAGTAAGTAAAATGTCATCTTGTATTTCTAGTGACTTTGGTTCCTGTTTCCTGACTGACCCAAATTCTGTCTCTTCTGGAGCTCTGTGGAAAACCCTTCCTGGATTTTCCGCCTTCTGAATCTATTAACTATTCCTCTAGAGATTTACTCCAAAAACCTTTTTCTGCCATGCTTTTGTGCCAGAAATTCTGTGAAACCATGTCTAAATATACGATCAGTGGCATTTATTTATCAAGCCTAATCCAAATTCTTGTACAATTAGTGATGGTCACTAATTGCAAAACCAGAATCGGGACTGGGCTTGGAAAATATCTCTGATAGAATATCTGGTTTCACAGAATTTCTGGCAGAGAACTTTGAAAAAGGAAAGTCTTTGAAGTAACTCTCTAGAGCAGTAGGCAAAAAATACAGGAACGTTTTTTTTTCATGTGTTGTTCACATTAAAAATGGCACGAAATTACATTGAAAATATTAATATTTCCCACATCATTTCAAATGAATGCACATCCCTGCTATGCTTACTTTTAGCAAGCACTGACATGATTCGTTGAGTGAGAAACTCTAGATTCCATGCTCAGTATTAGGGTAAACTGCCAAGGAACTGCAGCATAAAGAGTTACTTTGTAATCTGTATGGGCTCACAAAGTATGTCAGACCTTTACAAGTGAAGCGACTCTCATACGCCCTAACTCAGTGTGCCTTGCATAGCCCTGTGCCTCAGTCTCATCTCTTCTGTGTTCTTTTCAGTTCTTTTCTATCAATCTTCTAACTACTGTTTCAGTTTTATACCAAAGAGCTTAATTTTTTTCTGACACAAAAAATCAGTGCTTGGCCCCTCCATGCCTGAGCGTTGTGTGTTCTTTGCTTTCTCTCTGTCTCTAAGCCTGACAATTTTCACCCCTTTCTCCTTGAAGCCTATATCTTCCTAACCCAAGCTTCTCTTCTAAAATCCAAAAGAGAATAAGGCAATGATTTTGAACTCAGATAAATGATGACATAATCAGTCATGGGATTTGGAAGATATGAATGAGGCGGTAAAAGGCCGGTTTGACTACTTGTCAAAAAATTTCAGCATAGGAGGCGGAGCCAGCTGCGGACCAAGATGGCCGCGTGAATCGCTTCTCCCGCGGACCTGAGCTAATTTAACACTCCTTTTTGGATTTGTATTCTGCTAACCCCAACTCTCAGGCATCGGGTAAAGTTACCATGTCTTGCTCGAAGCAAACTCGTTTGGATTTTGTGGCTGGGACGAGTTCTAGCTCAAAGAGAGCGAAGTCGGATCCCCCGTCTCCTCTCAAGATGGCGGCGCAAAAGGAGCATTCGGAAGGCTTTCAAGAAGTGCTAAGTGAAATAAGATCAGTGCGTGCCCTTGTTGAGAATAATGCTGAAGCGCTGGCGGCGGTTCAGGCGGATTTAAAAGAGGTGCGAAGTGCATTGGACACTTTAAATGCTCGGATGGATAATTTGGAAGGCCGGGTGAATAAGCAGGAGGACGCTGTAAAGGAAGTGAAACAGGCCATGAAACATGGCGTCCTGTCTCGCTCATTCTCATTGCATAGAGGCACCAGGCAGGGTTGCCCTCTCTCCCCTCTGCTTTTCAATTTGGCAATGGAGCCGTTGCTTCTTGCGCTTCGACAGCATAACGGTTTGGAAGGTATCATCGGGGGGGGGGGGGTCGACGGTGAAATTATCGGCATATGCTGACGATTTGCTCCTATTTGTACAGCCGTCTGAAATACCAGTAGTATTGGACCTGATAAAGTCCTATTCTATAGTATCTGGCTATAAAATTAATTGGAGCAAGTCGGTGGCTTTCCCGCTCAATAAGGTTACTACTTCTGCAGAGATGGCTAGTTATCCTTTTAAATGGGAAGCGGATTGCATAAAGTATCTAGGTGCTTGGTATTGTTCCTCGGCAGAGCGTGTGATTCAAAAGAATGTTGAGGAGTTGATGCAGGTGATACGAGGAAAGACCTTAGGGTGGTCTATTCTCCATTTTTCCTGGTGGGGCCGGCTGGAGCTTATTAAAATGATACTGGTGCCAAAAATCAACTATGTGTTGGGCATGCTCCCTATTCTTTTACCGCATAGTATATTTGCCAAATTGGAGAAGTGCCTCGTTAGCTTTCTGTGGAAAGATGCGCAGCCGCGCATCGCCCTTCGGAAGCTTAAGGCCGCTAAGGATGAGGGAGGTGTACAGTTCCCAGATCTCTATTTATACCATCAGGCCTTATTGCTGAAGCAAGGAGCCCTGTGGCTTGAGTCGGGGGAGCTAGCATTGCGCCCAGCCTGGTTAGAGTTTGAAACGGGGGTGGCTGCCCCGTACCCCCTGACGTCGTTATTAGGTGCCTTACAGCCCGACTGGCTTAAAGTGGGGGGTGCTATTAAGGCAACACAGGAAGCCTACCTGAACCTGGTCCGGAGGCTGGGCGAAGACAGTTTGCCCTCGGGCTCATCTCCGTTATGGTGGAATCCCTTGTTCCGAATCCGTGGCAAGACGTTCGCTTGGAAGGCTTGGCAAGAGCGAGGAATATGGAGGCTTGGTCAGCTGGCTGGGCCGAGTGGTTGGAAGGATTTCGTTGTATTGCAGTCCGAATACTCCCTTTCGGATGTTAACTATTTTAAGTGGGCACAGCTCAAGCATTGCATTATAGCCTCTCATATCCAAGTGCGGGAATTGGAGGGGGAGAGTGGGCTGTTAAAGGCGCTTCGGGGCACAATTGGGCAGCAGGGTGCCCTCTCCAAGCTCTATGCATCCCTCCGGGATAGTGTCTCGCAGGGGCTGCTTGGCTTAGTGAGAGTTTGGGAGTCAGATGTGTCTGGCCCGGTCCCCGCGGGTAGTTGGAAGTGCTTATGGGATCCTGTAACAAGGGTCTCTAGGTCGGCAGCTCTTACACAGGCACTGTATTTTTTCGTACATAGGGCCTTTATAACCCCAGCGAAGCTGGCCAAATGGGATAAGGGAGCTTCTGGTAAATGTTGGTCCTGCCAGTCCAGTGAGGGTACATACTCACATATGTTCTTTGACTGTCCCTTTGTCCGGAGCTTTCTGAACCAGGTTTGGGGAAGAATCAGTTCCATCCTGAAATTGTTCCACGGGCTTACTTGGAGAGGGATGTTTTTGAGATCCCTGGCGGTGTGCCCGGCGATGGGCCGCGGGGAACGTTTCCTATTAAACTTTATGTTGGCCATTGCGATTAAGCAGATTTTGGCAAACTGGAAATCTTTCCCGAGGCTCAGTCTGGCGCAGTGGTGGAACTTGGTCTGCCAGTACTCCAAATATGAGAAGCTATACAGTAAACTATATCGCCCGTGGGACGTTGAGCTGAATTTCAGAAGATGGGAGATATTGGATCGATATATTGCGTGTTCCAAGGTTGTCTTGTAGATGCCTCATTAAAGCTTACTGTTGTGGCCTGTCCGCCAGCCCGGGGGCGCCTGCGGGCGATCTGGCCTTGCGGTTGCTTGATACCCAGAGAGCCGGGCAGGGGGAGGGGTGGGAAGGTACGGGACTTTTGTAGTGGTTGTATTGTTATGTAGTATTGTTAAAGGTTGAAGTCTTTGTGTGTTTTATTTTCCTTGTTTTTGAAATGATAAATAAAGAATTAAAAAAAAAAAAAAACAGGCCACGAAACGTATGATAAAATTGGAACAGCTTGTTGAGGACATGAACAATAGGTCACGGCGAAATAATATTCGCATCATTGGTCTACCTGAAGGGATTGAAGGGAAGGACCCGGTGTTATACTTGGAGGATTTACTTCCCCGTCTCCTCAAATTGCATTTTCGTAAGCCGTTTGAAATTGAAAGAGCACATAGAATACCGGCGCAGCGGGGTGCGCGGGAAGGTAGACCTAGGCCCATGATTTTGTGCGTGCTACGCCATCAGCAAGTGGTGCATATCATGGCAGCGGCCAGGGCTTTTTCATCGTTGCAATTGGAAGGGCATAAGCTCTTCTTCTATCCGGATTATAGTAAGAACACTGCAGAAAAGAGGAAGCAATTCTTGTTGCTGCGCCCTGGACTGCAAAATCTTCAGGCGCGATATGGCCTGCTTTATCCAGCATCCATGAAGATCACATTACACAACTCTACAAGGACATTTGATGAGCCTGTGTTGTTGGAAAAGTATATAGAGGAACAAGAGTGCCTTCAAATGTCCAGCTAGGGTTTTCAAGAGTCAATGCTTTAACTTAATCTGCATGTTTGGGTTCTCCCAGCCTTAGTGGCTTGGTGGCTTAATTGGCCTGTCTTTTCATGGTTTGATCCCTAGTATCTATCATTGTATGAGAGCTGGGAGTACCTTGTTGAGGTTGGTGGTTGGGTGAATTGTTCTTTGGGTGGAGTGGGTATAGAGCATCATGTTAGATGTGTTGTTGTGTCATCTGTTGTTTGCAGTTTACTCCTGTTTCGCTCGGGCCCGGTGGGGGCCATGAGTGCCGCACTGTCTCACCTGGGGGCGGGTGGGGATTATCATAGGGGGGAGAGAGAGCTCTTTACTGTTCGGGTTAGTTCCTTGGGATTTATAGGGGTTTTTCTTTTGGGTTTGGCTGGCAGGGTGATCATGGATCTGGCAGGCTTTGAGAATCTTTATAATACTAGAAATGATGACTACTTCTAAAGGATTAAAGGTGATGTCCTGTAATGTCAAAGGGATTCAAAATCCTACCAAAAGGAAAAAGATTTTAAGTTATGCTTTGAAGCAACGTATAGATATTTTACTCTTACAGGAAACACATTTGAATACTATAGAATCAAGGAAACTGGGTGGGGGGCCTTATGAGTTGGTCTGTCATGCTCCCGCAGTCCATAAGAAAAGAGGGGTGGCTATACTGGTCCGCCGGACCCTAGGAGCATTACTAGAGGCAAAGTGTAATGATACAGATGGAAGATGGGCCATGATAAGATTGCTTGTTAAGGGGTTGCGTTTGGTGATTTTCAATGTATATGCTCCGAACGTAGATGACCCTGTCTTCTTTCAATCCTTGATTGCTAAGGTGCATGAGGTCATGCAATAGCCCATAGTAATAGGTGGAGATTTTAATATGACACTGGACCCTATTCTGGATCGTTGTCCCTACAAAAAGGAAGCACACACTCGTGCTAGTGTGGTACTTAGAGCAGGAATGGCCTCATTGGGGCTGGTTGATGTTTGGAGACTTATACATCCCACTGAAATGGATTTTATTTTTTTTCGCCTTCACACAGTTCCCAGTCTCGTATTGATTATTTTTTAATCTCTAAAGCTTTAGTCTCTGTAACGTCAAATACTGATATCTTGGCTCGTCATATTTCAGATCATGCAGCTGTCACTCTGGAGCTTCGATCTCTGGAAAGAGAAGTTCGCTCAGACGTGTGGTCTTTCAAAAGGTCCTTTTTGGCAGAGGCCGAATTTCAGACTACTATTAAAGATGCTTTGGCAGAGTATTTTCGGAATAATGTGTCATCAGAAACTACGGGTTGGGCATGGTGGGAGGCATGTAAAGCGTCCTTGCGGGCCGTGATCACGAGTTACTCTATAAAAGACGCTAAAATAAAGGCTAAGCAGCTTAAGCTGCTGGAAGAACAAATTAAAGCAGGGGAACGGCTCTGGAGTAGAACTGCGGAGAAAGGCATATTGCTGAGTCTGCAAAGGTTACGAGGGCAGTATAACTCTATTTTAAGTGCAGAAGTTGAGCAGGTCATGGGTTTGCAGCGCTCTCGTTATTATATTGAACAAAATAGGGTGAGTAAATTATTGGCCTCTACGTTAAAAGGGAAACGCAATAGAACGTATATAACCCATTTAGTTGGCGATGATCGGGCCCACCTTAATAAGAATGAACAAATCTTGGCGGCTTTTTCAAAATTTTATGCCAAGTTATATGAATCGGAGATAGAGGTCTCAGGTTGGCATATTGAAGAGTTTTTGAGTCAGTTAGAACACCCGCTTCTTACTGCAGATCAAATTGAGGAATTAGAAGAACCCTTTGGGGAAGATGAGATTAAGCAGACTGTTCGTTCGTTGGCTTCAGCAAAAGCAGCAGGACCAGACGGTATACCCGTAGAATTTTATAAAACCTTTCTCCAAGACCTCTCTCCCCATCTTTTGCAGTATTTTCAGTTGTTACAGGGACCACAGGTGGACCCAGGTCGCCTATCAGATGCCACGATAGTGGTTCTGGAAAAATCAGGTCGGGATCCTACGTTGGTAAGTAACTACCGCCCAATATCGTTGTTGAATGCAGACTATAAGATATATGCCACAGTGCTAGCACGGCGTATGACACAAGTCTTACCAGGTTTGATACATGCAGATCAGTGTGGATTCATTCCCGGTCGCTCGACCACAGATAACGCCCGACTATTCTGTAACATGATCCTTAAGGCCAATACTCTGGATTTCCCAATGGTGGGCTTAGCCCTAGACGCCGAAAAGGCATTTGACAGGCTTGAATGGCCTTTTCTGTTTAAGGTATTGGAATGGTTCGGTTTCGGTCCACTGTTTATACACAAGTTACAAGTTCTCTACTCTAAGCCAATGGCTCGTATTTTTGCCAATGGGCTGTTGTCCTCGTCCTTCGCGTTATCCCGAGGCACTCGTCAAGGGTGTCCTCTTTCTCCTCTCCTTTTTAACTTGGCTTTGGAGCCCCTGAATTTGGCTATTAGGCAATCTTCGCTCATTAAGGGGATTGAGGTAGGGGAGCTTCAGGTCAAACTTTCCGCTTATGCTGATGATTTGCTCCTTTTTACCCAACCTTCGTCGGTAGCTGCTATTTTAAACTTGATAGAGAAATATTCGTCTCTCTCGGGCTATAAAATAAATTGGGGGAAATCGACAGCCTTCCCTTTAAATAATTTGTGTTTAGCGGCCTCGATGGCAGCGTTTCCTTTTCAGTGGGATGCAGAGCCTATCAAATATCTTGGGGTCCGATATTGTGCCTCTATTGAAGACACATTACAGGTTAATATTTATTTATTTATTTATTTATTTATTTAACACTTATTTCTATACCGCTCTTTCCCAAGTATCAAGTGCGGTTTACATTGAACAGTAAATTATAAGGTATGTGAAATTACATACCTAGTCATTTTACATAGAACAGATGGAACTATTTACACGTAACAATATAACATTTGAACAGTAAAAGTTATAACGTATTTACATTATGGGTACATTATGGGTACTTACAAATTACATGATAGAACAAAATTGTGGTGTGTTTAAATTTTGTGTGTTATGTAGTATTGTAGTTTGTTTGCTAACCTGTGTCTCTTTGTGTATTCTGAGTAAGTAGTGTATTGTAGTGTTGAGAGAATAAGTGGGTTTTTAGGTTTTTTTTAATTCCTTTATGTCTGATAGTTGGCGGATGTTGTCAGGCAGAGTATTCCATAGAATAGGTGCAGAATGAGAGAAGGCCCTCTTGTTGGTTTGTTTTCTTGCTTTTGTGTAGTCTTTTGGAACTGCTATAGTGTTTGTGTTTCTGCTCCTTTGTGATCGTTTATCTAATTCTATGTTAATGAGTGTATTGAGTACGGATGGAGCTAAGTTATTTATTAGTTTAAATGTGGTTAAAATAATTTTATATTTTATTCTGCAGTGAATGGGTAGCCAGTGGAGTTCAGCAGGATCGGTGTGATATGTTCTGTTGAGTTTATATTCATTATTATCCTTGCTGCTATGTTCTGAGTTAGTTGTATTTTTTTCATATTTTGCTTTGTGATGCCATTAAGGATTATATTTGCAAAATCAAAGTGTGGGGTTATGATGGATTGAATTATAGTTATGAAGTCTTGTAAGTGAATCAATGGTCTTAATTGTCTCAATTAAGTAATTAATAGTAAGATATTAACCGAAACTGTAAGGCATTTGACTTTGTCTTGGTCTCCCCTGCATCTCACATGGTGGGGCAGGTTGGAGACAATAAAAATGACCATTACCCCCAAAGTAAATTATATCCTGGGAATGCTACCATTTTCTTTGCCCCACGCTGTCTATAAGAATTTAGAAAGATTAGTGTTAAATTTTTTATGGGCAGGGAAACGATCCAGAATTGCAGTCCGTAAGTTAAAATTATCTAAGGAAGAAGGTGGCAAGAAAATGGAATTTGGGTCCTTGGGCAGTTGCTTGAGGAGGGCCGCTGGAAAGATTATGCTAGTTTGCGCAAAGAATTCTCTCTACCAAAGGAGTGTTTTTTTCCAGTGGCTCCAACTGAAGCACTGCATACAATCAGTTGTTGTTGACCTTGCCAGCCTGCCAGATTCTGGATATCTTACTGATATACTTGGTAGTATAGCTGCACAGCCAAAGGCAATCTCGAAACTTTACTCTCTATTTGTTGGATACTCCGCACGTCCACTAGTGGGCCTGGCTAAGGTGTGGGAAGGAGAAGTGGGTGAGATCCCCGCTGCAGAGTGGAAGCAGCTCTGGAAAGCAGTCACCAGAGTATCTAGATCTGCAGCGCTGACGCAATCTCTTTTCTTTTTCCTACACCGGGCGCATATCACCCCGATAAAACTATCCAAGTGGGATAACCAGACATCTGGTCAGTGCTGGACGTGTGGGGAGCGAGCTGGAACTCTCTGTCATATGTTCTTAGAATGCCCGGGGGCTCAAGGTTTTTGGTTGCCCGTTTGGAATAAAATTCAGGAGATGTTGGGCTTTTCTATCCCTTTGACATGGCGCATTGTTTGTTTGCGTTCTGCAGCTGACATTCCGCAGTTGCACAAAGCTAATCATTTCATATTCAATTACATGATGGCGACTGCCTTAAAACTTATTTTGGAGAACTGAAAATCCACTTTCCTTTTGAACTGGCACATCTGGTGGAACAGGTTACGCCTTAGTGCTAACCTTGAAAAAACTTATCATAAGGTGCACTACTGTGGGTCGGTTGCGACAAATGTATCGAAGTGGAAGTTGTTTGACGATTATGTAACCAGTCATACATTGTGATGTAATGTACTCTTAATGGAGTTATAATATGGTATCCTTTTCTTTCTTCTTTTTCTTTTATTTTTTCTCTGCCTGCTTCAGTAAAGGAGCTTTGGGGAGTGAGGGGGGATGGGGAATGTAGTGTATTATTATTATGTTCCTTTTCTGTTATTTCTTTTCTTTTTTCTTTTCTGTTTGCTCTTTCTCTTCTTTGTTGTTATTACATACTGTGTGTTAGTTTTTGTAGTGTTTTGATTATGTTTGAAAATCAATAAATATATACTTTAAAAAAAAAAAAAAAGTTTCAGCATAGTACGTCAAGTGATTCCTGCTTTCTTCTTGTCCTTTCCCAAGATGCCACCAATCTGTCTCACTGTCAGGCTCACTAGGATCGAGTCCCTGACTTTCAGGCAGCAAAGGTTAAAGACTTACAGCTGAAGCCATGGGAACTACAAAGTCAAGGTAAAAGCCAGCAGATATTTATCCTCTGGGCAGCAGATAGAGAGATACCTCTGAAGAAGCTCAATGAACCAGCATGAGGTATATGCTGAATTAACGACGAAATGCTGGTCCAATAGGGTCCTTCAAGAGCATAGCTCTCCTTCTGTTGCTGAGAAGATATCAGTTCACTAGTTTCAACCTTGTTTATTTATTTTATTTATTTATTTAGCTGTGCTTATATACTGTTTTTCACCAGGTCAAAGTGGTTTACAATAAAAGTGGGGGTGCATTATAACAGGATAGAACAAAAGGGGGGGGGGTTATATTATAAAGGTTAGAACATATTTAATTGGAGAGGGGGATTGCCATCACCGGGGGGGGAGGGGGGGTCCAACCTTATTCGGCTCTGGTGGCTGCAAGTATTACCCTCCACTCCCGAGGGTCCAAAAGAAGTACTGTTTCCCCTCCCTACCCCCCCCCCCTAAAAAAAAATTGCTCCAAAAATTAAGTGGTTTTGGTGCTTTTGGAAACCAAGGCTCATTCATTGCATATTACTCTTTATTTTCCAAAGAATACAACCCAGATTTCATTCCTGCATATAATCCATGACCCTACAAACATATGCAGTTGCATCATAGAGGTCTATAAAATCTTGAGATAGCACAGCCTCGTTTAAAGAGTAACTTGAAGATCCTATATTATTTTTCATAAGATATGTTTATTCTTAGGCAAGGAATTGGAAACATTCCATTTTGTATGAGTCTTTATATGTGTCCATAATATCACTGAGAGATCAGACAGCAAGGAATCCTTTCCAAATACATTCATTTTAAGCGTAGATATTTCAAGATTTGGGATGGCAATGAATCACATTTGCACAGCAAACATCCAGACTCAGTAAGCAGCTTTGATTGATTATGGGGCATGTTTACTAAACACCGTTGCTGTGCGGGTTCCCGTTAGTGTGCTGGTGCCATATAAGGAGTGGGCGGGCCAGGCAGAAAAAAGAAAAAAACCGGACCGTACGTGTGTGCGTCGCGCAAATGTGCGGGGCCCACATTAGCGCGTGGGAAGGCTAAGTGGGGCGCTGCTGCATAACCAAACAACAGAGCCGTAGTACAACGGTGAAGACACTGACCTATGGTGCAGGGGCCAGGGGTTCAAACCCCCATTGCACTCAATGAAAAAGACCTGCTGAGGTATCAACTTTTATGGGCAAAAGTGGTGTAGGAGGTATATTGATTATGGGCGGCAGAAGGCGGCGCACTCTTTTTTTATACGGCATGAGGCGGCGCACTGTTCATTGTGGGCGGCAGATGGCGGCGCGCTGATAAAATGGGGCAACAGAAGGCGGCGAGCCTGTGGGCAGAAGGCGTCGCGCTGATGTGTGAGGGGGCAGCCCAATAGTGGGAGGGATAAGTGGCGCGCTGATGTGCAAAGAGCAGGAATGGAGCCATAGCACAATGGTTAAGACACTGTCCACTCGTGCAGGCATCATGGGTTCAATTCCCCACAGTGCCCATTGAAGACAGCTGACTGAGGCATTATTTTAAGGGGCATGCCCATGTTGGGCGGCATAAGGCAGCGCGCTGTTAATGTTACGTGGCAGAAGGCGGCGCACTGCTAATTTTGTGCGCCACAAGATGGCGCGCCGATGGCTACAAGGCTGCGCGCTGCTGCTGCTCAAGCACAGGAACAGAGCCACAGCACAATGGTTGTGACACTGACCAATGGTGCAGGGACCAGAGGTTCAATCCCTCACAATGCCCATTGAAAAAGACTAGCAGAGGCAGTATGTTTTATGTTGTGGAGTGCTGTAGTAGGCCCACTAATTTTATTTTGTGATAACAACTAGAAAACGCATGCTCACAGCATGTTAACATAAGGCAGCCCATAAAGCACATGTGACAGTGCACCGTCCGCCAAGGCACCCTAGAATGTCCCCTATAGGGCAGCATGTATGTTGCGACACAGGATAATGTATAGTGCACCCTATATGGATGGCAACCATAAAGTGCCGCATACGGCGCCCCATAAAGCGCCCTCAGAGGCACCTTATGGGTACAGTACGCTCAGGGTGTTATTGCTGGCAGCAACATATGTACAGTAAATTAAAAAGATGCTGTGGACACCCCTATCACAGAACCCCACTGTGGGTTTAAACCCATGACCTCTGGTTGCACAGGGAGTGATGTAACCATTGGGCTACAACTCCATAGCTGTAAGCAAGCCCCTGGCTAGCTGCAGATAGCCTGCACGTCACCTCACAGACAGTCTGCCGGTGTAAACAGGATAGGGTTAGGCCACACGTACCCATGATGCACTGCACATGCAAATTAGCTGTCCACAGATGGGTAATGCACCCCCACAGCACCTCGGCCCTGTTGGGGGGAGTGACCGGGTGCACCCACACAGCACCTCGGCCTGGTAGGGGGCACTGACCGGGTGTTTTACTGGCACAGAGTAGCTACACACCGTTACATCGTGTGGGTTCTGTGCTCACCCTGAGTGTGCAATGAGGCGCCCAGGACCAGGTCCACAACACCTTCCATGGCTGATGGAGGCCAAGCGGGAGTTTCAAAGCAGTGTTAATGTGTAAGATAGCTAGTTTCTGCACAAACACCATGGATATCCCAGTCAGGCTCAGCACCCCCTGGGAACCCCCCCCCCAGCCCCATCAAGAGATCCACACTGTACCTCCCTGCAAAGGTGGCAGTAGAGGGCAACATCAACCCCAGTCCTGCTGAGGAATGAACACCACCCCCACAACACAATAGCAGACAGACATAGGACCAGGATAAGGTAAGCTGCACCCCACCACCAGATATTCCCCTGCAGCAAGCCAACAGCCACTGCACCCTGCAAGCCATTCCAGCAAGACACATACCAGCTACAAACAGTCTGCTGGTTAGTCCATAGTGCATGTTCCCAATGGAGACACATGCACCCAGAACTGGTCTGCCAGCATACACAGCAAGCAGATAAACCAGTGACTGGTCCCCAAATATAAACCCATATCTATCACATGAGAGAAATACTGCACAGCACTATGGGGGTGCCTAGCCATGCTGTGGTCACTGCACAGTCAGGGTGAGTGTGATCTCCCAGAAGGACATGCTTTGGCCACCCTATCTGTGTAGGTGGTGGCCGGACACTACAATGTCCCTGCCAGTGCCCTATGCCCGGTGCAGATGCATCCTGGCCAGGCTACCCTGTCCTGGCTATACCCATGGTACCTTGCACCTCATTATGCACATTGGCAGGCCAATACTGGCAACAGTGCTGGCAGTATGGGCTGTGGAAGGGGCTTGCAGCCAACACCCACTGTATAGCCAGACACACACTTCCACACCTATGCCATCATGGTGCTACTATTGAGGAAGTAATTAGCCTTGCCCACCAAACCGGTCCTGAGCACGGCAAGGCATGGATATGGTACGCAGTACAGCTGGGGGTCACTCCCCAGGGTGGTAAACACCGTCAGAGGCCAGGCCTGGAGCACGCACCACAAACACCTAACAGATTGTTCGGATGGGGTCAACTAGCAGTATGTGCGTAACGTATGGATATCTAGCTGCCTGTTTTATGTGCAAACGTCTCAGAGCTGTGTACCATATACCTCAGGTGTAGGGTGACATTGGTAAGTTATGCAAGTGCTAGTTTTTGGAGATGCATGCAGGGTCCAATGGTCTGCCTCTCCAGGAGACATTGGCCAATGAGGCCTGTGGGTGTGGGTGTGTCTGCCCTTGATGGCTGCTGCTTTACGGCACAGATTCCCAACTCCAGTCCAGGTTTGCATTGCTGTCCCTCATGGATATGCATGAGCTACATCTACATACCATGGGTGTGGTGCATAGATATACAGCACAGGCATTTGTATGAGTGGCAGCATGGAACCTGACTGGTGTGTGGCCCTCCAGGATTGCATTTGGGAGATTCTGCTCTAGGTACTGCCCCTGTTCATGGTGTCTGTGCTCAGTGGGGTAAAAGATAGACGTATTGCCATTGCATATGTCCTCGCCAGGAAAGGTGTGCCCTTACTATCACTGTTTACTTGGGGAAAAATATGTGGGCAAGATTGGCAGTTGCCCCAGTTGGGCTTTGAACCTGTGACCTTCTGCTCTTGCATGCAGTGTCTGCGGGCACAGCACCACTGTGTAGCCACAGATTGGGTGGATTCCCTGGCATGTCCATGACTGTGTATCCGGCAGGGCCTGTCTGTTGCAGTCTGTTGCAGTGGATGGTGGCAGCCTGCACATGGCTAGGCCTCTGTCTTCTGTCGCTAGCAGCCACTGCCCCCTGCACCACATGTACTCGTCCGCCAACATGCTGGCATGAGCTCCTCCCATAAAAAGCAGGTGACCTGATTGGAATGTGGCAGTACGGGACTGCATTTGGGGTACTTGGCTGTGGGTAATGCCCATTGTTGTGGTGTGTGTGCGTTGTTGGGTAAAATATGGGTGTTTTTCCCCATGCTTATGTCACCTGCAATACAGGGGTGTCTGCGCTATCTGTGTTTAGTGGTGGGTAAAATATAGGGACTGGGCTGGCAAGTGCCCCAGGTGGGCTTTGAACCTCTGGTCCTAGAGGTACTGACTTTGTCTGCTGCACCACACTATGGCCACAGAGACAGTGCAGCCCCTGGAGGTAGTAAGCCTGGCAGGATGGAGTCACAAACCCTGCTCTACGCAATTTTACTGTGGGCATATGCACCCTGTCTGGTGACAAACGTGCACATCAACCACGGAAATGACCACGGTAACTGGGGGAAACAATATCACCATGCTGGGCAACAGTGATATTAATGGGCAACCATAGCAAACACTCCCAGGACAGCTCCACAACAGGAAATGTTGTTTGGAAGAGTCTCCGCTCCGTAAACCCTTCCAAAATTCATTTCTTTTTTCTGGAGCTTTGTTGGGTGTGTTTTCTGTATTTGCCCATCACTATCACTGTTCCCCAGCTGAATTACTATTTTTAATAGTTCTGTTGTGGTCATTTCCTATTTTTATGTGCACTTTTGTGCTGTGCACATGTATCACACTGCTCACGTTTTGCTGGTTTCCCCGGTTTTCCTGTACATTGCTGACGGAAATGGTTTCTCTTCCCTTTAAATGCTTTCTACCGCGAGTGTTTCACTCGCGGTAGTTTTTACATGCAAATTCGGGCCCGATACTGTGGCGGGACCCTCTCACCTCCCACTCTCCACCCATTGACCCCGTCCCTCCGCCCCTCCGGAGCCTTCCTCCGCCCTCCTTTAGCCGTTCCATGCCTCTATCGGACATTTGCGGGCCTGCACTTGTACGGGGCCCGTTGGTGTGCCGCGTACCTGTGCGGGGGTGACACGCACGTGTGCGGGGCATTTAAACGTGTTTATGCATGTTTCTGTGGCGCGTTGCCGTGCGCTACTTTGCGGCGCGCAAATTTGCGGACTTTAGTAAACATGCCCCTATGTCTCCTACTGATGATATCTTTTGGGATCAATTTTCAATAAACCATCGCACGGCAAAGAGAATCAGTTCGTTCTACTTGGTTATTTTATGCTAGATTTTCAGTCTTTCCTAAAAGGCTAGTTTTTTAACTGGAATTTTTTTGCCAGGTAAAATTATGAAAATTCATCGTTGTAATACCTTCAGAGCTGCCCCTTTTCTGAGCAGCTACATTTGTGTATATTGTGAATCTCAATGGACCATTTTAGCAATCAGCAGGGGAAAATTTTCAGTCATAGCCATACCTGGCTAGCATCTGAACTTTGTTGGATGTATCTTTGGAAAACTGACCTGTTTTTGTTTGCCAGCTTGCCAGTAGAAAGTTTTGGGGTTCCTTTTGCTGTGTGCTAAGTAGTTAATATGGTTAGCATGGCATGGTAACTGTTACCACACTGGCATGACAGTTAGCATGAGCTAATTCAGGGGGGTGACTGCATGGAGCAACGGGTACATCTACTCTAGCCACCTTACTGGACAGACTAGATGGACCATACTTGTCTTTATCTGCTGCCATATACTATGTTACTATGTTACCTTGGGTGAGGAATGAGCAGAGAGTGGATTGCACATTGCAGGATACTATGTGCGGTCAATGTGGCAATTTTGGCAGCTGAACTTAATATCAGCCTAGCAGGGGGCATTAAGCATACCTGCAGAAATTGTGAATGACTTTAAGGGACTTTACAGTGTGGAACTGCAGAGAACATGCTGGACACACCCCCAACAGTTACTGCACAAGTTTTGCACTTACTGCAGACTAAGTTTTACTCAAATGCGTGCTACGTGCAAAGCCGTACTGCACTTTGATAAAAGGGCCTTTAGGTGTTTATATTGAACACTTTTGTACCATAAAGAGGAAAATCTTTTAGCTGAGAAACGTTTATTTATATGTATAGAAAATGCTTCACCTTGTATGCAAGCTAAGGTATGTACATTAATTCAAAGCTTGCATGCTTTTACCATATTCAGTGGAGGCATTCCTGGAGGAAGGATTAGGGTATGCATTTTCAAAACTACATGTGTTGTTCTAGTCAGAAAAAGTACCCCAAAAGAGTAGACGGGTGTCTCTGTGGTATTCTTTTCTTAGGACATTTTGAAAATTAATTCAAAGATCATAGGCAGAAAGTACCTGCAGATTTTGTAGTAATGCCAGCAGTGAAAACTGCTCTCGAAGATAGTTTAGTTGAGTTATGCAGTTTATCAGCTGGGATGTGTTTGAATTAGTGAAATACCTGCTGAGTGATTCTAGATTATTAACAATCTATCTCAACGATCCATGAAAGCCCTACAATAACTGAAGAAATGCCTTACTTTGACCTCAAGCCATTTAAATATTTTAAGAGCAACTAAGAGAAGCATATTTATCTTTATCTTTATTGCATCACTTTATAACATCTGGGTGGTTTACAGCAAAATATGAATTGAGAAAAATGAAAGGAACTACAAATCTGACAGGATAGGAGATAAGCATATAGTCAAGCAGAGTTAAAAGGAGGGATAAGAGAACAGATGAGAGAGGAAGGGGGGGTCATGAGGCAGGAAGAGGAAGGTCAAAGGCATTGCAGAAGAGATGTGTTTTGAGGAGGGACTTAAATTTGCTAAAGGAGGCTTCTAAGCAGAGGTCAGTTGAGAAGTATTTCCATAGAGAAGGATCTAGGAAGAAAAAAGCAGAATGGCGAGTGGATTTGAGATGAGCCTGGGAGGGAGAAGAAAGTTGTAGGCAGTTGGTGTGAACGGAATGAAGACTGCGGGAGGGCATATGGAAGTGAATAAGGTCAACCAGGTATCCGGGGGGGGGGGGAGTCTGTATGTAGATAGCCTTATGAACTGTAATAAGTACCTTGAATCAGATATGGTGATGGACGGGCAGCCAGTGGAAGTTGATGAGAAGTGTGGTGATATGATCATAATGGGTTGCATAGGCAATGATCTGGGCAGCAGTATTTTGAATCAGTTGGAGACAATGAAGCAAGAACTGAGGAAGGCTGGAAAGGATATAGTTACAGTAGTCAAGATGGGATGTAACTAGAGATTGGAGGCGAGTGGTAAGAGAGGTGGCATTTAAGAAGGGATGAAGAGCTCTGTCTGAGGATAAAAAATGAGTGCCAGACAAGCAATGAAATGTGGAGTCCAAAGTAACAATGAGATAGCGGAGAGAATTGACTAATGAGACTGGGGAACTAGATAGGGAAGGGGCCAGGGAGGGACAAGGATGACTGAAGAAGAACCAGATGGCAGACGTCTTTTGGGCATTAAGATGAAGGAAATTAGAGGTGAGCCATTCAGAGATATGTGAGAGACAGGAGTTCAGCAGGGAGAGATCAGGTGCCACTGGAGAGGTGTGATGCAGTATGGTGATATTGTCGGCACAGTGGTATGCTGTCAGACCAGATTGTTGAACCAAAAAGGTAAAAGGGGCCAGGAAGACATTAAAAAGTAGGGGGCGTGGCAGCACGGAGCCCTGAGAGACACCAGAGGGAAGAGAGAGGGGTTCTGAGGAGGAGGAGTTTGAAATAACTGAGAAGGAGCAGGAGATAAGGAAGGAGTAGAACCAGTGGAGAACATTCATTGAGACACCAGTACCATGAAGATGGAGGAGAAAGATAGAATGGTCAACCAGGTCAAAGGCGGATGACAGATCAAGAGTCACAGCAAGTGAAATATCACCACGATTGTGAGAAGTGTGAAGCTCATTCAAAAGAGATAGGAGAATAGACTCAGTGCTGTGCCCAGGACAAAAGCCTAACTGTCGAGGGTGAAGATGATGAATGAATTCGAGATGTTGAGAAAACTGTGAGAAGATGAAGTGCTCAAGGATTTTAGAAAGAAAAGTAAGTTTGGAGACAGGGCAATAGTAGGCTGGATCGGAGGGCTCAAGGGTAGATTTCTTCAGGAATAGGTGAACAAAAGTATGTTTCTGGGAGGAGGGGAAAAGGCCAGAGACAAGGATCATGTTCAGTATGGTAAGTATGGCGGGAAGAAGTGTGAGTGAGGGTTCTATCAACCAAGATGAAGGGATTGGGTCAGCACCAACAGGTAGTTTTATGGACAGAAGAGAGTGATTTCAGGAGCTTAGCTTCTGAGATCGGGGAGAGGGCAGAACAGGTATGAGTTAAGAGGGGTTGTGGAGGAAGAGGGGGGAAGATGGGGATGGGAAGAGGCAGAATGGGGGCATGACCAGCCGCAGAGACATAGAAAGCGTATTCAGGAAAGGCCCATGTACGACTTCGGCGTTTCACCGAGAGGTCCACTTTATACCAGCGGCAGCATGGGATAAGGCTAGGACTTAGACATATTTTTGCTCTGTGTCCCATATTAATGAATTGGTGTGACAATATGTTTTGAACTGGTGTGTTTGAAGTATGGAAGAACATAAGATACAGCTGTATAAAACAGAATGTAGACGTAAGGGAAGGCTATATGGTAAAGCCACATAGTTAAACATCCCTGCAGAAATATGCAGAAGTGCAATGGTGATTATTCTGACTTCGCTGATGTTTGCCATTAGTGGTAAAAGAGCTAATTTTCTATGTTTTGAAAAAGGGAAATGTTGCAGTACGAATTGTATGTCAGTGCGACTGGAAAAGACTCTCCTATGATAAATCGCAGTAGATAAATCGGTGCAATAGTGTACCATTTGGGGATTCTGACTGTGTATATTCTGCAGTGGGAACGATCAGAAACATTGCATAACTATGATAAAGAGTTGCAATTACCTTGGTCAGGGCCAGCCCTTCCACTCAGCAAAATTAGGTGGTCACCTAGGGTGGCAACAACCCTTGGCCCAGCCCTGAACATGGTATATGTTTCATATGTTTTGGCTGCAGGGTATGTCATGACGTACCTGGTCATATTTACATGCTCTTATACTATATAAGGGTGCAATGTGCTAACTTAGCACTTTTTTGGGCATGCCATGGACTATTATGTGGTCTAGTTTGAATTAGATGTCATTTCACATTGGTTTTTATATCTGATTTGCATCAGCCAAAAACCTTCAGAGAGCACAGCAGCATAGGAAATGCACATTTTACAGAGGAGGCGTGGCCGCCACTGGTACCTCAAAGAGACGGGTAGGAGTGGAGACATATTATTTTACAGAATATGGTGAGCGCCGACACATCCACACCCAATGGCAGCACCTACCCATGACCCATGGGTGCAAATTCCAGAACCTTGGGAATGTCTAGTTCCACAAAAGTGGAATCGGGCCCATGTCCGAGTTAGATGTTTCTGCGGGCCGGAGGTTGATGTTATGAAATTGGGCTCCACATGTAATATGCTCATAGCAAAAGAACATCTAGGTGGTGTACAATAAAAGGGAGACAGACATAAAATAAGAACATAAAGACTAAAACTGTTAGGACCTACCCAGGGCAGGTATGTGGTAGAGAGACTATGCCCAGGTCAAGGTGGAACAGTGCAGACATGGCACAGAAATCAAAAGAACAGAAGAACCTCTCTGACCTCACCTTCAAACCATGCTGGCATCCCTTTGGACTTCCCTCCACTTCTCTTAAAGTGTGGAATACAGCTGGTCTGGGCTTCCAAGATAATCCTTTTAAACAACACCCAAGCTTGATGTAAGTCCTTAACCTTTGCAACTGCTCCTTTTAGTCTTTTCCCAATTATTTTCCTCACTTTATCATAGTCTCCCTTTCGAAAGTCAAAAGGTACTACTGTGGATTTCCCCACTATCCCTCCTCCACCAATCAAATCAAAGGCGATCATGCTATGATCACTACTGCCAAGTGGCCCCAACACCCTTATCTCCTGCACTAGATCTGGTGTTCCACTAAGGACTAGGTTCAATATGGCTTCCCCTCTGGTCGGTCCATGAACCAGCTGCTCCAAGAAGCAGTCATTTATTTCATCTAGGAACTTTACCTCTCTAGCATGTCCTGCCATGACACTGACCCATTCGATACCGGGGTAATTAAAATCACCCATTATTATTACTGAGCTGTGACTTGGTAGATGGTGTCATCGAGAGCGTTGTGGTTTCCTCGACCATGGGATGATGTTCCAAAGACTGCAGAGTAGAGATGGCAACCCCTTGTCCAAAAAGGGTCGATATGTCTTTAGTAGCAGACTGGCTAACCTAATGAAGAGGGTTTTAAACTAGATTCATTGGGGATGGGTGAAGAAAGGCCCCAGATAAGTGAAACATTAAATACCTTTATAGAAATAGGTAAAAGGGGCAACATCTGGAAAACAGTGTCTATAAATGCCCGTAGCATACGAAATAAAATCGCATATGTTGAGGCTTGAATGGCAGAGGCTGCCTTGGATTTAGTGGCAGGTACAGAGAAATGTTTCATGGACAACCATGAATGGGATATGACTATACCAGGCTATATGTTATTTAGAAAGGATAGGAAAGGAAGAGGAGGAGTGGCGGCACTATATCTAAAAAATAATGTTAAAGCTATGGAAATACAGGGCTTAAAAGGGAGAGAGGAGGGTTAAACTAGAAAGAGGGAAAGAGAAATCCATTTCCACTGGTGTGATATACAGACCTCCATCACAGGGAGAAGATGCGGATGGAGATTTAACAGAAGACAAAGCTTCGCGCCATCGGGCACCGGTCCTTTGAACCCCCGCCACCACCACCAGCTCTCCCCTTCCTGGGGATCGAGCCACCAGCAGCGGGAGGGGCCTCCGGAGCATCGCTGCCCAATCGGGGCATCTCTTCAACAACTTTAAAAAGCTTTGCGCCATCGGGCGCCGGTCCTTTGAACCCCTGCCACCACCAGCAGCTCTCCCCTTCCCGGGGATTGAGCCACCAGCAGCGGGAGGGGCCTCCGGAGCATCGCTGCCCAATTGGGGCAGCTCTTCAACAACTTTAAAAAGCTTCGCGCCATTGGGCGCCGGTCCTTTGAACCCCCGCCACCACCAGCAGCTCTCCCCTTCCCGGGGATCAAGCCACCAGCAGCGGGAGGGGCCTCCGGAGCATCGCTGCCCAATCGGGGCAGCTCTTCAACAACTTTAAAAAGCTTCGCGCCATCGGGCGCGCCCGCGCCTGGTGGGCCCGCGTCTGAGGGCCCTTTGGCGTGGCCCTTAGGCAGGGCACGACAGGAGATCCAAAACAATCCTGAAAGCCACATGCAAGTCTCCATCTACCAGGTACCGGCCTCACTGTGGTAATATCATGTTTCACCACTAACAAGTGTTTGTAATTGCAACATATGGCGCTGAGACCAGCCAATACTTAATTGCGTGGCCTGTACAATTGCATGTATAGTCCACCCCATACAGATAATAGCTGAGCCTTGTAATTGCATGTCCTATGTTACCTTCACAGTTTATTATCTGTTAATCTGTTAATCTGATATACCTGATATCTGAATGTTATTTTCTCCGTTCTCAGCTCCATGTATGCTTGCCACATAACAGCATAAGCCATTTCAGATTTTTTGACTGTTGTTTAACACAACCTCATTTTATGAGTCTTATTACTACTGTGCCACACTTCATAGCACTTCAAATCTACACCTATCCCATAACACACCAAACATTCTAGACCAGGTGTGATAGCTCCTGAGTAGGCAAACATAACAGGAATCTACAGTTCTCCATAGAAAGTACCTCACCCAAGCTACGGAAACCTCCAAATGGCTTCATCAATCACCGCCCTAGCCATTGGTATCCTCTTTATCCTAGTCTTACTCAACGAATCCCTTGCCTTACATCACACATCTCTCCATATTCCAATACTCAAAGAGCCATGGAAAAAGATGGTCAGAAGCTCCTTATCTTAACCAAAGAGCTGAAGCCCCCATGCGTCGCTCTCACCTAATACACATAGCTCTCCAACACTCCAAGAAGAATAAACAAGAGGAACCCCCTCAACCCCTACGCCTAAATTGTGCGCTCATAAACGCATGATCCATTCGTAAGAAATGGCCAGTCATCTCCGAAACAATCTATTCATACAATCTGGATATACTCCTGATAACTGAAACTTGGTTATCTGATGAAGATAATGTAATCCTTAATCAACTTTTACCCTCCAACTTCTCCGTCCACTTCCAACACAGAGAGAATAAGAGAGGAGGAGGTATACTTATACTTACCAAAACGGATCTAAACTTTCACACCGTCGACTCCACAAACTCAAACAACATAGACATCATATCCATTAAAAATGAACAGTGCTCCATCAATTTAATATACAGAGCACCCTCTCCCTCTCCTGGCGACCTTCCAAACATTCTAGACCTTGCAACCAACACACTCAACCCCAGCGTTCCTAACTGGATTCTAGGAGACTTCAATCTCCCAACACTTCACCCCAGTCACGCCTCAGCCCTCCTAGAAGCAATAAATGAACTGGGCTATGAGAAAATTGTCAAAGTTCCCACACACAAAAAAGGAAATATCCTTGACATGATCTTTGCCCCTCTGACAGTCCTTGACTCCAACGCCACTCTTGACGCATCTGTAACCCCAGTACCTTGGTCAGACCACAAGTTAATCATCTTCCCCATTCCCATCAAGAGCAAAACAGCATCAAACTTCAACAAAAATTCTGTCATATCAACAAAAGTATCATCTCGGAACTTCAGAGCCTTCAACAAAGAACTTATTCTTGCTCAAACTCGTCCTCTCCTCAATGACTCCTCTATCAACCTGGAGAACTTGATCACCACATGGAACAGCAATATCAGCACCATTGCACTACAACCAAATCAAAGTAACAACCTGAAGAAAAGAAAACCATCTCCCTGGTTCTCCCCGGATTTACGAACCTCCCTCATACACCTAAGAAGATTGGAAAAATGTTGGCGTCGATCACACTCCACGGAAGACCTAGCAGCCTACAAATTACACCTATCCATGCACAGAGAATCCGTCATCGCTAAGATGAAACAATTCCACACCGATACACTGAAAAGATCACTAAATAAACCTCGTGATCTTTTCAATCTAGTCAAGACCTTAGCTAAGGAGCCGTCGTCCAAACAACCCGAACTCATTCACCTACAAGCGTTCGCTGAATATCTACAATCCAAGCTGCTAACGACTGACACCATCACAACAATCCCCGCTCAAGACTCCATCTGCCTATCTAACCTATCTATGTTCTCCACACCATCAAACAAACATGTCGAGAACATTATTGCTGCCCTTAACACATCCACTGCACAAACTGACCCTTGCCCAGCCTTTTGTATAAGGGAGCTACGAAGTGATCTTAGCCCTCTCATCACTAGAATGATAAATTTATCCTTTACATCTGGGTCTTTCCCATCAACCCTCAAGAGAACATCCATTAGACCCTTCTTGAAGAATCCTAAACTCGACTCACACAAAGTCGAATCTTATAGACCCATAGCTAGTATTCCTTTTCTAGCGAAAGTAATTGAAAAGGTAGCCCAAAGTCAAATACAGGATCACATCGACTCTGCATCCCCTCTAGACCAATGCCAGCATGGCTTTAGGGAGTTCCACGGTGTGGAAACCCTCCTCACAACCCTCTTCAACAACATCATCACAGGCATTGACAACGTCCACCAAGGCTTTGTGCTTATTTTCCTGGACATTGCCGCTGCTTTTGACTCTGTACATCACGATCTATTACTAGGGCGGCTAAAACAAAAGGGCATCAACGACACTGCCCTGGCAGGGTGCAGATCATACCTGGATCAGAGATGGCAGTATGTAACTTCAGGAACAGCAACATCCACACCTTTCCATCAAAAACAGGGTGTGCCACAAGGGTCATCCCTATCATAACTCTTATTTAACATATACATTCAGCCAGTCTGCAACATCATCAAATCCTTCAAGGTCGACTGTCTAATAAGCGCAGACGACATTCTCCTCTACATGCCTTTTTCCACACTCAACATGGATCTTTCACCGATGACCAAATGCTTTGATGCAGTGTCTGAATGGCTTCAATCCCAAAACCTCCGCATTCAGCACAGGAAAACGGAGGTTCTCTTCATCACTAGAGACCCATTGTTCACCCCTCCTTCCCAGTTAAAAGTGAAAGAAGCTGAGCTCCAAACAAAGCCTTCCATCCGATACCTTGGGGTCACCTTAGACCAGCATCTGGACATGAAATTACATATATCCAACGTAGTTAGAGCGATTTATCTCAAAATCCGGACACTCCACCACCTTCGCTCCTTGCTTGATCCTGAAGATTTCCGGACTATATTCCAAGCGTTAACCCTACCGCACCTTGACTATGCTAACGCCGTTTTTCAAGGCCTACCACACTCCACCTTAAACCCTTTGCAACTCGCCATGAACACTGCGGCCAGAGTCCTCTACGGAGCATCAAGAAGGGACCATGTAACACCTATTCTAAAACAGCTCCACTGGCTCCCCATACACGGGAGACTGTTGTTCAAAACATTATTACTCACCTTCAAGGCTATCAAAGGCATCACCTCCTCCTCTCTAATGAACCTCATTCAGACCGTCCCACCAAACAGATCCAGGAGAACTATATCTACAAACTCACTCATAACACCTAAGGCAGCAACTAAATGCTCATGAGCGACATCTAATAGGGCGTTCAGTTTCTATGCCCCTAAGTGCTGGAACACTTTACCACCTGAAATTCGGGCTATCCCTGATCTAACCTCATTCAGGAAGGCAATCAAATCCCATTTATTCCCCCACTACTACCAGAACACCCAATCACCTTCCTGACCTCCAACCCCCATTGAGCACCCAACTGATCTAAGAATAATACTGTTGTATATACTTGTATATACTTGTAAATTGTTCAGTTAAAAATTTCCCCATGTATTATCCAAGTTCTTCTTTCTGTTCAATGTAAAATCAAACAGCTTGTTGTATGGTCTTTTGTTGTACTGTGAACCGCGCTGATCCCAAGTAGTGCGGTATATAAGAGCTTGTAATAAATAATAAATAAATAAATGCCATACTGTATCAGACCAAGGACCATCAAGCCCAATATCCTGTTTCCAACAGTGGCCAATCCAGGTCACAAGTACCTGTCAGGTTCCCAAAAAGTTACACAAGTTCCATGATGCTTATCCCGGGGCAAGCAGTGGATTTCTCTGGTCCTTTTTAATAATGGTTTATGAACTTTTCTTCCAGGAACTTGTCCAAACCTTTTTTAAACCCAACTACACTAACAACTTTTACTACATCCTCCAGTAATGAATTCCAGAGTTTGATTACATGTTGAGTAAAAAAATATTTTCTCTTATTAGTCTTAATCGGGTTACACTGTAGCTTCATTGCATGTCTCCTAGTCTTTCTACTTTTTGATGGCAAAAACAATCAATGTTTACCTGTTCCACTCCATTCATTAATTTATAGACCTCTATCATATCTCCCCTCAGCCATTTTCAAAGTTGAAGAGCCTTAACCTTTTAAGCCTTTCCTCATAGTGGTATCCTTCCATCCCCTTCACCATTTTGGTGGCTCTTCTCTGTACCTTTTCTAATCCTTATTAAGACATGGTGACTAGAACTGTACACAATATTCAAGGTGTGATCGCACCATAGAACAATACAGAAGGAGTAAACAACCGAACTATGTTTACCCGTTCCACTCCATTCATTAATTTTTACAGACCTCTATCATAGCTCCCCTCACCCGTCTCTTTTACAAGTTGAAAAGCCTAGATGTAAAGTAGTCAGGTAGGGAACAGAAACCAGATGTGGAGCAGTAGCAAGACGTAGCTGAGGAAACACTGCACTGAATAGTGAAATGGAGTTTGGTAGCAGTAGAAGCAGGTTAGACCCACTTAAAACTATTCAACTATTTGTAGTCCATCTATGAGGCATTTGAATTTGCATGAGGCAGGGCCAGCTTTACCCACTTAAAAAGGCTCCATGAACTTCCATGCCCCCACCCTCCAACACAACTGAAATCCAGGAGCCTAGTATCCCAGGCTATTTATTTATTTTATTTGAGTGCTTTTCTATACCGCCCCTTCCAGAGATCAGGGGCGGTTTACAAGGAACTTAAACAACAATATAGCAGAACAGTGCAATATTGAATTACATTAAACATTAGTTGAGCAAAAAACAAGGAACTTAAACAACAATATAGCAGAACAGTGCAATATTGAATTACATTAAATATTAGGTGAACATAAACTAGGTTACATAATAACTAGGTTAAATGGAAAACAATGTGAGGGTTATTAACATAAAAGGAAATATAAAACTATGTTACAAGGAGTCATAAAACTATGTTACAAGGAACCAGAAGGGAAGATTTACATGGTTAGTAAGAGACTATAATAGTTATTTATAGTTATTTAGTTATTTATAGTTATTTATAGTTATTTAGTAAGAGACTATAATAGTTATATAGCTATGAAAACAAGATAGCAAATACTGTGTCCCAAAAAGGTTGTCCTATCCTCTGCACTCAATAGGGCTTGCAGCATTAAGGAGTGTCTAAAATATTACCAGTCGAACTGGAAATGAGATACCCCATCCAGCTTCACTTTCCACAGATGCCACCTGTACTAGACATGGGTCAGTGAGTAAAGACGAGATGTTTGCTGATGCACAAGTCTCCCAGCCAATGTGGGTCACGCCCAAGTGCTAACTCCCTGATGGGGAGACCACCAACTGGCGAAAGAAGCCTGATCTCCTGGGTCCATTCACAAGAGCATACAGATTGATCAAATTAATCATGAAGCTGTTCACAAACTGAACCCAGAGGTGAAGCATCTGGTCTGGCATCACAGATTGGCTATCAACACCTCCATTTGCATGAATGGGCTATGCAGGAAGGCCACTCCACCACTCACTCCAATAGCATGGTTTAGGACAACCTCAGCATACCACTCTTGGAACCAGGAAGCTTCTGACTCTTAAGTGATATGGGGTTCCTGTAAAATGGACACTGAATACCCTCTTGTCTTTGGAAACAAAAGCACCTTGTGCCTGCAGAGATCCTCCCTGCAGTCATTAACATTGAGGGTATGGAACAATAGAGCCATCATCTCTCTAGCAAGGTTTCAGGACCAGATATCATCACTGTCCCATTACAGAGCAGCTTGATGATCATCTGGTTCATCAAACACAGGGAGGCCCCTAGAGGCCAAAGAGATATCTTTTAGCATGCATTTTGCAGATGGTGCACTCTCTCCAGGGACATTAGCCATTCTGATTTGGCCATCTTTGCTCATTTAATAAGACCAGAGGTCTGAGAGTTTCGTGCTTGCTCATGGCCATTTTTACCAACCTATCAGACCCACACATTCATGAATTCTTTCTCTGCCTGTCCACCTCCAGCAAATGGGATCTAGGGGAATGGGAATGAAACCTCCCACCCTGGTGCCATCCTGATTCAAGGAGTGACATGACTGAGCACTGCCCCTTGGCCCAGGCGGAGTCAGGGAAAGGTTGCAGCAGCTTCAATCACTTTGAGGCACTGGGGATAAGGTGTGGTATCCATTCTCCTCTCTCCCTCAGGGACCTCTTTTCACCTGCACCACTATGAGGGACAGGAGGAGGATCCCCAGGAGATGGCAGCATCTCCCCTGTGCATTGCAGCTATGAAGAGTTCCAAAATAACAGCAAGACCCTATTATTTTCCCTGCTTGGGCCCTCTGACCCAGAATCTCCTAAAACTATTGGCTGATGAAGGGGTGAGAGAAGTGGAGGAGGAGCAGGACCCTGGGTCTAGTCCCTAGGTATTGACCCAGTTCCCCACCTGGACCACCGGGCCTAGATAGAAGTCCAAAACAACAGGCAGGAAACCACTGACAGTCAATAGAACAAAAAAAAAAAAAAAAAAAAAGCAGTTAAAAAGATAACTTATTCAATAAGGTGCTAAGTATAAAAATAAGAACAAAAGAACATAAGATATGCCATACTGGGTCAGACCAAGGTCCATCAAGCCCAGTATCCTGTTTCCAACAGTGGCCAATCTAGGTCATACGTACCTAGCAGTTCCCCAAAAGACACAGGTTCCACAATGCTTGTACTGGGTCAAGCATTGATATCCTGGGTCCCTTCTTAATAATGGTTTATGGACCTTTCCTCCAGGAACTTGTCCAAACCTTTTTTAAACCCAGCTACACTAACAGCCTTTACTACATCCTCCGGTAACAAATCCCAGAGTTTGATTACACATTGAGTGAAAAAATATTTTCTTTTATTAGTCTTAAATAGTTTACCCTGTAGCTTCATTGCATGTCCCTTAGTCTTTCTGTATTCTGATAATGTAAACAATCAATCTACGTTTACCCGTTCCACTCCGTTCATTAATTTATAGACTTCTATCATATCTCCCCTCAGCCGTCTATTTTCCAGGTTAAAGAGCCCTAACCTTTTTAGCCTTTCTTCATAGGAGTATCCTTCCATCCCCTTTACCATTTTGGTGGCTCTTCTCTGAACCTTTTCTAATAACGCTATATCCTTTTTAAGAAACGGCGACCAGAATTGCACCCAATATTCAAGGTGCGGTCTCACTATGGAACGATATAGAGGCATTATAATATCTTTTGTTTTATTTTCCATTCCTTTCCTTATCATACCTAGCATTCTATTTGCTCTCTTGACTGCCGCTGCACACTGGGCCAAGGGTTTTAACATGTTATCCATAATGACGCCTAAATCTTTTTCCTGGGTGGTGGTTCCTAATGTGGAACCTTGCATCGTGTAACCATAGTTTGGGTTGTTCTTCCCTAGGTGCATAACTTTGCAGATGTCCACATTAAATTTCATCTGCCATTTTGATGCCCAGTCGTCTAATTTATCAAGATCCTCTTGCAATTTTCCACAATCCTCTTGCGTTTTAACAACTTTAAATAGTTTTGTGTCATCTGCAAATTTGATAACCTCACTCGTTATTCCACTTTCCAGGTCATTTATGAATATGTCAAAAAGCAGCGGACCCATCACAGATCCCTGGGGTACACCACTATTCACCTTTCTCCATTGGGAAAATTGGCCATTTAGCCCAACCCTCTGCTTTCTATCTTTTAACCAGTTCTTGATCCACAGTAGTACACTGCCTCCTATCCCATGACTCTTTAGTTTTGCCAAAAATGAAAAGTTGTCAGATAAAACCCTACATGGCTATGTTTTAGCCCTCGACCTTCATCAGGGGTTATAATGGAAATCACAAATCTCTCAAAATTGTAAAGACAGAAACATAAGTCATTGTACATTCCAAGATACCATATTGTAAATGTCCATTCAGAAAATATGAATACAATTCCCCATTGACTACTATACCTCCAAAGTATGGCCAGCAAATTCAGCTGTAAAAAATCTAAAAGGCAAAACATATATGTAATTAGGAGTCCATTGTGAAATTCATAAAATGATGCAAAACTTGTGTAAAACAATATTGCATTAAGTAAAGCATATGTGTAAAAAAATACCTCCAAACAGCTGATTAAGACATGGGAAAGTATCATAAGCATCTAACCATCAAATTTATGCTTGTCTCTTGCCCTTTTGGAGGAATAAGTGGAACCCTCAACAGAGATGTGAGGTCTTCCTCTGTCTTCTTCCACTTTCTTGTGATAGCAAAGGCATGGCTGGAGGTGGGGGGAGACTAAACAAGGGTCTCTGACTTAAACCATCTGCACAGGTGGAGATTTGGCTTCTGCCTCTGCTGTTCTCAAGGTGGATGGTTCCTTGGGACCGCTTTGGTAATATAAATGGGGGTCAACTCAGGTGGGACAGAGGAATTTGCTTCCACTCAGGCATTGGTGACAGTGGGTCCCCCTTGCTTCTGGAAAGGTGGTCTTCCTCTAAGGTGGTGAGACGGGAGAGAGGAGTGGGAGTTGGGAATGCTGTTTGCAGTGTTGGGGCATTCTGAACCCTTTGTCATTTCCAGGCTGGAGTGTCCATGTCTCCTACAGCTGCCTGGATTTTAATAGCCCTGGAGGGGGCAGCAATGATGGAATTTGCTGCAATGGAGGAGCTACACAGAGCCCCTCTGTGGATGGGAATGGGACAGCTGTGCCACTTCCTTCATTTTTCAATGCAGGATCTGCACCGGTGGGGGGGGGGGGGCACCTGGGGGATCTGGAGAACCTACCACTACTTTCTCCTGAAAGGGGAGGCTTTGGTGCTTGTTCCATCATCATCAAATGCTAATGCTTCTATGCTGTCCTCAGCAGGGCTGACGTGACCATTAGGTGAAATAAGCGGTTGCCTGGAGTGCTAATGGTCAAAGGTCAGCCCATTGCCGCTACTACCACCCCTTGCACAGCCCTTGGTATAACCCTGGTTGGCTTCAGCTCATGCATTCTTTTAGCTGCATTAGAATGAGGCATCTCTAGGGCGTGTTTTAATTGGGGGAAGGGGTTCACATATTACCCCCCCTCTTTTTTCCACCTAGTTAAAAAAAAAGGTATAGTATCCTCAGTTTTCTCACTGGGAGCTTATGCAAATCAGCAGGGGCGGCTCAAGGCAATCTGCTGCCTGAGGCGAAGAATGAGATGCCCCCTCCACCCCATGGAGGGGGGCAGGGCTTTTTCAGAACTTCAATCAGGGACTGAACCAAACCAAAAAGCCGACTAGATTATATGGAAGAGCGAGAACCAACATCACAGGTTATAAAACTAAATTATAACTCATTTTTATTTTGTTGTTATAAACTGCGTTATGGTTCTTGCTTTTTCTTTTTCAACATATATTTTGCATCCACAGAACCCCCTTCAACAGTGGGCACAGAGCAGAACCAGGACATTCATCCACAGAACTCAATATCTTAAACAGCTGGGGACTAGGATATGTCTATGGTAAGGAAACACATAGTAGGAGAGCAGGAGACTATTCAGATAAGCCTCGAAGAAGTACGTTTTTAGCCTGGATTTGAAAAGGGTCAGATATGAAGCCTGATGTACTGACTCAGGTAGTTTATTCCAGGTATAAGAAGCAGCAAGGTGGGAAAATTGAAGTCTGGAGTTGGCAGTGGAACAGAGGGGTACAGATAGAAGTGATCGATCAGAACAGTGGGCTTCCAGAGTAGGGGTGTACAGAGAGATAAGAGAGGAGCAGCAAAATGATAGAATTAAGCTGTGGAATTTATTGATGGACGATGTGGCAGAAGTATTAAGATATCTGGATTTCAACTGGGTTTAGACAATACCTTGAGGTAAGTATCAAGGAATGGATTGACTCTTTGGGATCTTGAAGGGTACTAGTGATCTAGGGATGTACATTTATTTGAAATAATATAGGAAATACCAACAACATTTCCCATATAATTTTTAATTTGAAGACAACGTTAAAACCCCCCCAAAAGTATGGTATTCTTCTGGTATTGCCATGGCCTGGCATGGCCTCAAACTAGAATCACTTGGCTTGGAAGGCAATAATCTTCCAGGAGGAACTATTATGCTTCCTGGGGTGGGATGGAGGGTGGTAACTCTAGGCATCCTTTTCTTAATTGTGTCTTATATTTCTGGTAATATTAGTTCATGTTCCCTGAATGGATCACATTTCTTGTTTGGTCTTGAGCTCTGTGGAAAAACTTTCCTAGGTTTTTTTTGGCTTCTAAATCTATTGACTCCTGTTGTAGAGACTTACTCCAAAGACTTTTCTTGTGCCAGAAGTTCTGAAAAACCATGTCTAAATTTCTTAGACAAGGTTTCATAGAATTTCTGAGTGGAATTACTAAATAGACAACTAGGATCTGGAGTGGGCTTAGTAAAAATTTCTGATATGATAATAGTAACTAGGAATTTCACAGAATTCAAAAAGGAAAAAAGTTTAACAAGGGTTACAGGATACATTTCCCAGAACTTATAGAGCTAGGAATATAGCACAAGAACATTTTTTGGAGTAACTAGATTCACAAGGCCAAATATTGAGGAAGGGTTTTCCTACGGAGCTCAAGACTAGACAGGAAATAGGAAGTGATCTTACCAGAAATACAACACAGTGAATAGGATAGTTAGAGTCCCTTCCCCCACATCTCATTTCTCCAGGAGGCATAATATCACCCCCTAGAAGACCAATGTCTTCCAAACCCAGGGCTACTGATAAAAGAAGGAAAAAATAAACTTGTGTTTTATTTGCCTGGAAATGTCTAGTAATCTTGCGGCAGGTTTTTTTTTTTTTTTTTTTTTTTTGGTCAGTAGCAGTAGCCACCTCTTAAATAACAAAATTGCTCTGAAACACTGAGATACTCTCTTGTTCCTTTTGAGGTATAGAAACATAGAAACATAGAAATATGACGACAGAAAAAGACTACATGGCCTATCTAGTCTGTCCTTCCATATCAAAAACTACAACAGTCCCCTTTTTTTTCCTTTAGAGATCCTATGTGTTTGTCCCATGCTTTTTTGAATTCAGTTACTGTCCTCATCTCCACCACTGTCCCCCCTAAATAAATAAATAGAAACCAAATAAAAAGAGAAACCATTTTTCTCTTCCAGTGATAATGCCTTAGGCTGTTCATGCAAATGTGTTCTGTCCAACCTTTTGGCGCTAGGCCTGCTCGTATCATTGTAAACGCTACTGCCTGGTATACTCGTAATAGGCTGCCACACTCTTGTTTCCACTGGAGTGTTTTGTTTATTTTGTGAGGGATGCGTTTTAGGTGATTATTATAATCGTTCTGTCAAATTATCAATTGAGAGGGAGGCTTAGGAGCCTGGAAATTAACTGAAGGGGTTTCAAGTAAAAGTTAGAACAATAAAAAACAAAAACAATAGCTGCTTCAATATAAATATGGTGAAAAAATAATAATTTAACAAATGCATATTAAAACCACATGGATTTATATATCTCATATAAATAATACAAAAAACAATCATGCCACTCCTGTTATGCCCTTTGCTCCTCTTCCACTGAGCCAAGTGGTTCATTCCACCCTTCTTTCAGTGTTGCTCTGTGACTTGCGTGCTTTTATTTTTGGTCAGTCTTCCTGATCCTTCTGCTTTGCACCTTTCTGGGTGCTTTTGTGGTTTCCATTCTACTACCTTCACCATCCTTTTATGAACTGGGGAGTTTGTTACCATGGTTCTTGCTGTGTTGCTCTGTTCAGTGTCTCAGTGAGCTGATACAGTCTTTCCTCTTTTTCTTATTTTGCAACTTTCTGCCTACTACTGAGGTTACTATTTTAACTTTGTATAGTGGCCATGTTTTTCCTCTAACCTTTGCTACAGCTTTCCACCTTTCCTGCAACATTTATTTTTCTTGTCATTTAAAAGTGCTTTATGAAGGGATATCATAGTATTTTCTCCATGACAGAAGTCCTTGTTGCCTTCAAATATTCCTTATTGAGTGATAGAGTCTTTCAGATGTCTTGTTGCTATGTTGGCTCTGTTCAGGTGTTTTTGGGCCATCTATCCTGTCTTGCTGCTGCTGCTGCATTAGCCTATTCCTCTGGGGGAATTTTGCGCAAACATTTAGGGCCCGATTCTGTGCCACGAATAGTGGGGGATGTCCATCCCCCCCCCCCCATTTGTGCCTTCTCCGGCCACGTCTAACCTCCCCACCGGTTATGTGGGGAAGTTAAGATGGGAGGTGGGGAAGGGGCAGGGAGTTGGCGGAGTCTTTGCGGGCGGTGAGCGGTCATTGACCCTGGATGTACAGGGCCGATTCTAATGTTGGCCCTGTATGTTCAGAGCCAGCAACATGTGCAGGGAAGTTATTCCACCTCCGAGGTGGAATAACTTCTCTGGATTTGTTTTTATTTCAATGTTGGGGCACAGATGGGGCAGGGGGGCTGGAGGACATTCCCCGCAGCCCAACCCTGGCCTTAGCAGGCCAGATCATGGGTCAGGCTGCAAGGAATAAGCACTTTAGTCCAGCAGCCGGCATCATGGCTTTTAAATGGAGCAGTGGTACCATGGCAACCGGACGCCATGGAGACATGGCGCCGTAGCTCATTTAAAAGCCCTAACTAAGTTAGTCAGGCAGGTCATGTATGTGCAGGCCGGACTGAATCGCAGTCCTGGCCTGCACGTACATGACTGATCGCAATTCTGATCCCACGGGGCTAGACGTGCCCCACGGGATTAGAATCGTGAGCCCCTCTGTACATCTGGCTCAGACCGGATGTACAGAGGGGGTGTACATCCAGAATGGAATGAGCCCTTCAGAAATTTTGGAACACGGTATTTTAAAATTCTGCAAAATTCAGAATGCTTTATTAGTAAATTTTTGTGCAGAATTCTGCTTTCATAAAGCCTAACTCCTCTAGACCTGAAATTCCCCCTGTCTTTTTCCTCCTTAGCACTCTTGCTGCAAGCACAGTTCTCACCCCAACCCCCAAACCTTCCTGGTCCCCCTCCCTGTTCTCTTTCCCTCTAGCTTCTAGCAAGATATGTACTGCTGTCTGTCCCTAAGATCTACCCTTATTCACATACCCTCACCTCACCTCCTCACTCCCCTCCCCATGCACCAAACCTTAGCTCTCCCTTACCTCTCCTTTTTTCCCAGGCACATATCTGCACCTTTTTTTCTTACCACCCCCCAGGCATACCCCCTCTCCAGCCAGCAACCACCTCCTGATTCACAGCAACTCTTCTCCAGCCTCCAGCTACCCCCGACTCACCAGCAGCCCATCTCCTGCCCCCAGCGATGTCCCCAACCACCCCCCTGACTTACCAGCCCCTAGCCGCCACCAGACCTCCCCCCAACTCACAGCCCTTCTCTTGATTGCAGTGGCTATTTAACACAGCTGCAGGAACATTTCCCTTTGCTCCTACAGCTGTGCTAGATTCTGGTGCTGGCACTGCATATTTTTAAAAGATAAGTCAGAAACAGATAACACTACTGTTTAGCTTTTGAAAACATTGTATGCAGGTGTCGAAATCTAGCACAGCCAAGGGAGCAAACGGAAATGCTCTCATGGCTGTGCAAAGGCAAACAGTGAGGCAGGATCGGGCGACCTAAACTATGTGAGGCCAAACCTGCCTCACTGTCTCTTAGTGCTGGTGCCTGTGCAGAATTCTGTGCAGGAGGGAAATTCTGCACAAATTCTGCGTTGCGCAGAATTCCCCCAGGAGTAAGTGTCCTGGGCTTACAGCCAGTACTGTTTTGCCCCTTCCACCCACTGCTACAGCTCTCAGGGCCTTTACCACTATGCATCCTCTGCCCTGTCCTTCAGTATCTGCTTCCAGACAGTCCATGAAGTCTTACTCCAGTTTAGGGGGATCTTCACCAAAGGTTGCTGTACTAGGACCAAAGTCTTCAGTATCAGGACTCTAATTTAGAGCTTAGCTGACCACACTCTGCTCCCTCTTCCTGGGCTTTTCCAGCTACATTTTGTGTGTCTTATTTAGTGTTTGGATTTGGATTAAGCCTTTTTCAGTAGTAGCTCAAGGCAAGTTGCATTCAGATTTTAGGGCTTTCCAGCCTGTCTTGATGCTGTGTTGGCACTCCGACCCTGGCCTTGGGAGGCCGGATTGGAGGTCGGGCTGCGAGGAAAGCATTTTTCAGTGCCGGTGCCGGGGATCATGGCTTTACAGTGAAGCCGTGTTGCCATGGCTTCATTGAAATATGAGATTGCAGACCTGCTATTAGTAATCTGTGAACTATCATTAAAATCATCTCTAATACCTGAAGATTGGAGGATCGCCAATGTAACACCAATTTTTAAAAAGGGTTCCAGGGGTGATCCGGGAAACTACAGACCGGTGAGCCTCACGTCAGTACCGGTAAAAATGGTGGAAACCATCATAAAGAATAAAATTACTCAGCATGTAGATAGTCATGGCCTAATGGGAGACAGCAAACATGGCTTTAGACAAGGAAGATCTTGTTTTACTAATCTGTTATGTTTTTTTTAAAGGTGTGAATAAACTGGTGTACAAAGGTGAGTTGGTTGATATAGTGTATCTGGCCTTTCAGAAAGTCTTTGACAAGGTCCCTCATCAGAGACGTTTGGCAAAACTAAAGAGTCATGGGATAGGAGGCAGTATACTACTGTGGATCAGGAACTGGTTAAAAGATAGAAAGCAGAGGGTAGGGCTAAATGGCCAATTTTCCCAGTGGAAAAAGGTGAATAGTGGTGTACCCCAGGGATCTGTGCTGGATCCGCTGCTTTTTGACATATTCATAAATGACCTGGAAAGTGGAATAACGAGTGAGGTTATTAAATTTGCAGATGACACAAAACTATTTAAAGTTGTTAAAACCCAAGAGGATTGTGGAAAATTGCAAGAGGATCTTGATAAATTGGAAGACTGAGCATCAAAATGGCAGATGAAATTTAATGTGGACGTGCAAAGTTATGCACCTAGGGAAGAACAACCCAAACTATGGTTACAAGATGCAGGGTTCCACATTAGGAACCACCACTCAGGAAAAAGATTTAGGCATCATTGTGGATAACATGTTAAAACCCTCGGCCCAGTGTGCAGCGACAGCCAAGAGAGCAAATAGAATGCTAGGTATGATAAGGAAAGGAATGGAAAATAAAACAAAAGATATTATAATGCCTCTATATCGTTCCATGGTGAGACCTCACCTCGAATATTGTATGCAATTCTGGTTGCCGTATCTTAAAAAGGATATAGCGATATTAGAAAAGGTTCAGAGAAGAGCCACCAAAATGGTAAAGGGGATGGAAGGATACTCCTATGAAGAAAGGCTAAAAAGGTTAGGGCTCTTTAAGCTGGAAAAGATGGCTGAGGGGAGATATGATAGAAATCTATAAATTAATGAATGGAGTGGAATGGGCAAACGTAGATCGATTGTTTACGTTATCAGAATATAGAAAGACTAGGGGACATGTAATGAAGCTACAAGATATACTATTTAAGACTAATAAAAGAAAATATTTTTTCACTCAACATGTAATCAAACTAAGGAATTTGTTACCAGAGGATGTAGTAAAGGCTGTTAGTGTAGCTGGGTTTAAAAAAGGTTTGGACTAGTTCCTGGAGGAAAGGTCCATAAACCATTATTAAGAAGGGACCCAGGATATCAATGCTTGACCCAGTACAAGCATTGTGGAACCTGTGTCTTTTGGGGAAACTGCTAGGTACGTATGACCTAGATTGGCCACTGTTGGAAACAGGATACTGGGCTTGATGGACCTTGGTCTGACCCAGTATGGCATATCTTATGTTCTTATGTTCTTATGCCACGGCACCGCGACTCCATTGCAGAGTCTTGACTGAGTTAGCTGGGGGCAGGCCTGGACATGCAGGCCGGGCTGAATCGCAGTTCCGGCCTGCACGTACAGGCCTGTTCGCAATTCTGATCCCGCGGGGCTAGATGTGCCCTGCAGGATCAGAATCGCAAAGCCCTCTGTATGTCCGGCTGAGACAGGATGTACAGAGGGGCTGTATGTCTCTGATGGAATGAGCCCCTTACGATTCTTAATTAGTGTGCGCTATTCTTATTTACGGGCTATTTCCTAAAGTGTGGTACCTTTTTTTGCACTAACTTACAATAAGTGCAGAAATTAATGCACATTAAATGCAAAGCCTGTGAGTAAATGTTGGGGACAAATCCATCATCTCCATTGCATTTCCCACAGGACAGACACTACACTCTTTGCTGATGCATTTACAGTATGCTAAGTGCATCATCGCTTTCTGCCATTGTACGTAAGGGGCTCCCATGCATTAAAAAACCTGATACATGAGCATGCAGCCACTGATATTTATTTACATTCTCTTATATAATGTGCTATTCTGCATCAGTGTGGTTTACATTGAACAAGGCATTATAACTTGGAGATAACTATTTTACAGGGAACATGGGCTATGGAGGGTTAAGTGGCTTGCCCAAGACCACAAGGAGCACCTGTGGGACTAGAAACCCCAGTCCTTCCAGCTCAAGGTTGCTGTCCTCTATTGAGATTTGAACCCCCGACCTTCCAGCCTGAAGTACCTTGCTCCAACCACTAGGCCACTCCTCCACTCCATGATATGTTGGTGGCACTCCACGCCTACCAATCAGCATCACCTCTCCACACCACTGATTGCCCACTCCCCCGATCAGCCTAGCATCATCCTCACCTCAAACTCCTCCCTAAATTGCATTTATATTAGCCCCCATGCCAATCTCCACCTGCCCTTTGAAAAAATCACCTTACCTTTATCCTACACCCCTGTTCCTCCTGGAATTTATGAGAGGTTTCCCTTGTGGATTAGCAATAGGGCAGGCATGATCCCCAGATGTCCCTGTCCTCTTTACTAGCCTGGTTTCAAAAGAGTAACTATGACCTCTAGAGGTAGTCTCATTTTTCTGTCCTATTTAGTACTACTGCTCAGGATCAGAGCTGCCATTTTGAACCCAGGCCATAAAATGGGAAGTATACAGGGATCGCTACTGCCTGCCACTAACCCAGGGAAAACTCTGGTAAGTGACAGGAGTATCAAGGAGTAGGAGAGATGGGGAGTGGGGGTGATGCTGCACTTTGGGGGAAGTGGGGGAGGGGGTTGATGCTGATGCAGATCAGCAAGAGGATTGGGATGAGGGTGATGATAATACAGATCAGGAAGGGGATTGGGCAGGGGATTAGGATAGGGAATAATTGTAATGCAGATCAAGGAGCGTATTGGGGAGGAGGATAATGCCAATGCAGATCAAGAGGAGTGTGGGGGGCGGGGGTTGAGATGATTTCAGTTGATCATGGTCTCTGAACCTGGACGTCTAGGACAGCCTAATGGTTAGACTTGTGGACTAGGAACTGGAAAGCCAAGATTTGAATCCCTCTGCTACTATTGTTGACGTTATGATGAGTACTGAGGATTATGGAGTGCTATCTTCTCTGCACCCTCTGGATGTTTTTCAGCCAAAAGGAGCACTTTTCAGATACCTGTTAATGCCTGAAGCAGGTCTAAACTTAGACACGACACCAGGCATCCATGATGCTTCTGAAATCAGGTGAGGACATCCAGGTTCATGGGAATATCTCACCCATGTCTTCACCACACCCCTGTTCAAACTTGAATGTCTTCATGCTGAGGACATCCCCATGAGCCGGCTTCTAGAATGGCTCTGGAGACATCTCTATGCCCTTTTTTGGACATCTGAAGCATTAAGAGGGCTTCCAAAGTGACCCCTGTAGTGAATAGCAGCAGATAAAGACTAGCATGGTCCTTGTAGAGTTGTACCTGCAGCTCCAGGCAGGTTACCTCTCTCTATTTAGAACTTATGTTTGCTTTGATTCTATCCTTTATCTATGTACTGATCCTGTGTGCCTTTTTGAATTCTTTCACTGTTTTTGCTCCCACCATCTCCTTCAGGAAGGAATTCCAGGCATCTAGCATCCTTTCCATGAAAACATATTTCCTGATATTGCTTTGAAGTTTACTTCCTTGCACATTTTTTCATGTCCTCTAGTTCTAAAGCTTCCCCATCTTTAAAAAAGGTTTGTTTATTCATTAATACAGATGTTTAAAAATTTAGAGTATCATATACACTTTGTCTCCTCTAGGGTATACATATTGAATTCTTCAAGTCTTTTCTCATATGCCTTCTGGCTCAGGCCTCATATCATCTTGGTTACCTTTCTCTGAAACAATATATATCCTTTTTATATCCTCTGTAAGATAGGGTCTCCAAAACTTAACACAATACTCCAAGTGAGGCATCATCAATGACCTGTACTGGGACACTAATACCTCCTTCCTACTGGTTATTCCTCTCTGTATGCAGCCTAACATACTTCTGACTTTGGCCACCGCCTTGTCACATTGCTTTGCCACCTTAAGATCCTCAGCTAGTATCCCAGCTTCTTATCCCTTATCGCATACAACTCCTTTGGGTTTCTGCATCTCAAGTGCATCACTCTGCACTTCTTTTTATTAAATCTCAATTGCCAGGCATTTGATCATTCTTCTAATTTTTGTAGATCTTTTCTGATGTTGTCTTCTCCTTCTGAAATATCCACTCTTTCAAATCTCTGTATCATCTGCAAAAAGGCAAACCTCAACAATATCACCCACAAAGACATTGCATGCCCTTGATCTAGTTTTATGGTCACCCAGTCAAAGAAATCAGATTTCTTTGGCACAATCTTCCCTTGGGAAATCCATGTTATCTTGGATCTTGCAAAGCGTTGGCTTCCAGAAAAACTACTATCCTTTCTTTCAGCAGTGTCTCCGTTACATTTCCCACCACCAAGGTAAGGCTTACTGGCCTATAGTTTTCTACCTCTTCTCTGTTGCTACATTTGTAAAGAGGTACCACATCATCCCTTCTCCAGTCCCACAGTATCTCCCCAGTCTCCAGGGATCTATTAAAAACTTTTTTTTGAAGTTCTACCAAAACCTCCCTGAGCACCTTCGGTATCTTGGATTGTATCTGATTCAATCCCATGGTCTTGTCCATTTTCAGTTTTGCAAATGCTCTTCAAAAACATTGTTTGTGAATGATGTTATATCTACTCCATTCCCCTTGTTGCCTTTGTCAGTCATGCATGGCCCTTCTCCAGGATTTTCTTTTGTGAACACAGAACCAAAGTATTTGTTAAGCAGTTCCACTATTCTGTTATCACTTTCCACAAATCGGTCCTCAATAGCTTTGAGTCTTCCAATTCCACCTCTTGCCTTTGTCCTTTCCCCAATATACCTGAAAAAAGTCTCGACACTTCTCTTCACATCTCTCGCCATTTGTCCTTCCGTGTATGCTTTTGTCATCCTGATTTCTCTCTTTGCCTCCTTCGGATTTATCCAGTATTTTTTTCTGTGTTTCCTTTTTTTGTGATCCTCTGAAAATTGTGAACACTGCCATTTCTGCCTTTATTTTTGCAGTCACTTCTTTGGAGAACCATATTGGTTTCCGTTTTCCTCTTGCTTTTATATACTTTCCTTACATATAGATCTGTTGCTGTTATGGCCTCTTTTAGTTTAGTCCATTGTCTTTCTATTTCCCTTATCGCCTCCTTCAGGTATTTTCCCATTTTACTGAAGTCAGCATTTTTTAATTCTAGGACTTTGCATTTGCTGCAATTGGACTTTGCCTTGGCTTTTACCTCAAACCACACCATGCAGTGATCGCTGCTGCTGCTCTGGAGAAGATATTAAGTGCACTCTCTCTACCTGCTGCAATGACAGCAACTGAATGGCAACCTACAGGTACTGTCACTCCCATTCTCTGCCTATAACTTGCCCAGTTTCCACCACGTACTTCGGCAGGAAGTGCAGGATTTTAGCATGCTGGCTGTTTTTAGCACACAGTAGCTGTTACCAAAGGCCCACACTAATGCTGCTGAACCCCACACGAACTGCTTAATGCATCTTTAGCACGCACTGTTCCAATCTAGCATGCGCAGTTTGATTAGTACGCACTATTTAAAAATAATGTACACCTCATAATGAAGAAAATGAAAGAAAATAAACAAAAATATCCAGAAATGATACAAAACCAAAATGAAATGAAAACGTTGCCAGTGCCCACCCTTAGATGACAGGGAAAAAGTACAAATGAACCATTAACGTGCATTGCCATCTTCCTTTCACAGTAACCCTAAGTTCTGTCATGTGATCTTTCTGGCAGTGATGTGGAAAGTGCCCCCTTGCCGTCAAATTCTCCTGGGTAAACATGCGTTTGCAGACACTTTGGATGCTCCTTCTTGCACCCCTCTGCTTCTTGGCTCAACACCAGAGGATTTGAATCTTCATGCCAATGTGGGTGCTATTTTACCCCTTTTTCTGGTGCCTTGGGTTCATCATGCCAATGCTAGTGCTGCTTTAGGCCCCTGTCATTGCTTTGGGCTGTCCCTACTAATGCTGGTGCTCTTTCATCACTCACTGGTGTCTTTGGGTTTCCATGCGACTGGTGTTGCTACTTTGCCCCTCTCTCTGTGCCTTGGGATCTTTCTGCCTATTACTGACAGTTTGGCTGTCACCCCTTGCCTTAAGGGTCTTAATTCTATTATTTGTGCTGCTTTGCCCCTCTCACACTCTCATAATGCCTTCAGTGTAGGCATGGTTTGAGCAGGGTTTGTGGTAGTATTCCTTAGGCACATCGACACAAAATAGGTGCCTGCCTGCTCACTTAACTAAGTTATAAAATTACCCCTTCCATGTTTTCAAATGATATTACCTCTGGGGAAGATGCCCACTAGCAAGTTATAAGCAACTTCCCATAAAAGTGCATGGAAAACCTCACTGTAAGAGTGTAAAATTGCTTGACCCATTGACTTTGATGAACCTAGATGAAAGAAGGGAAACAGTCTTTGGAATCTGAAAACAAAGCAGAAGATCTTTCCTGTACACATCTCTATAATAACGGAATATATTACCCTAGATATGACTTGAATACTTCACATCATGATACTACATAGCTGTGGCCTTTGAGAGTTCTAATTGGTGCCCCAGCACCTTTTCAGAATCCCCAGTGGCCAATCAGGCTCCTCAGGCTACCCAAGCTAATACGCCTAGAGCAGCTCTCTTGATTTGAGCCGACCCCAGTGAATAGCTAGTTGGGGCACGTTTATTTTTTGCCGTGCCCTTATGAAAGGGCATACTTTGAAGATACAATTTTGTTTTTTAGATGGAGCTTTTTGTAGGGTCCAATGAAATTAGAATGGAAGACTCAGTGGGTGCTTTTTCAGAAGTGATGTCATCACACAGTTTGTTGATGTCATTGTTACTGCCCACATCGGCGATAATTATGCCCATCATTTTCACTATGCTGGCTCTGCCAGGTTTTCAAAGCCAAAGTTTGCTTTAGAAAATTGTTCCAGGAAAACACACATTTATACGTGCTATTTGGGCAACCCAATTTCTCCGGCTTCCAATACAAACAGGTGTTGAATTTTTAAAAATATGCATGCCAATGTTACCCCTTTCCCAACCCCGTCATTGAGAACGCATCCTCGAGTAGCAAGTAAATCTGCATGCATGCAGGCTGTATGCACATAATTTGGACATATATAGGGTGGGCAATTGTATAAAGGGCCATCTTCATGGGAAAAGCATTACTTTGGCCATTAAAAATGTTTGCTTATTTATTTAAAACACTTATATCACTCCATTATCAAAGTTCATACCTTTCTTTTGAACGTTGTATTAGTGAAAGGTATCAAGGACAATGTTTCAAACTTTGTGCCTCATAATGAACAGAATATCATAAGAATAATTTAAGAGGAGAAATAGAGTCAATAGGTTTTGAGTCCTAAAATAGCTGAGGCGCCCTGAAGGTCTGCACGTGTACAAAACTGCTTTTGTTGCTTTCAGCAGGGTCACCACTTCTCAGAGATGCTTCTAACCAAAAGAAAGCCCCTGCAAATTCCAAGAAATATATCTTAAGAATTAAAGAATATTTTTTGGAGGGGGGTGTGGGTGATATTTGTTTTTAGAAGGATTCTAAAGTTACGTAAGGCCTTTTAAAAATCAGAATACAGTAATATACGATGATTAGACAACCTGATTTTAACGTAAAGCGTTCCTTGCACTGACGAACAGAAGAACCCTTGAGCAAAGGCTTATGAAGATGTAACGAACAAGCTAAAAAAGAAATGTACAGGCCTGGTGTTCAGCATACTCATCCTTTAACCACTCTCTCTCTCTCTCTCTCTCTCTTGCTGCCTTTTTTGTTCCCTAAGGGGCTGACAGTATAATTATTAGGATAATGTGATGGAGAAAGGGCTTCTCTGAGGAGACTCCCACTCACTAAACACAGCTGCAAAACATGCCAAGGTTCTTCAGAGCAGAGGCAAATTTACTCAATGGCCACATCTTTCTACCTCTCATTTTGTAAGTTCTGGTATTTTACATTTAATATATTCTCATCGAATTGTTTCACTTAAAGTCTGATTCATGTTTTGAATATAATCTCATTGACCCGCACCTAATTGGCAAAGATAATGCAGCTTCCCATTACACTGATATTATATTATCCAAAAGACTGGCCCTGTGGGCTGGTTAAAAAAATCCACGGCGCATGGTGACATTACTAGAGCCAGCATTTATTGTAATATAAAGAACCAGTCTGAACATGAATGCAGAGTAGACTTTGAAGTATAAATGCCGTGTCTTGTGGGATAGAAAGGAGATACCTTATTTGGAGTTTAGATTACTTATTTGTCTTTGCAAATCTGAGCTCAAAGTGAGTGATTTAGAGATACATGCAGTAGAAATTTTTCTGCCTAACATGGCCCATAAGAATATAAGAATATAATATCACTCTTACTAAAATGTGTATAGATAAATGTAGATAGCTCAACCTGTATATACTGCACCCCAAATCAAGTTTTACCTATCTACACACTCACAAACACTACCTTCACAGCCACTGCATGGCGACACCCCCGCACCACCCTACTTGATTGGTTTGCAGTGAAATCCGCTTTGATTCAAGGATAAAGCGGGATATAAATACTATTAAATAAATAAATAAGAAATGCCATAATGGGTCAGACCAAAGGTCCATCAAACACAGGGTGCAAAAATGTAGGGGTGCATTTAAACCCAAGCCGGAAGTTGAAGACCCCCCCCCCTCCCACACACACACACACATCGGGCACGAAGCCTTTGGCAGAAAACCTCACCTGAATTATACCACATGTGAGCAGGAGTGCTGTGATTAATGCTGCCTGAAGTCTACATTTTTCGGTCAGCTATTCCAGCCCTATGCCGTAAAGCTTTATTCAGTAGGGCCGCGGCCGAGTGGAGCAGTGGGAGCTTATGCCACTCCCGCGGCTCTGCAGATCACTTTTCTGGGATTTCAGTGTCGGCAGTGTACGCATGTTCTTAACGCGTCCTTGCGGCCCAGCATGTGCTGATGCAAATCTCGAGATCAAGACATGCTGGGCCACAAGGACACGTTTAGATACTCTTTCACTGTTGGCACTGAAGTCCCAGTAAAGCAGTGGTTCCCAAACTGGGTTGCAAAATCCTCAGCTGGGGGCACGACTGCTTGAAGAGTTAAGAGTTTAAGAAAAAAAAGACAAACAAAGCACTGCGGCACCCTGTGGCAAGAATGAAAAGAAGCAAGCCCACGCTTTCAGTGATCCATGTGTGGGGAGAGAGAGCAGCATGGTGCTGTGTATTCTGCTTTGCTGCCTGCCTTGAACTGTGCTCCTGTTTGTAAAAGTAAGTTAAATAAACAAAAGTGATCGCTTAATACCACCGCTGACGCTTCCTCCCTACCGTAGCCAAAAAACAGCTGTCTGCTGCAGATGCTCCTGAGGACCTTTTCTGCCTGTTGCTGCTCCGATATTTTCTTTTTCCATCTTGCCATCGCTTTCGGAGCCTTTTCTGTCTACTTTTGCTCTTGGTTTTTCTTTCCATCCTTCCATCGCTCTCTGAGCCTTTTCTGTCTGCTGCTGCCAAGATTTTATTTTTACAGCCCCTGTAGTCTTTGCCTGCTGCTGCCACTCATGGATATTATTTTAACTGCATTCAAGGACCTTCCTGCCTGCTGCCGACACTACTACTGGATTTACCAGTCCCTTCATGCCACTTCCGCCTGCCTCTACTGGCAGCCAAATATCGACCTCCAATAACACCACATTGCTGAAAGGCACCTTAATCGTATTCTTTCCCTTCCTCCTCCTGGTTATGATGATATTAAAAAGATACAGACAGAGGGGGTTTCAAATAAACATTGAAGATTATGGGGTTCAATCTAGACGAGTCAAAGTTGGAAAGGGCCAGTGTGAAAGGAAGGGTGTGATTGACAGGACATGAGTGAGGCATGAGCCTGGGCAGAGCGGCGAGTGTGAATTGTTGAGTCTGGAATATGGGTGTGGTCTGTTGACTCTCACCCTCCTGGGGTCTGAAATCCTTCACATAAAACCTGGATTCTTTAAATTTTCTATACCTCTCAATAGGAAAGAAAAGACGAGACACCATTAACCAATTAAACACCACAGAGCTCTGCACGGAGGAAACCCATGGAGTCTAAAGCAGACATATCCATTAGAGTTTCATCAAAGATGGCTTCACAGAGCTCCCACTTTTATTGGAAAATATCAGCTGACTCAGTTAATCTTTAATTAACATCTGGTGCTTTCCAAGTTACAAAAGTGCACATAAAATTTGCTAACACATGCAACACGTCATATAGAAAGAAGAAGTTACACTTCATAACTATATTCACTAGATTCAGTAGGTGTCGCTGTGTCTCCACTATACAACAGAAGCCAATTAGTTACTTATAATATTTGCTGATTTCTACTTATTTACGCAAGCTATATTTGCTTGTTGACTTAAAGCCTAATTTCTAAAAGCAGATCACCCTGACCCAGCAACTCTTTAGCCTATCAGATTGCAGGATAAAGCAGATGTACTCTTTGTTCTATTTATTTAGAAAAGTTTAGCCTGACCCAATACTGTGTCCACATGAGCACTGTTTACTAACCACATAAGCCCTATTTGCTAATCCAATGTCCTAGAGAAAAGCAGAAGTTCACTTAAAGAGACAGTTTTACTGCAGTTCAGACCTGTAAATTTCTATGGCCTATAGTTAAGTTAGGTTCTATAATCCAGTTTCATTTATAAAGCTGCTGCTGCTTCCTATCCCTATGGATATTATGGATCCTGATCCACTGTCTGTCCCTGAATCCATTAAGTCTAGATCCCCATATACTGGATGAACCATGGTGACATAGGTTCGTGTATTAGAAGCTGATTCATCTAATTCTCCAATTGTATCCAATTTGGTTTTTACGCCTGGCCTAGTTGGCCCTTTTCTACAGTCCTCCCTTTGGTTCTGCTCAGAACCACATTCTTCATAAAAGGGTATTTCACGAAGTAAGTCTCCAGTACTGGGAACACTTCGCAATTTAAGGACTGCAATGGTATTTGTAGTTTTGGACAGGTATGAAGTACAACACTTCATAATACAGGCAAGACATATTCCTAAGAGTATGAGGGCTACCAAGAAGCCAAACAGGTCTGTCAGTAGAGCTTTTATTGGACCTGACAAGCCACTCCACATGTTATCAAACCAGGGCCATACAGAATCAGAGGTTCCTTCTATATTATCTTTGGAGAAGTGAGTTTCTTTTCTCACCTGTTCTAGGATACCAGAGACCACCTTACTTTGTGAATCAATGAGCGTACAGCAATGCTCATGTACTATATTACATACTCCTCCTTCCTTGGCTAGCAAATAATCTAAGGCCATTCTATTTTGAGCAGAGTAAGCAGTCAGTTTGTCTACAGTACCTTGCATGACTGTAAGAGCATCAGTCAAATCTCGGGCTGTTACTTCTATTCAAGCATAAATTCACAGTAATTGCTCACTATAACATTGTGTAGGACGTATGGCACCAAAGGTACTTAGCCACACTGTTTCCATGAAGGTGCTTACTTCTTGTTGAGTTAACATAGTGGTATCATCTAATAATTTCCTTGCTACACGTATATCAGCACTAGAGTCATCTGCAGCTCTGCGATAACGACTAGAAGGCATTCCTAGTAAAGTTTCATAAGGGACCAGTTTCCATGGCAAGTCAAGAGTAGCTATGTAACAATTGCCAGACCAATCAGCAGGCAGTCAAACATAAGCTAAAGTTCCACACACAAAATAGTGACCCACCAAGGCAAGTAGTCCATCAGGCCAAATTTTAAAATCTTTAGGTTCTGTAACTAGAACTTCAGTTCCGGGCCAAATATTTCTTAACCATGGGTGATAATATCCTAGATAGGGATACACATAATTGTCAACATACCCAGATGATAAACCATCTTTGCTGTTCTGCAATCTATACTTCCTATATGCTGGGAACCCATCCTGATCATAATATTGTAATTCATACTGATCAAGACGAGTCTTGGGGTCAGGGAGAACATTAACTACCCTTAAATTTGAATGGGCTTGTACAGGACTCACTGTAGGAGACTCCATCTCTAAATGCACATGATTATTAGTCATAACAGTCTGACATTTAGACAAAGGGGTTTCTACCACAGGATATGTTCCTTTTCTTTGGAAATAAATAGGAGGATCAGCCACTGGCTGAGGACTGATAATTCTTGAAGCAGGGGTTACTCCCTCTGGCCATGTTACAGTAAGATTAAACAAAGTTTCATTCACAGACAACTCCTTTAGCTCTTGCAAAGAAATAGGTCGAGGTATAGGCAAAAATCCAAACTGCATAGCCGCTGGATGAGGCAAGCATACTGCACAGCTGGAAATATTAAAATGCTGAATTAAGGAGTAAATGTGAGAATGAAACACATTATAGAAAACACCATGTTTTGCCCAGGGAGCAGGTGGATCATACTCAGGAACTGTATGGTCAGGAACTGTAGGAACCTGGGCTACTGAAGGAGTAGGAACGAAGTTGAGGAACTGAAGCAAATTACACAGGTACACTAAAAAAATTTTTTTTAAACTGCCTCTAATGTTTCGATTGATTTTTACGTTTTTTGGTGCGCTGAATCCAAATCTGGTAACCAATTTGCTCCATCACGTACAGATGTTTTGCTACATTGGGTTAGCAGTTTGAGGTGAACGTTTCAGATTGAGTGCGATTGAGATAAAAGTTTCTTGGATGAATTCTTTATACTAATTGTTTAGTAGTTATTCAAATAAGAATAAAGAAAATTGTAACAAGGCAGCACATAAGAATAGAGTAATGTCAACAAAACACACTGTGATGGTAGCAAAATTGTCTGCACTTAAAACAGCCACATACATGTGCACAAACATTGAGCATATAAGAGCGAGGTTAGACACAAAGCAAAGCAAAGAAATGTGCAAAAAATGTTGTACAGGTATGTATGTAAGAATAGAAAACGCAAACCGCACCATTGCAATACATGAAGACAAACACCCGATGGTGTGAAAATAAAATTCTAATAAATGAGATCCGACACTGTGGTAATAACTAGCAAATTTTTATTTCAAAGTTTAGTAAAAACACGATATTTGTCAACACAGTTTAGATTTTAAAGTCATTCTTGGGTCAATCAATCTCCTGGTGGGCCCGTTTCTTCTTCACCCGAATGCTTCTCTTGGTGCGCTGCTTGGCGTATTTTTCATCTGGGGTTTCCCGCAGCAGCAACCAGCAGAAATCAGCCATCATAGTGGTGTTCCATCTTCCTTGGTACCTTCTCTCTGCGTTCTTGATGTCCTGGTGAAACCTTTCACCTTGTTCTTCACTGTACGCCCCCAAGTTTTCGGGAAAGTAGATCACATGGGAGTGCAAGAAATGGACTTTCAGGCTCATGTTACAGCCTTGTTCTTTGAAGGCATTGAGCATCCTGGCAACAATATCCTTATAGTTCTCATCCCGCCTGTTCCCCAAGAATTTGAGAACAACATCCTTGAAGGAATCCCAGGCTTCTTTTTCCTTCTCAGACATCGTTTCAGTGAATGCTCCATCTGAAATGAGTTTCCTTATATCAGGGCCAACAAACACTCCTTCCTTTAGCTTTGCTTCAGAAAGTCGGGGGAACTTTGAGCAAAGGTACCGAAAGCACTCACCATCTTTTGGAAGGGACTTGATGAATTGCTTAATGAGACCCAACTTAATGTGGAGAGGTGGTAATAGAATTTTATCACGAGGTACCAAGCTCTCATGAAGAACATTTTTCTCACCGGGTCTCAAATACTCCCGAATTGGCCAGTCTTTTTTCCCCCAGTGTAGGTCGCGGGCCCGGCTATCCCACAAGCAAAGGAAGCAGGGATATTTGGTGAAACCGGATTGCTGCCCTAATAGCATGGATAGAATTTTAAAGTCTCCACAAATCATCCACTTATGCTCATCATAACGAATCTTCTGAAGAATCAGGGCCAAATTCTCATATTTTTCTTGGAGAATAACAGAGTGAGCAATAGGAACTGAAGCGAATGTGTTGCCATTATGAAGAAGAACACCTTTTATGCTGTCTTTTGACGAATCAATGAACAGCCGCCATTCAGCAGGATCATACTTGAGTTTAAACTTTTCCATCACTCCGTATATATCGTTGCAAAATACCAAATCTTCCTCTTTGCTGAAATACTTCAAAAATTGTGTCTCGCGGTTGCGGTACCAATAAAAAGTTGTTCCTGGTGACAATAGATTTTTCTGTTTAAGCCGAGAACCTAGCAGTTGGGCAGCATCTTTTGGGAGTCCTAAATCCCGGACTAAATCATTCAATTCAGTTTGAGAGAAAAGTTCAGGTTTCGGATCTGGTTCAGTTTCAAACTCGGAAGTACTGAACTCATCGGGAAAAGCCATCTGATGAGTCTCATCATGATCAGAACCGTCCACACAAATATGATCCAAAGATTTTGGTGGTTCAGACACAGGTACTTCGTTGCTATGAGGCATAGGCCTAATTGCTGAGGGAAGGTTGGGGTAACTTATTACGTTCTTATTTTTTAAGTTGTATCCCTTCACAATGCAAGAGCAAAAATAGCAGTCACTGCTGTGGTCTCTTTGTTCACCCCACATCATAGGTATTCCGAAACGAAATGCTTGTTTTTTACCTTTCATCCATAAGCGTAGATCTTCCTCACATGTCTTGCACACTTTGTGAGGAGCCCACGGTTTGTCTTGATCGCCTAACTTCAAACCGAAATAGGCGAAATATACTTTAATAAATGCAGAAATGTTCTTCTGCCGCTTTTTCACGGTATATTCCCCACAAATAAAACAAAAACTGTCCGGAGAGTTGACGCAACCTCTGGCTCTGTGAGCCATCACAAATACACAGCACTGCAAACTACAACTTTAGTGAACCACTTCGGAATAAAGCTGGATTACGACTGAGCAAACAAAAGGTAATAATGAACTTGCAAGAAACTGAAATTTGACAGGAACGTTCATGTCGCAACCACTGTGTTTGAGCGAGCGAACGAGGCGAGGCGAACAGGAAAGAACATGCGCCAGCGCGAGTACTGGATTTAGCCCCCCGCCTCCCAATTGTCCTGTTAATGTATAAAATGAATACAAAACACTCTAAAATATCATGAGGGAGTGTTTCTAGTTAGTTAACCATTACAACCTCTATTTTGGGCCAAGAAAATAAACTGCAGTCGGCTAAAAAGAAATTATGTGAACATTCCTTATATGGGTACGAAATCTAATTTTGCAAGAAAACGTGACGTGATGGAACATTTTGGCTATTTTTCCTGGATTCAGCACCCCAAAATCTATAGGAATCAGTTGCAAAACTGGAGGCAGTTTTTTGGTAGTGTACCTGTGTTATCTACTACCGCCTGGTTTTCAGGGGCTATCATTGGTTTTTCCGATAGTCTTTTTATCAACTCATCTATACTCCCTATACTGCTAAGAGAGCTGACAGACACCAAACCCAGAAAAACAGAAACAGTGCCAATGAAAATATGCATATTAACCAATTGTCAATAATCAACTCCGGAGTAGGTTGTGACTGTCCGACAACTTCACAATCACTCTCTTGGTCAAGTGGAGATGAACTTGGAGGGAATGAGTTCAGTTCAATTTTCAATTAATTCCTCAGGATCCGATCTAGGTGGAAGTCATCTTATCCAAGGGACGGAGCCTTCTTGCACTGGTCCAGATGTATCCACGCTTTCCGTCCTTTCACTTTCAATGCTGAATATCCCACCAGCAACACTTGGAATGGTCCCAGAAACTTCGCCGCTAGAGACGACTTTGGTGCTGGATCCTTGATGAGTACCCAGTCTCCTGGTTCCACTTCTGGGGGTGATTGAGATGCCTGAGCAACCTGCTTTGTAAGCTGAAAAAAGGAAGGAGATACCAGCGTTTGGTACAAATATTTACAATAGGATAATAGTTCGCCGCGCAGTAATTGGGGATCCGGTAATTGATCTGGTGGAATTATAGCATGAGCTGGAGTAGTTGCTGGACGTCCTGTCACAATTTCATAAGGGGTAAGACCTTGTCGAGTTCTCTGAGGAGAATTATGGATTGAAAACAAAGCAAACGGCAGAGCTTCACCCAATCCCGACTCCAATCATGAGTCAGAGACCGGAGAAGCGCCTTCAGCATCTGATTCATCCGTTCCACTTGGCCAGAGCTTTGCGGATGATACGGAGGGTGAAGTTGCTGATGAAGGCCAAAAAATGTAGTTATGCCTTTCCAGACTTCTGCCCTAAATGCTGGACCTTGATCAGAAGACAAAACCAGGGGTACACCCCACAAAGGAATAAACTGAGTAAGCAAGCATTTCAAAACTGTAGCAGCAGACAATGAATTTGTTGGATAGGCCCCAGGCCATCCAGAATATAAGCAAGTAAAAACCAAAAGATGTTTCCTTCCCCCCTTAGCACAAGGTAGATCAGTAAAGTCCATTTGCAAGAAGAGGAAGGGTCCTCGAGGCCTAGGCAAGGATGGAGAAGGTGATGCGCGCAGAGTGCATCCGGATTTTCCTGCTTGCAAACACGGGAGACAAGAAACACACACAGCATGAGCAGCAGAAACAAATGTAGGATTATGCCACAATTGAGCAAAAGCTTTTGTCATAGCCAGAACACTTAAATGCAACTTATGATGCAAAAATAAGGCAATAGGATATAACAATGATTTAGGACAGATAATCAAATTGTCCTTTATCCAGAGTCCAGTACCATCAGGCGATGCTCCCCAAGTGAGCCAGTCCTGTTTTTCATTGAAGTCAACTGAGTCCTGATGATAACGCATCAAGTCCAGAGATAATGAGCCAGAAGTAGAAGCTGCAGGTGAACGAAGAGTTAATAAAAGGTGTGATGGAACTACAGGTCCTGCTGTTGCTTTAGCAGCTTGGTCTACAAATTGATTGCCTTGTGACACCACAGTACCATTAAGATCATGTCCTTTGCATTTCAACACAGCCACTTGAGCTGGCTTAAGCACTGCAGCAAGCAAACGTTCAATATAGCGGGCATGCTTGATAGGTTTATGAGCAGCAGTCAAGAACCCCACCTGAGCCCAAATATTTCCAAAGTCCCATAGAACTCCTATTGCATAACTACTGTCACTATAGATATTAACAACCAAATGCGTAGACATTTCCAAGGCCCGAATAAGAGCGAACACTTCTGCCAACTGGGCACTTGCAAACGGCAACGCTCCTGCTTCTATTACAGAATCAACATTAGTAACAGCATACCCCACAAGTAAATTCCCGTGTTCATCACGGAAAGCAGAACCATCAGTAAATAGAACCCAGTCAGGGTTTGACAAAGGAATAGCAGACAAATCAGGTCTAGCCTTTGAATAGGCTGTTACAGAAGGAAGACAATCATGAGTTCCATCAGGATCAGACCGGTGTAACAATGGCTCTAGAGAAGCCAATTGAGCTGGCTGTAACAAAGAGATTTCATGTAAGGTTACATGTGCTTGGCAAATAGCCAGATCAAATAACAATAAACGAGAACTAGACAGAAGTTGAGTCTTAGCCAAATGCAATAACCTAGCAACTGAGTGAGATGTACATACATGTAGTTCATGTTGAAGAACAAGAAAGTCAGTAGTCTGTATTGCAAATACTACAGCAGCTAAAGATTGGAAACATGGCGGCATGCCAGAAACAACTGGATCAAAAGCTTGAGAAAAATAGCCTAAAGGCTTAATTCCAGTAGGAAAGCATTGTGCCAAAACACACACAGCAGCAGAAGTAGATCTCGCTACATAAAGACAGAAAGGCAAATTATAATCTGGAAATGAAAGACAAGGAGAGGTCAGTAAAGCTTGTCACAGAGAGTGGAAAGCATTGTGCTGAGCTTCAGTAGGAACTATAATACCCTCTGGAGCCTCACGGCCAAGCAGGGCATACAGTGGAGCAGCAAGTTCAGCAAAGTCAGGTATCCATTGACGACAAAATACTAGAAGGCCTAGAAAACGGCGTATTAGAGGTACATTAGCAGGGAAAGGAATTGACATAATAGGCCCAATTCTCTGAGCAGTAATAGAGCGTCCAGCAGATGAGAGACATACACCAAGAAATACCACTTGTGGTAAAGAGAATTGCAATTTTGATTGATGAACTTTCAATCCCAAATGAGAGATATGTACAAGAGCTAACATAGTATCAGCAATGCAGTCATCATAACAAGGAGAACAAATAAGCAAATCATCTACATACTGGATTAATACAGATTTGTCTAATGCCAAGTCCTGTAAAACAGCTTTAAGGGCCTGCGAAAAATAAGCAGGACTCTCGGTGTACCCTTGAGACAGCGTAGTCCAGGTATGCTGGCGCCCTTCAAACATAAATGCCAGTAAATATCTCGACTCCTCCCCCACCGCTATGGAGTAGTAGGCGGAGCTTAAATCTATAACTGAGAAGTGGGTGGAGTCACATGGTATGCGAGTCCAAATATCATGAGGATTGGGTACAAGGGGAAAAATCGGTAGAACAATACGATTAATTGCTCTCAAATCTTGCACAAATCTGTAGGACTTACCATCAGCCTTTAAAACAGGTAAGATAGGAGTATTGCAAGGAGAAGAAGTGGGTACCAACACACCCTGAGACAGCAAATTTTCAATTACTGGCCGTATTCCAGCCACCGACACTGCAGGTAATGGATATTGATGCACATATGGTAGTGGAGCTCCTGGTTGTATTTCAATCTTGACTGGAGGAATGTTGAGATGTCCAATATCATCACCTGGTACTGCCCACAAGGTTGACGGAAGAGTGTCCAATGGTGGAGTAGTCACAACAGCTGGTGTCACAGCTATAGGCTGTTGTACTTGCAGGGGACACAAGGTACAAGTCAAAGTGCCAGTTTCCCAGCTTATAACAGTCTTGTTTCTGGATAAAAAAATTCTCGACCAAGCAAATTGATAGGCAAAGTAGGGCCAACCAGAAAATCTGTATGATACAATTTTCCCTCCACTATAAGTGGCATATCAGATAACTTTTGATGCATTATAGTCTTTCCTTCAATTCCTTCACAAGGTACTTTAGGAGCTGCAGGTAGTGCCTCAAACAAAGGAGGAGGTAACTGGGATAGCGCTATGGCAGATGTGGAGGCACCTGTATCTAACAGGAAAAGCAATTCATACCCCATAATAGTAGCGCGTATTTCCCCCTGTGTGTTGGAACACACAACCAAGCCTAGTCAGTCCTCACTATAGTCCACATCAGTCTCTGTATAATATTGGGTCATAACTGAAGGCTGGTTAGGGGTAGACACAGGGTATGAAGCAGATGGATAACTAGCAGCATCCTGTAGCACCCCAGGTTGGGGAAAGTTGCCCCTTGGCTTAGTACAATCTTTAATCATATGCCCCACTTGCCCACAACCATAACAGGTATGATCTCCTTGCTGTCCTCCCATATAGCCACGACCTCTTCCTCTAAAGGGTACAACACCTCTACCACCTCTTGCTCTGCCTCGCCCCCTAAAATTGGATTCATAACTTGCTACTTGTAGACTTAAAAGTTTTTGACATTGACGATCAAGTTTACCTTTTTCAGCTTCTTTCTGCTTCTGGATTCGCTTCTCTGCATGCAAAGCAGCTTCCAGAATCTCTTGTGCAGACTTAGTAGACCATCCAAGCAAAGCATTTTCAAGAATAGCTTTTATTTCTGATTGCAGTCCATTCACAAAAATTGAAGCAAAACCCTCCATCTCACCATTCTGAGGAGAAAAATCTCGGAATGCTAGGCAGCACCTCGTGTGGAACTGGCTAACAGTTTCACCCCCACACTGCTTCAGATCTAAAAGCTTGGACAAATCCCTGACTGGAGTACATTTTTTTCAATTGCTTTTAACAAATTATTCCTATGTTCCCGGAAAGCAGTCATTTGAGTATCATCAGAAGCATTAATAACAGGATCAACACAGGGCCATACCCATGCTACATTATCAGGCAGTTGAGGGTGGGTGACTGCCCTTAATTCTATGGGATTCAGAAAAACTGCTTCCAATAAATTTTGTAAATCTACCCAAGAAGGATCATAAGTAGTTAATAGCTGACGCCAATAATCTACAAACTGACCAGGTTTTTCTCTGGAGTCAGGGCATGATCTAGCCAAATTAAAAACTTCATCTGGAGACCAGTGAGATGCCAAAGTAACTAAACCACCATCCCCCCTAGGGAAGGCTCTGAACGGAGCGAGTAGGTCAATTTCCTTGCTCTGTTCCCTTCCCTGTTTATCTAGAGTTAATGATTCCCCCAATTCCAAAGTTAAACGCTGCAGACACTGCCAATTAGAAATCAATGGCGCCTTGGTCCAATGCCCAATTCCCTTGGCAACAGCAGACATTGCTTCAGCTATAATTTCCTTATTCTGACTGTAAGGTAACAGACCTACGGTATGCTGCTTTATTTGCAGATCGAGTGCTTCAAGTGCAGCTGTAATCACTTCAGTTAGTGTACGGGCTTTGTTTATAGAAAGGCATGATATTGCTTCAACTGCTCTACAGTAGTTAAACCTACCAGCTGACTACCTTCTACTCCTATTAACCTCTCAAGGTCTAAGATATCCTTAGTTAACTCCTGAGTTCTAGTGGTACGAGGAATAGCTGCAGAATCTACAGGGGTAGAGGCAAGGAGACCAGCTCCCCCAATTGCAGCAATTGGAGAATCAAAAGAATGTAACACTACACTTGACGTATCAGACTTAACAGGGGTAGGGACACCAGACATAGCATCCATTCGGATTGGGGGTGCCTCCTGATCCTGACTGGATGCTGACACTGGAGCATTATTCCTAGACAGGGAAATAGCTAATGTAGTAAACTCTTCCTCATAAGCTGGCGGAGCAGAAACTACAGCACAAGGTTGACAACTATTTACATTTTCACTTTTACTACTATCAGCTTCTACTTGTTTATTTAAGACACATATTTGTTCTTCTATCCTATACACATGATCCCTGAACTCTTTAAAGACAGAAGCATTAGTTTGTTTGCTCTTCTCGGCAGCTTTTGAGTAGCACAAACTATATGTAATCCATTCATGACTAGTAGGAGAATTATTTACACCTAATGCTAACACATATTGCAGCCACTTTAATTTATCTTCGTGAAACGTGCCCACAAGGGGAAACTGCAATTTGGAATTACCGACAGTCAATGAATGCCACCTAGATACATAATCTAAAACACTATCTCCAAATTTTCTCTTCATTTCATAATTGGGACTTCCTTTTTTCTGTGCTATCTCACGAGTTTTCTGGTCCCATTCTTCTAACTGAGATCTCTGCTTCACTTTAGCTGTTTTATTTCCCATTGTAATTACAATCCACTCTACACTCTACACAGATAGCTGTCAAATCTTTAGTATACTCACGGCAACCACTGCCTGTGTCCTTGTGTTTATCGTTCTTGTTGAAAGGCAGAGAAATCCGAGTCACGGCAAAAACTGTTGACTCTCACCCTCCTGGGGTCTGAAATCCTTCACATAAAACCTGGATTCTTTAAATTTTCTATACCTCTCAATAGGAAAGAAAAGACGAGACACCATTAACCAATTAAACACCACAGAGCTCTGCACGGAGGAAACCCATGGAGTCTAAAGCAGACATATCCATTAGAGTTTCGTCAAAGATGGCTTCACAGAGCTCCCACTTTTATTGGAAAATATCAGCTGACTCAGTTAATCTTTAATTAACATCTGGTGCTTTCCAAGTTACAAAAGTGCACATAAAATTTGCTAACACATGCAACACGTCATATAGAAAGAAGAAGTTACACTTCATAACTATATTCACTAGATTCAGTAGGTGTCGCTGTGTCTCCACTATACAACAGAAGCCAATTAGTTACTTATAATATTTGCTGATTTCTACTTATTTACGCAAGCTATATTTGCTTGTTGACTTAAAGCCTAATTTCTAAAAGCAGATCACCCTGACCCAGCAACTCTTTAGCCTATCAGATTGCAGGATAAAGCAGATGTACTCTTTGTTCTATTTATTTAGAGAAGTTTAGCCTGACCCAATACTGTGTCCACATGAGCACTGTTTACTAACCAAATAAGCCCTATTTGCTAATCCAATGTCCTAGAGAAAAGCAGAAGTTCACTTAAAGAGACAGTTTTACTGCAGTTCAGACCTGTAAATTTCTATGGCCTATAGTTAAGTTAGGTTCTATAATCCAGTTTCATGTATAGAGCTGCTGCTGCTTCCTATCCCTATGGATATTATGGATCCTGATCCACTGTCTGTCCCTGAATCCATTAAGTCTAGGTCCCCATATACTGGATGAACCATGGTGACATAGGTTCGTGTATTAGAAGCTGATTCATCTAATTCTCCAATTGTATCCAATTTGGTTTTTACGCCTGGCCTTGTTGGCCCTTTTCTACATGGTCAAAGGGGGCATGCGCTTGGGCAGGATGGTTTGTGTGGGAATAAGTGGATCTGAGGGATGGGTGTGACAGAGAGGGGCAGAGTAAGGCATGAATCTGGGAGTGTGATGTGACTGAGAGGCATGATCCTATGCAGGATGGTAAGTGTGGAAGGGATTGTCAGTCTGGGGGATGCGCATGACAGAGGGGCATGAGTCTGGGCAGGCTGGCAAATGTGGAGGTGGCGGTGAGTCTGGGGAATGGGTTTATAGAGGGGCCATAAGCCTGGACAGGGTGGTGAGTATAAATAGGGAGAGGGGAGTCTGGGAGGATGGTGTGATTGAAAGGGGCATGAGCAAGTCTTGAACCTGGGCAGGGTGGTAAGTGTGGAGAGGGCTGCCAGTCTGGGAGATGGGCATGAGTGAGGTACAGGGCAGAGTGGTGAATGTGAATAGAAAGAAAATACACAACGGATAAAAGTATGATGTCATGGGGGAGGGGGGCGCCAGGTTCTCAGGTTGCACAGCGCACAGTTTTAGCATAGTATGGCCCTGCCAACAGTGGACAGTCCAGGTCACAAGTATCTGTCAGGTTGCCAAAAGGTAGACAGATTCCATGCTGCTTATCCTGGGTAAGCAGTGGATTTCCCGGGTCCTCTTTAATCATGGTTTATGGATTATTCCTCCAGGAACTTGTCCAAACATGTTTTAAACCCACCTACACTACACCCTGTGTTTACTACATCCTCCAGCAACAAATTCCAGAGTTTCATTATGCGCAGAGTGAAAAGAATATTTTTTCTGTTTAGTCTTAAATATGCTATTGTAGCGTCATTGCATGTCCTCAAGTCTTTCTACTTCTCGAAGGAGTAAACAACTGATTTACATTTACCCGTTCCACTCCGCTCGTTATTTATAGACCTCTATCATATCTCCCCTCAACTGTCTCTTTTCCATAATCTAAGGAACCTATTTACTAAGCTGTGTGTTTAACACATGAACACTAAGGGTGCCCTTAGCATGGGTTTTACTGTGCAGTAACAATTAGCATGGGCTAGTGCTGTGGGGTACCATGCAGTACCGCCATTGTAAAAAACCTGCATTAAGTGCTTAGTGTGGGTTTGGGCAGGATTGGGTCAGTGACTGACGGTACCGCATACTAGCTGTTATTACTGACGATAGCATGACTGCACCTAATGCCACGTCAAAAGGTAACATTAAATGCAGCCACACTATCGGCAGTTCAGTAGCATAGTGGCTGTCAGGACCTCTGCTAAAAAGAATAAAAACTTGCAAAGTTTTAAAATTTAAAAAAGTTGCAGCTCGACCCCCTAACCCAGAACATAGGGTTCCTGATGTTCCTCCCTCAAAAAAAATTACCTAGCCATCCAATAGCCCCATCCTGATTTTACCTCATGATAGCTTCCCCCCAGAACAGCAACCCCCTCGGCTGGACAGTAGAACTGGAACTAGAAAAACTCCACCCAGAATAAGACTCCCAGAACAAGATAATCCCCTGAATATCTCCACCATCCTTCACCTCCTGATTCCCTGGTGTCTACTGACTGGAGCAGAAGTGGTATCCTTTCTGCTGCTGCCCTGGAGCCACTAGATCCCAAAATGGCAGATAGGACTCTTAGCCGGGTCATATATGAAAGAATGATCTCTAGTGGTAGTACCACGAGACTACTGCTAAGAGTGCTATCTGCCATTTTGGGACCTGGCAGTTCTGGGACTAGAGTGGAGAGATCCACTTCTGCCCTAGCTACTAGACACCAGGAATCCCCTGGGTAAGCCACAGGTTGGGAGTCAGGGAGCCTTGTTCAGGGGATGTTTCTCTTGTGGGGATCTTGTTCCAGGTGTGGTTCCTTTTCTTCCTGTCCAGGGGAGAGTGGTTTTGATCCAGGGAGAATTATCATAAGGGGTATTCAGGACTGGGGGGATTCTAAGGCCAGGTGATCTTCAGGGTGAGGCTACTAGTAGGCTTACATGCTTGGGGGGAGGTTGCCACCTCCATGGACACTTCAATTTATTTTGCCTTTGCACAAAAATATTTGGCATGCATATGCCAGTATTTGGTTCCTGATTACAAAGAAGAAATTCACATACAGTACGCGGGCATAATGTTTCCATGTTCATGACTAATGCTGCAGATGGTATAAATGTACGCTAGAATATAAACTGTATGTACATTTCAGAGGAGCTAAGTTTGGAGATCACTATCAATATGTCTCTATGAAAAGTAGCATATAAAACATTAATATTAAATATTCATTGCCTCAAAATGGACCATTTCTTATATTAAATGGTTACCAATTCTACATACATGGGCGTATATGGCGCTATGTATTATTCTGTGCTATTTTGGAAGGTTACCATAGTTTGCGTTCCAAAAATAATGCTGCACTGAATTACATCTCTAAATAGAATGAAAAAACATTATTGTGCACCTGTGCTCACTGTTAGGAACTTTCTTTTCAAATCCTATGCTAATCGTTCACATCCTTCGGATATCCTTAAAAGACATCTGATGCCCTCTGATCCTATCTTTTCAATACCTGCACCAAACGTCTTCTATACCCTTTGATTCTATCCCCAAAGGATTTTTCTATCTTTGGAATAAGGAGTCTTCTATTCCCTTCCTTCCATTCTCCCTCTCGTTCCCCCTTCAAACTTATCTGGATCCCTAATACCTCTCTGAACCCTGTCCATGGGTGATCAGGAATAAAGACAATCTCTTACCCTACCTTCTACTGGTGGAATCTACAGCTCTGAAAGCAGTGTATTGCTCTTTGAACTTCATATGGTGCAAGGAAAAGGTTTTGGTTTTGTTAGGAAATGGGCAACATTCTGGGGAAGAGGGAGGGGCTTTTCCAAAAGGATGGGAGCCACCCTAACTAGGGTGGAACCAGCTTGGTTGGCATTAACCTTTAAAAGGGAGAGAGAATGCAGCTTTTAAACTAGAAAATAGGGGAAAGCCGACGGTCATCCAAGAGCGCATGGTTCGGAATGATGTGTCTTTGAAGGATACTAGCAAAAGAGGGAGGTTAGGGCGTACCAATAAAGAGATTCCAATAAAGGTAAAAGTAAACCATGTGTCTTTATGTAAAAACTAGATGGAGTTGAAAGATTCCAAATTATCCCTGTCTTCTGAAAGCAAAACTGTTAATATAAAAAATCCCAACCTCTTTTAAACGCCTCTATGCAAATTGTAGAAGTCTAAAAAATATAATGGTAGAATAGAACTACTACTACTACTTCTGAGCATTTATATAGCGCTACCAGTCGTACACAGCGCTGTACAAATATCTACAGGATAGATATAGGGCCCGATTTTCAAAGGCCTTCACATGGATAACTTCCTTAGTTACCCGTTTAAAGGCCTTATCTGGGATTTTCGAAGGGCACCTAGATGGGTAGTGCCCTTCAAAAATCCTGAATAAGTCCCTGGCACAGAGTAGCTACAGACCATGCCATTGTGCAGGTTCTGTGTTCTCCATGAGGGATGGCATGGGTGCCCAGCACTAGGTCTGCAGTACATGTGGTGCTAGAGATAGGCCCTGCTGTACATCCCCATCACTACCAGTGTGTGACAGGTGTTCCTTGCAATGCAGCTGAAGGTAATTCAGTGTTCATCTTTATCCTGCAGTCACGTGTGGCCTGCTGGGACCAGAAACCACCCAGATTAGTGTGTACCCTGTGTTAGGGTCTGGCTGACATGGGCACCTGTTATCAGGGCAGAGGGGTTTACAAACTTGCATGAGGTTTGTGTAGCAGTGCCTTTATAGGTCAAAGTGGTATACACTACATACCCCAAAGGGCTCACATCACCCTTTTTTAGGTAAGGGACAGGTACCCCAGCCCCCATGAAGCAAGCTCCATCCTGCTGGTATATGGCAGCCCTCCAGGGTTGGCAGGTCAGAGCCATACCAGTAGCAATGATGGGGTTAGCTCTGGAAAACCCCAACTGCCTCACACCAATGTCTGCCAGTCACCAGCAGACAGCACTGTAGAGGTGTTCCAGCCATGAACAGTCTAACTTCAGACACACCACTAGCCAGTCCATAGTGCATGATCACAGAGAAACTATGTGCACCAAGCAGGCATCTCAGTGATTGGGGGCCCCAGCACTGGAAACACAAAAGCCTCACTGGAGGCAGATAACATAGAGCGCTATGTGGGAACCTAGACATGCCATGGTCAGGGCCGGCCCGTCCATTGAGCAAGAATGTTTTTTGCACAGGGCCCCGCGTTTCAGGGGGCCCCGCGCAAAAAACATTCTTCATCCCAAATTTAAAAAAACAACAAAAAAAACCCCAGCTGCTTCTGCCGCGGCAGCATCAAGAGTGCCGCCGCGGGGCCGCCCAGTCCCTGCATTGTAGGCTAGCGTCATCCCCGAACGCGGGCTTCTTTTCAGAGCCGCGAGAGTTTCCTTTCTCGCGGCTCTGTTAATCCCGCCGGGGTTGATGGGATTTCCCATCAGCCCCGGCGGGATTAACAGAGCCGCGAGAAACTCTCGCGGCTCTGAAAAGAAGCCCGCGTTCGGGGATGACGCTAGCCTACGATGCAGGGACTGAGCGGCTCTGCCGGGCAGGGGGGAGGCCCCGCGGCGGCACTCTTGATGCTGCCGCGGCAGAAGCAGCTGGGGTTTTTTTTTTTTTTTAAACTTGGGATGATAGGGGGGAAGGGGGTTTAGGACTCGTACCAGTGGCTATGGGGGGGGGGGAGGCTAATACTGGAAGTGGGCTGATAGGGGAGGGTTAGGACTAGTAATGGGCCGGGGGGGGGTGCTAAGACTGGAAGTGGGCTGATGGGGGGGGGTAGGACTGGTAATGGGCTATGGGAGGGGTTAGGACTGGTAATGGGCTGATGGGGGATTAGGACTGGTAATGGGCTATGGGGGGCTAAGACTGGAAATAGGCTGATGGGGGGGCTAGGCCTGGAAATAGGGTGATGGGGGGGGTTAGGACGTAATGGGCTGATGGGGGGGTTAGGACTAGTAATGGGCTATGGGGGGGCTAGGACTGGAAATGGGCTGATGGGGGGTTAGGACTGGTAATGGGCTGGGGGGGGGCTAAGACTGTTAATGGGCTGGGGGGGTTGCTAGGACTGGAAATGGGCTGAGTGGAAGGAGGGCTTGAACTGCAAATAGCTGATGGGGACGGGGGCTTGGAATGGAAATGGGTTGTGAGGGGGAGGAAGCTAGGACTGGAAATGGGTGAATTGGCGGGGGCTAGGACTTGAAATGGGCTGATGGAGGGGCTAGAATAGGACTGAAATTGGCTTTTGGGGGGGTGCTAAGATTGGAAATGGGCTGTGGTGGGGGTTTGGATTGAAATGGACTCATGAAGGGGCTAGAACTGGAAGTAGGCTCATGGGGGGCTTGGATTGGAAATGGGCTGAGTGGAGGGGAGCTAGGATTTGACATGGGCTGATGGGCTCATGGGGGGCTGGGATTGGAAATGAGCTGATGGAGGGACTCGGATGGGACTGGAAATAGATGGGGGAGCTAGGACTGGAAATAGGCTGATGGTGGATCTAGGATAGGACTGGAAATGGGCTTATGGGGGGCTAGGACTGGAAATGGGCTGATGCGGGGACTAGATGGGAGCGGATGCTGGGTGGGACTGGAACTAGAATGGAGCTGATGTTGGGGGAGGATTAGAATGGGATGGAGCTGGGAGAGTGAAATGGAGAGGGAAAAAATAGAAGGTTCTATGTGCCTATGGTAGAAGGTTCTATGTGCCTGTCTTCTATCTCATCTGCGCTATTTTTTAAGATGTTAATAGTTCACCGTTATATTTCCGTTATTCTTAATCACATTGCTAACCAGGTTGTATGACTCCATTTACTGATTTTACCCTGTTATCCAAGTTTTATTCCCCTGTTTACTGTAACTCAGACGCTTGCTTATGGTGCTGAATTTTTGTTCGATGTAAACCGCGCTGATGACAAAGAGTGCGGTATATAAGAGATGTAAAATAAATAAATAAATAAATAAAATAAAAAAATATTTTGTGTGGGAGGGAAGACAAATCTACAATTGGCCGGATATTGGGAGAGTAAGTGGGGATTGAGAATGGAGGGGTAAAATTTGAGTAGATGAAATAGGAATGAGGAAAGAGCAAAAGGAGAAAGATTAGTATGTTAAAGCAGATGTAGAGAGAGAATGGAAAAAAACTAGAAGAGAGAAGAAAAGACAAATGGACAGCAGACGATGGAGAGTTAGCGGAAGACACAAAGAAACCAGAAGAAAGTGACTGGAGCAATTGCAGCTGAAAAAAAATGCACAAAAGGTAAAAAAATATCTCTTTATTTTGAATTTATTAATTGGAATATGTCAGCTCTGGGAAATGTGCATCATTAACGTCTGTGCTTTGTTTAGTACAAGAGCAAATTAATGTATAGTTTTATTTCTACAGTGTTGTACATTCCAAGTTTGGCTTTTGGGATTCCCAGTTTAATTATTGTCTTCCTGTTTCTAAATTGTGATTCCTTGTTTGGTGATGGTCTATGTTCTGCATGTGTAACTGAGATGAGGCATTCTGTTTATGTAATTCCTATTTGACATTGCCACTTGTTCTCTTTCCCCAGTAGGTCATGTATTGTTATTCTCTGAAATGTATTGGTTTAATATTTGCAGTGTTGCCTTTTGATAGGTAGAGTATGGTTCTTTGTGAGTCCTGGTATTGCTATTAGGATACGGCGGGTTTGCTATGGGTTCTAAATGGGCAGTGTTTGTAGTAGTTCCTAATGTGTCTGGCGGTTGGCACTGGATTATAGTAATGTAGAAGTCTTTTAGTCTTTCTTTATTCATACACTCATTAAGAGGCATGTTTACTAAAAGTTAGTGTATGGTAACATTATGCAAATATTTATGCAAATGAGGCCCCTTATGCAAATGAGGCCCCGCACCGAGTCTCCGCACATGGCCCTGCACCCCCCTTGGGCCGCCCCTGGCCACGGTCACTGCTCGTTCAGCACTACTATCACTTTTCTTGTCTCCCTGCCTATGCTGTACATTGCTGACACTTAAATGGTTTCTCTCTCCTGCAAATGTGCATCTAATGGCAGGTTTACATTCGTGGTAGGATTCAGCCCTTCAGTTCAGCGTGTTAGTGTGCAGGGAGCCTCTCCCCGCCCACTCCTCACCCATTGACCCCTTCGCCCCACCCTCTCTCCACCCTCTGCGGTGTTTACCGCAGCCGGGAACGTTAATGATCGTTATGTACCGTTAACGCGTGTTAACGTTACATACCGTGTGTTAACATTACCTAACGATCGTTAGCATTACATAATGCGCGGTCTGTAATGTTACCGCAGTTTAGTAAACATGCCCCTAAAAAAAGTGGAAGGAAGTCCAAAAAATTGCCAGCATGGTTTAAAGGTGAGGTCAGAGAGGCTGTTTTAGCCAATAAAGCATCTTTCAAGGGAGGAATGGTCTAGTGGTTAGGACAAGGTACTTCAGGCTGGAGGGCCGGGGGTTCAAGTCCCACCTGGGGACAGCAATCTCAGGCCAGAGGGACTGGGATTTCTAGTCCTGTAGGCACTCCTTGTGGTCTTGGGCAAGCCACTTAACCCTCCATTGCCCATGTTCCCTGTAAGTATTAGTGTATGTGTCTCATATCCCCTTGTGTTAAATGTATCCCCCAATTGACCGCTTTGACCCGGTGAAAAACGGGATATAAATGCAGCTAAATAAATAAATAAAAATAAGAAATGGGAAAAAAAAGAGCCAAATCACGAAAACCAGAAACCACATAAACACTGGCAAGTTAGATTGGCAAGGCATTGATAAGGCAGGCAAAGAGAGAATTTGAAAAAAAAGCTTGCTGTGGAAGCAAAAGCACATAACATTTTCAAGGACATTCATAGAAAAAAACGTATAAACATAGAAACATGACGACAGAAAAAGACCACATGGCCTATCTAGCCTGCCTTTCCATATCAACTACTACAAACAGTCCTTTTTTTTCCTTTAGAGATCCTCTGTGTTTGTCCTATGCTTCTTTGAATTCAGATACTATCCTCATTTTTATCACCTCCACTTGGAGACTATTCCACGAATCCACCACTCTTTCCATAAAGAAATATTTTGGCATATCACTCCTGAATTTATCCCCTTTCTCCCTCATCCCATGTCCCCTCATAGTAGAGCTTGCTTTCAATCGAAAGAGGCTCTCCTCCTGTGCCTTTAAACATCTCAATCATATCACCTCTATCCCGCCTTTCCTCTAAGGTGTACATATTAAGATCCTGAAGTCTGTCCTCATATGCTTTATAATGAAGACCACTAACTATTTTAGTAGCCACCCTCTATACTGACTCCAGCTTATTTATATCCTTTTGAAGGTGCGGTCTCCAGAATTGCACACAATACTCCAAATGAGGTAGCACCAAAGGCACTATCACCTCCTTTCTTCTGCTGGCCATTCCTCTCCCTGTGCACCCAAGCATCCTTCTAGCATTTTCTGTCACCTTTTCTACCTGTTTAGCTACTTTAAGATCATCAGACACAACCATGCCTAGGTCCCTCTCTTTTTTAATGGAAAAAAGTACTTCACCCCCTATACTATATTGCTCCCTTGGATTACTGCAGCATGAAGGCCTCCCTCTTTTTCTTCACCTTTTCAGCTATGTCTTTCGAAAACCATAGTGGTCTCCTTTTCCTTTTACCTTTATTTATCATTTCAACAAAAAGATTTTTTTTTCCCTTATAATATTCCCTTTCATTTTTGCCCACTGTTTTTCCACATCCCCCAGCTGTTCCCATCCTGCTAATAACTTCCTGAGGTATTGGCCCATCTTTTATTTATTTATTTATTTAGACAGTTTTGTATACCGCCTTATCCTTCAATCAAAGCGGTCACAACATCTTGGCAAAGTTAGTTTTCCTAAAGTCTGAGACTGTCGTTTGGATGGATTTTAACAGCTCTAGTCCTAAGACTGAACCACACCATCTGGTGATCACTGGATGCAAAACAATCTCCCACAATAACATCAGAAACACTTTAACCATTAGTAAGCACCAAGTCCAGTATGGCCCCGTCACATGTGGGTTCCGTTACCAGTTGCCTGAATAGTTTCTCTCTGTAGAGAATCCAGGATTTCCATACTTCTATATGATACTGCAGCAGGAATGTGCCAATCAACATCTGGCATATTAAAATCAGTAGCATTTCCCCTTCCTGGCAATGCTGCGTATGTCTTCAATTAACTGTCCACCTCTTCCTCTTTTGAGGGTGGTCTGTATATCACATCAATGCAAATAGATTTCTCTTTCCCTTTTTCTAGTTTAACCCATGGTGCCTTCTCTCTCCCTTTTAAGCTCTGTAGTTTCAAAGCTTTAATATTATTTTTTATATTTAGTGCCACTCCTCCTCCCCTTCTTCCTACCCTGTCCTTTCTGAATAAAGAATAGCCCGGTATAGTTATATCCCAGTCATGGTTTTCTGTGAACCATGTTTCTGTAACTGCCACTAAATCGAAGTCAGCCTCTCCTATAAAAGCTTCAACATCTGGAATCTTATTTCCCATGTTACAGGCATTTATACACACCGCTTTCCATATGTTGCCCCTTTTACCCATTTCCATAAAGGTATTTAATGTTTCACTTACGTGGAGGCTTTCACTTACCTGGGGGATTTCTTCACCCATCCCCAATGAATCTAGTTTAAAACCCTCCTCAGTAGATTAACCAGTCTGCTACTGAAGACACGTCAATCTTTCTTGGACAGATGGATGTCATTTCTGCTCTGCAATCTTTGGATCAGCATCCCATGGTCCAGGAAACCAAAATGCTATTGATGACACAATCCATGCAGTCATGCATTCACCTCCAGGATGTAAACGTCTCTGCCTTGGCCATACTCTCAACAGGGAGGATTGAAGAGAACACCTCCTGCACCCCTATATGCTTCACCCTCTGTCCCAGAACCATGAAGTCACTTTTGATACACTCAGAGGGATACCTGGCAGTACCATTTGTGCCGACATGGACTAGCAACATTGGGTAATAGTCAGTGGGCTTGTTGAGTCTTGGAAAACTCTCCATAACATCTCAGATTTTGGCACCTGGCTGACAGCATACCCCTCTGGACATCAAGTCTGGCCCGCAGAGAAGAGCCACCAAAATAGTAAAGGTGATGGCTGGATACCCCTATGAAGACAGGCTTAAAAAATTAGGGCTCTTCAACCATTAAAAGAGACAGCTGAGGAGAGATATGATAGAGGTCTATAAATTAATGAATGGAGTGGAACGGGTAAATGTAGATCGATTATTTACACCATCAAAAAATAGAAAGACTAGGGGACATGCAATGAAGCTACAATGTAACCCATATAGACTAATAAAAAAGATATTTTTTCACACTCAACTCATAATCAAACTCTGGAATTCATTACCGGAGGACGTAATAAAAGCTGTTACTCTAGTTGTGTTTATGAAAAGGTTTGGACAAGTTCCTGAAGGAAAGATCCATAAAACACTATTAAAGAGGACCCAGAAAATCCACTGCCTAAATACCCCTCAGAAGAGAGCCACCAACCACCACTACCCTTTGCTTCCTTGTGATCACTGATTCTGCAACTTTAGGGTGCTCAAGCTCTGGTTCTTTCCTTTTCTGGGATGCTTTCACCTCCCCCACTTCCAGGGCTGCATAATGGTTCTTCAAGTCAAAGGCTGGATAATTTGGATTGGTGATTCTGCAGGCCCTGGTGACTTGTGTCCAACCTTCATCATTCTGTAGGCTCCCATCTTCTCCTCTGCTGGAGAGCTTGGATGTTGCAAGAAGCATCTCATCAATGTACTTCTCGCTGTCTTGAATGCTCCTCAGTTTCACCACCTCCTCTCTGAGTTCCTCCACTTGTTTCCTGAGAGCTTCAGCATGCAGGTATCCTGCACATGGAACCAGTCTTTCAACTGGCATTGGGACCTCTGTCTGGACAGAGGCAGAAGCTGTAATGTGGGCAACAGTTTTGGTAATATGATTTTTCCCAGTAATTGTTCAGTTGATGTAGCTTAGGTATCTGTTGAAACAAAAGAGAGAGAGACCTACCAAAGAACCTGACAGTTTCCCAGCTATCCTTTCAGAGAAAAAGCAATAAAATCACTTTTAAGTGTGTTCAAAATGTGCTGTTCCAAGTCCCTGTGTGTAGTTAATTGGGGAGGTGCCCTATTAAGCAAGACTGCTCACTGGGGGTGGGTGGGAGTTGGGGTGGGTAGGGAGGGAATTAACACCTATTGAGGTGTCAGTAGCTTCAAAGAGCTGAGAAAGATACTAAAGCACTAAAGAAAATATTTCCCCTTTTAAACTAAAGCACCAAAAAGAATGTAACTTTGTTTGAAAAATATACCAAAACCTTTTAAGAGCTCCCAGGCAGAGAGCTAGTAATTTAAAAAGCCACAAACTCTTAACTTTGCTTGAAATGTATATCCCCTGTTAGGAATGGAAGAAAGTCAGTTGGACCATTAGATGATAGAGGGGTAAAAAGAGCACTAAGAGGGGACATGGCCATAGTGGAGAGATTGAATTCTTTGCTTTGGTCTTTACTGAATAATATGTAGGGAAGTTAGCCATGACTGAAATAGTATTTAAAGGTGATGCATTGGAAGAACTGAAAGAAATATCGATAAACTGGGAAGATGTATTATTTTATTTATTTATTTATTTAGCTATATTTATATACCGCTTTTCACCAGGTCAAAGCGTTTTTTTAGAAAACAGAACATTTTACATTGAATGTTTGTTATACAAGTAACATGGCAAATTTTAACATTCAAATATTTTTTCTAGGAGAATATTTTAACAATTCTGTTGCTATAAACAACCATTAACATTATAATTGGTTTAAACAGCTATTTACTTTTGCAAGTTTTTTGTTGTTGAGTTATGTAGTTGAGGGGATTAAGAGGGGGGGGGGGCAACGTCTTCTGTGAATACTTAGGTCTTTCGGTGTTTGCAGAATGTAGGTAGGTTGGTGATAAACTAAAGAGTAGCAAATCACCGGGACCAGATGGTATACATCCCAGAGTGCTGAAAAAAACTGAAATATGAGATTGCAGACCTACTATTAGTAATCTGTGAAGTATCATTAACATCTTCTGTAATACCTGAAGATTGGCAAATGGCCAGTGTAACGCCAATTTTTAAAAAGGCTTCCAGGGGTGATCCAGGAAACTATAGGTCGGTGAGCCTGATGTTAGTACCAGGCAAAATAGTAGGAAACATAAAGAATAAAATTACTGAACAAGTTCATAGTCATGGTTTAATGGGAGAAAGCCAACATGGGTATCGCCAAGAAAGGTCTTGTCTTACTAAGCTGTTATATTTTTTTGAAGGTATGAATAAACAGGTAGACAAAGGTGAGTCAGCTGTTATAGTGTATCTGGATTTTCAGAAAGCCTTTGAGAAGATCCCTCATGAGAGACTCTTGGCGAAATTAAAAAGTCATGGGATAGGAGGCAGTGTACTATTGTGGATCAGGAACTGGTTAAAAGATAGAAAGCAGAGGGTAGGGCTAAATGGCCAATTTTCCCAATGGAGAAAAAATTCCCCCTTTACCCCTCTATCATCTAATGGTCCAGCTGACTTTCTCACATTCCTAACAGGGGCTGTTAGTGTAGTTGAGTTTAAAAAAAGTTTTGGACAAGTTTCTGGAGGAAAGATCCATAAACCACTATTAAAGAGGACCCAGGAAATCCACTGCTTGCCCCAATACAAACATTGTGGAACCCGTGTATCTTGTTGGGAAACTGTCAGGTACTTGTGACCTGGATTGGCCACTGTTGGAAACAGGATAATGGACTTGATGGACCTTGGTCAGACCCAGTATGGCATAACTTAATCCATTGAAGACAGGCACAATGAATAAAAGTGTAAAAAATGAATAAATAATAAAATAAAACCAAACCTTCCAAATGTTACAAAGAATCACAGGAGGAGCCCTTCCTAAAAGCATATTAAGATAAAGAGATAAAAAGACATGGACAACAGTGAAAACAAAAAGCTTTACAAACACCTATCCCTTTGAAAAAGAAAGAGGCATACCTGAGAGCTGTAAATGTACACACAGGGGTATGTTTACTAAACCGTCTTAACGTAGCAGCGGCGATGTTATTGCACGATACGTAACGTTATATTGCGCGATAACGTCGGCAGCGACGTTAAGGCACACTAACGCTGTGAAATACAGGACTGAAGGGTGGAGTAAGGCCTCCCAGAGGGCAGAGATAGGGGTCAATGGGCAGAGAGTGGGCGGGGAGAGGCTCCAGGCACACTAACACTGTGAAATCCGGGTCTGAACAATAACGCCAGTGAAACCCTCGTGTTAGAGGCACATTTGCAGGAGGGAGAAACCCGTTCAGTCAGCAATGTACAGCAAAGGCAGGGAAACCCAGAAAAGTGATAGTAGTGATACATGTGCAGGAACCAAAAAAGCAAATAAACATATAAAATGACCAGAACCACATTTGAAATCCCAATAACCAAGCTGGCCAATAGTGATATTAATGATAAACCTAAAGCAACACTACTGACAAATCGTAAAAAGGAAGATATCATGTTTGGAAGGGTCTATGCTCTGCCCCCCTACAAAGTGAATGATCCCACATTGAAATAGAGGTGATCAGGGTTTTTGTCGTTTATATTGGGCAGGTTTGTTACAGAGTGCACATGTGCAGCAATGGCAGAGTGGGCACGTAGGAAAGGGCAACTGTACTGATGCTGTAAATGGGATGCAGGGGGCTGCAGGTGGCACATGCTGTGGTTCAGCTAGGGCATAGTGCAGACTAGGCAGATGCCTAGGTGGCACATAGGAATGCTGAAACTGTAAAACAGCAAGATAGAAACTGATGAGGGTCCAACATGGGAACGAGTGTGTGTCCCACAGTATCACAGGGGATATTACCCAGTAGGTACCCCCAAGGGCACATAACATTGGCAGGCGGTGCCGGGGGAAGCGCGCATGTCCATGTAGGCACCCCTACCCAAGAACCCACACCATAGGCAGCTGCCTACCCGCACACTGGATGGCCTGGGACTGAGCACCACCAGCACCCCTGGCATAAGGGCATGTCAGCATGGTGGCGGAGGGGTGCTGGTGGCAGAGGAGGCAATGGCATCTGCCTACAGCAGACCATGGCCAAGCCCCGTTTTTGGTGGGTGCAGTGCACTGCATCAGACAAGGTCTGTCTGACAAACAGTCATGGTATCCCCAGGGAATGATCTGCCCCTGTGGCAACAGTTTGGTGCAGTACACACCGCCAATGTGTTCAGGGGCAGAAGATCACAAATTCAAGTCCCAGCTGTGGCTCCTGCCAACCTTGTCCCCATATTTTACCCAGTACTAAACCATGGTAATAAAGACAGAACCTTTATTGCAGATAAAATAAACCTGCCTGAAATGCCATGAAAACCTGAACAGTATTTGGCCCACCAGGACCGGAGTTGGGAACCTCTGCCTTAGAGCAGCAGCCAACAGGGGCACAAACACCCACACCCACAGGCTCCACTATCCAAAGCCTCATGGAGAGTCAGGCTGTTGGGCCCTGCGCGGAGCAGCATCTCCAAATACTGGCACCTGCATACCTTAGCAATGCCGTCCTAAACTTGGGAACACGTTCAACATATATCAAAAGGTTTGCTATGAGTAATGTCAGCTAACAAATCCTAAGTTAAACAAGATTTGTTGATAGAGATTCATCATAGCAACCTTTCTGATATCTGTGAAGTGTGTTTCAGTTACTGCTTTTGACAGTGTTTACCATCCTGGGGACTTACCCCAACAGTATTGCATACCATAGCAATGCCCGCACTGTGCCCAGGACTGGTGTGGCAGCCAGGGCTGCCACAAACCTCCATATTTGCACAATGCTGGCATAAGTGTGGGAGTGTGTGTATGTTTATCCAGTGTGTTGTGGCTGCCTACACCTTACTCAGCCCATACTGCTTGCACTGTTTCCAGTGTTATCCTGTCAATGTACATAATGAGGAGCAAGGTACTGTGGGTATGGCCCGGACATGGTGGCCTGGGCAGGATGCATCTACACAGGGTATAGGGCAATGGCTGGGACATTGTAGTGCCCGACCACCACCTGCACAGACAGGGTGGCCACAGCATGTCATGCTGGGAGGTCACTCTCACCCTGACTGAGCAGTGACCACGGCATGGCTGAGTTCCCCCATAGAGATGTGCAGCATTTATTTTGAGTGATATTTATGGGTTCTCTTTTCTGGGGCTGAATCACTGACATAACTGTTTGGTGTGTGTGCTCACATTCCATTTTTGGGTGTACACGGTTCCTCCAGAAACATGTACTAGCTAGCAGACTGTCTGCAGTTAGCATGTGTATGGCTGGAACACCTTGCAGGGTGCAGTGGGTGGAGACTGACTGTGCCCTCTACTGGTGAATGTCAGACAGCGGTGAGGGGCAGCTGAGCTTCTCCAGTGTTCTGTCTGTCTGTCTGCCATTGCCTTATGTGATGCGTACAGATCTGCATCGATTGCCCTGTAGGGTGCCTGTTCCCCAGCAGGACTCGGGTTGATGGTCTTTTCTACTGCCACCATTGCAGAGATCTACAAGGTGGATCTGTTGGTGGAAGATCCTGTCCCCCTCACACTGAGCCACAGAGGGCGGGTTGGGTGGTGCTACATAATCCGCTTTTGGGTCCAAACACCCCCCTTAACCTATGACATGTGCCCATGGCAACTACACAGGATATGCACTATTCTGGGTGCCCAATAGTCTACAAGAGCGAAGGGGCGAAGAACTTCTATCCACGAAAGAAGAGCGGGACCTAAGAACATAAGAACATAAGATATGCCATACTGGGTCAGACCAAGGTCCATCAAGCCCAGTATCCTGTTTCCAAAAGTGGCCAATCTAGGTCATATGTACCTAGCAGTTTCCCCAAGGGACACATGTTCCGCAATGCTTGTACTGGGTCAAGCATTGATATCCTGAGTCCCTTCTTAATAATGGTTTATGGACCTTTCCTCCAGGAACTTGTCCAAACCTTTTTTAAACCCAGCTACACTAACAGCCTTTACTACATCCTCCGGTAACAAAATCCAGAGTTTGATTACACGTTGAGTGAAAAAATATTTTCTTTTATTAGTCTTAGTTTACCCTGTAGCTTCATTGCATGTCCCCTAGTCTTTCTATATTCTGATAACGTAAACAATTGATCTACGTTTACCCATTCCACTCCATTCATTAATTTATAGACTTCTATCATATCTCCCCTCAGCCGTCTCTTTTCCAGGTTAAAGAGCCCTAACCTTTTTAGCCTTTCTTCATAGGAGTATCCTTCCATCCCCTTTACCATTTTGGTGGCTCTTCTCTGAACCTTTTCTAATAACGCTATATCCTTTTTAAGATACGGTGTCCAGAATTGCACACAATATTCAAGGTGCAGTCTCACCATGGAACGATATAGAGGCATTATAATATCTTTTGTTTTATTTTCCATTCCTTTCCTTATGATACATAGCATTCTATTTGCTCTCTTGGCTGCCGCTGCACACTGGGCAGAGGGTTTTAACATGGTATCGACAATGACGCCTAAATCTTTTTCCTGGGTGGTGGTTCCTAATGTGGAACCTTGCATTGTGTAACGATAGTTTGGGTTGTTCTTCCCTAGGTGCATAACTTTGCACTTGTCCACATTAAATTTCATCTGCCATTTTGATGCCCAGTCTTCCAATTTATCAAGATCCTCTTGCAATTTTCCACAATCCTCTTGGGTTTTAACAACTTTAAATAGTTTTGTGTCATCTGCAAATTTGATAACCTCACTTGTTATTCCACTTTCCAGGTCATTTATGAATATGTCAAAAAGTAGCGGACCCAGCACAGATCCCTGGTGTACACCACTATTCACCTTTCGCCATTGGGAAAATTGGTCATTTAGCCCAACCCTCTGCTTTCTATCTTTTAACCAGTTCCTGATCCACAGTAGTACACTACCTCCTATCCCATGACTCTTTAGTTTTGCCAAAAGTCTCTGATGATGGACCTTGTCAAAGACTTTCTGAAAGTCCAGATACACTATATCAACCGACTCACCTTTGTCCACCTGTTTATTTACACCTTCAAAATAACATAACAGATTAGTAAGACAAGATCTTCCTTGTCTAAAGCCATGTTGGCTGTCTCCCATTAGTCCATGACTATCTACATGCTGAGTAATTTTATTCTTTATGATGGTTTCTACCATTTTTCCCGGTACTGACGTCATGTTCACCGGTCTGTAGTTTCCCGGATCACCCCTGGAACCCTTTTTAAAAATTGGTGTTACAATGGCAATCCTCCAATCTTCAGGTATTAGAGATGATTTTAATGATAGTTCACAGATTACTAATAGCAGGTCTGCAATCTCATATTTCAGTTCTTTCAACACCCTTGGATGTATACCATCCAGCCCAGGTGATTTGCTGCTCTTCAGTTTATCTAATAGTTGTAATATATCTTCCCAATGTATCGATATTTCCTTCAATTCTTCCACACCTTTAAATACCACTTCAGTCATGGGCAACATCCCTACATCTTCCTCAGTAAAGACCGAAGCAAAGAATTAATTTAGTCTCTCCGCTATCTCCTTGTCGCCTCTTAGTGACCCTTTAACTCTTCTATCATCTAATGCAGGGGTGTCCAAACCTGTCCTGGAGGGCCGCAATCCTGGCAGGCTTTTGGGATAGCCCTAATGAATATGCATGATATATATATGCATTAGAGATATCCTGCCAACCTGACTGGTTTGTGGCCCTCCAGGACTGAATTTGGAGACCCCTGCTTTACACCTCTGTCATTTAAGATTGTGAGTGGACAAGGTACAGATGTCCTAGACATCAAAAGGGTAGATAGACTTTGTCACATTCCTCCTCACTTCTCACCACCACCAAAATGTGGTCTATTAGACAACTTTTTGATGGTGGTGGGAATCGAGAAGGAATGTGAGAAATTCTATCTACCCTTTTGATGTCTAGGACATCTGTACCTTGCACACTCACAATCTTAAATGACAGAGGTGTACGGCAGGGGTCTCCAAATCCAGTCCTGTAGGGCCACAAACCAGTCAGGTTTTGCAGGATCTCTCTAATGCATATATATCTCATACATATTCATTGTGGCTATCCCAGAAACCTGCCAGGATTGCGGCCCTCCAGGACAGGTTTGGACACCCTTGATCTAATGGACCTGGGTGTACTGTAATTGTTGCTGATGATCTTAAACTGACTAAACAGGTAGAAAAGGTGCTGGTGAAAGCCAGAAGTATGCTTGTGTGCATAGCGAAAGTAATGGCCAGCAGAAAAAGGAGGTAATGGTGTCTCTGTGTAAGTCCATGGTGCGACGTCATTTAGAGTATTGTGTGCAATTCTGGTCCCGCACCTTCAAAAGGATATTAACAGGTTGGAGTAAATGCAGAAGGTGGCTACTAAAATGGTTAGTGGTCTTCGTTATAAAGCATATGAGGAAAGACTTAAATATCTTAATAAGTATACGCTAGAGGAAAGACAGGCTAGCAGAGATAGAAACATTTAAATACCTCCATGGCATAAATGCACAGGAGGAGAGTCTCTTTCAATTGAAAGCAAGCTCTGCTATGAGGGGACATGGGTGAGGGTGAAAGAGGATAGATTCAGGAGCAATATGCAGAAATATTTCTTTACAGAAAGAGTGGTAGATGCATGGAATAGTCTCCCAGCGGCGGTAGTACAGATGAGGACAATATCTGAATTCAAGAAAGCATGGGACAAACACAGAAGATCTCTAAAGGAAAAAAAAGGGGACTATTGTAATTGGTATGTAAAGGCAGACTAGACAGTCCATGTGGTCTTTTTCTGTCATCATGTTTCTATTCTAATTTATTCTAAAGTCCTGACAAAGCAAATGTATCTACAAATATATCTTTCAAATACTTTTCTATTTACAGTAACAGACAACAGGATTGATGTCTTATAATTCAGCATCATAAGTCACATTCATTAATATTGCAACTCCGATAACATCCATTGATTGTTAGGTCATTCGGTCCTTCTCTTTCTCTCCAGGGAATGCAATTGTGAGCTATTCTTGTCAGTGCTGCTGCTATGAAAATGAATTGTCTTAAGGAATGTAGACTGAGACATGACTACTAGTCAGCTGAAAAGCTACTGTAATTTTTATTGTTGGTTTTGTGGTCATTTTGACTTTCTTTTTGGCCTTCTGTGTTGACCAGTTTTCAGATTGTCTCCTTCTGTCATTCTGCCGTTTCCATTTAGACGTAGACCTATTTGCAGCTTGATCTCAGAGTTTGTCAGCTGACGAGTGTAATTTAAATCACACGCATGGGAGCTTGCACTAGTATTATGGAAGCTCAGTCATTTCCTTCTGCAAATAAAAGATCGCCACAATCAGAACAAGGCTATGCCTTCACAATAATTAAGTGTGAAACTGCCTTAACCTCTTTGCTGCTGTTTGCAGAGTATGAAGATACATTTATATCTTTATCTTTATTTGCGTGCTTTTTATACCGCCCTTTGTGACATCAGGGCAGTTTACAATATATCAAAAATTTTAACAGAAGACCAACGGCCAGAGAAAGGAAAGGAATTACAACTGGTAAATAGGACAGAGGGCAGTCGTTCACACAGATTGAAAATGGTAGAACAGCAGGAAAAGGTTACAAGGCAGTAGATGGTAGATCAATAGTAGAGAGAAATAGGTGAGTTTTAAGGAGAGACTTAAACTTAGGAAAGGAGGGTTCTAGGTGGAGGGAAGTTGGGAGGAATTCCAGAGGGAAGAGCCCAGGATAAAGAAAGCAGCGTGACGGGTGGATTCAAGATTAGCGTAATTCAGTGATGGTAACTGAAGACGGTTGATGAGAGCTGAGTGAAGGCTGCGGACAGGGTTGTGAAAATGAAGGAGATCGGATAAGTACTGGGGAGTTTGTGAGTAAATGGCCTACATACATATTAGCTCGTATATGGCAATATACACACATTAAAGAATTCTTATCAAATCATGGCAGGTATAAAGTATGTGTGATAGTGTGAACATGCGTGCTTTTACCACAGATGTTGCTTGGGCATGGTTTGGGTGGATTGCAGGCGGAATCGTGAAGTATAAATGTTGATTATGTGTGTACCTGCGCAAACATTTATGTCTGTTCTTGAGAAGGCGTCATGTCTTCCCTTCAGTCTACAACTTACAGAAAATGCCCCAACACTAAACTCAGAGAGTACGATATTTATGGGCAACGATGTCTCAGACTGAAGTGGGGCTATGCAATAGGTCTTATCATGCCTAATCACAGTGCACCCTTTTGCATCAATGACCTCTTAATATCGCCACTAGATTTCACTTTTCTTTTTTCTTTTTTACTCTTTTTCTTTGTTTTCAAAACCACGGCATCGGTCTAGCACACTAGGTTTGGGGCTGTTGCCGTCCTTCAGATAAGCACATTTGGCTATATTACAGAGTACTTTTGATTATATTAGAAAAAAAACAGCTGATAATAGCTAGACCGATGCCGTGGTTTTGAAAACAAAGAAAAAGAGTAAAAAAGAAAAAAGTGAAATCTTGAGGTGATATTAAGAGGTCATTGATGCAAAAGGGTGCACTGTGATTAGGCATGATAAGACCTACTGCATAGCCCCACTTCAGTCTGAGACCTCGTTGCCCATAAATATCGTACCCTCTGAGTTTAGTGTTGGGGCATTTTCTGTAAGTTGTTGACATTTCATTTGCTCTAATAAGGGACCACAATAATAGGTTTTCCCTTCAGTCTAGGCAAGATTGCTGTGGTATTTATGCTCATATTTTATAAAGACAAATAGGCGTCTATGTGTCTGTATAAAATAGGTGGAAAATAGGCACCTTTGTATCCTCCTAACCTAGGTGCCCTATTAGTGACAGGAAAAAGTGCAAAGGTGGCATTGTGAGACTCAAGGGTGAAGGGGAGCAATGCATAGAGGCTAGTGAGGTGAAGCAGAAATGCTTAACAAATATTTTTGTTCTGTGTTCACAGGTGAAGCACTGGGAATGGGACCTCTGAAAACCACAAACAGGAATGGAACTGAGGTAGAAGTCCAAGGGGCATGTTTACTAAACTGTCTTAACGTGCGCCCGGCGTTAGTGTGCAGGATGCCATAAAAGGAGTGGGCGTGTCTGTCTTAAAGTAGCAAAATGGAATTATCGCGCAATAACGTGTGCTGTGCACATTATTGGGCGAGATGCCGCTAAGCACGTTAACGCGCGGTAATCTTAAGTAGCCACGCAGAGATACAAACACAGAAGCAGAGGTGTAGCACAATGGTTAATACACTGACTGATGGTACAGGGGACATGAGTTTGATCCCTCAGTGTGCCTAATCCATAAGGCTGGCTGAGGCATTAACTTTTACGTGTAAGTTTTGATTTTTGAGGCATTTTATTTGTAGTTTAATTAGTGCTGCCAGCAAACACACCCTCACGTGCCGTAAACAAAGGTGCCGCATAAGGCACCCTATAAGGCACTCCATAGGGCACATTATAAAGTGCACTGTCCACCAAGGCACCCTATAATGTCCCCTATAGGGCACCCTATAAGGCGCTTTAGAGGACACCTGATAAGGTACCTTATAAGGCGCTTTATAGGGCACCCATGCAAATCAGCAGTCTACAGATGGGCACAAGATGGGGTATGCACCCCCACAGCACCTCGGCCTGGTAGGGGGAACTGACCGTGTGTGGTACTGGCACAGAGTAGCTACAGACTGTCACATTGTGTGGGTACTGTGCTCACCCTGAGAGTGAGGTGGGGCACCCAACACCAGGTTCACAGCACCTTTCATGGCTGAAATACGCCATGCTGCAGGTCCCCATCAGTGCTACTGTGTGTGATAGGTAGTCCCTGCAGACACATCTAGAATACATCTGTGTCCTTCTGTATTTCTCAGTCATGTCTAGCCCTTATGGGCTATGATGCACCCAGAATAGGGCATATCCTGCATTGGTGCCATGGTTACATGACGTAGGTGAAAGGGGGGGGGTGTGTGTTTGGACCCATAGGCGGATTATGTACCAACACACAATCCACCCTCGGGGGCTCAGGGTGGGAAACAGGATCGCCCACCAACAGATCCACATTCTACCTCTCTACAATGGTGGCAGTAGAAGGGACCATCAACCCCAGTCCTGCTGGGGAACAGACACCCTACAGGGCAGGCAATGCAGAGCTATACACATCCATAAAGCAATAGCAGACAGACAGTAGGCCTGGAAATGCTGAGCTGCCCCCCACCATTATCCAACATTCTCCCGCAGCAAGCCTCCAGCCGCTGCACCCTGCAAGGTGTTCCAGCAAGACACATACTAGCTGCAGACAGTCTGCTAGCTAGTCCATTGTGCATCTCCCTGGAAAAGATGCATGTACCAAGAACTGGGAGATCAGCATACACACCAAGCAGATAAGTCAGTGATTGCTCCCCAAAAGAAAACCCATAAATATCACATGAGAGAGAGCCTATACAGCACTATGGGGGAACCTAGCCATGCCATGGTCACTGCTCAGTCAGGGTGAGAGTGACCTCCCAGCAGGACATGCTGTGGCCACCCTGTCCGTGCAGGTGGTGGCCGGGCACCACAATGTCCGAGCCCTATGCTCTGTACAGATGAATCCAGGCCAGGCCACCCTATCCAGGCTATTACCACAGTACCTTGCTCCTCATTATGCACATTGACAGGCCAATACTGGCAACAGTGCTAGCAGTGTGCTCTGTGGAGGATGTTTGCAGCCACCACACACTGGATAGACAGACACACACTCCCCACACCTATGCCAGCATTGTGCAACTATAGAGGTGTCTGGCATCCCTGGCCACCACACCAGTCCTGGGCACAGTGCAGGCATGGCTATGGTACGCAATACTGTTGGAGTCACTCCCCAGGGTGGTAAACGCTGTCAGACACAAGACCTGTAGCACACTCAACAGACATCAGAAAGGTTGATATGATGCAGCTCAATCAGAAAGTTGTACTTAACTTCAGAATTGCTATCTGCCAGTAATCATAGCAAACCTTTGATAGCTGTGTACCATATTCCCAGGTGTAGGGTGGCATTGCAAAGGTATGCAAGTGCTAGTATTGAGAGATGCACGCAGGGCCCAATGTCCTGCCTCTCCAGGAGGCATTGGCTAATGGAGCCTGTGGGTGTGGGTGTGTCTGCCCCTGTTGGCCACTGCTTTACGGCAGAGGTTCCCAACTCCAGTCCTGGTGTGCCAAACACTGTTCGGGTTTTCATGCTGTCCCTCATGAATATGCATGAGATACATCTGCATACCATGGGGGTGGTGCATAGATATGCAGCACAGGCATCTTTATTAGAGGCAGCATGGAACCTGAATGGTGTTTGGCCCTCCAGGACTGCCTTTGGGAGACTCTGCTCTAGGTAATGCGCCTGTTTATGGTGTCTTTGCTCTGTAGGGTAAAATGTAGGTGTTTTGGGCATGTTTACGTCATCTGCAATAAACGTTCTGTCTGTATTAGCACGTTGTAGTAGTGGGTAAAATATGGGGACTGGGTTGGCAGGCACCATAGCTGGGACTTGAACTTGTGACCTTCTGCCTCCAAACCCACTGGTTGTGTGCACTGCACCACTGTGTTGCCATCCAGTGTGCAGGTAGGCGGCTGCTTATGGTGCGTGTTCCGGGGTAGGGGTGCCTGCATAGGCGTCCACGCTTCCCCCCAACACCGCCTGCCAATGTTCTGTGCCCTTGGGGGTACCTGCTGGGTACTATCCCCTGTGACACTGTGATAAACACTCTCATGTCCATGTTGGGCCCTCATCAGTTGCTGTCTGGCTGCTGTTCAGTTTCAGCATTCCTAAGTGCCACCTAGGCATCTGCCTAGTCCGCACTGTGCCCCAGCTGCACCACAGCATGTGCCGCCTGCAGCCCTCTGTATCCCCTTTCCCAGCATCTGTCCAGTTGCCCATTCCGACATGCCCACCCTGCTGTTGTGGAACATGTGCATGCCTTAGGTAACCTGTCCAATGGAGAGGGAAACCCTGATCAGTGCTATTTCACTGTGGGATCATTCACCTTGTATGGGGACGGAGCGTAGACCCTTCCAAAATTCATATTTATTTTTTGGGGCTTTCTTGGGGGGTGTTTTTTGATGTTTCCCATTACTATCACTATTGCCCAGCTTGATTATGATTTTTTTTTATTTTGTTGGGGTCATTTTCAATGTTTATTTGCACTTTTGTTCCGTGCACATGTATCACACTTATCACTTTTTTGTAGGTTTCCCTGGTTTTGCTGTACATTGCTGACAGAAATGGTTTCTTTTCCCTTTAAATCAGCTCTAACGCGAGGTTTTCACTTACGTTAGTTTTGGCCTCGAATTTCACATCATTAGTGTGCGGGGAGCCTCTCCCCTCCCACTCTCTACCCATTGACCCCTTCTCTCCGCCCCTGGGGAGCCTTCTTCCGCCCTCCGGGAGCCTTTCTACGCCTTCAGCGCTCGTTTGCGCCGCTGCGCGCGTGTGTGCGCACTAAAGCGCATTTTTGCCCTGTAAAGCGTCATTAGCGCGCGCTAAGGTACCTTAGCGCGCGCTAATTGCACAGCACGCACGTTAAGAAGGTTTAGTAAACATACCCCTTAGTATAGTATATTTAGATGACCTGTTAGTGTGAAGGGTATTTCATGTCATGACCATCTGATCTTAAAAATGCTTGCAAAGATGCCGCCTATGATATATATATATATATATATATATATATTTTTTTTTTTTTTTTTTTTTTTTTTTTTGGGCTTTCCTCCTTCCTCTCTCCCACCATTATGGCTTTGTTTCCTTCCTTCTGTGCTGGTCAAATCAACAGTGGGTTTCATTTTCATTGGATCCTGATATTGTTTTTTAAGCTTTTTGTGTATACTTTAATTGAAACAAATTAAAAAAATAAGTGAAAACTGGAATTTCCATTGAAAATCTTATTAATAGCCACATACTGGTACATAATATGACCTCCTCTGGACACGATTTGGCATGCAGTCCATTAATTTCACGAAATTACTCAATTTGCATGAAATGATCATCCAAACAGGTCACATTAATACGTTACCCTCGGATAACAACTGTTGATATTACTCATAAGTTTTAGGACCAATTAAGATTATTATGTCCATTAATTTCAAGCAATCTAAAATGATTTTTGGGTCCCTGTAGCAGGCTTGAATCAGAGCTTGATAAGCTTCTCCTTTGTCGTACAGTCCATTTCACAAAAGAGAAGTGCGCAAATAGACCACAGATTCTCTATTGGGTTTAAATACCCCAAGTATCTCGCGACTTGAAATGTGCCCTTATAAAGTAACGCTTGGTTCGCAAGAAATTGCCAGCCATCATGGATCTCATAACACACCTCGACCTTGACCTACTAATGGTCACAGAATCCTGGCTTGCAGACTCAGACACAGTTCTCCTAAACCAACTTATCCACTCCCCCCAACTTTTCAATCCACACCTGCCACAGAACTGGCCAGAGAGGCGGAGGGGTTTTCATCTTGGTAAAAACAGAGCTTCAATACCAGCTGCTCTACTCCAAAAGCACACTGCACCTTGACACAATCACCATAGCCAACAAACACAACACCATCAATCTCATTTACAGAGCCCCAACCTCCCCCCCCGGATGACATCTCTGACATAATTGACCTAGCCTGTAACCCTGAAAACCCACGCAAACCAAACTGGGTGATGGGTGACTTTAACCTTGCATCACTTCAAACCAACCATGCCAACGCCTTCCTTGAGGCAATGACTGAGATGGGCTACGAACAGGTGGTCAATGCTCCCACCCACCACAGAGGAAACTCACTGGACCTGGTCTTCTCTCCACGACCAGACACAAGCCAAGAACACAACCTCAACCTATCTATCACCCCTGTCCTGTGGTCTGTCCACAGCCTATTCACATTCCAGATCCCCTCACAGCAAGAATATGGTTCACCCAGCAGCACAAGCGACACATTATGGGCACCTGCAGGATGCTTCAAGTCTCTTGACAAAGAAGAGATCATCAAGTGTGCACTTCTGAAACTCAGACAGCCATCACCCAACCTTAACGACATGATAGCAAGGTGGAACGACACCCTGAGTTCACTTTCTCGACTATCTTCCTCGGACAAACCACCTGACCCTAACAGTCCGGCAAGAAGAAGGAAGCCAGCCCCCTGGTTCTCCACAGAGCTGCAGTCTTCTCTTCTCCTCCTCAGGAAGCTCGAGAGAAAATGGTGACGTTCCCATTCTACAGCAGACCAGTCAGCTTACATATCCCACTTAAAAGTGCACCACGAAACAATCTCAGACAAAATGAAAGAATACCACTCCAAGCTCCTTCACCACTCCCTAAACAAGCCCCGTGACCTCTTCAACTTAGTAAAGTCCTTAACTAAGGAACCATCCTCTCCCCAGCTAGGACCAAGATAACGCCAGGTATATGCCGACTACCTCCAGGCCAAATCCATCAAAGCAGACTCATCCTTGAGACCCACACCTAGTCATAACCCATGCCTACAGTCACCGCTTACAGAACTCACACCTCCATCCGAGAGAAGCATCGAGGACATTATCGCTACCATCAATACCACTACTGCACCAAACAACCCATGCCCAGCATACTGGATCAGAGTGATGCGCGCAAAAACTCAGCCCAATCCTAGCCAGGATCATGAGGTTATCCTTCTCAATAGGAACATTCCCATGAACTCTCAAACAGACTTCCATACGACACCTTCTGAAGAACAACAGACTAGATTCCTAGAAGGCTGAATCATACCGCCCGATCTCGAGTATCCCCCTGCTAGCCAAAATAATTGAGAAAGTTGTCCAAAGACAGATCCAGCAACACATTGATATTACAGCCCCTCTAGACCCCCTGCCAGCACAGATTTAGAGAATCACACGGAGTGGAGACGCTACTCACCACGCTAACCAATACCTTAACCAGAGGGATAGACAGTATCAGAAATGGGTTTGCAATTATCTTCCTTGACATCACCACTGCATTTGACTCTGTCAACCATGATCAGCTCCTGTCATGCCTCCATGAGAAGGGAATCCAGGGCTTGGCCTGGGACTGGTGCAAATCCTACCTAGCAGACAGATGGTAACACGTACGGATGGGATCCAAGACATCTGAGCCTTTTCAACAATGCCAGGGAGTACCCCAAGGCTCCTCTCTATCAGCGTTACTCTTTAACATATACATGCAGCCCATATGCGAAATCATTCGCTCCTTAAAAATTTCCTGCCTGATCTATGCAGATGATGTTCTGCTACTTGCTCCAATCAACGTCACGCAACCCGACTTTACAGCTCTAGTGAATTGCTTCAATGCAATCACCAACTGGCTTCATTCCCAGAACCTCCAAATCAACTTAAAAAAACCCGAGGTCTTGTTCATCACAAAGAACAAAAACTTTTCTCCCCCCACGACATTAAAAGTGAGAGACGCAGAACTCCCAAGTAAACCCACGATACGCTACCTGGATGTTACGCTAGACCAGCATCTTGATTTGAAAGTGCACATAAACAACACCGTCAGGGCCATATACAACAAGATCAAGACACTACGACACCTAAGACCCATGCTGCCACCGGAGGACTTCCGAACAATCTTCCAAGCGCTTGTAACACCCCATTTCGACTATGCTAACGCCATTCTGCATGGTCTCCCCAAGAGCACCCTAAACCCACTACAACTTGCGATGAATGCTGCTGCCCGCATTCTTTGTGGAATATCCAGAAGAGACCACATAACTCCAATCCTGAAAGACCTACACTGGCTACCGATCAACTGCAGGCTCACATACAAGGTACTACTCCTGACCTTCAAAGCCATCAACAAGATATCCTCCTCCTCCCTCACTGCCCTCCTCACCCTCACCCCCAACAACAGATATGCGTTCTATGCCCCGAAGTGCTGGAATAGCCTCCCTCCCAATATCAGAGCGATCAGGGACCTCACCCAATTCAGGAGAGCCCTTAAGCATTACCTATTCCTTCTACACTTCTTGCAGCCTAAGGGTACATCCCCACCTCTCACATCCCAATCCACACCATCAGCACCCCCACACATCACATGCAAACCAGGATAATGCTAGACTCCAACCCATCTACCAGATATTTCAACGAGGTCATACAAATGTAATTATAATAAGAATGGGATGTTTAAACAAATGGAAACGTATTAAGACTGTAAACTGTAAATAACTGACAATTGTAAATGTATTAAGACTGTAAATTGTAAATAACTGACAAGATCCAGACCTAACCACGCCGTTATACACCAATGCAATGGTCTAACATATATATAGTTACCCCAGTTACAACTCCAAGTTACCGCTCCTGTTCAATATAAGCACAAGGCAGATCCTTCCTACTCTGTACAAGAATTGTTAATTGTTAACCGCACCGATATTAAAGAGCGCGGTATAGAAAAGCTTTTAAATAAATAAATAAATAAAATCCAGAATTTCCTGGCCAGTTCAGTACCTTTATTTGCTTCTTTTGAAAAAAAAATGTTTCACCAATTTTGATGTGTGGCATGGGACAAGAACCTGCTGAAAGATGCCAGATCCATCAGGAAATATCTTCTCTAGCTCTGGAACAACTCTTCTTTGGAGAACATCGATGTATTGTTGTGAACACACAATTCCCTCGACTGGATGCAAGTCGTCGACTCCATAATAACTGAAACACCCCCCAGAACATCTTCTTTTGATGGTGTTTCATGTTCTGGTTGATGTAGGATCACAAATCTTTTCTCCAGGTGAACACTGAACATATTGGCTTCTTTGGCCCTAGACGAAGAAATGACCTTTCATCACTGAATATTACTTTTCCCCAAACTTCTTTAGTCCACTCTTTATGTTTCAGTCCCCATTTGTAGCACTTCTCTTTCATAACCTTTGTCAGAAGATGTTTTTTAAGAGGTCATCTTGCTTTTTGACCAACTTCCAAAGTCGCCTGCAAATTGTGGAAGAACTGACCATTATACCTTTCTCTTCTAAATCTCTTTTTAATGCGTTGCTTGTCTTCCGAGGGTCTTTTCTACTTTTTCTGAGAACATAGTTATCATCTCTGTGTGTGGTTTTCCTCTTACGACCACAATTTCTCTTTCGTTTAGGCGAGATGGATTCTGTCTCCTTTTTAAATTTGATCGCATGACTGACGGTTGCGAGACTGACACCAACCATACTTGCTATATCCCTGTAGGTCTTCCCTGTGTGTTCGTGCAGGGTGACGATCTTTGTGCATTTTCTGGGTGTTGTGTCCATCATGTACAATAGTTGGATTAACAACTAAGGGGTATGTTTACTAAACCGTCTTAATGTGCGCTCTGCCACGTTATCGCGTGATAAGGTATCTTATCGCGCAATAATGGCGCTTTATCGAGTGCAGAGGTACCTTAGCATGCGATAACGCGCGCAACGGTGCAAATGAGCGCTGAGGGGGGAGAAAGGCTCCCGGAGGGTGGAGGAAGGCTCCCAGGGGCAGAGAGAGAGGGTCAATTATTTTATTATTTATTTATTTACATTCTCTTATATACCGCACTATTCAGCATCAGCGCGGTTTACACAGAACAAAGGTCTCAGTACAATAACAAGCATGAGTTTACAGATAACAAGGGAAGGAACTTGGATAACAAGGGAAACTATTTACAGTCTATTTACAGATGTAATGGGCGGAGAGTGGGAGGGGAGAGGCTCCCTGCACACTAATGCTGTGAAATTCGAGGCTGAAAACTAACACCAGTGAAACCCTGGCGTTAGAGCTGATTTAAAGGGAAAAGAAACCATTTCCGTCAGCAATGTACAGTAAAAAAAGGGAAACCTACAAAAAGTGATACGTGTGATACATGTGCACGGAACAAAAGGGCAAATAAACAGTGAAAATGACCAGAAGAAAATGTAATAAAAACATAACCACGCTGGCCAATAGTGATATTAATGGGAAACATCAAAAAACACTCCCGAGAAAGCTCCAAAAAAAGGATATGAATTTTGGAAGGGTCTATGCTCCGTCCCCATACAAGGTGAATGAGCCCACAGTGAAATTGCGCTGAGCAGGGTTTTCCCTCTCCATTGGGCAGGTTTCCTATGGCATGCACATGTTACGCAACAGCAGGGCGGGCATGTCGGAATGTGCAACTGGACAGATGCTTGAAAAGGGGACACAGAGGGCTGCAGGCGGCACATGCTGTCGTGCAGCTGGGCCACAGTGCAAACTAGGGTGATGCCTAGGTGGCCCATAGGAATGCTGAAACAGTAGTGCAGCCAGACAGCAGCTGATGAGGGCCAAACATGGGCATGAGTGTGCTTCCCACAGTGTCAGAGGGGATAGTACCAAGCAGGTACCCCCAAGGGCACAGAGCATTGGCAGGCGGTGCTGGGGGGAAGCGTGGACACCTATGCAGGCACCCCTACCCCAGAACCCGCACCATAGGCAGCCACCTACCCACACACTGGATGGCCTGAGACTGTGCACCACCAACAGAAGGGCATGTCAGCAGGGTGGCAGAGGGGTACTGGTGGTGGAGGGGGCAGTGGCAGCTGCCCAGAGCAGACCGTGGCCTAGCCCTGTGTAGGTGGGTGCCATGCACTGCAACAGAGAGGCCCTGTCTGATGAACAGTCATGGTACCCCCAGGGAAAACACTGTCTCTGTGGCAACACAGTGGTGCAGTGCACACAGGCAGTGTGTTCAGGAGCAGAAGGTCACAGGTTCAAGTCCCAGCTCTGGCTCCTGCCAACCCAGTCCCCATATTTTACCCACTACTAAAACGTGCTAATACAGACAGAACCTTTATTGCAGATGACGTAGACATTCCCAAAACACCTACATTTTACTCTAAAGAGCACAGACACCATAAACATGCGCATTACCTAGAGCAGAGTCTCCCAAATGCAGTCCTGGAGGGCCAAACACCATTCAGGTTCCATGCTGCCTCTAATAAAGATGCCTGTGCTGCATATCTATGCGCCGCCCCCATGGTATGCAAATGTATCACATGCATATTCATTAGGGACAGCATGAAATCCCGAACAGTGTTTGGCCCTCCAGGACTGGAGTTGGGAACCTCTGCCCTAGAGCAGCGGCCAACAGGGGCAGACACACCCACACCCACAGGCTCCATTATCCAATGCCTCCTGGAGAGGCAGAATGTTGGGCCCTGCGTGCATCTCCCAATACTAGCACTTGCACACCTTAGCAATGCCACCCTAAACCTGGGAAAACTGTACACAGCTGTCAAAAGGTTGCTATGATAACTGGCAGATAGCAATTCCTACGTTAAGCACAATTGGCTGATTGAGCTGCATCATAGCAACCTTTCTGATGTCTGTGGAGTGTGCCTCAGGTCTGGTGTCTGACAGAGTGACCCCAACAGTATTGCATACCATAGCCATGCCTGCACTGTGCCCAGGACTGGTGTGGTGGCCAGAGCTGCCAAACACCTCTATAGTTGCACAATGCTGGCATAGATGTGGGGAGTGTGTGTCCGTCTATCCAGTGTGTGGTGGCTGCTAACACCTTTCTCAGCCCACACTGCTAGCACTGTTGCCAGTATTAGCCTGCCAATGTGCATAATGAGGAGAAAGGTACTGTGGGTATAGCCTGGACAGGGAGGCCTGGCCTGGATGCATCAGCACAGGGCATAGGGCAATGGCTCGGACATTGTAGTGCCCGGCCACAACCTGCACCGACAGGGTGGCCACAGCATGTCCTGCTGGGAGGTCACTCTCACCCTGACTGAGCAGTGACCACAGCATGGCTAGGCTCCCCCATAGTGCTCTATTGTATTTTTTTTCAGTGAAATGTATAGGTTCTCTTTTCTGGGGCCTAATCACTGACTTATCTGCTTGGTGTGTGTGCTCACATCCCAGCTTTTGGGTGCACACATCTCTTCCAGGATTATACACTGTGGACTAGCTAGCAGACTGTCTGCAGTCATATGTGTATGGCTGGAACACTGTGCAGGGACTGTTGACTCACTGTGCTTGCTGCTGGAGAATGTCAGATGGTGTTGGGGGGCAGCTGAGTGTTTCCATGCCTACTGTCTTCCTGCCATTGCCTTAGGTATGTGTACAGCTCTGCATTGGCTGCCCTGTAGGGTGTCTGCTCCCCAGCATGACTGGGGTTGATGGCCCCTCTCTACTGCTACTGTTGCAGGGAGGTAGAATGTGGATCTGTTGGTGGGGGAATCCTGTCTCCCAGCATGAGCCACAGAGGGAGGGTGGGTGGGTTGGGTGGTGGTACATAATCTGCCTATGGGTCCAAACACCCCCTGTCACATACATCATGTTACCATGGCACCAAGACAGAATATGCACTATTCTGGGTGCATTATACTACATACACACTAATGTATCCAGGTGTGTTTGCAGAAACTACCTATCACACACACTGGCACTGATGGGCACCTGTGACATGGCCTAGTGCAGTTATTGAAGGTGCTGCGGACCTGGTGTTGGCCGCCCCACCTCACCCTCAGGGTGAGCACAATACCTGCACAAAGTGATGGTCTGTAGCTACTCTGTGCCACTAACACACACCGTCGGCACCCCCTACCAGGCTGAGGTGCTGTGGGGTGCATACCCCATCTTGTGAGCATCTGTAGACTGCTGATATGCATGTGCTGTGCATCATGGGTATGGGTGGGTTGCCCCTATCCTGGTAGCCACAGCAGACTGTTTGTGTGGTGACGTGCAGTCCTTCTGTAGCCAGCCAGGGGCTTGATAGCAGCTGTAGAGCTGTAGCCCACTGGTTACTTCACTGCCTGTGGAGCCAGAACTCCTGGGTTCTATCCCACAGTGGGGTTATTTGATAGGGCTGTCTGAGGCATTGTCTATTTTTAATGTACATTAGTGCTGCCAGCAAAAACACCCTCAGAGTACTGTAATCTTAAGGTGCCTCATAAGGCGCCCCATAAGGCACCTTATAGGGCGCCCTATAAGGTGCCTTATGGGGCGCCTTATAGAGTGCCTTATAAGGCGTCCTATAAAGCACCTTATCAGGTGCCTTATAAGGTGTCCTATAGGGGACATTGTAAGGTGCCTTGGCGGACAGTGCACTACATAATGTGCCCTCTGGAGTACCTTATAGGGTGCCTTATGTGGCACCTTAGGTAACGCCACTGTGAGGGTGTGTTTGCTGGCAGCACTAATTAAAATAAAACTACAATGCCTCAAAAAGCACTACTTAAACATACAGGGAGATGCCTCAACCAGCCTTGCTCATTAGGCACACTGGGGGATTGAACTCATGTCCCCTGCATCATCAGCCAGTGTATTTACCATTGTGCTACACCTCTGTTTCTGTGTTGACATGTCTGTGCGCCTACTTAAGATTACCGCGCGTTAACGTGCTTAGTGGCGATAATCTGCACAGCGCGCGTTATCGCGCGATAATCCCGGTTTGCTATGTTTAGACCAAAACGCCCACTCCTTTTATGGCATCCTGCACACTATCGCCGGGCGCACGTTAAGACTGCTTAGTAAACATACCCCTAAGAATACACTCAAAAGAAAATCTGATGCAATGTTGGCTGATATTATAGTCGCATACACAATAAGTCATTTCTACATCCTATTACATCATCTATTATGTCATTTAACTCATAAACCCACAAATAATGAAGAGATATCTCATATGTGATGATTTAACCCAGGTGATTAAAAAAAGATAAAAAGTAAATGCATATACAATTCGTAGACTGAAAAAATTTAAAAAAAAATGTTTTGTTTAAATTAATTTGCACAAGAGTGTTTTAGTTTTAGTTGCTGTGAGAGTATATCAGTTTGTCTTCATTGTATGATGAGTCATCAATATGAGTTGTACTGTATATACTTTTTGTCTTGCCTCCAATTTTGTAATGCATGTTTTCTAAACTCTTGATTATTGCACTACAGCATTCTTTTGATATGTTTATGAATTGTTTATTTATTTTTTATTTGGTCTTTTGTACTACTTCTTTTACTTCTAACAGATTTTGATTAATATTCTTAATGAAGTTTTTGATCTATTTATGATTTTAATTATTTATTGATATATGGAATTAGTAACTTATTTATGGTTTTACACTAGTTGTTTTCCCATTTTGTGGTCATCACTCAGACTGTATTGGCTTTTTGAATACAATTTGTTTTTGATACCATATAATGTTGTTATGGTTTTTAGTTTAATTTATATATTTTTATTGTTATCTTCTACATGTTGTTTTATATGTTTTTAGTGGTCAAAATCCCTTGAAGAAGGCCAGTTTGGCCAAAACATGTGTTGGGCAGACCCATACCAATAAAGTTCTCAATCCTTCCGATGGCGTTTATCCTCCTGCTTTTGTTTGCGGGCAAGTCGTTGGTGAGGCCTCACTTGGAGTATTGTATTTAGTTTTGGAGATCATATCTCACAAAGGACAAAGACTTGAAATGGTTCAGAAGATGGTGACCAAAATGATTGGGAGCCTGTATCAGAAGACATATGAGAAGAGACTTGAAGACCTAAATATGTATACCATAGATGAGAGGATGAACAGAAGAGATATGATACAAACTTTTAAATACATAAAGGGTATCAATGGGCAATCAAATATTTTTCGAAAAAGGGGAATCTGTAAAACTGGAAGATATACGATGAAGCTGCAAGGTGGTAAATTTAAAAACGTCAGGAAATTTGTTTTCACTGAAATGCCCTCCTGATGGAGGTGGTTAGGGCAAATACAGTGACGGAAATCAAAATGGATTTGGACAGACACAGCGGATCCCTTTATAGCAGGAGAATGTAATCAAAGCAAACTCACATATCTCTTCATAGAGGGGGGGGGGGCTGACGTGCACTGAGCAGTTACAACCACTCTAGCCACCTTACTAGGCACTGGAACACACTGGTCTTTATCTGCTGTCATAAACTAACCTAACTATGTTATGATGTCACCGTCTGCCTTATGCAGCATGGACACTGCAAATCAGGCATTCATTTCCTCCATGCTTTGTGAATCCCAACACCAGCTCCCCCGTGCAACCCTCCAACCTCACTGTGCACCAACGCCATACCTAACCCTGTGCAAGCAGTGCAGCCACACAGGGTCCAAAAGATTAGGGCCACATTTCAGGTTTCCGGCCTCGACTCCCCCCACACTGCCTTCCATTGCCCTTCTCCCACCACTTTTTGTGTTTTCTTGTCGGTGGTGGTACCAGCAACAGCAGAGCAGACCTGACCTCAAATGTTAAAAAAATCACATGGGTCTTTCTGACTGCACACTTGCACGTAGGTCGTGTCCCTTCCTCTCTCCTCTTTATTCCTTTTTCACTCACTCACATTTTACCCTTCCACCCTCAATCCCCACTTACTGTCCTAATACCTGGCCAATCTTAGATTTTTCTTCCCTCCGACATAAAATATCTTTTCCTCTCTCCATCCTCGCTCCCTCAGCTTCTTTTTTTCCTCTCATCAGCCCCACCACCTTCTAGTCCTTCCACAACATCAGCTCCCTTCTAGTTCCAGCCCATCCCAGCATCCGCTCCCTTCCAGTCCCATACTCCCATCCCCCCACATCAGCCTATTTGCATTTCTAGCCTTCCTATCAGCCCATTTCCAGTCCCAGCATATTTCCAGTCCTAGCGCCCCACATCAGTCCATTTCCAGTCCTAGCCCCCCTCCCCCCAGAAGAGCCCTGTGCCTGTCTGACCAGCTTCAGAGGGAGCCGGGGAGGCCCGAAGCCCGGTGCCCTGGCTCACCTCTGCAGAGCTGCAAGAAAGAATGGTATTTTCATTCTTTCCCATGGCTCTGTTATAAGTTCAGTTCACTGGTGTGCTGAGTGTCGGGAGGTTAATGAAATGCCCCATTTAACCTCCCAATATTCAGCACACCAGCAGGCTCAACAGAACCGTGGGAAAAAGGAAAACGTCATTCTTTCTTGCAGCTCTGTAAAGATGAGCCAGGGTGCCGGGCTTCGGGCCTCCCCGGCTCCCTCTGAAGCCGGTCAGGCAGGTACAGGGCCTCCCGAGGTATGGCAACATTCCCACACAATGGACGGGCTGGCCCTGATGGGCAGAAACATGCATGGGGCTTTCCGGAATACACTATATGTGTCTCTGTGGCTGGCCATGCCCCTGTTCTACCCCCCCCCCCCCCCCCTTTAGAGACATGTGCGGACATCTCTGTGCAAGCAGAAATCTGGTTTGAATCCTTTTGATGTTGGGTAAGTCACTTAACCCTTTCATGGCTGTTGTTGCCATATGGCAACCCTCTATTTTCCTCCAAATGTTTCACAGGATTCAATATTTCCAATAAATTATTAATTGTATCTAAGTTATGTAATCTGTTGTGGACACAAATGGGTTAACTCTCCACTGTCTGTAACATCCTTCATTATAGAGCATATAGGGACAGTTTTAAAGATCTGAATATTTATTTATTTAACCGTTTTTCTATACCGCTTTCTCATTGAATCAAAGCAGTTTACATTATAACTAACATGTGTTCAGGGAACTCTTTATAAAACACACACAGTTACATAAAATGTGTTATAAGGAGGGGAGGCATTTATTTATTTATTTATTTTATTAACATTTCTTATATACCGCACTATTCAACATCAGCACGGTTTACATGGAACAGAAAACATCCGACAAGTTACATATGTCTGGTCCTACAATTAACAGGAAGTAGAAACCTGGATAACGGGGGAAACTATTTACAAGTACAGAGTCGCAAAAAAGGGAGACTGCATGGTGGTTTAAAGTGTTGGGGCGACATGTTGAAAGGGCTTGCCTGACTGACTGCTAATGTTGATGATGTCATCGATATTTGGGTGGAGCTGAGATTCGGTATGGTTTGTGAAAAATTTGGTGAACAGGAAGTGTTTAAGGGCCTTCCTGAATTGGCTCAGATTGGGGATTGCCCTGATGTGTGTCGGTAGGGTGTTCCAGAGTCTTGGGGCACAGAGTTTGAAAGCCCTGCTAGCTGTAGTCGCATTGCATCTCGTCATATCTTTTGGGACTGTCAGCATATTTAACTCTGCGGTTCTTCTGGGTCTGTTGGGTGCAGTTGGTTGGATGAGATCAGATAGGGAGGAGGAGGAGAGCCCCTTGACAGCTTTGAAGGTGATAAGCAATGTCTTGAAAATAATTCTGGCTTGAATGGGAAGCCAGTGTAACTGTTTCAGGAGGGGTGTAACATGGTCTCTCCTGGATGACCCGAACAGCACCCTCGCTGTACTATTCATAGCAAGTTGCAGGGGGTTGAGTGGATTGGGGGAGCCCTTGCAGTATGGAGTTTGCGTAATCGAAGTGGGGAATGATCAGGGCTTGGTAAATGGTACGGAAATCATCTGGATCGAGCAACGGGCGTAAGTGTCTGAGAGATCTGATTTTGAAATAGATTGCTTTTACGGTGTTGGCTATGTGCTTCTTCATGTCGAGGTTTTGATCCAGAGCCACTCCAAGGTATCGTATGGTGGGTTTTACTTGTAGTTCGGCCTCATTTACCTTTACACAGTTGGGTGGTATGAAGTTCAGATTCCTCGAGATGAAGAGGACCTCGGTCTTCCTGTGCTGAATTCTCAGATTCTGTGAGAGTAGCCATTCTGATATGGCATTGAAACAGTTGGTTAGATGTCCATTTTCTCCAAGGCTACTGGCATGTATAACAGGACATCATCAGCATATATCATAAAACTGACATTGAAAGATCTAATGATGTTGCATAAGGGTTGGATATATATGTTAAACATCAAGGATGATAGAGAGGATCCTTGCGGCACCCCTTGACTTTGCTGAAATGGTTCAGATTTAGTCCCATATGCCCACACATGCTGCCATCTTCCAGACAAATATGATTTGCACCATTCGAGGGCCGTTCCACTGATACCTTTCTCTCTTAGCCGGATGAGCAGTATCTCATGGCATACTGAGTCGAAAGCTGATGCAATATCTAGAAAAATGAGCGCGAAACCATACCGGATGTTGTCAATGCCGGCAATTATGTTGTTGAAAAGGGTGGTGAGTAATGTTTCCACTCCATGTGACTCTCTGAATCCATGTTGGCATGGATCTAGTGGGGCAGCAGAATCGATATGGTCCTGTAATTGCCTATGCACTATTTTCTCAATGGTCTTTGCAAGCATAGGAATACTGGATATAGGCCTGTAAGACTCTACTTTCTGGGGGTCTAGTTTGTTGTATTTTAGTAGAGGTCTGACGGAGGTCTGCTTGAGAGCAGAAGGGAAGGATTCGGTGTTGAAGGATTGGTTTATGATATTGGCTATTATCGGAGAGAGGTCACTTCGCAGATCTTTTATCCAGAATGCTGGACAAGGATCTGTGTGTGCAGTGGTGGTGTTGAGGGATGAGATGGTGTCTTCAATGAGTTTTTTTGAGGGAGTAGAGAAAGCTGTTAGGGCTGCTGGGGACCCTTGATCGTCGGTCGGGATCGGTATTACTATTTTATCCGTTTGGCACATCTTGGATTGCATGTAGACTACATAGTCCTGCGGGTGAATATTGCACTGGTGCTCAAGGGTCAGTTCTTTAGCCAGTGTTTTGACTAGGTTAAACAAGTCGTGTGGTTTATTTAGTGAACGTCTCAAGGTGTCAGTATGAAATTGTCTCATCTTGTCTGTGATGGCTTTGCGGTGGGCAGTTAGCTGTTGGAAGTATGCTGCCTGGTCTCTGCTGGTGTGTGACTTCCTCCAGCGCTTCTCAAGCCTCCGTAGACGCGTTAGTGATGTTCTCAGGTCGGCTGTGAACCATGGGGCTGATGCTCTTTTCCTTGGCGTCCTGTTTGTTTGAGGACGGATCGCGATCGCACTGAGCTTGTTGTTCCAGGCGGTGATCAGGTCATCTAGGTTTAGGTCAGTCTCATCCATGAGTGCCCGGGTGTCGGCTAGGATGCATTCTCTATTGAATGGGAGGAAACTTCTGGCAGCTGGACTAGAGTTCATGTTTGTATTGACTTTGACTTTTGGTTGACTGTCATGAATAGGCATCTGAAAGATAATGAGCTTATGATCAGACCATGGGACTGCTGTTACTGACAGCATGATGGTTTGTGGCTGATTGCAAACTGATTGAGGGGCGAATATAAGGTCTAGTATGTTACCCTTCATATGAGTAGGTTCTTGCACTACTTGGGTGTATCCTAGAATCTCTAGGGCTTCTATGAGTGCGGCTGATTGATTGTCTTGTAATGATGGTAAATTGATGTCCCCTATGATCCAATTTGGTTTATTTGGAAAATGGGTGTTGGACGCAAGGTTTATTATAGTTGGTAGGTCATCCGGAGCGGCTGTTGGAGCTCTATACATTAGGTTTATAGAGCATAGATTGTTTGAAACAGAGACTGTCTCCATATTGTTGTTACTGGTGGAGTCATCCAATTTGAACTGGAGATCCCTCCTGGTAAGAATGAGTACTCCTCCCCCTCTTTTGTTTTGTCTGTGGCTCGTGAATGCCATAAAGTTAGAGGGGAGGAGCTGGTTGAGAATGGTATTGTCTTCCGAGGATAACCATGTTTCAGTGACCATAAGGATATCCAGGTTATGGGATGTTATTATGTCTGTGATCAATGGCCACTTCTTATGAAGTGAACGGGCATTGATGAGGGCACACTTTAGGCTTTTAGGGTAGAGGCTGGTATATTGTCTGGTTTTCGTAGTGTGTTGGAGTGGAATGTGTAGTAAATGGGGATGGTGCGCACGATTAGACCCGTTTAAGTTGTGGTAGGCTGCACCTGAACATTTTCTCCCGCTGCTCAGTAAAGTAGGTATCTGAATGTACGATGATTCTAGGGCAAGCGAGTTGGGAAGCCAACTTAGAAGGAAAAGGTAAAAGCTTAATAGTGCTGTAATAGTGTGATTCATTTTGCATCAGGCTGGTCAAGTTTGGAGAAAGAGTGGGTCTATAATGGCGAGAGGGACTTACGAGGTTACTTAATAGACTGTCTGCAGTTAGGCAAACCTCTATTTGTGGTATGTAATGTACCAAACAGGAAACTCAAATCGCTAAGCATGGGATATAACAGCATCATTATCAAAATACATGCACTTCATAAAATATTGGTGGACAAGACATTCCTAGTCAGCGTGTTCTGACATTAACGCATGCTTCACACAGTTTTGTACTTTTTAAGCAGATATGTATGTACTTCTGGGTAGCGACATGCACTGAGGCAAAACCTATTGACAGAGATTGAGTTATACAGAGAACATATTTACTATGTATATGTTGAAAGAAAGGTGGGAGAGGGGGGATATGATATGGAACACCTCCACCATATAAATGCACAGGAGATGGACTTTGTTCAGTGGAAAGAAACCCTGGACAAGAGGTGATAAGAAAGTATGAAAGGGATAGATTTAGGACTAATATAAGGATATATTTTACCGAAAGCATGGCACATGAATAGAAGCTGGTGGCAATGAGAATGTCATCTGAAGTCAGGATAACATGTGACAAGTATCGTTCATCTCTGAGTGAGAGGAATGAATTGTAGAACTTTGTAGTTGGTGTAGATGGGTAGACAGGATAGTACATATGGGAGTCTGATTTTCAGCTGCCTGCCATTATGAAGGGCTACGTGCCGATGAGGTGCTCAGTCCCCCCTCCGCCTGACCTCTAAATTGGATATTGAGTGCCACAGCGGTGACATTGAATCAGGGGCGGCCCAAGGGGGGTGCGGGGCCATGTGCGGAGACTCGGTGCGGGGCCTCATTTGCATAAGTGGCCTTATTTGCATAAATATTTGCATAATGTTACCATACACTAACTTTTAGTAAACATGTCTCTTAATGAGGGTATGGATAAAGAAAGACTAAAAGATTTCTACATTACTATAATCCAGTGCCAACCGCCAGGCACATTAGGAACTACTACAAATGCTGCCCATTTAGAACCCATAGCAAACCCGCCATATCCTGACAGCATTACCAGGACTCACAAAGCACCATACCCTACCTATCAAAAGGCAACACTGCAAATATTAAACGAATACATTTCAGAGAATACTGGGGAAAGAGAACAAGTGGCAATGTCAAATAGGAATTACATAAACAGAATACCTCAGTTCAGTTACACATGCAGAACATAGACCATCATCAAACAAGGAATCACAATTTAGAAACAGGAAGGCAATAATTAAACTGGGAACCCCAAAAGCCAAACTTGGAATGTACAACAACACTGTAGAAATAAAACTATAAATTAATTTCCTCTTGTACCAAACAAAGCGCAGACGTTAATGATGCACATTTCCCAGAGCTTTCATATTCCAGTTAATAAATTAAAAATAAAGAGATATCTTTCTACCTTTTGTGCATTTTTTTTCAGTTGCAATTGCTCCAGCCACTTTCTTCTGGTTTCTTCATGTTTTCTGCTAACTCTCCATCGTCTGCTGTCCATTTGTTCTTTCTTCTCTCTTCTAGTTTTTTTTCCATTCTCTCTCTCTACATCTGCTTTAACATACTAATCTTTCTCCTTTTGCTCTTTCCTCATTCCTATTTCATCCACACAAATTTTACCCCTCCATCCTCAATCCCCACTTACTCTTCCAATAACCGGCCAATTGTAGATTTTTCATCTCTCCCACACAAAATATTTTTCCCCTCTCCATTTTACTCTCCCAGCCCCATCCCATTCTAATCCTCCCCCAACATCAGCTCCCTTCTAGTTCCAGTCTCACCCAGCATCCATTCCCTTCTAGTCCCTGCATCAGCCCATTTCCAGTCCTACCCCCCATCAACCCATTTCCGGTCCTAGCTCCCCCATCCATTTTCAGTCTGCATCCCTTCATCAGCTCATTTCCAATCCTAGCCCCCCATCAGCCCATTTCTAGTCATTTCCTAGCCCCACCATCAGCCCATGTCAAATCCTAGCTCCCCTCCACTCAGCCCAATTCCAGTCCAAGTCCCCCCATGAGCCTACTTCCAGTTCTAGCCCCTCCATGAGTCCATTTCAATTCAAGCCCCCACCACAGCCCATTTCCAATCTTAGCACCCCCAACAGCCCATTTCCAGTACCAGTCCTAGCCCCCCATCAACCCACTTCCAGTCCTAACCCCCCATCACCCCATTTTCAGTTTAAGCCCCCCCCTATAACCCATTACCAGTCCTAACCCCCCATCAGCCCACTTAAAGTCTTAACCCTATCAGCCCATTTCCAGTCAGCCCCCCATAGCCCACTGCCAGTCCTAACCCCCTTCCCCATCAGCCCACAGCCCATTACCAGTCCTAACTACATCAGCCCACCTCAAGTCCTAACCCCTCCCCATCAGCCCATGTCCTGTCCTAGCCCCCCCCATAGCCCATTATCAGTCCTAATCCCCCCATAGCCCATTACAGTCCTAACCCCCCATCACCCCATTTCCAGACAGCCCCCATCAGCCCACAGCCCATTACCAGTCTTAACCCCCCCCCCCAGCCATTACCAGCCCTAACCCCCCATCACCCCATTTCCAGACAGCCCCCATCAGCCCACAGCCCATTACCAGTCTTAACCCCCCCCCAGCCCATTACCAGTCGTAACCCCCCATCACCCCATTTCCAGACAGCCCCCATCAGCCCACAGCCCATTACCAGTCTTAACCCCCCCCCAGCCCATTACCTGTCCTAACCCCCCATCACCCCATTTCCAGACAGCCCCCATCATCCCACAGCCCATTGCCAGTCTTAACCCCCCCCATAGCCCATTACCAGTCCTAACCCCCCAACAGCTCACAGCCCATTACCAGTCCTAGCCCCCCCAGCCCATTATCTGTCCTAGCCCCCCCCCCAGCCCATTACCAGTCTTAACCCCCCATCACCCCATTTCCAGACAGCCCCCATCAGCCCACAGCCCATTACCAGACTTAACCCCCCAGCCCATTACCAGTCTTAACCCCCCCAAGCCCATTACCAGTCTTAACACCCCCCCAGCCCAGCCCAGCCCATTACCAGTCTTAACACCCCCCCAACCCAGCCCAGCCCAGCACCAGTCTTAACACCCCCAGCCCAGCCCAGCCCAGCACCAGTCTTAACACCCCCCCCAGCCCAGCCCAGCCCAGCACCAGTCTTAACACCCCCCAGCCCAGCTCAGCCCAGCCCAGCACGTCTTAACACCCCCCCCAGCCCAGCCCAGCCCAGCCAGCACCAGCCTTAACACCCCCCCAGCCCAGCCCAGCCCAGCCCAGCACCAGTCTTAACACCCCCCCCAGCCCAGCCCAGCCCAGCCCAGCCCAGCCTTAACACCCCCCCAGCCCAGCCCAGCCCAGCCCAGCACCAGTCTTAACACCCCCCAGCCCAGCCCAGCCCAGCCCAGCACCAGTCTTAACATCCCCCCCAGCCCAGCCCAGCCCCACTTAACACCCCCCCCAGCCCCGCCCAGCCCAGCCCAGCCCAGCACCAGTCTTAACAACCCCCCCCAGCCCCGCCCCGCCCCGCCCAGCCCAGCCCCAGTCTTAACAGCCCCCCCCAGCCCAGCCCCAGTCTTAACACCCCCCCCCCATATCGGCGTATGGCAAATTTAAAATTAAAAAAAAAACCTGGCTCTGGCTGCTGCTGCTGCCGCCGCGGCAGCGGCAGCAGCAGAATTGAGTGTCCCGCGGGGCCCCCTCTCCTCGCTGAGCCTCTCTGCAAGGGCTTTCAGATTCGCGAAGGGAGAGTGTCTCCCTCGCGTCTCTGTTAAGCCCGCAGGGGCTAATGGGAAATTTCCCATCAGCCCCTCGCGTCTAAAGGGGCAGATGGGAAATTTCCCATTAGCCCCTGCGGGCTTAACAGAGACGCGAGGGAGACAGACAGTCTCCCTTCGCGAATCTGAAAGCCCTTGTAGAGAGGCTCAGCGAGGAGAGGGGGCCCCGCGGCACACTCCATTTTGCCGCGGAGGCCGCGGCAGCAGCCAGAGCCAGCTTTTTTTTAAAATATAATTTTAAAGAAAAAAGCAGAATGTTCTTTGCGCGGGGCCCCCTGAAACGCGGGGCCCTGTACAAAGAACATTCTTGCTCAATGGACGGGCCGGCCCTGCATTGAATATCCGGTGATCGCTGCAGGGATAGGAAGCTGCCAAGGCTAACCAGACAACAGCATTATTGGCTGCTGCCCGGTTAGCGATTGGCGCCTTAAAGATAGGAGAGGGTTTTCCTTGCCTATCTTCAAGGTGCTGATCACTAACTGGGCAGCATGCAATATTGTTGCTGCCCAGTTAGCACTATTCCTCACCTCGGCTCCACTCCAGAATGCCCCAAATATGCCCCAATGCTAATCGGATAGCATCGGGGTGCATAGGGGACCTAGATGAGGATATTCAATGGCACTAACCATGTAAGTGCAGTTGAATACCCCCATCTAAGGCATTTACATGGTTTACTAGACTGTAAACCTTGTAAATGCCCTTGAATATCAGTCCCATGGTCTTTATCTGTTGTCATTCTCTGTTTCTGTGTATCTGAGTTTTACCGTATTATGGGGTACTGTGTTGTCACAATATGTCAGATGGAACAAAGTCAACCAGTTGCCCTCTTTCCCAGGTCATTAACATTGTGTGAGGAATATACAAGACTTTGATCAAGAAGAGTTGGCCAGTATATTGAAAGTAAATTAATTCTATGCTTATGTTCATACTGTAGTTGGAAAACAGAGAGTCAAACTGATGACAAGCTATTGCCAGAGTTTTTAGCCCAGTACAATCGCGCACTGTAAGTGATATCTTTTCAAAAGCTGTAGAAATTCTTTTTTGAATCTGTTTGACTATAAACAGTTCTATCTCCCTGTAAAATCCATATCAAGCCAATATCCAGAGTTGACTGCTGCTGAAATGTCAAGCATTCCATTATGTGCAGTGACTTGATGTGTTGGCATTAGGGACAATGTCAAAATTACCTACAGTGAATCAAAAAATATTACAGGACTGATATGAAGACTGCAATTTTCAAAGGTTTTTACCTGGGTAAATAATTGGTCAACATGAAATTGTTACTGACTTTAAAAGGCCCTAATCTGTAGTATCTTGGTGAGCTGAACACGAATATAACATTAAAAAATGTTTATTGGCTCTCGTTTTGAAGATATTGCATGTAGTTCATTTTTGACATTTCACCATGTAAATTTATCCAGTAGGACATCAACAACATCCCTAATAAGCCTTGAATGATGTAATATTGCATCACATTGCATAATACCAGCATGCACACATCATCCAGAGTTGATTGCATCATTTTCTGATGCAATGCAATACTACTGCCAGATGGCTGCTGAAGCCATCTGATGTCAGCAGTGTACTATACGTAGTCGGAAAGGTTGAGCATTTAAAATATTTCAGACTGTGTGCGAGACAGTTTAAGCTACTGTTACATGTAACATTAATCATATAATTTTAGCCATTTAGGTACAATACAGAACAGTAATGCCACGAATGTACGTTAATACCGTTGATAATTTCTGCTACATTTGTGGGGAAGTGACATTTGCCAACCAGAAGAAAAGTATCATTTCTCAACTGAAGAAGGCATATCATCTTTACTTCAGATGCAAGATTGGTGACCAAGACAAGCCTTGGGCCCTGCATATATGCTGCACTACATGTACAACACAGCTTTCACAGTGGTTGAATTGCAAAAGACCATCAATGCCGTTTGCAGTCCCCATGGTGTGGAGAGAGCCAAGCAACCACATAAATGACTGTTACTTCTGCTTGGTTCCTCCTCTTTCCAGCGGAATAACGAAGCAAAAGAAATCGAGTATAATCTACATAAACATTCCATCTGCATTGAGACCAGTTCCGCATGGTGAGGGACTGCCTATTCCAGAACCTCCATCAGAATATCCTCTTGATTCATCTGATGAGGACAAGGGTGAGCCGACCTATACTTCTCCTGGTCCATCAGCATGCAGTGACCCAGATTTTCACTGGGATGCATATCAACTCCACACAGAATAACACAGGAAGAACTAAATGACCTGGTTCGTGATTTGGACTTATCCAAGAACAAGGCAGAATTGCTAGGATCAAGACTCCAACAATGGAATCTTCTAGAAGAAGATGTCAACATTATTCCATATCGAATGCGCCACCAGCAGTTGGAGCCCTTTTTCAGAAAGGAAAGTAATCTGGTATTCTGTTCCAATATTGAAAGCCTCATGAATGCCTTAAAAATCACTCATGACCCACAAGACTGGAGACTACTTATAAACCCTACGAAACTGAGTCTGAAGGCTGTGCTTTTGAACAATGGATACCGTCTTCCATCTATTCCAGTAGCGCATGCCGTCCACATGAAAGAGACATACGATAACTTAAAGCATCTACTGACTTTCATTAACTATAACAAGTACAGCTGGCACCACCTGTGGTGACTTGAAGGTAGTTGCCCTTTTAATGGGACTGCAGCAGGGATATATAAAATACATGTGTTTCTTATGTGAGTGGGATAGCCAAGCAAGGGATTGGCAGTACTTGAGGAAGGAATGGAATCGCAGACAAAATGTAACAGTTGGAGAAAAGAATATCCAGCACCCAGCTCTGGTTGAGGCTCACAAAACCATGCTACCACCCCTTCACATCAAACTAGGTTTGATGAAAAACTTTGTGAAAGCCATGGATGGCACTTCACCAGCTTTCCGATACCTACATGAAAAATTCCCTCGACTCAGCGAAGCAAAGGTTAAAGAGGGAGATTTTATGGGTCCTCAGATTCGAGCGCTCTTCAAAGATGACCAGTTCAACAACTTGCTGCAGGGTGATGCGAAACAAGCATGGAATGCTTTTCGCCTAATGTCAACAAACTTTCTCAGGAATGTTAGGGAGAAAACTACAAGGCTGCAATATGTCTCTAAAGATCCATTTCCTTGATTCCCATCTCAATTTCTTTCCTGACAACTGTGGTATGGTTAGTGATGAACAGGGCGAATGTTTTCACCAGGATATCACAACGATGGAGCAAAGATACCAGGGAAAATGGTCCACTACAATGTTGGCTGACTACTGCTGGACACTCCCCAGAGAAGCTCCCGAACAGCTGTACAAGAGACAGGCAAAAAAATCTAAGAAGTAGTCTATAACTTGATTTTTTACAGGTATTAATCGAAGGCCTATTATATTTACTATTGACATGCATTTCATGATCTAACATTAATTGTTGTAGATTACAAAAAAATTAGAGCCAACTTTGCAATTTCACTGTCAGAAGCAGAAGATCTCCAAACCTCAATACCCTCCTGGTCCCGGGGAGCCTGAGATCTGTCAATACAAATACCAGCAACCGAGCATTTTCATTTATAGCACCTCTGCTATGGAACCAACTACCATGCGAACTGAGAGCAAACAGTGACTTGTTGGACTTCAGTAAAATACTTATGACTCATCTTTTCCAGACGCATTTCAATCCTGCCTAATCACCATGTACTCACATTGGGTCACAACAGGCACAAAGAAAGAACTCCGCGTTCTAGCCAACAATAGACCCAGCGACATGTAAATATGTATATACTTGTGAAATCACTAGCCTGCAATCAAGTGTGAATCATATAATTCGAGTGATATGACCTGTACTTTTCCACTAAATCATTATGTATGTTTTAATTCCTGGCCTGTACAGCCGCACTGTTATGTATAGCAAACCGCTGCTGATCGCTGGAAGTAGCGGGATACAAGTGTACACTAAATAAATAAATAAATATTCGTGTTTAGCTATAAAAATTGATAAGAAATGACTATTTTTACTTCAGTAACATGACTTTTGTAAAAGCTTGTTGACCAGTGAAGCATTTGCCTGCACAAAATGACCTGACTGAAAATTGGTCCCTCTATCAGTGTGTGCAAACCCCCCTTTCCCCCACAACTTGCACCTGCCGAGTTTAAACAAGTAAGAGAGGCATATTCTCCGCAATCCCAGAAGATAAAAATTGACCGATATAAACTAATGGCCTGATATTTCAACACCATGGTCAGTGTGTGTTTCTTTTTTTAAACCAACTTCAGCATTTAAGTCTCCAGATTGTGGCTGGCACTGAATATCTGCCTCGTGTGGTGAGCGGCAATGCTATCCAGATAGTGGCAATATCCAGACCACTATCCAAACAACTATCCAGATAAATTCATGTCAGAGGAAGGGAAATGATTGGACCTCAACATCATAAGTCCTCATAAGTCACCTGTGATAGATAACTGGTTTTTGAAATGTACTGTTCCTTCAAGAAACCTTTGATCACAACATTAAAATAATGATTCTAAAATTTCAGTCCTCAAAGCCATTCGGTGGGATCCTTTCATAAGGCATTGGTTATCATATTATTTCAACCTGACAAGGGGCCTTTTACTGAATCCCAGTAAAACTGGGCACTTAACATGCATTTGTAATGCATGTTAAGTGCAACGTCTCAGCGCCAGTTGATGGGGGCGTGATCACCATATTCCCAGCAGAATAATGCGTGAATGAGTAAACCAGGAGTAAGTAATGCAGGTGCACGTAGAGGCATCATTAGGTGCACCTGTGCTTATTTCCACATTAACAATGCTCTCGCACTAATGTGCTCTCCATACCCACACTCCATCTGTAACCCACCCACTTGCCACATTACATAAGAACATAAGATATGCCATACTGGGTCAGACCAAGGTCCATCAAGCCCAGTATCTTGTTTCCAACCATGGCCAATGTAGGACATACCTAGCAGCTTTCCCAAAAGACAGGTTCCACAATGCTTGTACTGGGTCAAGCAGTGATATCTTGGGTCCCTTTTTAATAATGGTTTTTAGACCTTTCCTCCAGGAACTTGTCCAAACCTTTTTTTTAAACCCAGCTACACTAACAGCTTTTACTACATCCTCCGGTAACAAATTCCAGAGTTTGATTACACGTTGAGTGAAAAAATATTTTCTGTTATTTGTCTTGAATAGTTTACCCTGTAGCTTCATTGCATGTCCCCTACTCTTTCTATATTCTGATGATGTAAACAATCAATCTATGGGGCATGTTTACTAAACATTCCTAACGTGCGGGGCCGCGGTAGTGTGCGTGTGCCATATAAGGAGTGGGCGGTTCAGGCAGAAAGAAGAAAAAAACCCGACCGTACGTGTGCGCGTCGCGCTAATTTGCGGGGCCCACATTAGCGCGTGGGAAGGCGCTGCTGAGCACATATCTGAACAGAGCTGTAGCACAACGGTGAACACACTAACCAATGGTGCAGGGGCCACAGGTTCAATCCCCCATTGTGTGCAACAAAAAGGCCAGCTGAGGCAACACCTTGAATGTGTAAAAGTGATTCAGGAGGCAAAGTACTTTTGGACGGCATAAGGCGGCACACTGTTCGTTTTGTACGGCATAAGGCGGCGCACTGTACTATCTGGGCGGCACAAGGCGGCGCACTGTTCTTTTTGGGCGGCACAAGGCGGCGCACTAATTGTGGGCAGCAGGAGGTGGTGCGCTGATGCCAAAGCAAAGGAACACAGCCACAGCACAATGGTTAAGACGCTGACCAATGGTGCAGGGACCAGAGGTTCAATCCCTCACAATGCCTGGTGAAAAAGGCTAGCTGAGGCAGTATGTTATATGTTGTGGAGTGCTGTAGGAGGCTTTTTAATTTTATTTTGTGATAACTACTAGCAAACGCACTCTCACAGCATATTAATATAAGGCGGCCCATAAGGCACATGTTACAGTGCACCGTCCGCCAAGGCACCCTAGAATGTCCCCTATAGGGCAGCATGTATGTTGCGACACAGGATAATGTATAGTGCACCCAATATGGCTGGCAACCGTAACGTGCCCTATAGGGCGCCCCATAAAGCACCCTCAGAGGCACCTTATGGGTACAGTACGCTGAGGGTGGTATTGCTGGCAGCAACATATGTACAGTAAAGTAAAATAAATCTGTGGACACCCCTATCACATAACCCCACTGTGGGTTTGAACCCATGACATCTGGCTGCACAAGCAGTGACATAACCATTGGGTTACAGCTGTAAGCAGCCCCTGGCTGGCTGCAGATAGCCTGTACGTCACCTCACTGACAGTCTGCTGTTGTGAACCACCCGTACCCATGATGCACTGCACATGCAAATCAGCTGTCCACGATTGAACACAGGATGGGAAATGCACCCCTAAAGCTCCCCGGCCTGGTAGGGGGAAGTGTCCGTGTGCACCCACACAGCACCTCGGCCTGGTAGGGTGTCCTGAGTGGGTGGACAAATGGCAAAGAGTAGCTAAACACCATCACATTGTGCGGTTACTGTGCTCACCCTGAGTGTGAGATGTTGCGCCCAGGACCAGGTCCACAACACCAGCCATTGCTGAATGCAGCCATGTCAGAGCTCCAAAGTAGCAATAACCTGTGGAATAGGTAGGTGCTGCATAAACATTTTGGAGATATCTGTCTGGCTCAGTTAGTGGGGACCCACCACCCCCCCCGAGCAGGACCCTGGCATGGTTGTGTCTGATGATCCTAAAGTAGCTAAACAGGTAGAAAAGGTGATGGCAAAAGCTACAAGGATGTTTGGGTGCATACAGAGAGGAATGGCTAGCAGAAAAAAGGAGGTGATAATGCCTCTCTATAAGTCTTTGGTGCAATCTCATTTGGAGTATAGTGTACAATTCTGGAGACCACACCTTCAAAAGGATGTGAACAGGATGGAGTCAGTGCAGAGGGTGGCTACTAAAATGATTAGTGGTCTTCATTATAAAGCATATGAGGACAGACTGAAGGATCTTAATATGTACACCTTAGAGGAAAGGCGGGATAGAGGTGATATGATTGAGATGTTTAAATACCTCCGTGGCATAAATGTTCAGGGAGAGAGCCTCTTTCAATTGAAAGCAAGTTCTGCTACAAGGGGACATGGGATGAGGGCGAAGGAGATAGATTCAGGAGTGATATGCGGAAATATTTCTTTATGGAAAGAGTAGTGGATCCATGGAATAGTCTCCCAGTGGAGGTGGTAGAGATGAGTACAGTAACTGAATTCAAAAAAGCATGGGACAAACACAGAGGATCTCTAAAGGTAAAAAGGGGACTGTTGTAGTTGTTGATATGGAAGGACAGACTAGATAGGCCATGTGGTCTTTTTCTGTCATCATATTTCTATGTTTCTATGTTTCTATAAGGAAAGTAGTGTAGAATAAAGTCAAGGGTATTATAATGCCTCTGTATCATATCATGGTGTGACTGCACCTTGAATATTGTGTGCAATTCTTGTTGCCACTTCTTAAAAAGGATATAGTGTTATTAGAAAAGGTACAGAGAAGAACCAGCAAAATGGTAAAGGAGATGGAAGAATCTTTAATGAGGTGAAGTGAGGCGGCTGCCTCAGGCGGCAAAGTTTTGAGGGCGGCAAATGCCCCCAAAACAGCCGCCTCACTTCGCCTTCAAAGTTTAAAAAATGGGAAAAAAAAAGCGCACAAGTTGTTGCTGCCACTGCCGATTCCACTTCTCGGCAGCGGCAAACTCACCACCTAACTTCTTCTTCTGCAGCCGCAGCTCCATGCCTCTTAGGGAACCACGGCTGTGCTGGTGAAGCCAGCACGGAGCCTTCCCATCTCTCAGAGGGCTCCATGCAGCATTGCCCCACCCCCAAAGGAAGTTGTTACCACTTCCTTTTGGGGCAGGACAATGCTGCACAGAGCTCTCTGAGAGGCAGGAAGGCTCTGAACCAGCTTCACCAGCACAGCCACGGTTCCCTAAGAGGCAGGGAGCCATGGCTTGCAGAAGAAGGAGGCACAGGAACTACAGTGGGGGTGGTAGCAGGCAGACACCGGGAGAGGGGAGAATGGGGCAGAGGGCAAAGGAAAGGTTAGATCTGCAACAGAGCTGACATGAGGGAGGGTGGAGGGGCTGACATGGAGGGAGGGGGCTGACATGGAGGGGAAGGAGTGAGCTGGAAGGGAATTGACAAGGGAAAGGTGGGGTCTGCAACTGGGCTGACGGAGGGGGGGCTGGAAGGGAATTGTCATGAAGGGAAGGTGGGGTCTGCGATGTGGATGACACAGGAGGAGGAGGGGGCTGGAAGGGAATTGATATGACGGGAAGATGGGGTCTGCAAATAGGTTGACATTGGGGAAGGAGGGGGCTGACACTGGGGAAGGAGGCTGGAAGAGAACTGACAAGGGTTCCCTCTCATCCAGCAGGAACAAATGGAGTGCTGCCGGCATCAAACAAATCAGCCTGATCACTGCAAGAGATCAGGCTGATTTGTGTAGCGGTGGCACTCTGGTTGTTTTAATTTTAGATTTTGCCGCCTCTGCCCTGCCTCTGCCTTCCCACCACTATTTTCTTTTTTTTTGCTGCAAGCATTCTTGAGGGAAAAAAAACAAAGCAGGAAGGCAGAGGCAGGGCAGAGGTGGCAAAATCTAAAATTAAAACAGCCAGAGTGCCCCCGCTGCCACCGCCAGATGAGAGGTGCAGGTGGAGGGAGTGGGGACAGGAGGAGGACCAGGAGAGACAAAGGTGAGAGATAGGGGACAAAGGGGGAGGCGGGGAAAATTCTAGACAAAGGGGAAGACAGAGACATACTGGACAAAGGGGGAGAGAAGGGGACAAGTACTAGACAAAGGGGAGAGAGAGGGGATAAATGCTGGAGAAAGGGGAGAGACAGTGTGGGTTATTTATTTATTTATTTATTTAATACACACTTATATACCGCTGCTTCCAGTGATCAGCAGCGGTTCGATTCTTCTTTTGGGGGTGTCAAATCAGGACTGGGAGGGTACAGTAAATACATAGGTCTGAGGTGAGGTCACAGCACACATGGTTAGTGTCTAGGGGGGAAATTATACATATTTACATTTATACATACGTATTTACACATTTCTGGCTTACAATTGTACATTTACAACTTTACGCATTTTTACATTTACATATTTGGATTATACATTTTTGTGCTCCATATTTTACATATTTTACATAAAGTGTTTCCAAACGCATATAATTATCTGCTTGCTTTGCTATGTTTTCATGGAACTTGAGGGTCAAGGCTGATTGTAGTAGCATTTGAAAAGGTGGGTTTTTATATAGGATTATAATTGAATGATGGGGGGCTAGTACTGGTAATGGCCAGATCAGGGGGGGCTAGGACTGGTAATGGGTTGATTAGAGAAGGCAAGGACTGGGAATGGATTGATTGGAAGGGGGCTGGGAATGGTGATGGGCTGATTAGGAGGGCTAGCACTGGGAATGGGCTGAGGGGGGACTAGCACTGGAAATGAGTTGATTAGGGAAGTCTAGGACTGGTAATGGTTTGAGGGAGGTAGTAGGACTGGTAATGGACTGAGGGGGACTAGCATTGAAAATGAGCTGATCGGGGAAGCTAGGACTGGAAATGGGCTGATTAGTGGAGGCTAGGACTGGTAATGGGCTGCTGGGGGGGTAGGACTGGTAATGGGCTGACTAGGGGAGGCTAGCACTGGTAATGGAGTTGAGGGGGAACTTGCACTGGAAATGAGCTGATTGGGGGGGCTTCAACTGGGAATGGGCTGATGGTGGGGAGGGGAGGATAGAGCTGCAGGCCTTGGAAGAAAACTGGGTGATGCGAGGGGATGGGAGATTGGGACTGGAAGGGAGTGGATGCTGAGAGGGGCTGCCATGGTATTTGGACTAGAAGGAGCTGGCAGTGGGAAAGGAGTGGGACTGGAAGGTAATAGACACCAGTGGCAGTCATGGGAATGCAAGATGACATTGGAAGGTACCGGGAGGGAGGACTGGAAAGGGGCTGATACTGGGAAGGGTTACGGGGACTGGAAATAGGCTGATGGAAAGAAGTGAAGAAAACAAATGAAGAGATAAGAAATGGCAGTTGGACCATAGACCACAGAAAGAGAGCTAATAGAAACATAGAAACATAGAAATATGATGACAGAAAAAGACCACATGGCCTATCTAGTCTGTCCTTCCATATCAACAACTACAACAGTCCCCTTTTTACCTTTAGAGATCCTCTGTGTTTGTCCCATGCTTTTTTGAATTCAGTTACTGTCGTCATCTCTACCACCTCCACTGGGAGACTATTCCATGGATCCACTACCCTTTCCATAAAGACATATTTCCGCATATCACTCCTGAATCTATCTCCCTTCACCCTCATCCCATGTCCCCTCGTAGCAGAACTTGCTTTCAATTGAAAGAGGCTCTCTCCCTGAAAATTTATGCCACGGAGGTATTTAAACATCTCAATCACATCACCTCTATCCCACCTTTCCTCTAAAGTGTACTTATTAAGATCCTTCAGTCTGTCCTCATATGCCTTATAATGAAGACCACTAATCATTTTAGTAGCCACCCTCTGCACTGACTCCATCCTGTTCACATCCTTTCGAAAGTGCGGTCTCCAGATTTGCACACTATACTCCAAATGAGGTCGCATCAAAGACTTATACAGAGGTACTATCACCTCCTTTTTTCTGCTAGCCATTCCTCTCCATATGCACCCAAGCATCCTTCTAGCTTTTGCCATCACCTTTTCTACCTGTTTAGCTACTTTAAGATCATCAGACACAACCACGCCAAGGTCCCGCTCTTCTTTAGTGGACAAAAGTACTTCACCCCCTACACTGTGTTGCTCCCTTGGATTGCTGCAGCCCAAATGCATGACCTTACATTTTTTAACATTAAATCCCAGCTGCCAAATTCTAGACCATTCTTCAAGCTTAGCTAGATCCCTCCTCATGTTATCTACACCTTCCTGGGTATCTACTCTATTGCAGATTTTGGTGTCATCCACAAAGAGTCAAACCAAGATGTTAAAAAGAATCAGACCAAGGACAGATCCCTGGGGCACCACTGGTAACATCCTTCTCCTCAGAGTGAGCTCCATTTACTTGTACCCTTTGTCGCCTCCCACCCAACCAATTTCTAACCCAAGCAGTAACTTTAGGGTCCATCCCTAGGGTTCTCAGTTTGTTTATAAGTCACCTGTGAGAAACAGTGTCAAAGGCTTTGCAAAAAATGCAATGTGTGCCTTTGAGTCAGTCCTGATGACCCAGAAGCTCCTGGGTTTTCTTAGCAGTGTTACCAGAAGTAGATTGCCAGGCCTTTCTTCTGAGGCAAGGGAGAGTTAAGTGACTTGCCCAAGGCCACAAGGAGTGCTAGTGGGAATTGAATTCTGGTTGCTTGGTTACCAAGCCAGTTGCTCTAACCACTAGGCTACTCCTCCACTCCTGTCAAAGGCTTTACTGATATCTAAATATACCACATCTAGGGCTCTCCCTTGGTCCAACTCCCTGGTCACCCAGTCAAAGAAATCAATCAGATTTGTCTGACAAGACCTGCCTCTGGTGAATCCATGCTGCCTCGGATCCTGTAATCCACTGGACTCCAGAAACCTCACTATTTTCTTTTTCAGCAGCGTTTCCAATAATTTACTCACCACCGAAGTTAAACTAACTGGCCTGTAGTTTTCAACCACATCCTTACTTCCACTTTTGTGTAAAGGCACCACATGAGCCTCTCTCCAGTCCTTTGGCACCACTTCCGACTCCAACGAAGCATTGAAAAGGTCAGTCAGTGGAGCTGCTAGAATGTCCCCAAGTTCCTTCAGTATTCTAGGGTGTATCCCATCCGGTCCCATCACTTTGTCTACTTTAAGTTGAGCTAGTTTCTCACGAACACAGTCTTCTGAAAATTGTTCAAGATGTCCCTCGCTTCTGTTCCTGTTTGTGGGTGTTTTCTGAGGTCCTGCTCCTGGTTCTTCATCTGTGAACACAGAACAGAAATATTTGTTAAGCAATTCCGCTTTATTCTTATCAGCTTCTATATATTCCTCCCCTGCACCCTTGAGTCTGACAATACCACTTTTGCCCTTCCTCTTCTCACTAATATATCTGAAAAATGTCTTATCCCCCCATTTTATTGCATTGGCTATTTCCTCCTCCTTTTGAATCTTTGCCTTCCTGACTACTTTGCTAGCTTCTCTAAGTTTTTCCAAATACAGTTGCCTGTCTTCCTCTCTCTGTGATCTCTTATATTTCATGAAGGCCTCCCTCTTTTTCTTCACTTTTTCAGCTACTTCTTTCGAAAACCATAGCGGTCTCCTTTTACTTTTACCTTTATTTACCATTTTAACAAAAAGGTTAGACAGGAAAGCAGACGCCTCAGATCGGGACCAGCATGATCAGAGAATAAAATGGTCAGACAACAAAGGTAGAAAAAATAATTTTATTTCATTTTAGTGATTGGACTTTGTGCTATCTTTATATTTTACACAGTATTGGGGAACTACATCTCTTATTTATCTGATGTTGCACTGCATGTGGACTCTAGTGTCTTGGGGTTTCAGTTTAAATTTTGTCTACATATTTTTACTTTTATTTTAGATTATGGTTACTTATTCTGTACTTGGTGAGGGTCGATGTTGTGAGTGTGTGTCTGAGGCCAGGTGTGCTGTTAACATGGAGTTTGTGCATAAAGATGTATATTGTACTGTAGTAATTTGACTTTCAGATAGTTGTATGGATGTTCCAGGGCCCACTGTAGTATTTACAGTGACACTTTTTTTGGATGGGCTCCTTATGGTATGGTAGGTTTGCTCTTTGTTGTAGGGTTTTGTATTAGTTCACAATATGCCAGGTACTGAAGAATAGTGGTTGTTGTTGTTAGTGAGATGATCAGAATCAGATTTTTTTTAATATTTTGAGTTCTTTGGGTGAATGTCCTTGTTCTGCTCTGCACCCACTATGGATGTAAAATATATGTTGAAAAAGAAAAAGCAAGAACCATAACGCAGTTTATAACAACAAAATAAAAAATGAGTTATAATTTAGTTTTATAAACTGTGCTGTTGGTTCTTGCTCTCTTTTAGTTACTTGGTGTGCAAACAGGACTGTACCTCGCCCTGTGCTTGGGGGGCGCATTTTGGCTGTCTGCTGTTGCCCTGCCGCCGCTGGCAGGACAATAGCAGGCAGCCAAAATGCGCCCCCCAAGCCTTTTCGCAGCACTTTAAGCAGATCTGGTCCCTCCCTCCTCCGATGCGATGTCATAACAGGGAGGGACAGATCTGCTTAAAGTACCGGCGCCTTTTAGATCGGGTGCATGCCCCCTTCTCCTCACCATACCTCTGTCCAGCGCTGCCTGCTCTTTCCCTGTTGACAGTGCCGCCATGAAAAAAACAGAGGACGGCAGCAGCAGGGAAAGAGCAGGCAACATATACCTTATGATGAAGCCCTCTAACCATTTTGGCTAAAGAGTAAGAAAGATATTCTGAAACCACTTAAATTGGTGTACATATAATCTCCCTTTCTCACTCCAACATGATTTGTTTCAGGATTCGCTCATATATTATTCCTGCTTCAACAGACCCAGTTTTCAGAACACAGGATTTGTTAGGGTCTCCTGGATTAGCTCTTTTAGTACAAACAGCGCATTTCAGCATAGCTAGAATAAACACCATTGCTCTTCTTAACATTCCTGTAAGAGTGTTTATTAATGTTTCTTTACCTTAGAACATTACCTCACCTCTGCTTTCTGTTCTTCATAACTGCATCTTCTGTTTTTCCAAACTGCAGTCACATCAGTTCAGCACATACTTGTCACAACCATTCTTCAATATGGGATGAATTGCAGAACACCACAGAATATTTCCAAGACATGGCCTTATTCCACGTTTCAGCAGGAGTAATGGAGACGTCCGCAAGGATATCGCAGAACGTATAAGGGCCTTTTCAGAATATGCTATGCTCATCTCCATGGCTGACCACGCCCCCATTACGCCCCTTCTGGGTATGTTCTGAGATGCCCATGCTAGCGCTGTGGACGTGCATGACAACGTCCCCGCCACACATACAACCACCTTATTCGTGTTCTGGAATGACCTCCATAATGTCCTAGCCAGCACTATTCTTGGACTTTAAGCATCACTATCTGGATAGTGCTTCTAAAACTCCTTACAGACTGCTTTGGCACTATCTGGATAGCACCAGAGCAGAGTAAGGGCAGAGTATAGACATTTATTGACATGTTTATTACCAGTGGTGTGCCGCAGGGATCTGTCCTTGGTTCAATGATTTTTAATATTTTTGTTAGTGATATTGCAAAGGGCAAGGTTTGCCTCTTTGCAGATATAAAAATCTGCAATAGAGTAGACACCCAGGAAAGAGCAGATAGCATGAGGACAGATCTAGCAAAGCTAAAAGAATGGTCAAGAATTTGGCAGTTGAGATTTAATGATAAAAAAAATGCAGGGTCATGCATTTGGGCTGCAAATTCAAGGGAGCAGTGCAGTAAAGAAGGTGAAGTACTTTTGTCCATGAAAGAATGGTGTGACCTGAGTGTGATTGTTTCTTATGATCTCAAGGTGGCTAAACAGGTAGACAAGGTGATGGTGAAAGCCAGAAGGATGCTTGGGTGCCTAAGGAGAAGAATGGCCAGCAGGAAGAAGAAGGTGATAGTGCCTCGGTATAAGTGCCTTTGAGCCCTCATTTGTAGTATTGTGTACAATTCTGGAGTCCACACCTTCAAAAAGATATGAACGGGATGAAGACTGTGCAGAGGGTGGCTACGAAAATGGTCGGTGGACTTTGTCATAAGGCATATGGGGACAGACTTAAAAATGTCAATATGTATACTTTGGAGGAAAGGTCGGAGTGGGAAGATATGAGAGAGATGTTTAAATACCTCCATGGCATAAATGCGTAGGAGAAGAGCTTCTTCAATTAAACTAAAGCTCCACAACAAGAGGGAATTGATGAAGGTAAAAGGGGATAGACTCAGGAGTAATATGTGGAAATATTTCTTTACCGAAAGAGTGGTAGATGTATGGAATAGTCTCCAAGAGGAGGTAGCAGAGATGAGGACTGTATCTGAATTCATGGGACAAACACAGAAGATCTCTAAAGGAAAAAAAGGGACTGTAGTAGTTGTTATGGAAGGGCAGACTGAATAGGTCTTATAGTATTTATCTGCCATCTTACTTCTATGTTTCTATAGCAGTGGTATTCAGCACACTATCTGGATAAGTATCTTGATACATTTGGGACAGCGGAAAAGCTATCCTAAACGTATCCAAACAGCTATCTGGAAAGCAGGCTGAATGTCACCGCTCTCCAAATAGTGGTGCCATTCACTCCTCTATATGTCTCTTCAGTGCTGCTTGCTATATTGAGAGTAAAGCTGAATGTACAAAAATATTTTAGCCATGGCTGGCATTTAACAAAACTGCCATCTGCAGTGCTTGAATATGAGGCAGAAATGAATTTATAAAGTTGTATAGACCATCTTCCTGGTACCCAGTTATCCAAGGCAGTTTACAACACCATAGTAGTGGTTAAACCTATCCATGACTTGTAGTGCTATGCTCAGAAGGTGGCTTATCAAAGGCAGTAAACAGAAGCACATCAGGTAGGATTCTGATGGGTAATTGGTACTGAGTCTTTGTTAGCTCTTTTGATGGAAGATGTCTACCTGGTGTTACATAAGAGGTCTTCTGTGCTTATTCTTTTTTAAATTTTGTGGCTGCTTTCGATACTCTCCATCATGACATGTTATTGTGGGATGGTCTGTCTTGGATTTGTTTTGATTGTTTTTCTGGGAGCGTTCACAGCAGGTGGTCTGGGGGTATAAAATATCTCGGGTAGATAAGTTCTTCTCAGGTGTCCCTCAGGGCTCTATCCTTTCCCCCATGTTTAATTTGTTCTTGCTACCTTTAAGGGTTGGTGTCTTGGGATCTCCAGGTTTTTTTCTTTGCTAATGATATTCAGATTTATGTACATCTTGGTTTGAATTGGCAAGAGGAGGTGGCTAGTTTTATTGAAAGATTGGCTAATGTGGTCCTTTTGTTGGTTGAGAATAAAATGAAGATACGTATGGACAATTACTATGTGACTTGGTTAGGGGCATAGGGATGCGGTTGTTTCACTAGCTGGGCATCCAGTTCAGTGTATGTACTTTAAGGGTTTGGTTGGATTCAGACTTTACTTTTGATCATCATATCTTGAAGTTGGTTCAAGTTTCTTTTTTATCAGGTGCGGCTTGTGGAGTAGCTTATGTCGTTTTTCAGTTTGGAGCAGCTCTGTTTAGTAGTTCAGGTGTTGATTTTGTCTTGAATTAATTAAATGAATGTATTATAAGTCAAGCTCCCTAGGACGTCTTTATGGTAAATTCAGGGTAATCAGAATACCGCGGCACATTTTTTGGGTTGGTTGGGGTGTTATGTTCATGTATCTCCCGTGCTCCAGCAGTTACTTTGGTTGCCTGTTTTTCAGCCAAGTTGGTTCAAGTTGTTGATATTGGGCCCAATTCTGGAATGCAGATTGCGGGGCTGGACGTCCTGGTGGGACATGCAGCCTCGCAAGCCATCCAGACCCGATTCCTCCTCCTGCTCTCCCCATATGTCCTGAGTAGCAGGACGCACAGAGCCAACGGGGGCGGTATCTGTACGGAGCGGGGGTGGACTAGCTCAGCAGGGTGTACAGAGCTGATTCAGATCACAGCCCTGTACGTCCTATCAGGTCTAAGGGGCCATACTGCTTGAAAATTGAATAAGCAGCACTGACCCAGCCATTAGGCCCAGGGATCCCCCCTGGGGTTGGGGCTGTGTGCGGGAGGGTCCCGCTGCCCGATCCAGGCCCTAGCAGGCCAGCCATGGGTCAGATAGTGGAGAAGAGGGGGGGCAAGCCACAGGAGTCGGAACACCTGTGGGGAGGATGTAGGGGTGAAAATCAGTTGTACAAACATTAATTCGTAGGTATTCAAGTGCAAAAGCAACTTGCGCACATAACATTTTTTAGGGATCCAAACAATCTAAGGGGTGGAGGAGTAGCCTAGTGATTGGTGCACTGGCTTAGGAACCAAGAGACCAAGGTTTGATTCCCACTGGCACTCCTTGTGGCCTTTGGCAAGTCATTAAACCCTACAGTACCTCAGAAGAAAGGCCTAGCAAACTATTTCCAGTTGCACTGCCAAGTAAACCCAGGAGCTGCTGGGTCTCAAGGAGTCAGCAATGACTTGAAGACACACATTGCACTGAAAACGAACTAAGAGGCATGCATGCTACCAGGATGGTGTATGATTTAGGCACCTTGCTAAAATGTAGCATTGGGCCCCCGTGCTATCCTGGTAGTGTGCATCAAGGTGTGGACTGGGTGGGACATGGGCATTGCCAGCACATCATGGCCTATGTTTCATACAGATAATTGCACTAATGACCTGGTACTTTGCAGTACCATGTGGCTGCATCACACTAATTGCAGGGGTACAGATGCATACACACCTGTACAGTTAGCAATGAGCCCTGCCTGGGAATGCAGCCCACCCACATGCTGAAGGTGCAAGGCTTAGTTAACGAGCACACCCTAGCAGGAAGATACCTGAACAAAAGCTGGGTTTTCTGCAATTATCAAAGGGTCCAGCAGCGGGATTCTTGCCTCGTAATCGATGGCACTGAAGATCCAAAGAGCTTTTCCCTTCAAGATTCTTTGTGGGAACACATTTTAATTCCTTTGCTGCAAAGAGAAGGCACTCTTTCTGAGATCAGAAAGGGCAAGCTGGCATGAACACCATATTCACCTAAAATACTTTCTCCAGTGGCATGAAGAGCCTTAGAAACCAAGGCAAACATGTTAAATAATACCTTTTTACAGAGGTGTAGCTAATGAAAGTTTTACGTTCCTGCACATTTGTACAAGTTCACTGTATTGTTTTCCCAGCATATGCCACTGAGCCACAAATTTTGCTTTTTTACACAAATGATTTCGAATTTGATAATTAAAATGATAGAGTTGCCATTTCTCACCTTAAGGGATGAGCAAGAGACAATAGTCATAGATCTTTATTGTTCAAGGTTGAAAACCTGCAATTTGTATCTTTTGATTTTTATCTAGTTACTGCAGACCATGTCTCGCATAATAGACTTACCTGAGGTTAGATGGTGCCAACTCTACTCTGGAACTATAGAAATATTCTTTAACCTGCATAGTATGCCACTTATAAATAAAGCAGTGTTCCTTATTTTATACCATTCTAATATTCCAGTTCAAGAGTACCTGTGGCGTTAAATGCACCTATTGTAAGGGAAACACAGGCTTCTGTTTTCAGAGGCGGTGAATAGATAAGGACATCTTGACAAAAGCGAAAAGAAGAAAAAGAAAAAAGGTAGGGAACAGCTAGATCTCTGAAAACTGTATTCAAGTTGATCATCTTTTGAGGCCTATAGCTCTCTGTCCCTTATGTAAAGCCTTCCCTGCATGTAATTAGGGTTTTACATAATGCTTCTCCTATGTCTCAAAGAGTATTGGTTGATGGGCATATGGGTCTCTTTTTTTCGAAGCTCTAGAGTGCAGTAGTATACACTTGTTAGTGAATCGGTTCCAATGCTAGTAATAGCATCGGCAGTAAATAACAGATACCATGCTTTATGTGTTAAATATTAGTAAATAAAGCCCCAAAGTACTGCCCTTATATACCTATATTTCCCAGAAAGCCACATTGCAGATCATTAGAAATACATTACATACAGTGACACAATGTGGCCATATTCTAGTTGACTTGAAAGGTCATTTTAGAAGTATCTACACATAGAAATAGTTCCATTTACACATGTAGAGTAAGTACACATGTATATGAAGGCTGCTATTTCCACACACGGCCAGTGTATGGACCTGTAAATGGATGGCGGGCAATGGAACCTGTTCACTAACAATGTGCCTTACTGTGCTCTGCAACTTAGAAAAGAGACCAAAATGTCCATTGCAACCAATGCACTTCCTTGAGACACAGGAAATTTCAAGTGGATGTGTTTTGGGTGAGCCAGGAAGGTGTTATTTAACTCCCCTCCTTAACTGGCTCTTCTTGAAGTGCATGTTTCTAAAATCCACATGTGCATATAGGTGCCGGTAAGTGCATATGCATATTGCAAATTTGACACAGAAGGTTGTACATGCCACTATATACATATGTAAAGCCCTGAGCGATGCCACTCTTATTATGCACTTGTATAATCTCCGCTCCTTCTTGATGCCTCAGCCATTTATATATATACACGGTGGCCCAAAAAAAGTGAGAACATTTCGTAGCATATAAGTTATTTAAAAATTCAAAAAGACAGATGTAAACGATTGACAAATTAAAAAAAAAAAGATGGTGCCTGGAAATTGTCGAAATAAAAACGTTATATAGCTAAAAAAGGTAAATAAGTAAACTCTTTAAGCTTTTAATTTACGAGATGTTCTCACCTTTTTTGGGCCACCCTGTATATGTTAGAGTGAGTGGCCCGAATAAAACAAACTCACAGATTTCCGTTCTCCACAAGGCTGGTTTGTTCTTTATCATATTTATAACAAACGCACAAAATTTTAATGAAAATAAACAACATTTAGAGATCACCCCATTGAGCAGTTTTTATGTCATCTGAACTAAACAGCAGACAACTGAAATATCTGGTGATGGTAGCCACTGAAGGTTATGCAACATCTTTTTCTTTGTTTCTGCTGAGACTCTCATCAAAAAGGGCTAAGCCTGCCAAATATTCAGACAAAAAACAGATGTGCCTTGAAAATGCAACAGCTTGATTTGGATAAGTCTTAAGAACTGCTTGGATTGCAAATGGTGTGAATAAACAGGTAGACAAAGGTGAGTCAGTTGATATAGTGTATCTGGATTTTCAGAAAATCTTTGACAAGGCCCCTCATCAGAGACTTTTTGCAAAACTAAAAAGTCATGGGATAGGAGGCAGTGTACTATTGTGGATCAGGAACTGGTAAAAAGATAGAAAGCAGAGAGTAGGGCTAAATGGCCAATTTTCCCAGTGGAGAAAGGTGAATAGTGGAGTACCCCAGGGATCTGTGCTGGGTCCCCTGCTTTTTAATATATTCATAAATGACCTGGGGGTCTGTTTACTAAACGGCGCACTTGTACGGGGCGCACATGAGCGCTCTAAAAGATGTATTTAAGTGCTCTTAAGCGCCCCGTACGAGTGCGCGGCACATTAACGGGTCCCGCAAGCGTGCGCCGACAACGCGCACATTTGCGGGGCGGTAATGTGCGAAAGAGGCGTGCAAAGGCGAAATGAGGGCGGAGGAAGGCCCCCTAGGGGCGGAGAGACGGGGTCAGTGGGCGGAATGTGGGAGGGGAGAGACTCGCCGCACAGGAGCGTGCCCGAATCTGCAAAGAAATATAACGCCAGTGAAACACTCGCGTTAGAGGTGCTGTGCAGGGAAAAGAAACCGTTTCCGTCAGCAATGTGCAGCACAATAGTGGAAGCCCAAAAACCGTGAGCAGTGTGATCCATGTGCACAGATCAAACTCCGTAATGTCACAGGGCACTAGCCACACGGGCGCCGCGCACCTTAGCGCATCTGTCACTCACAGCTTCTGTTCTTCACGACGGAACGCCCACTCCTTATATGGCACCCGCTCGGTACCGCGGACCGCACACCACCGGCCTTTTAGTAAACAGACCCCCTGGAAATTGGAATAACGAGTGAGGTAATCAAATTTGCAAATGACACAAAACTATTCAAAGTTATTAAAACCCATGAGGATTGTGAAAAATTGCAAGAGGACCTTGATAAATTGGAAGACTGGGCATCCAAATGGCAGATGAAATTTAATGTGGACAAGTGCAAAGTTATGCACCTGACAGACGACAGAAGGTGATGGTACATGCAGCTCACTCGGATGAAAGGAAGGTGATTAGCGGCGTGCCCCATGGTTCGGTCCTGGGCCTGGCACTGTTCAATGTATTTGTGAGGGATATTGCTGAAGGACTGAATGGAAAAGTCTGTCTTTTTGCAGATGACACAAAATTTTGCAACAGAATGGACTCCCCCGAGGGAGTGGATAACATGAGGAAAGATCTACAAAAGCTGGAAGAATGGTCTAATGCTTGGCAATTACGATTTAATGCAAAAAAGTGCAGTGTCATGCACTTAGGTAGCAGAAATCCAAGGGAAATGTACGTAATAGGGGGCGAGAGGTTGGTGTTCATGGTTCAGGAGAAAGACCTTGGTGTGATTATCTCTGATGATCTCAAGGTGGTAAAACAGTGCGACAAGGCGGTGGCAAAAGCCAGGAGGATGTTGGGCTGCATACAAAGAGGGGTTACCAGCAGAAAGGAAGAGGTACTTATGCCACTGTACAGGTCGCTGGTGAGGCCTCACTTGGAATACTGTGTTCAGTTTTGGAAACCATATCTTGCAAAAGATGTAAAAAGACTGGAAACTGTTCAGAGGAAGGCGACCAAAATGATTTGGAGCCTGCGTAAGAAACCCTATGAGAAGGGACTTGAAGACCTAAATATGTACACTTTGGAGGAGAGGAGGGATAGGGGAGATATGATTCAGACCTTTAAACACTTAAAGAGGAAAGATGAACAAACAAACCTCTTTCAAAGACGGGGAAGCTGCAAAACTAGAGGGCATAACGTGAAGCTGCAAGGTGTAAAATTGAAAGGCAATGTCAGGAAATATTTTTTCACTGAAAGGGTGGTGGATGCTTGGAATGCTCTCCCGATGGAAGTGGTGGGGGCAAACACGGTGATGGAACTCAAAACAGCATGTGACAAGCACTGCGGATCCCTTTATAGCAACAGGATAAAAACAAAATAAATGGAACCATCTAACTTCTCAACAAATAGGGGTGTCCTACATGGAGCAGTGGGTCCACACCTAAACAAAGACATGGGGAGGGGTGGCCTGCACGGAGCGATGGGTGCACCTACTCTTGCCGTATATTTGCTGGGCATACTGGATGGACCATTCTGGTCTTTATCTGCCGTCATTTACTATGTTACTATGTAGGAAAGAACAACCCAAACTATGGTTACACGATGCAAGGAAAACCCAGGAAAACGATTTAGGCATCATCGTGAATAACATGATGAAATCTGCCGCCCAGTATGCAGCAAATAGAGTGTTAGGTATCATAAGGAAAGGAATGGAGAATAAAAGAAAGGATATTATAATGTCTCTGTATCATTACATGTTGTGACCGCACCTTGAATATTGTGTGCAATTCTGGTCGCCGTATCTTAAAAAGGATACAGCGTTATTAGAAAAGGTATAGAGAAGAGCCATCAAAACGGTAAAGGGGATGGAAGGATACCCCTATGAAGAGAGGCTACAAAGGTTAGGGCTCTTCAACCTGGAAAAGAGACGGCTGAGAGGAGATATGATAGAGATCTATAAATTAATGAATGAAGTGGAACGGGTAAACGTAGTTCAGGCTCATTTTGCTCATATTCCCCGCTTCTCAAGTCACTTCATTGGCTCCCTATCCATTTCCACATCCAGTTCAAATTTCTCCTGCTGACCTATAAGTGCATTCACTCTGCAGCTCCTCACTACCTTTCCTCTCTCTCCTTACACCCACCCTCAGGAGCTCCGCTCTTCTGGCAAATCACTTCTATCTGTGCCCTTCTCTTCTATGGCTAACTCCAGACTTTTCTCCTTTCACCTTGCTGCATCTTACACCTGGAACAAACTACCTGAGTCTGTACGTCAGGCGCCTTCTCTGACCCTTTTCAAATTCAGGCTGAAAAGTCACCTCTTTGCTGACGCTTTCAGATCTTGATTCACCTGATCTCCTTGTGTTTCCCTTGTGTCATCTGTCTTAACTAGATTGTAAGCTCTGATGAGCAGTGACTGTCTCTTACATGCCTGTGCAGTGCTGTGTATGTCTTGTAGCGCTATATAAATGCTAGTAGTAGTTTGTTTATGCCATCAAAATATAGAAAGACCAGGGCACATGCAATTTGAAGCTACAGGGTAACCTACTTAAGACTAATAAGAGAAAATATTTTTTCATTCAACGTTTAATCAAACTCTGAAATTTGTTACCGGAGGATGTAGTAAAAGCAGTTAGTGTAGCCGGACTTAAAAAAGGTTTGGGCAAATTCATGGAGGAAAGGTCCATAAAGGGAACCCGGGATATCTACTGCTTGCCCCAATACAAGCATTGTGGAACCTGTGTCTTTTGGGGAAACTGCTAGGTACGTATGAACTAGATTGGCCGCTGTTGGAAACAGGATACTGGGCTTGATGGACCTTGGTCTGAGCCAGTATGGCCTATCTTATGTTCATATTCCACTGTCTAACGCAAACAAGACTGACAAACAGAGCCAAATCTGTGATATTCTTGGACTCGCATGCAGTCATCCTGAACTGAGCCTTAAAAAGGAATATTTTCAATATATAAGTTTGATTGTAGGAAAAAGTGGTATGCAAATCTAAATAAATAAATAAATGCCTTTTCCCATCCATAAAATGTTCAGAATGGGACGGCATCTAAATGTTTTGCAATGGGGCGGAAATTTCACAGGTAAGCAAGCTATCTCTAATGGACAAAAATAAGCCTTGTGGAGAAATGATTCTACAAATATTAACTTTTGCATTGGTTTGTGGACCACCCTAATATATATATGCATTTACTATTGTCCATATAGGTACTTTATAAAAGGCTCTGTGTCCAGTAGGAATTGAGCATTTTTTTTCCTAGACATCACAATTCCTAACTCAATAGTCTATGCAAAATTGAGTCTTACAGCTGTGGTCTTTTGCCTGCTGGTGAGGTCAGCAGTGATAGGGTCACTGGAACAGAGGTCATGTGCTAGAAGCAGAGAACAGTATGCTCTACAATTTTGTAGGGCTGCTGGATGGTGCAGGGCAACATCTGTGTCTGCCTGCTGGATCTGTAATATGCAGAATGCAATTATTATAGGAAGACCATTGGTAGAGGGGTGCTGATGAGCTATCTTTCCAACAACTGTACACAGCATCATTTGCAGGAACACCACCCTTTCCCGCTCAGTTCAACGGAGAATGCAGTTCCTAGGCTAGTCACTCCATCTGGTAGTAGAAGTAGCCATAACAGGAAAGCCACAGGAAAAGAGGAAAACTGTTTCCCAGGCAGAGCCCTCAACCTCTAGTGCCAGCGATGTACCATACCAGCAGCCCCAGTGTAAATCAAAGCACATCACCATAGTGAAGATGGGGCAGTGGTATAAATTCTACCCAAGCAGCTCTTGCACTGCAAGGGAGGCCCAAGGAGGAGGGCTCCCTTGCCGCCTCTTCCAGATCTTTTAAAACTGACTTTTCTTGCTTTGAGGCCCTTTCAGACTCTGTTGCTTGGGGCCCTTAATTTGAACTTCTACCACTGAGAGCATAATGTTTGGCAACACAGGGCACATGGCAGACAGTATTGAAGATGGTGGCACTATGGAAACGATTGCCCTGGATCAGGGGTCTCCAAATCCAGTCCTGGAGGGCCGCAAACCAGTCAGGCTTTCAGGATATCCCTAATGAATATGCATGAGATCAATTCAAATACAATGGGGGCAGAGCATGCAAATATATCTCATGCATATTGTGGAGTTCGAGAGACTGCTGTTATCTCTTAGCCCACAATTACCAAGTAACCTGCTGGACACTTTTTCATAGGCACATGATCTGCAGCCTCCTCTAATCAGTTGCGTGCTCAGCTGCATGCACTACTACTACTAATCATTTGAACAGCGCTACAAGGCAGGGAATTTCCGCTGGTGTGCGAAGAGAGGGCTTGAGCTGCTTGAATGAGAAGCAGAAAGTAGCAGAGGGAACTTGCACACCAGCTCATTCAGTAAGGACGCAGCAGCAGAAAGAGTCAATGATAGCAGGAGCAGCAGCATCTCATCCATCCCTACGCCTTTACATTCCAGTCCCCCGTGAGCCCCAGCACAGAAAAATCGTTGGCAACCGAAGCCCTAGCTACAGCAATAAGAGGCAGAGATCAATCTGCCACAAGTGAGACCCCGCATGAATTTCTGTGATATCCTACCTTGCAGAGTCCATTAAAACCAGAGCCACAGACTCTTTAGCATACTGGACCCACAAGTCAGACCTAGCCAAAGATGCCCAGCATTTCCTTTCCCGCCCTCCAGCCAGTGTGCCCAGTGAACGTATGTTCTCCAGTGGTAAGGAACAATGTTTGCTTACATCGTTCACAGCTAAGTGTTTCTCAAGACAAACTCCGTTGTTTAGTTCCCTTCAGATTCCATGTGACCAGGGCCGGCCCGTCCATTGAGCAAGAATGTTTTTTGCACAGGGCCCCGCGTTTCAGGGGGCCCCGCGCAAAGAACATTCTGCTTTTTTTTTTATTACATTTAAAAACAAAAACCTGGCTTTAGCTGCTGCCGCTGCCGCGTCCGTCGCAGCAGCGGCAGAATGGCGTGTCCCGCGGGGCCCCTTCTCCTCTTCGAGCCCTCTGCAAGGGCTTTCAGATTCGCGAAGGGAGAGTTGTGCTCCCTCGCGTCTCTGTAAAGCCCGCAGGGGCTAATGGGAAATTTCCCATCAGCCCCTTTAGACGCGAGGGGCTGATGGGAAATTTCCCCTTCGCCCCTGCGGGCTTTACAGAGACGCGAGGGAGCACTCTCCCTTCGCGAATCTGAAAGCCCTTGCAGAGGGCTCGACGTGGAGAGGGGGCCCCGCGGGACACGCCATTCTGCCGCTGCTGCGACGGACGTGGCAGCAGCTAGAGCCAGGTTTTTGTTTTTAAATTTGCCGGAAGGGAAGGGAAGGGAAGGGGGGGGGGATGATGGAGGATGTCGGGAAATGGTGTGAGGGGGTGTTAGGACTGGAAATTTGCAAGGGGGGGGGTTAGGACTGGAAATGTGCAAGGGGGGGGTTAGGACTGGAAATGTGCAAGGGGGGGGTTAGGACTGGAAATGGGCTGGGACTGATGGAGGCTGACTTGAAATGGGCTGGGGGGGGTTAGGACTGGAAATGGGCTGGAGGGGGGGTTAGGACTGGAAATGGGCTGGGGCTGATGGAGGCTGACTGGAAATGGGCTGGGGAGGGGTTAGGACTGGAAATGGGCTGGGGGGGGTTAAGACTGCTAATGGGCTGGGGCTGATGGAGGCTGACTGGAAATGGGCTGGGGGGGTTAAGACTGGTAATGGGCTGGGGGGGTTAATACTGGTAATGGGCTGGGGGTTGATGGAGGCTGACTGGAAATGGTGTGATGGGGGGTTAGGACTGGAAATGGGCTGGGGGGGTTAAGACTGGTAATGGGCTGTGGGCTGATGGGGGCTGTCTGGAAATAGGGTGATGGGGGTTAGGATTGCTAATGGGCTATGGGGGGGGGGTTAGGACTGCTAATGGGCTATGGGGGCGCTAGGACAGGAAAAGGGCTGATGGGGAGGGGTTAGGACTTGAGGTGGGCTGATGTGGTTAGGACTAGTAATGGGCTGTGGGCTGATGGGGGGGGGGGGTTAGGACTGGCAATGGGCTATGGGGGGCTGACTGGAAATGGGCTGATGGGGTTAAGACTGGAAGTGGGCTGATGGGGGGTTAGGACTGGTAATGGGTTATAGGGGGGGCTTAAACTGAAAATGGGTTGATGGGGGGCTAGGACTGGTACTGGGTTGCGGGATTGCTATGACTGGAAATGGACTGAGTGGACGGGGAGGCTTGAACTGCAAATAGCTGATGGGGAGGGAGCTTGGAATGGAAATGGGCTGTGAGGGAAGGGAGCTAGAACTGAAAATGGGCTGATGGAGCAGCTAGGATAGGACTGGAAATGGGCTGTTGGGGGGAGCTAAGATTGGAAATGGGCTGTGGTGGGGGCTTGAATTGAAATGGACTCATGGAGGGGCTAGAACTGGAAGTAGGCTCATGGGGGGGCTTGGACTGGAATTGGGCTGAGTGGAGGGGAGCTAGGATTTGACATGGGCTGATGGTGGGGCTAGGAAATGACTAGAAATGGGCTGATGGGGGGCTAGGACTGGAAATGGGCTGATGCAGGGACTAGAAGGGAATGGATGCTGGGTGAGACTGGAACTAGAAGGGAGCTGATGTTGGGGGAGGATTAGAATGGGATGGGGCTGGGAGAGTAAAATGGAGAGGGGAAAAATATTTTGTGTGGGAGGGATGAAAAATCTACAATTGGCCGGGTATTGGGAGAGTAAGTGGGGATTGAGGATGGAGGGGTAAAATTTGTGTGGATGAAATAAGAATGAGGAAAGAGCAAAAGGATAAAGATTAGTATGTTAAAGCAGATGTAGAGAGAGGGGATGGAAAGAAAACTAGAAGAGAGAAGAAAGGACAAATGGACAGCAGACGATGGAGAGTTAGCAGAAAACATGAAGAAACCAGAAGAAAGTGGCTGGAGCAATTGCAACTGAAAAAAAATGCACAAAAGGTAGAAATATATCTCTTTATTTTGAATTTATTAACTGGAATATGAAAGTTCTGGGAAATGTGCATCATTAACGTCTGCGCTTTGTTTGGTACAAGAGGAAATTGATTTATAGTTTTATTTCTACAGTGTTGTTGTACATTCCAAGTTTGGCTTTTGGGGTTCCCAGTTTAAATTATTGCCTTCCTGTTTCTAAATTGCGATTCCTTTTTTGGTGATGGTCTATGTTCTGCATGTGTAACTGAGCTGAGGTATTCTGTTTATGTAATTCCTATTTGACATTGCCACTTGTTCTCTTTCCCCAGTATTCTCTGAAATGTACTGGTTTAATATTTGCAGTGTTTCCTTTTGATAGGTAGGGACTGGTGCTTTGTGAGTCCTGGTAATGCTGTCAGGATACAGCGGGTTTGCTATGGGTTCTAAATGGGCAGCGTTTGTAGTAGTTCCTAATGTGCCTGGCGGTTGGCACTGGATTATAGTAATGTAGAAATCTTTTAGTCTTTCTTTATCCATACACTCATTAAGAGACATGTTTACTAAAAGTTAGTGTATGGTAACATTATGCAAATATTTATGCAAATAAGGCCACTTATGCAAATGAGGCCCCGCACCGAGTCTCCGCACATGGCCCCGCACCCCCCTTGGGCCGCCCCTGCATGTGACCGGAAGGAGGAATGAGAGTCGAGCTCCACTGAATTCCAGTTGGCCATCCTCTCTATCTTCATTGCCTTCCTGTGTAGTTCCCACTTTCCACTGCAGTCACTGCTGTCTAGTTTCCAGTGGGTACCTTTAGCCCAACATGCAAAAACTTAAAATAAAAGAGGAAAATCTCCCTTTTCCCCATCTCTCTCTGCTTCTACTGCTGCTGCTACAACCCGTGTCACTGCCTTTTCTGTCACTCTCTGGCCTGCTGTATAGTTTCCATAAAAATAGAAAATCCCACTTTCTCCCTGCCTCTCTTTTGGTGCTACCAATGAAAAGATTTTCTCCCCAATTATGTATCATGCCACTGAGACATCTGGTGATATACAATCAATCAATACTAACAGAAAGAAAAAGAACTCAGTGTTACATAGGCAGAAATGTCAACTCAGACACTCCATCACTGGACATAAAAAACACCTTCCAACAATATAGGATATGCAGTCAGGGGTGGTTCTACCATGAAGCCACCTGAGACAATTGTCTCAGGCGGCACTCCGACGGGGCGGCACTCGGATGCTGGCGGTACTCCGGGAAGGCCTCTGGTCTGCCTCTGCCTTCCCGCCACTTTTTTTTCTTCAAGAATGCTTACAGCGAGAAAAAGCGGCGGGAAAAGCAGAGGCAGGCCAGAGGCTGCAAAATCTAAAATTAAAACAGAGCCGGAGTGCCGTTGCCGGACAAATCAGCCTGATTGCTTGTGGGAACCCTGAAAGCGATCAGACTGATTCATCTGGCGGCAGCAATCCAGCTGTTTTCATTTTAGATTTTGCCGCCTCTGGCCTGCCTCTGCCTTCCCACTGCTTTTTCTCGCTGTAAGCATTCTTGAGGAAATAAAAGTGGCGGGAAGGCAGAGGCAGGCCAGAGGCAGCAAAATCTGAAATAAAAACAACCGGAGTGCCACTGCCAGATAATCAGCCAGATCGCATCTTAGGGGCAGTGGCAGCGCAGGAAGAGAGGTGGAGGTGGAGAGAAAGGGAATAGGAGGACAAGTGCTGGACAAAGGGGAGAGACAGGGGGACAAAAGCTGGACAAAGGGAAAGACAGGGGGACAAGTGCTAGACAAAGAGGGAGACAGGAGGACAAGTGCTGGACAATGGGAGGAGGAGAAGAAAACAAATGTTAGACAACCAGGGGAGATAGGAGGACAAATGCTGAACAACACTGGGGGGGAGCACAAGAGGACAAATGCTAGACAATGGGGGGGGGGGGGACAGGAGGACAAATGCTGGACAACAAGGGAGGGGGCAGGAGGACAAATGCTAGAGAATGGGGGGCCAGGAGGACAAATGCTGGACAACAGGGGAAGGGGCAGGAAGACAACTGCTGGAGGGAGGGAAGCAGAGAGAGAAATGCTGGATGGAAGAGGAAGCAAGAAGACAAATTCTGGACTAAAGCCAGTATTACCTGGTAAGCTGGGTAAGCGTGACAGGGAGCGCCGATGTCACGAGGGTGCTTTCTCTAGCTACCTACTCCCCATTCAGTGTGGCCTACGGAGCGCCGGTGGCCTAATGGAGATCCTGCCCATAGGAGCTGACATCAGGAAGGCACTGTTACTGAAAGCCTGCCCCCACTCCCCTTTCATGCGGAGCGCTGGCAGCCTAGTGGAGAGCTTGTCCACAGGACATGCTACTCCTGCAAGCCGAAGACTGTGACTAGCGATTGTGGCCTCTCACAGCCTTCTACCTACAAGAGCAGCATGTCCTGCGGGCAGGCTCTATTTCTCTGGGCAACAGTCACGGATTGCACAGCCCGTGACTGCAAGACATACTGCTCCCGCAGGCACAAAGGTGTGTGTGACAACGATCATGGCCCAGAGAAGCAGAGTCCTGTAGGCAGGGGCTTTGCAAGGCCAATTGTGCCCTGCCACTCTGGGCTTGGATCATAGTCTGCATAGCCCCTGCTCTTGGGGCATGCTGCTCCGTGGGCAGGCTCTGCCTCTCATACATAAATGGGGGGGGAGGCATTGGGAAGGGGGGAGTGGACATGAGGGGGCATTGGGAGGTGGACATGAATGGGCCCAGGGAGTCAGAAGGGAGATGTTGGGTGCAGGGGGTATGGGGGGCAGCAGGATAAGATCAAGGTGGGGGGCTAGGTAGATACTGGACATGGAAATGGGTATAGGGGAAGCACAGAGGGGTGATGGAGTGGTGATATTGGCCAGGGGGTTACAGGGAAACTATGGGAAAATGTTGGACAGAGGGAAGATGCTGTACACTGGGCAATAAGGAGAGAAGGAAATGCAGGACATGGGGATAACAAGGATAGAGAGGAGAGAAGACGGATATGGGGTAAATAGATTGAGAAAGACGGAGAGGTGCTGCACATAGGGAGGGGATGGCATGGTATGGAGATGGGGTAGATGCTGGTTGCAGGGGGGATAGGAAGGGGGATGGCAGACATGGAAAGAAAGAGAGAGAGGAGGTACTGGATGGAGGGAAAGAGAAAGCCAGAGAGAGAGAGACACTGGATGTATGATGACAGATGTCAGACATAGAGAATGAACAAAAGACTGGGGGATAATGGACCAGGGAAGAAGAGCTGGGGAATGGAAGGACTGGGGTGAAGGTTGAAAAGCGGTAGGTAGACAGCGTAAAAAAGAGGGAGATTGAGAACTGGATAGTAAGGAGTAGTGAAATCTGGGTGGCCAGAGAGAGTGAGAAATAAATGGAAGAAAGGTGGAAAGAAAAACATGAATATCCAAGATGGAAGGAAGTGAAGAAAACAAAAAGAGAAACAAGAAATGGCAGATGGAGTCGAGACCGTAGAAAGAAAGCTAAGAGAAGACAAAAGAAAGCAGAAGCCTCTGATCAAGACCAGCATGATCAGAGAATAAAATGGTCAGACAACAAAGGTAGAAAAAATAATTTTATTTTCAAATGAGTGAACGGACTTTGCACTATTTTTATATTTTACACAGTACAGGGAAATGAGTGTCTTTTATTTCTGGGGTATTGAATTGCATGCAGAGTCTATCTTCTTGGGTTTTCAGTTTAATTTTTGTCTACATATTTTCATTTTCACTTTAGGTTATCCTCACTTATTCTGTACTTGGTGTTCTGAATGAGATCAAGGCCAGGCATTCTGTTAACATGGAGTTTGTATGAAAGGACCTGTATTGTAGTAATTAGACTTGTTTCGTTTTTCAATAGGTGTATGGATGTTCTAGGGCCCGCTACAGTATTTATAGTGCAGCTTTTATCTGGGTAGGGCCCTTGTTGTATGAATTTTGGAAGTTTATGCTGCTATAATTTGGTTGATTTGGCCATGTAGATCATCGGTGATTACTGTAGGGTTTTCTATTAGTTCACAATATGCCTGGTACTGGAGAATGTTTGTTAGTGAAATGATCAGAATCAGAATGTTTTTAATATATTGAGTTCTGTGGGTGAATGTCCTACCTCTGCTCTGCACCCATTGGCCAGGTAGAGGTTTCTGTGGATGCAGAATATATATTTAAAAAGAAAAATAACTATAAAACAGTTTATAACCTGGAAACAGCACAAGCACTGGCAAGTCAAATGCAAGGCATTGATAAGGCAGGCAAAGGGAGAATTTGAGAAGAAGCTTGCTGCGGAAGAAAAAACGCAAAATTAAGACTTTTTCAAGTACATTCATAGCAAAAAACCTGTGAGAGAGTCAGATGATAGAGGAGTTAAAGGGGCACTAAGAGGCGACAAGGCGATAGTGGAGAGACTGAATGAATTCTTTGCTTCGGTCTTTACTGAGGAAGATGTAGGGATGTTACCCATGACTGAAGTGGTATTTAAAGGTGCGGAAGAATTGAAGGAAATATTGATACATCGGGAAGATGTATTACAACTATTAGATAAACTGAAGAGTAGCAAATAACTTGGGCCGGATGGTATACATCCAAGGGTGTTGAAAGAACTGAAATATGAGATTGCAGACCTACTATTAGTAATCTATGAACTATCATTAAAATCATCTCTAATACCTGAAGATTGGCGGATCGCCAATGTAACACCAATTTTTAAAAAGGGTTCGAGGGGTGATCCGGGAAACTACAGACTTTGGGGTAGTTGAGCTTGGGTTCTTCCCTTTCCAGGGATGCTTTCACCTCCTCCATCTCCAGAGCTACATAATGGTTCTTCAATTCAAGGGCTAGAGAAGTTGGATTGGTGATTCTGCAGGCCCTGGTGACTTGTGTCCAACCTTTGTCATTCTGTAGGCACCCATCTTCTCCTCTGCTGGAGAGCTTGGTTGCTGCAAGAAGCATCTCATCAATGTATTTCTCACTGTCTTGAATGCTCCTCAGTCTCACCACTTCCTCTCTGAGTTCCTCCACTTGTTTCCTGAGAGCTTCAGCATGCAGACACCCTGCACATGGAACCAGTCCTTCAACTGGCATTGGGATCTCTGTCTGGACAGAGGCAGAAGCTGTAAAGGGGGCAACAGCTTTAGTGATATGATTTTTCTCAGCCATTGTTCTGTTCGTGGAGCTTAGGTATTTGTTAAAGCAAGACTGCTCACTAGGGGTGGTTGGGAGTTTGGTGGGGTAGGGAGGGAACTAACTCCTGATTAGGTGTCGGTAGCTCCAAAGAGCTGAGAAAGTTACTAAAGCAGAGTTTTAAACCTACCCTACTAAAAAAAATATTTCTCCTTTTAAACTAAAACACCAAAAAGAATGTAACTTTGTTTTAAAAATGTACCAAAACCTTTTAAGAGCTCCCAGTCAGAGAGCTAGCAATTAAAAAACCCCACAAATCATTACCTTTGTTTGAAATGTATAGCCCCTGTTAGGAATAAGATGAGTTATAATTTTATAATTTGGTATTATAAACTGCATTTTAAAACACAGAAGAGAACTTTCTGGTTACTTTTCATACCCAGCAGATAGCTTATAGTTTTAATTTAATAGTCACTCGGGGCCTAGCATCAGCAAAGTACTTTTAGTTTAAATTTAAAACACAGAAGAGAGCTTTCTGGTTAAATTTAGAACCCAGCAGAGAGCTTGTAGTTTAAATTTCATAATAAGTTAGAGCCTAGCAGCAGCAAAGAGCTATAATTTAAATCAAATAAGAATATAGCTTACCTCAGCAGCACAGGACAGGGTACTGTGTAGCAGCCCTCTTTTAATAAGTGTTATTAACCTCCCTCCTTCCCCACACCCACCCACCCCTGGGATAATCGTAGCTTTATAGGTACTTACACATCTTAAAAAACAGGAGGTGCTCTCAGGTGAAGCTTGTTACCCAAATCAGACATACACTAACGACCTGAGATTAATTAAGCTTCAGGTGAACAAGGTATATTAAACGTATTAGGTACAGTTTTATTGGTATAAATATCCATAGCAACCCTTAGTAAGTAAAGAACTTTAAAGATCTCAACAAAAACGTAAAACTAAGATGCAAACAGCAGTCCAGCAGCGGGATGGGGGATTTCCAGTCTTTTGCATTGAGTGTCACATGTATGATTTTCTCCCAGTTGGTGAGAGGTCTTACGTGTGCACTAGGTGCAAGGAGCTCTTTGCTCTCAGGGAACGAGTCCGTTCTCTAGAGGCTAGAGTAGCAGACTTGGAAAACATAAGAAAGACAGAGAGGTACATAGACGAGAGCTACAGGGATATAGTCCTGAAGTCCCACCTCCAGTCTGGCAGCATCCCTGTTGCCATGGAGGAGAGAGGTCACGTGACAGGAGAGCATCACCCTGGTGTGGCAGGAAGTGATCCTGTAACTAGGACCTGTCTTCCAGGTGATGTAAAACCCTCTCGCACCGAGGAAGTTTCTCCAGGGCCATGTGCCCATGAGGGAAGGGTTAGGACAGCCGTTATAGTTGGTGATTTGATCATTAGACATGTAGACAGCTGGGTGGCTGGTGGACGTGAGGATCGCCTGGTAACATGCCTGCCTGGTGCGAAGGTAGCGGACCTCACGCGCCACCTAGATAAGGTCTTAGATAGTGCTGGGGAAGAGTCTGCTGTCTTGGTACATGTCGGTCCCAATGACATAGGAAAATGTGGTAGGGAGGTTCTGGAGGCTAAATTTAGGCTTTTAGGTAGGAAGTTAAAATCCAGAACTTCCAGGGTAGTGTTCTCCAAAATGCTTCCCGTTCCACGTGCAGGACCCAAAAGGCAGGCAGAGCTCCGGAGTCTCAATGAGTGGATGAGACAGTGGTGCAGAGATGAGGGATTTGGATTTGTTAGGAACTGGGGTACATTCTGGGGAAAGGAGGGGCTCTTCCGAAGGGATGGGCTTCACCTTAACCGGGATGGAACCAGGCTGCTGGCATTAACCTTTAAAAAGGAGATAGAGCAGCTTTTAAACTAGATAACAGGGGAAAGCCGACAGTCACCCAAGAGCAGATGGTTCAGAAGGAGTTCCAGTTCTGTGGTGATAGGGTATTGTTATTCCCAGATGTATCTCGTGTTACACAACTTCGTAGGAAATCTTTTCTTTTGTTGAAACCTAGGGTACTGGCTTTGGAGGCTACATTTTTTTTAAAGTACCCTTGCAAATGCTGTATTTCATTGCAGTATGATAAATTTGTCTTCTTTTCTTCATCTGATTTGGAGAAATGGCTCGCTGAGAGGGAAAAGGTTCGTAGTACATCATGACCAGTGTAGGAAGATGGTGTGGATACTCGCCCGGCTGAAGTTGGCTATGGCCCTTGAGGTTTTGCCTTGTTTTCTTAGTATATTTTCTTTTTTTTCATGTAGACTTTCCCCGAGACGTGGTCTGTTTTTTGTATTGTTTGCTATTATATATTTTTTCTTTTGTTTGATATATTGCTGTATTATTGGTTGTAATTGTTTATACATTATGACTATGTAAAAGGTATCTTTATAAATAAAAGATTAAAAAAAAAAAAAAGAAGAATGTATCCTTGAAGGATACTACCAAAAGCAGAGAGGTTCCAAAAAAGAGTAAAGTAGCCCAAATGCCCTCGAGTATGGAGCAGACAGAGCTTAAAGATCCCAAATTACCCATGTCTACCAATAGCCAAATTAATATGAATAAAATACAGTCTCTAAAATGCTTGTATGCAAATGCTAGAAGTCTAAAAAATAAGATGGGAGAGTTAGAATATATAGCACTAAATGAAAGGTTAGATGTAATTGGAATATCAGAGACATGGTGGAAGGAGGACAACCAGTGGGACACTGTGATACCTGGGTACAAACTATATCCTAATGATAGAGCTGATCAAATTGGTGGAGGGGTTGCGCTCTATGTTAGAGAGGGCATTGAGTCAGAAAGGATTAAAGTTTTGCAGGAAACAAAATTTGCTGTAGAATCTCTATGGATTGAAATTCCATGTAAAAAGGGGAAGGCGATGGCAGTGGGGGTGTACTATCGACCACCTGGCCAGAATGAACAAATGGATGATGAAATGCTTAAAGAAATCAAGGAAGCTAACAAAAGTTACAGCATGGTAATAATAATGGGCGATTTCAATTACCCTGGTATCGACTGGGTCAGTGTCACGGCAGAACATGCTAGGGAGATAAAGTTCCTAGATGACATAAATGACTGCTTCTTGGAGCAGCTGGTTCATGAACCAACCAGAGGGGAAGCCATATTAGACCTAGTCCTTAGTGGAACACCAGATCTAGTGCAAGAGATAAGGGTGTTGGGGCCACTTGGCAATAGTGATCATAGCATGATTGTCTTTGATTTAATTAGTGGAGGAGGGATAGTAAGGAAATCCACAGTACTCCCTTTTAACTTTTGAAAGGGAGACTATGATAAAATGAGGAAAATAGTTAAGAAAAAACTAAAAGGAGCAGTTACAAAGGTTAAAGACTTGCATCAAGCTTGGGTGTGGTTGAAAAATACTATCTTGGAAGCCCAGACCAGCTGTATTTCACGCTTTAAGAAAAGTGGAAGGAAGTCCAAAAAACTGCCAGCATGGTATAAAGGTGAGGTCAGAGAGGCTGTTGTTGCCAAGAAAGCATCTTTCAGGAAATGGAAAAAAGAGCCAAACGATGAAACCTGGAAACAGCACAAGCTCTGGCAGGTCAAATGCAAGGCATTGATAAAGAAGGCAAAGGGAGAATTTGAGAAGAAGCTTGCTGCGGAAGCAAAAACGTGAAATAAAGATTTTTTCAAGTACATTCGTAGCAAAAAACCTGTGAGAGAGTCAGTTGGACCATTAGATGATAGAGGAGTTAAAGGGGCACTAAGAGGTGACAAGGCGATAGCGAAGAGACTGAATGAATTCTTTGCTTTGGTCTTTACTGAGGAAGATGTAGGGATGCTACCCATGACTGAAGTGGTATTTAAAGGTGCGGAAGAATTGAAGGAAATATCGATACATCGGGAAGATGTATTACAACTATTAGATAAACTGAAGAGTAGCAAATCACCTGGGCTGGATGGTATACATCCAAGGATGTTGAAAGAACTGAAATATGAGATTTCAGACCTGCTATTAGTAATCTGTGAACTATCATTAAAATCATCTCTAATACCTGAAGATTGGCGGATCGCCAATGTAACACCAATTTTTAAAAAGGGTTCGAGGGGTGATCCGGGAAACTACAGACCGGTGAGCCTGATGTCAGTACCGGGAAAAATGGTAGAAACCATCACAAAGAATAAAATTACTCAGTATGTAGATAGTCATGGCCTAATGGGAGACAGCCAACATGGCTTTAGACAAGGAAGATCTTGTCTTACTAATCTGTTGTTTTTTTGAAAGTGTGAATAAACAGGTGGACAAAGGTGAGTCGGTTGATATAGTGTATCTGGACTTTCAGAAAGCCTTTGACAAGGTCCCTCATCAGAGACTTTTGGCAAAACTAAAGAGTCATGGGATAGGAGGCAGTGTACTACTGTGGATCAGGAACTGGTTAAAAGATAGAAAGCAGAGGGTTGGGCTAAATGGCCAATTTTCCCAATGGAGAAAGGCGAATAGTGGTGTACCCCAGGGATCTGTGCTGGGTCCGCTGCTTTTTGACATATTCATAAATGACCTGGAAAGTGGAATAACAAGTGAGGTTATCAAATTTGCAGATGACACAAAACTATTTAAAGTTTTAAAACCCAAGAGGATTGTGGAAAATTGCAAGAGGATCTTGATAAATTGGAAGACTGGGCATCAAAATGGCAGATGAAATTTAATGTGGACAAGTGCAAAGTTATGCACCTAGGGAAGAACAACCCAAACTTTGGTTACACGATGCAAGGTTCCACATTAGGAACCACCACCCAGGAAAAAGATTTAGGCGTCATTGTGGATAACATGTTAAAACCCTCAGCCCAGTGTGCAGCGGCAGCCAAGAGAGCAAATAGAATGCTAGGTATCATAAGGAAAGGAATGGAAAATAAAACAAAAGATATTAAAATGCCTCTATACCGTTCCATGGTGAGACCGCACCTTGAATATTGTGTGCAATTCTGGTCGCCGTATCTTAAAAAGGATATAGCATTATTAGAAAAGGTTCAGAGAAGAGCCACCAAAATGGTAAAGGGGATGGAAGGATACTCCTATGAAGAAAGGCTAAAAAGGTTAGGGCTCTTTAACCTGGAAAAGAGATGGCTGAGGGGAGATATGATAGAAGTCTATAGTGCTATATATTCTAACTCTCCCATCTTATTGTTTAGACTTCTAGCATTTTAGAGACTGCATTTTATTCACATTAATCTGGTTATTGGTAGGCAGGGGTAATTTGGAATTGTTAAGCTCTATCTGCTCGGTATTGAACGGCATTTGGGTTGCTTTTGTCTTTATTGGAACTTCTCTGTCGATATGCCCTAACTTCAGTCTTTTCCTAGTATCCTTCAAGGATACATTGTTCTGAATCATGCGCTCTTGGGCAACTGTCGGCTTTCCCTTATTATCTAGTTTAAAAGCTTCATATATCATCCTCAGATACTCAGTCCTCATTTTACCTTTAATTTTTAGATACTCTGTCGCCTCAGTCAAAGACCTGAGCCTTCTTTTATCTGTTACCCCTTCATAGCCTTTTGCCTTTTTCTCATCCTGTCGCAGCATTGATTGCCCCTGCATCCACCTGTCCCCAACATCCATTCCCTTGCCCTATCCCATGCCACCTTCTACCCAGCATCCATCCTTTGCCAAGCTTCAATTATCTTGCCTTTCCTCCTCCTTACCCCAGCTTCCATCCCTTAAGACCTCCATTTCCATAACAATGCTATGACTCTGTGTGAGTGTGTGTGTGTATAGAGAGCAAGTGAAAGAGGGAGATCTATAGAGAGAGAGAGATACAAATACCCACACGCACACACACAAAGACACACAATGTCCCCATACAGTCCTGCATCAAATAATCCAAGGGCCATGTTTACTAAGGTGCATGCCGGTAGCATGTGATTGTGTGATAGGCGATGGCCTAGCATGTAGCAGAGCTAGGTCTGAAGCCCCTTTTCTCCTGCTTTAAAATGTTATTGCTGAAGCCCTTTTTCTCCTGCTTTAAAATGTTATTGCTGATTTTGGAAAATTACAGAATGCTGTTAGCTGTTAGAAAGAAATACCGTTCTATTCTGGTTTGATAACATGTTCTGCTCTCCTGGAGATAAGAGAATTAAAACTTTCTTACTGTTTATTGTTTAGGTAAGCCAGATGTCTGCTTTAGTAGGAATGTCCTCCACTGTCTCTTTGCTAGATGTACACTGACCTTGTAATTAGGATGAAAGTATAGCAGAGAAGCTGAACAGTGTAAGAATATTTTGTCTAGCATTATGAAGATTGTTTAGTGTTTTGAGCCAGGGCTAGAAATATGTCTTAGCCTTGCTTTGTTTGACCTTGCTTTGTTTTGCTTTTGATGTGCTTTTGATGAGAATGCTTCTGATATGCCTTCCACTATCTTTGCAAGCTAACTGACCTTGCAAGAGTAGCGAAATATACTGAATACTTTAGCAGAAGTATTATGTTTAGTGTTATGTCTACCAAGACCAGGACCAATGAGAAGTTTTGCCTGTATTAGACTGGAGAAGAAAGGTATATAAACTGTCATTTTTCTGAGCTCTGGGCTCAGACATTTTGTATGCCAGTGCTGAGACTGTATATACAATAAAAGGGAGTTGAATCCTCGTCCATTGACTCCGGGTATTATTGGGGTTGCGGGCCCTTCGCTATTACATTTCTTGGTGCATTGGCCGGGAAGCATAATGCGAATTGAACGCAAGCGAATAATACCGCGTATTACCGCCTCTAGGTTTGGTCCGGCTGGGACCGCAGCCGACCGACAGCGGAGAGGATCCCAGGCGCCGCCGGTCCCTTGTATCGGAGGGTTCCGCCCTGCCTCGGCGGCCTGCCGGGTTCAGCTGGCCAACACCTCGAACCCTGGTTGAGAGGAGTCCAGGATTAAACCCCAGGTGGAACGGGTTGCGCAGCGCATTAGCTACCGGATCCGGTGAGTACTGATTTTTCTGGTTTTTAGTCAGATAGCTTTGGGAAAGTCTCGAGACACTTCTGGTACAGTAACAGGTAAAGGAAGTCTGATCAACTTCCATGGGCGATCCTAGTACCCCTGCAAGTAGTGCGCGGGGCGAAACCACCAGCCCTTTCGGTTTCAGTAATTCTGGTTTAGTCAGTTAGCCCGGGAATTTTGGAATTTGGGAACTGCTAGCATGTTTGGTTGTGTGAAGTGTGTTTGAGAGGCTTTTCAATACAGGCCAAGCGAGAGCGGACTCCTCAGTAGCGCAGTTCTTAACCGGGCGACCGCGTTCAAGTCGCGAACAGGAGGAAGCGTCTGTTGTCTGTCCCCCTTATTGTTCTGTGGGCTACGCGGACCCCTTACCCGTAGCCATTCTACCTACCCTTTCTGTTTGCTGTCCTATATGTTGTATGTCATCATGGGAGGGGCAGAGTCTGTGCAAACTCCGTTAAACTGTATGATCACAAATTTTAAGAAAGGTTTTAGTGGTGATTATGGGATCAAAATGACAGCGCCCCGTTTAGAAATATTGTGTAGCAGAGTATGGCCAGCGCTAGATGCCGGGTGGCCACCAGAAGGCACTTTTGATATTCAAACTGTGTCCCGAGTGCACAAGATAGTGCGCAGCTATAGTCCTGAATAGTTTTCCTATATAGACTCCTGGTTAGGCATATGTGAGAAGCAGCCCCCCCTGGATGAGGAGTTGCAGTGAGGGACAGAAAAGGATTATGTTAGCCACTACCACAAGAGTCCCTGTAAGACAGAGAAGCTTCCGATTTATGCAGAGCCAGAGCCCCCAGAGGTTCCGGGATATCCACCTGCCTTTCTGTATACCCCAGTCCCGTTAGTTCCACCCCGAGTACCCCCGCCAGTATCCCAAGTAGAGCCGGAGGTAGCAAGCGTGCCTCCAGCCGAAGTGCCTCCCCCTGAGCATCCACCTCTAAAAACTTGAAGAGCAGACCCCTCCTCGTAGAAGTCGGAGCCCTAGTCCTGAGCAGTACTCTGATGCGGAGCAGTCACCCCATGAGGACTAATCGTCAGCTCTAGCCCCAGGCACTTCAGCGCAGAAGGCTGAATTGATAGCTCTTACACGTGCACTCAGAATCGGGGCCGGAATCAGTCTGAATGTGTATACAGACTCTAAATATGCTTTTACAACACTACATGCCCATGGGGCCCTGTATAAAGAATGTGGATTGATCACCTCAGGAGGCAAGTCTGTCAAGTATGGCCCAGAAATATTGACTTTGTTGGAAGCAGTTTGGGCCCCTAAACGCGTTGCTGTAATGCATTGCTGAGGCCATCAGACTGGAGATGGAGAAGTGTCCCGAGGAAACAGATTTGCTGATGCCTCTGCCCGAGAAGCAGCTATTGCAGGACAAATTACCACCCCAAATGCCGCAATTCAAGCAGCCATATTTCCAGTACCTCTTAGTGCATGGACCCCCAGATATACCAAAGTGGAGATGGACCATTACTGTCAAAAGGAGGGGGGGGAAATTATCAGACACTGGGTGGATTGTGTTGCCACCGCCTGAAGGGAACTCAACCCCTGGTATGACTGTAATTCCTGAAGCATATAGGCCCCAGAGTTCAGGGAAAGTAGAGAGAATGAACCGGACCCTGAAGTCACAGATATCCAAACTCTGTCAGGAAGCCCACCTGAAGTGGCCCCAAGCTCTCCCCATTGCCCTTCTCCGAATACGGTCAGCACCCATCACGCCATTAGGGGTGTCCCCATTTGAGATCCTGTATGGGAGGCCCCCGCCTATAATTCAGGGGATAAGGGGAGATATGAACCAAATTGGAGCACAAATTACTAGGCAGGAATTGTTGGCTTTGAGTTCTGTTTTGCAGGGTCTTCATACCTGGGTGCAGGACCAGTTGCCTATCAATCTAACCGAACCCTTGCACCCTTTCAAGCCTGGAGCCTCGGTGTGGGTAAAAGAGTGGAAGAAGACACCATTGGCACCTCATTGGAAAGGCCCATATATCGTTTTGCTATCAACCCCAACAGCAGTGAAAGTGGCAGAGATCGACTCCTGGATCCACCACAGTCGAGTGAAACCAGCAACAGTTCCTGAGAGTCGTCCCTGGACTTCGATCGCTAATCCTGCATCACCGTTGCGAATCACACTGCGGAGAAGAGATCCATCATCGTAGAGAACGTTGCCAACTTGTTTCTGAACATCACAGAGACGTTCTTCAGTTCTGCATTAACTAACCATCATCTACCTCAGTAATCATCAGAGACTATAATCATGATGATTACTAATTGCTGCTATTTCCTTCTTGCGGTAGCCCTAGGACTTTTAAGAACCACTCTTGCCTTGCCCCCTTGTGCAGCCTGTATAACCACCACCCGAACTGGAATGCAAGTCACCCAGACTCTACTTTACCACTCTTACTATACTTGCACTGGCATAGTCAGCCGGTGTATTTATAATGGTACCGAACTGAATGTTTGCACTAAGGGAAAGACTCATACTTGTTTCACACCACGACAGAATCCATCTTACTACATCTTAGAATTGAAATGGAATGATGAAGATGGAACCCTTATCAACGCTACCAGTCAACTTTCTGATCCCAATCAACCTGCGTACCTGTATTTTGATGCTTGTGACCTGATTAACAGAAATAATTATTACAGGTGCGGATCATGGGAACAAGCCTACTACTCTGATGAGAAATATATGTGTCCTGAAGGTGCGTACAACTGGGGAGTATGCACTGGGATACATTCCCCAACAACCTACAGCAAATCAACGGAAGCAGATTACTTCTGTCCGAAATGGGATTGTGTGTACTATGCTACCTGGTCTGGTAGCCCTACAGAACAGACTGGAGACAATCCCAAAACGCTGCTAGAAAGATTACCTTTACTGAAACCTGCACAGTGCAAGGAACGTGCTTGCAATCCTCTACGACTTCAAATCTTCGATCCCAGCCAGTGGAAGCAAGGATTTCGATTCGGCCTGCGCGTAGCAGGAGGTGGAGCTGACCCTGGAACCATCATATTCATCCAGCTGAATGTAAAGACTCATGTTTCCTCACCATATCGCATACATCATACCTTCCATGAGGCCATGAAAGCAGAATTTGTTGTTCCCCACACTTCGCAGAATTTATTCATTGAACTGGCTGGAGCTGTGGCATCCAGCCTCCATGTCTCGGACTGTCTCTTCTGTGGAGGAACTCAAATGGGAGACCAGTGGCCTTGGGAAGCACAAGAACTGAACTATTCTGTGCCATATAACCAGACTGATGTGCACAATACTACCAATGAATGGGTCCTAACCCACTCCATAGTGGGTAAACTGTGTTTTGTACGAGCAGGACCGCAATTGACTGCATTGGTAGGACAATTGGTCTGCCTGAACCAGAAATATTATAATGCCACTACGGGAATGACTTCTTGGTGGTCAGGTGCCAATACTCCAGAAACTTCTAATCCTCTGATCATCTTTCCTTATTTGGCCAGGATATGGACAGATCTGGCTACACACAGCACTTGGCAAGCTCCACCTGGACTATGTTGGATTTGTGGCACCCGAGCATATGCTAAACTCCCTGCTAACTGGGGAGGAGCGTGTGTTCTTGGAACAATACGGCCATCTTTCTTTCTTTTGCCCATTTCCCATGGAGAACAATTGGGGTTCCCTGTATATAAGAGTCGACAGAGACGAGAAGCTCTGAGAATGGCCAATGGGACAAATGGGATGCATCCTCTGAAGAATGGCCACCAGAGCGTATTGTTTATTATGGCCCAGCTACCTGGGCACAAGATGGTTCTTGGGGCTACCACACCCCTATATATATGTTAGATCGTATTATACGTTTGCAAGCTGTTGTTGAAATTATAACCAATGAAACTAGTAGAGCACTAACCTTGTTAGCCAAACAAGCCACTCAGATGCATACAGCCATTTATCAGAACCGCTTAGCTTTAGATTACCTGCTTGCAGCTGAAGGAGGAGTTTGCGGGAAATTGAATTTAACAAACTGCTGCTTACAAATAGATAACGAAGGACAGGTTGTCGAAGACATAGCCAACCACATGAGAAAGCAAACGTATGTCCCAGTCCAAACATGGCATGGCTTGCAGCTAGATGGCTGGTTTGGTTCTTGGTTTTCAAGCCTGGGCGGCCTGAAAACACTTATTATATTTGTATTCTTGATTGGGGCTATTTGCATATGTATCCCATGTTTCCTGCCCTTATGCTTACGCATGCTGAACTCTATTATCGATAGTACTATTGACCGCAAGGCAGCTGCACATATATTAGCCTCATGGGATTATTACCCTATACCGCGCAGTGATCCCTCTACTATGGTCTGAAGTATTTTTTTGTGTGATTAGATTCTCACCCTTCCTCACTTGCGGGTGTGAATAATCAAAAGGAGGGAATGTGATAGGCGATGGCCTAGCATGTAGCAGAGCTAGGTCTGAAGCCCCTTTTCTCCTGCTTTAAAATGTTATTGCTGAAGCCCTTTTTCTCCTGCTTTAAAATGTTATTGCTGATTTTGGAAAATTACAGAATGCTGTTAGCTGTTAGAAAGAAATACCGTTCTATTCTGGTTTGATAACATGTTCTGCTCTCCTGGAGATAAGAGAATTAAAACTTTCTTACTGTTTATTGTTTAGGTAAGCCAGATGACTGCTTTAGTAGGAATGTCCTCCACTGTATCTTTGCTAGATGTACACTGACCTTGTAATTAGGATGAAAGTATAGCAGAGAAGCTGAACAGTGTAAGAATATTTTGTCTAGCATTATGAAGATTGTTTAGTGTTTTGAGCCAGGGCTAGAGATACGTCTTAGCCTTGCTTTGTTTGGCCTTGCTTTGTTTTGCTTTTGATGTGCTTTTGATGAGAATGCTTCTGATATGCCTTCCACTATCTTTGCAAGCTAACTGACCTTGCAAGAGTAGCGAAATATACTGAATACTTTAGCAGAAATATTATGTTTAGTGTTATGTCTACCAAGACCAGGACCAATGAGAAGTTTTGCCTGTATTAGACTGGAGAAGAAAGGTATATAAACTGTCATTTTTCTGAGCTCTGGGCTCAGACATTTTGTATGCCAGTGCTGAGACTGTATATACAATAAAAGGGAGTTGAATCCTCGTCCATTGACTCCGGGTATTATTGGGGTTGCGGGCCCTTCGCTATTACAATTGTACTGCCAAATTAGCATGGAGGCCTGCACTAATATTTGGGGACATGTATGTCAATCCACCTGCCATAAGTGTCAATATGTGAATGGCAACAAGTGCTGATGGCATATGCCCAAAACACCCGCATTAAGAGCAATGCACCATCAATGCTCACGTTTCGATCCTAACCCACCCAGTCCCACCCTTCATATGCTGACCGGTTAGCACAGGGCCCGACGCTGTTAGCGTGGTGCCCTTGGTGCAGGTCAAACCTCACGCTAACCGTTAGCGAACTTTAACAAGCACATCCTTAAATCTTTTAAATAATGAATTTGATGTGTATTAACTGTGTTTTATAACCTCGAACTAAGACACAGACCAAAAGTGAGATATAAGAAGGGATGTCTAGGAAACATCTGAGGATGTCTAGAACAGAACATCCAAAAACCTGAGGACTTGACAGCAGTGAAGGGAGGCACGTCTAAGTGCCGTCTGAAATTGCTCCGTCTCTGCCCTGAAAAACGAACATCTCAGTAACTGGTTCTGGCAGTGGCCCCACACAGAGAGCAAGGCCATGTACATGCATGGATGTAGGCTACTACGCAAAAGTGGACATCCCCAAATGATACGCCTGCAGAACTAGGTACTTGAACATCCCAGCTGCGGAATTTCAGAAGGGTGGCGACTATGATATAAGACTAGCATGCCCTGGCCTGCAATTTAAGATACTTAGGGGTATGTTTACTGAGGAGCTGTAGCAGCTTCCGAGCGAGATCTGAGCCGCGGCCCATGGGGAAAGATTGCAGTCATGAAATGAGCACTTTTTTCCACCTTATTCATGTCGGAGCAGGTATAGGCATGGACGCCCGAACAACCAGGTCCAGATGTGCTTCTGGCATTCTGAAATCGCACCAAGATGTGCGTCTCCCTTCCTCCTCCCAGGGCTTGCTTCCACCGCGCCCCCATGCTACATGGATGTTCTCATACTTGGGACGTCTAAAACGGCTCCAGGCACATCACCATGATTTGTACATCTATGTGCACATTTTCAGACATCCAACTCATGAATAGGGCTTCTATATTGCCATCCACAGTTGCTCTCTTTCCTTATTGTTTTCTCTTTATCTTATGCCTTTATTTTTCTTTTCAGATGAAGGAATTTCTTTTAGCAGTTCTTTGCCCTCTGTGGCTGTTTCTGAGGTGCATCCTAGCGTCCCATAGGCAACCTATTACTTCAATACTAACTCTGTATACGGTAAAGAATATTACAGTGCAGACTTCTTTTTGGAAAGACTCTCAGCTCTGCCTCATTATTCCTGGCTAGTTAAAATTGTTGATGTATAAATATGGTCTGTGTCCTCCATTCCTATAAAAGTATTTCAAAGTGGTTTATAGTTATTGTGGGAAATGCAATAAATGTCAGGGTGAGCTTGAAAAGTATACAAAGAAATGTAATACAGTTGACCAAGAACTTAAGTAACAAATAGTGCAAACATTTTGAGTAGAATAATAGAGAAAAGGCAGAGGAAAATGATAGATTGATTTATTTATTTAGGGCTGACATAAATAACAGGTAGATTACACAGTTACAACTTATAAATTTGAAAGGATGGACAGTCAATCACCCAGAAAACATGAGGAAATACTGGTACTTAGTTGGTGGGGACAGAGACGGCTATGAGGATTACAGAAGTAGCGATTGATGGGTTGAGAGGTTACAAGAAATATGGAGAATTCTGAAGACTAATAGAGCAATTTTATACTAAATCCTGAAGCAGATGAGAACCCAGCTACATTTTCTGAGCAATGTTTTGTGATCATATTGTTTTTCTTTCATATATAGTAGTATGATGGCAGAAAACGTCCAAGCAATTCCAGTCCACCCAATTATTCTGGCCACACTGCTAAGAATATCTGTCAGCTGCATATTTGTGTGACATTGCGCCTTATTCAGAACAATCTTTTTTCTTGATACTTAACTCGCCTAAGTAAATGACCATACAAGATCCCGTTAGTTCCCTCCGGCATTCCACCTTTCTTATGTTTCTCTGTAATAATTAAGTACCTGGTAATAACAATGGTTGTTGCCCAGACATTTAGCCTGCTAGATGCCTAAGGTAGCCTGCCAGACTGACCTGGTTATGTGAGTGCCTGCAGGTCTGCAAGTTCTTCTAATTATTGCAGTGCTTCAGTCTGCAAGACAGTCCTAATGAACAGTTTGATTCCATCATGTCCATCATGTCATGTCATGTCCATCATGACATGTCCATCATGTCATGTCCATCATGACATGTCCATCATGTCAGCAACATGACATGTCATGTCCATCATGTCAGCAACATGACATGACATGTCCATCATGTCAGCAACATGACATGTCATGTCCATCATGTCATGTCCATCATGACATGTCCATCATGTCAGCAACATGACAACTACAGAAGGGACCCCCTCAAGAAATCAAAGCTGGGGTAAATTCAACACCCCATCAAAGGAACAGCTATCGAAGATAATCACTGACCTCAACACCAGCACCGCCCCCACCGACCCATGCCCAGTATCATGGATTAAGGCATCAAAGGCAGAACTGACACAAACAATACGGAAGATCATACAAAACTCTCTCATAGAAGGGATAATGCCTAACTCACTAAAACTAGCCACAGTACGTCCGATCCCAAAGAAGACCATCCTACCAAAAACGGACCCCGCAGCCTACAGGCCCATCTCAAGCATCCCTTTCCTGGCAAAGATCATAGAGAAAGTAGTCCAACATCAACTACAACAACATCTAGACATACACCACCCCCTTGACCCACACCAACATGGTTTCAGACCTAACCACGGAGTTGAAACTCTACTGACACAACTATTCGACAGTCTGCTAAGAACGATCGACAACCCCAAAATGGGCGTACTCATGATATTCCTGGATATCTCCACAGCATTCTACACCGTATGCCACTCAACCCTACTAACAAGACTCGAAGAAGCAGGCCTACACAACACCACCCTGAAATGGTTTACATCTTACCTAAAGGATAGACAGCTCCAGGTCAGATGTGGATCGACGACCTCTCAACCCATCAGCGTCACACAGGGTGTTCCACAAGGTTCAGCACTCTCAGCCCTGCTCTTCAACCTCTACATACAACCCATCTGCTCAATCATCAAGAACTTCAACATACAATACACCATATACGCAGATGATATAATGATATTCACACCAATCAATCTAAACAAACCTGACCACACCAACATAGCCAACTGTTTTGAAGAGATGACAACCTGGCTGCAAGAAAACAATCTAGCAATAAACTATAATAAAACCGAAGCACTGATCATAACAAGAGACCAAACATTCACACCCACGTCCTCCATCAATTTAAACAAGGCCACCATCCCAATAAAACAAGAAATAAAATACCTGGGAATAACCCTTGACAGAGAGCTCAACCTTCATTCCCACATCGCGAAAACCACCAGGAGTGCCTACATCAAGATGACGACAATCAGACGACTTAAACCCATCCTTGCTCCCGAGCATTTTCGAACAGTCTGCCAGGCCATCATCACCCCCACCCTGGACTACGGCAACCACATCTACCTAGGACTCCCAAAGAAATCCACACAACCACTTCAATTAGCACAAAACACCGCTGCAAGACTCATAACGGACAGTACAAGCCACGAACATATCACACCCATCCTATACCACCTCCATTGGCTACCAATCAGCTCTCGAATCCGCTACAAAGTTCTCTTAACCACATTCAAAATAATAAACAAACTATCTGCAGACAGCCTACAACAGCTCATAACAGCTAACGACACCAAAAGACCAAGAAGAAAGGGAACATCAAACAATATCAGAACTCCAAAAGACTACACCAGGACAAACCAAGCCACATCAAAAAGAGCCTTCACCCTGGCTGCCCCCGCCATATGGAACTCTCTCCCAGACCACCTCAGAGCAACAAACAACATCAAAGACTTCAGAAAACAGCTCAAAACTGAACTATTCAAAAACCATTTCAAGGACCTCATAGAATGACTTTTGCTCAACCAAGTCTGATAGCAAAGCCACCATTGTAAATATGAATCTGTAAATATGTATCATAAGCACACAATGTATATAGCTTCACATCAAATCAACCACACTCCCTCACACAATACACTGCGACAAATCAACCACTGCATGCTACTGACAACCCCCCCTTCTTTGATTGTTTGCTGTGCCAACCGCTTTGATTTCATGAGAAAGCGGTATACCAAGTCCGTTTAAATAAATAAATAAATAAATCATTACAGCCTACTCTAAATAGATACTATTACTAGTGAGCTTCCTAGGCTCTCTCTATACCCTGGCAGGCAGACCCTGCCACAAAAGTGCCTGCGTTGTTAAGGGCTTCTGCTTATCACAGTACTTGCAGCCTGTCAGACAGACCCGGCCCCTGGTGAGTTTTACCACTGCAGCCATCCATAGCCACACGGTTTTTGTAAAGATGAGCATATGCACTTGGGCAGCAGCAGTTTGGACAAAAAAAATCAAGCAAACTGAAACAAGAGTAAGCCATAGATGTACGAATAAGGCTTAACATAGGCAGAGGTTAACTCAAGAATGTGGCTATGATACTGATCCCCATAGGAGGCTCATGAACAAAATGAATAGCCTTAAATTAGGACTGGTGAACTGATTTAGAAACAGGTTGATGACAAATGAGAGAGGGTGGTGGTATATGGAATTCTTTTCCATGGTAACATAGTATAGTATGTGACGGCAGAGGTAGACCTGTTTGGTCCATCTAGGGTTGCCAACTTTTTCACCGAGAAAAACCCGACACCTGTGGCTCACCATGCTCCACCCATTCTCCGCCCCCAGTCCCACCCCTGCCCCGCCCCCAGCCCCACCCACAAAAATTACTGAGGATTCAGTCACACCCCCCCTCAGTGCTGAGTCACACCCCCCCTCAGTGCTGGTTCAGTCACCCCCCCCTCCCCTCAGTGCTGGTTCACTCACTCACCCCCCCCCCTGCTGACTCACTCACCTCCTCCCCTGCTGGTTCACTCACACCAACCCCCCTCCCCTGCTGGTTCACTCACACCACCCCCCCCTCCACTGCTGGTTCACTCACCCACCCCCCTGTCACTTACTCACCCCTCCTGCTGGGTCACTCACTCACCCCCCCTCCCCTGCTGGTTCACTCACACCAACCCCTCCCCCCTTGCTGGTTCACTCACACCACCCCCCCCTTGCTGGTTCACTCACACCACACACCCCCGTGCTGGTTCACTCACACCACACACACCCCTTGCTGGTTCACTCACACCATCACCCCCCTCCCCTGCTGGTTCACTCACACCCCCCCCCTTGCTGGTTCACTCACACCATCACCCCCCCCCTTGCTGGTTCACTCACACCATCACCCCCCCTCCCCTGCTGGTTCACTCACACCACCACCCCCCCCCCCTTGCTGGTTCACTCAAACCACCCCTCCCCCTTGCTGGTTCACTCACACCATCACCCCCCCCCTTGCTGGTTCACTCACACCATCGCCCCCTCCCCCTCTGTCCAAGCCGCTGCTTCTGCTTTGTACAGAGCAGCGGCTGCAATACACTTACTTTGAAAAGTAAAGACAAACTGTGTAAGGAGCCCTCCGGTCATCGCAGAGCCCGAGGAAGTGATGTCATGGGGGCGGGCTCCTCACAGGTAGTCTTTCCTTTTCAAATTAACTTTATTGCAGCTAAAGTGGCCGCAGAAGACGGCGTTTTTCAACAATGTTGCCATTTTGCTTATACTAAGCACTTGATACAGAGTTGGATACTCGAAACGCGCGCGTCGTGTAAAGGGAATTCTTCTTGAGCAACTTTTCTCTCCGGTGGAGTGTTTTAAATCAGATAAGTGAAAAATTATAAACACAAATAATTAGCTTTAATGGTGAAGAACCAATTTTGAATAAAAGGCAGCTTACTGCTTGGCGTGAGTGGTTAAACCCATACCACCTCTCCTACAGTCAGCTTCGACAAAAATGAAATAAAAAAGTTTTTTAGGGGTATTTAATGGTGAACTCTTTGTGATAGTTCCTTTAATTTTGTTCACATATTGGGGATTTTTCTTTTGCGCTGTACAAAGCAGAAGCAGCGGCTGCACTGCTATGGGGAATCGCGTTCGCGTTCGCGCCGCGGACTTTGGCACAAAAGCCGTTTTTTTGCTCTGGCCGCTCCCGATCTTGCGGCCAGAGCAAAAAACCGGCTTTTCAATGGCCGGTTTTACATCTGTGCCGGCAGCCGGCCTGGCCATGGAAAAACCGGCCAGGCCGGCTGAAAACCGGCCGGTTGGCAACCCTAGGTCCATCTAGTCTGCCCAGTAAGGTGACTAGAGTGGTTGTAACTGCAGCTCCGTGCAGATCAGCTCCACTCTATTTATTGAAGTATAAAAGATATTTAAGTTTGTTTTGATTTCATCCTCTTGCTATAAAGGGATCCACTGTGTCTGCCCCATACCATTGTAGGAAAGAAAAGAGTAGCCCAGTGCCTCAGGGATCGATCCTAAGGCCAATTCTGTTCAAAATCTTTGTAAGTAATATTGCCAAAGTATTAGAAGAAGAAAAAGTTTGCCTTTTCGTGGATGACACAAAGATTGGCAACAGAATGAACACTTCAGAGGGAGAAGTGATCTACAAAAATTAGAATAGTTTAATGCTTGGCAGTTAAGATTTAGTGGGAAGCGCGATGCACTTGTGGTATAGAAATCCTAAAGAGCTGCATGTGATAGCGGGTGAGAGGCTGATGTGCTCAGACAAGGCGCGAGACCTCAGGGTGATAGTATCTGAGGATCACAAGGTGGAAGAACAGTGTAGCAAGGCGGTGGCCAGGGACAGAGGGATGGTAGGCTGCATTGAGAGAAGCTTAGCCAACAACAAGGAGGAGATGATAATTGCCTTGTATAGTTTGTTGGTCAGGCCTCACTTGGAGTACGGTGTTCAGTTTTGTAGGCCGTTTATCACTAACAGGGTCATTCCGAACTGCGAATAGTGGGGATGGACACCCTGTTGGGTGTCCATCCCTGTTATTCGGCCACTCTGCTGACCCCGACTAATTTCCCTGCACGTTGTACAGGGAGGTTAAACGGGGACAGGAAAGGGGTGGTGCGGGAAAGGCGTGAGGGCAGACAGTGGGCAGTCAGCGGCCCCAGACGTACAGGGCTGATTCCACTGTCGGCCCTGTATGTCCGGGGCCGGCAGACTTAATGGGCAACATTCCACCTCTGGGAGGCCAGATCGGGGGTCGGGCTGCAGGAAGTGAGCAATTCTGTTCAGCGGCCGGGGATCACAGCGCCATGGCAACCAGACACCATGGCACTGCAGCTCCATTCAGGAGCCTTGACTGAGTTAGCTAGGTTAGGCTTGTATGTGCAGGCTGACCTGGACTGGGGTCCCAGCATGCATGTACAGGTCTGGACACGATTCTGATCCCGAGGGGCTAGACATGCCCCGCAGGATCAGAATCCCATCTAACTCTGTGAATCCAATTCCGACCAGGCGCATAGAGGGCCAGGACATACAAGATGGAATTGGGCCCTAAGAATATAAAAAGATTTGAAGTGGTTCAGAAGAAAGTGACTAAAATGCTGTGGAGTCTGTGCCAGAAGACATGCAAGAATAGACTCAAAGACTTGAATGTGTATACCCAAGAGCAGGGGTTCTCAACCCAGTCCTCGGGACACACCTAGCCAGTCAGGTTTTCAGGATAACCACACTGAACATGCATGAGAGAGTTTTGCCTGCAATGGAGGTCATGCATACATATCTATCTCATGAATATTTTTTGTGGTTATTCTGAAAACCTGACTGGGTAGGTGTGTCCCAAAGTCTGGTTTGAGAACCACTGCTTCCTAGAGGAGAGGAGGCGCAGGGGAGATAGGATACAGATGTTTAAATACTTGAAAGATATTAATAAACAAATATTTTCTAAAGATGGGAAAATTATACAAACAAAGGAAACAAATTGAAGCGGAAAGGAAGTAATTTCAACAATAACATCAAGAAGAATTTTGGGAAGAAAGGAGGGTGAATGCTTGGCGTGTCCTCCTAGTGAGGATTAAACAGTGATGGAATTTAAAAAAGGCATGGGACAGACTCATAGACTCTACTTCCACTCAAAACAAAACTTGAATGACATTTTTCAAAAAAGCAGAGATGGCAGTTACAACTCTAAATAAAAGAGAGGTTAACCTCCATGGAGCAACAGTTACAACCCTAACAACCGGACTGGGTAGATTGGAGGGGCTGTGATAGTCTTTTTCTGCTGTCATTTACTATGTCACAATGTTACTATTGGAGCAGTGTTAGCAAAGCGCTTTTACAAATATATGCAATATGAAATGGAAATTTATTCACGCTCAGGAGGACATCAAATTTATGAACAGAGCTGGCAATAAGAACAGATTGAAGGAGTAAGAGAGTGAAATACACCAGCTGTTTATAGCCAGTTATGTCATTAAACCGTTCTAACCAAATGCCTCTTATGTAATACTTGTACATAAAAACCCAGCTAGTTCTCAGTCTTCCAGTCTTTATGTAGCAATGACTGGCTTGCCTGTTTTCTTTTTTTTTTAATTTATATTAGGGATAATATTTGTATTTATTATTTTCATAGTACTTCCAGCATACACAGTTTTGTACCAGATAAATTGCACATTAACAACTTAGGAGTTCATTAGGTGTGCTTAGGGATCTGCACAGGGAACATTTTTCAGTTCATTTAGCTTTTTTTCCTGGTTTTTAGACTTATTTTGGTTAGTTGCACACATTTGTGTTAATAAACTTTTAGGGGTATGTTTACTAAACCGTCTTAACGTGCGCCCGGCGATAGTGTGCAGGATGCCATAAAAGGAGTGGGCATTTTGGTCTTAACGTAGCAAAACGGGATTATCGTGCGATAACATGCGCTGTGCACATTATCGGGTGAAATGCCGCTAAGCACATTAACGTGCGATAATCTTAAGTAGGCGCACAGAAAGGCACACATAGGAGTAGCACAATGGTTAATACACTGACTGATGGTACAGGCGTTATGAGTTTGATCCCCCAGTGTGCCTAATGCATAAGGTCACCCTTTACATTTAAGTAGTGCTTTTTGAGGCTTTTTACTTTTATTTTTATTAGTGCTGCCAGCAAACACGGTGGCGTAACCTAAGGTGCCGCATAAGGCACCACATAATGCACTCCATAGGGCACATTATAAAGTGCACTGTCTGCCAAGGCACCCTATAATGTCCCCTATAGGACACCTTATAAGGCACCTTATAAGGCGCTTGATAGGACGCCTTATAAAGCGCCTTATAAGGCGCGCCTTATGAGGCACCTTAAGGTTACAGTACTCTGAGGGTGTTTTTGCTGGCAGCCCTAATGTACATTAAAAATAAACAATGCCTCAGACAGCCCTATCAAATAACCCCACCATGGGTTTGAACCCCTGACCTTTGGCTTCACAGATAGTGAAGTAACCAGTGGGCTACAGCTGTCAACAAACCCCTGGCTGGCTGCAGAAGGACTGCACGTCACCACACAAACTGTCTGCTGTGGTTACCAGGATAGGGTTAACCCACCCGTACCCATGATGCACTGCACATGTAAATCAGCAGTCGACAGATGGGCACAAGATGGGGTATGCACCCCCACAGCACCTCGGCCTGGTAGGGGGAACTGACCGTGTGTGGTACTGGCACAGAGTAGCCACAGACCGTCACATTGTGTGTGTACTGTGCTCACCCTGAGGGTGAGGTGGGGCGCCCAGCACTGGGGCCACAGCACCTTTCATGGCTGACATATGCCATACTGCAGGTCCCCATCAGTGCTACTGTGTGTGATAGGTAGTTCCTGCAGACACACCTAGGATACATCTGTGTCCTTCTGTATTTCTCAGTCATGTCTAGCCCTTATGGCCTATGATGGCCCAGAATAATGCATATCCTGGTGCCATGGTTACATGATGTAGGTGAAGGGGGGGGGGTGTTTGGACCCATAGGCAGATTATGTACCACCACACAACCCACCCTCTGGGGCTCAGGGTGGGAAACAGGATCGCCTACCAACAGATTCACATTCTACCTCCCTGCAATGGTGGCAGTATAGGGGACCATCAACCCCAGTCCTGCTGGGGAACAGACACCCTACAGGGCAGGCAATGCAGAGCTGTACACATCCATAAAGCAAAAGTAGACATACAGTAGGCCTGGAAATGCACAGCTGTCCCCCACCACTATCTGATATTCTCCAGCAGCAAGCCTCCAGCCACTGCACCCTGCAAGGTGTTCCAGCAAGACAGTCTGCTAGCTAGTCCATAGTGCATGGTCCTGGAGGAGATGCGTGTACCCAGAACTGGGATATCAGCATACACACCAAGCAGATAAGTCAGTGATTAGGCCCCAAAAGAAAACCCATAACTATCACATGAGAAAAATAGCATATAGCACTATGGGGGAACCTAGCCATGCCGTGGTCACTGCTCCATCAGGGTGAGAGTGACCTCCCAGCAGGACATGCTGTGGCCACCCTGTCCGTGCAGGTGGTGGCCAGCCACTATAATGTCCGAGCCATTGCCCTATGCTATGTACAGATGAATCCAGGCCAGGCCAGCCTATCCTGGCTATTCCCACAGTACCTTGCTCCTCATTATGCACATTGGCAGGCCAATACTGGCAACAGTGCTAGCAGTGTGGGCTGTGGAGGGTGTTTGCAGCCACCTCACACTGGATAGACAGACACACACTCCCCACACCTATGCCAGCATCGTGCAACTATAGATGTGTTTGGCAGCCCTGGCCACCGCACCAGTCCTGGGCACAGTGCAGGCATGGCTATGGTATGCAATACTGTTGGGGTCACCCCCCCCAGGATGGTAAACAGTGTCAGACACAAGACCTGTAGCACACTCCACAGACATCAGAAAGGTTGCTATGCTGCAGCTCACTCAGAAAATTGTACTTAACCTCAGAATTGCTATCTGCCAGTAATCATAGCAACCTTTTGATAGCTGTTTACCGTATTCCCAGGTTTAGGGTGGCATTGCTAAGGTATGCCAGTGCTAGTATTGGGAGATGCACGCAGGGCCCAACATCCTGCCTCTCCAGGAGGCTTTGGATAATGGAGCCTGTGGGTGCGGGTGTGTCTGCTCCTGTTGGCCGCTGCTTTAGGGCAGAGGTTCCCGACTCCCGTCCTGGTGGGCCAGACACTGTTCGGGTTATCATTATTTATTTATTTTATTTATTTTATTTAACAATTCTTATATACCGCACTATTTGCAATCAGCGCGGTTTACATGTAACAAAAAACATCCGACAAAATGCATATGTCTGGTCATTACATTGAACAGGGAGTGGGATTTGGAGAACAAGTATCAACTATCAACAAAGGTGAACTATTTACATAAGAAGTTCAATGGAAAAAGGCTCCTGTTTGGTGTTTTACATTTTTGGGGACGAACTATATGAGAGTGGCTGGGGTTCAGGGCTGTAAGTGAGGTGTTTGATAAAGAGGAAATGTTTCAGGGCCTTCCTGAACTGGCTCAGGTTGGGGATTGCTCTGATGTGTGGTGGTGGTAGGGTGTTCCATGGACTTGGGGCGCAAATACTGAAGGCTCGGTTGGATGTTGTTTTGGTGCAGTTTGTTGTTTCCTTAGGTATAGATAACATATTGGTCTCTGCAGTTCTTCTTAGTCTGCAGGGGGCAGGGGATTGTATGACGTCAGAGAGAGAGGAGGATGATAGCCCCTTGATAGCTTTGAACGTCATCAGCAAGGTCTTAAAAATGATCCTGGCTTGAATGGGAAGCCAATGCAGCTGTTTCAGGAGAGGTGTGGTGTGTTCTCTCCTTGAGGCTCCGAATAGTATCCGTGCTGCACTGTTCATGGCCATTTGCAGGGGGTTTAAGGTTGCTCGAGGAAGTCCTTGAAGGATGGCATTTGCAAAATCGAAATGAGGAATGATGAGGGCTTGGTAAATGGTGCGGAAATCATCTGGTTCGAGTAACGGGCGTAAGTGTCTGAGGGATCGAATTTTAAAGTAGACCGCTCTGACAGTGTTAGCTATGTGTTGCTTCATGTCAAGATGTTGGTCCAACGTCACCCCAAGGTAACGAATAGTTGATTTCACTTGTAGCTCGGCATTGTGTACTTTCAAACAACTGGATGGAGTGAAGTTAGGGTTTCTCGAGATGAAAAGCACCTCAGTTTTCTTGTGTTGAATTCTTAAATTTTGTGATAGCAGCCAATCGGATATGGTGTTGAAGCATGCAATCAGAGGGGTAAGGTTTGGGCAGTCAAGTGAAATCGGCATGTACAACAGTACGTCGTCGGCGTATAGCATACAGCTCACGTTGAACGATCTGATGATGTTGCAGATGGGTTGAATGTATATGTTGAACATCAAGGATGATATGGAGGATCCTTGAGGCACTCCTTGAGTTTGAGGAAATGGTTCAGATGTGGCCCCGTCTGATCGAACATGTTGCCATCTTCCTGACAGGTAAGATCTGCACCACTCTAGTGCTGATCCGCTGATGCCTTTTTCTCTTAGCCGGTATATGAGAATCTCATGACAAACAGAGTCGAAAGCCGCTGCTATATCTAAAAAGATGAGCGCAAAGCCATGTCGTATGTTGTCAATGCCTGAGATTACAGTGTTGAGGAGAGTTGTGAGTAATGTTTCAACTCCATGTGACTCTCTAAATCCATGTTGCGATGAATCCAGTGGGGCATTGGTGTCGATATGATCTTGGAGTTGCCTGTAGACTGTTTTTTCAATGATTTTTGCAAGCATCGGGATGCTGGATATTGGCCTGTACGACTCTACCTTTAGGGGATCTAGCTTGGCGTTCTTTAATAGAGGTCTAACGGAGGTCTGCTTGAGAGTAGAGGGGAATGACCCAGTGCTAAAGGATAGCTTTATCATGTTGGCTATGATTGGGGCGAAGTCACTGCGCAACTCTTTTATCCAATATGCTGGGCATGGATCTGTGTGTGCAGTGGTGGTGTTTAGAGCTGAAATGGTGTCTTCGATAATTTTCTTTGAAGGGGTGGAAAAGGAAGTTAGAGAGGTTAGGTACTCTTGTTCGCTGAGGGGGCCAGGTATTACTATCCTGTCAGTCTTGCACATTTTGGACTGCATGAAGACAGCATAGTCCTGCGGGTTGATGCTGGCCAGTTGCTCGGGGGTAGGTTCTTTGGTAAGAGATTTGACTAGGTTGAACAGGTCATGTGGTTTATTCAATGACCGTTTCAAGGTGTCTGTGTGGTGTTGCTTCATCTTGTCTGTAATGGCTTTGCGATGTGTGTGCAGGTGTTGGTTGTATGCTGCTTGGTCACTACTGGTGCGTGATTTCCTCCAGCGTTTTTCAAGCCTTCGTAGAAGGGTTAGTGAATCCTTAAGGTCGGGTGTGAACCATGGTGTGGAAGGTCTTTTCTTTGGGGCCTTGTTAGTTGAAGAGCGAATTGCGATTGTGCTGAGACTGTTGTTCCAGGAGGTGATCAACTCCTCTAGGTCTAGGGAAGACTTCTCAAGGAGCTTGTTTGTTTCAGCGAGAATCAGTTCTCTGTTAAAAGGGAGGAAGCTTCTGGTCGTTGGTTTAGAGGTCTTGCTTTCATCCTGTTGGGGTCTTTGTGGCCGCGGGGTAGGCATCTGAAAGGTGATGAGTTTATGGTCTGACCATGGTACTGATGTCAATGATAGCATGATATTTTGTGGTTGGTTCAGAACTGCTTGAGGGGCAAAAATGAGGTCCAGCGTGTTACCTTTTGTGTGAGTCGGTTTCTGCACCAGTTGGGTATACCCCAGAATATCTAGAGCTTCTATGAATGTGGATGCTTGATTGTCCTGTAAGGATGGGAGATTAAAGTCCCCTAAGATCCAATTAGGTTTGTATGGACTCTGCGTGTTGGATGCTATATTTATGATGGTGGACAGGTTATCTGGATCCGCAGTTGGAGCTCTGTAGAGTAAGTTTATAGAACATGTGTTATTGGAGATTGATACGGTTTCCAGGTTTTTAATGCAGTTGGACTCGACCATTTTGAACTGGAGCTCAGTTCTGGTGATTATAACAACTCCACCCCCTCTCTTGTTCTGCCTATGGCTGGTGAAGGCAACAAAGTTGGATGGAAGTAGTTGATTGAGAATGGTGTTGTCTTCAGTAGAGAGCCAGGTCTCAGTGATCATGATGATGTCTAATTTATGGGATGTTATCGTTTCAGTGATTGCCGGCCACTTTTTGCGAAGTGATCGAGCGTTAATGAGTGCGCATTTTAGGGCACAAGGGAAAGGGTTTTTACCTTGCTTGGCCTTTGGGAAGTACTGTAATGGGATGTGCAGTAGGTGGTTACGATGAGAATAGTGAGAGTCATGGGAATTGCGGTAGAAGTCACCTGACCATTTCCTTCCACCAGTTGAGACTATGGGGATGTGATTATGTGATGTAAGAAGAGCTAGTGAGCTGGGTGGCCAGAATGCGAGGAGCAGGAAAAGGCTCAATAGGGATGTAAATGTATGCTCCATTCTAAAGTCTTTTGGGCTAGTTGGTGAGAAAGGAGTTTAAGTTGTAGGAGGGGCTTGGTGTGGTGCTTTAGTAAGAATGGTCCTAATCAAGCTGATAATGTTTCAGTTGCTTTGACATAGGTGTGAAGGTTCTCTCCTAGGTGTGTGGGTTTTGGTAAAGTACAATGTAACAAGTGCAGGTACAATGTAGCAACAATGGTTACAGATATTTGATAACACTCTTATTTGGCTGTTTAAATACAGTGCAGATCTATTTATTGCACTGTTGCATATAAACACTATGTGATCATCAATGTTGCAGTGATGGAGAAATCTGCTATGAATAAGTTATAAATGTTTTATAACATACTAAACCACATAGAATACTGGTGTGGGAGCGGTATGCTATTTAAATATAATATGTGAGTATCCAGTAAATAAACCTGCTGTGACATACTTCAGACTACTCGGCTATGGTAAACGTTACATTGTTGATACATATTTACTTTGTGTGCTACAGTAGATAATAAACATCATTGATACAGTGTAAAGTACCTGAGCTGATGTTTCTTGAGCGCAACAACAAATTGTGGATTGTAAGAGGGAGACACAGAGTCCAATCTTAGCGTTCATAGGGACACGTGGGATAATAAGTCTCTTTTAGTGAGCTGGTCTTGTCGACATCTGCCGAGTAGCGATATTTGTGGCTCTGGTGCTGCACTTGCTAATTGTTCGGAAGGTTGCAGGATGTTTCTCGCCTGCGTGCCCCACCTAAGGGCCACGCCAAAGGGCCCTCTTGCGAGGCCCTCAGGCGCGGGCCCGCAAGACGCGGGCGCGCTTGCACGCGGCTGTATTTTATCCTTGCCGCTGAAGCCTCCCACGGCCCGGATTGGGCCGGAGTGTAGGAGCGGGAAGGAAAGCTCACCCCCTGCTCTACCCCGAATGGGGAGCTGATTTAAATGGCTGCTGCAGTAAAGAGGGCTGTCTCGTGCCCGCGGCTGCTTTTTATCCTTGCCGCTGAAGCCTCCCACGGCCCGGATTGGGCCGGAGTGTAGGAGCGGGAAGGAAAGCTCACCCCCTGCTCTACCCCGAATGGGGAGCTGATTTAAATGGCTGCTGCAGTAAAATGCTGTCCCTCATGAATATGCATGAGATACATCTGCATACCATGGGGGCAGCGCATTGAAATGCAGCACAGGCATCTTTATTAGAGACAGCATGGAACCTGAATGGCGTTTGGCCCTCCAGGACTGCATTTGGGAGACTCATCCCTAGGTAATGCGCATGTTTATGGTGTCTGTGCTCTGTAGGGTAAAATGTAGGTGTTTTGGGCATGTTTACGTCATCTGCAATAAAGGTTCTGTCTGTATTAGCAGTGGGTAAAGTTTGGGGACTGGGTTGGCAGGAACCACAGCTGGGACTTGAACCTGTGACCGTCTGCTTTTGAACACACTGGCTGTGTGCACTACACCACTGTGTTACCACAGAGACAGTGTGTTCCCTGGTGATACCATGACTGTTCATCAGACAGGGCCTGTCTGTTACAGTGCATGGCACCCACCTACACAGGGCTAGGCCACGGTCTGCTCTGGGCAACTGCCACTACCCCCTCCACCACCAGTAACCCACTGCCACCATGCTGACATGCCCTTCTGCTGGTGGTGCTGGTGGAGCGCAGTCTCAGGCCATCCAGTGTGCGGGTAGGTGGCTGCCTATGGTGCGGGTTCTGGGGTAGGGGTGCCTGCATAGCTGTCCATGCTTCCCCCCTGCACCACATGCCAATGTTCCATGCCCTTCGGGGTACCTGCTGGGTACTATCCCCTGTGACACTGTGGGAAGCACACTCGTGCCCATGTTGGGCCCTCAGCAGTTGCTGTCTGGCTGCTCTACTGTTTCAGCATTCCTATGGGCCAGCTAGGCATCACCCTAGTCCGCACTGTGGGCCAGCTGCACTGCAGCATGTGCCGCCTGCAGCCCTCTGTGTCCCCTTTTCCAGCATCTGTCCAGTTGCCCGTTCCGATATGCCCGCCCTGCTGTTGTGGAACATGTGCCCGCCATAGGAAACCTGGCCAATGGAGTCGGAAACCCTGCTCAGTGCAATTACACTGTGGGCTCATTCACCTTGTATGGGGACGGAGCATAGACCCTTCCAAAATTCATATCTTTTTTTTGGAGCTTTCTTGGGGGTGTTTTGTGATGTTTCCCATTGATATCACTATTGGCCAGATGGTTATTTTATTTTTACATTTTCCTCTGTACATTTTCAAGGTTTATTTGCCCTTTTGTTCCGTGCACATATATCATGGGAGGGAGGAGTGGCTCAGTGGTTGGGACAGGTTACTTCAGGCCAGCAGGCCAGGGGTTCAATTCCCACATGGGGACAAATAACCTCAGGCCAGAGGGACTGAGGTCTCTAGTCCCATGGCTGCTCCTTGTGGCCTTGGGCAAGCCCCTTAACCCTTCATTGCCTCAGGTATACTTAGATTATGAGCCCTTCAGGGACAAGGGAATAAAAAAAGTACCTGTTAGACAGTTTTTTTTTTGTATACCGCCTTATCCTTCAATCAAAGTGGTCACAACACAATTGGGGGATACATTTAACACGCGGGGATATGAGACACATACACTAATACTTACAGGGAACATGGGCTATGTAGGGTTAAGTAGCTTGCCCAAGACCACAAGGAGCATCTGTGGGACTAGAAACCCCAGTCCTTCCGGCCCAAGGTTGCTGTCCTCTAGTGCGATTTGAACCCCTGACCTTCTGGCCTGAAGTACCTTGCCCCAACCACTAGGCTACTCCTCCCTACATGTAAACCACTCTGATGCATAAGTAAAGGGCAGTATATCAAATGCCTAAAACCATAACCATAACCATCACACTTATCACTTTTTGTAGGTTTCCCTAGTTTTGCTGTACATTGCTGACGGAAATGGTTTCTTTTCCCTTTAAATCAGCTCTAACGCCAGGGTTTCACTGGCGTTAGTTTTGAGCCTCGGATTTCACAGCGTTAGTGTGTGGGGAGCCTCTCCCCTCCCACTTTCCACCCATTGACCCCTTCTCTCCGCCCCTGGGGAGCCTTCCTCCACCCTCCGGGAGCCTTTCCCCGCCTTCAGAGCTCGTTTGCGCCGCTACATGCGTTATCACGCGATAAGGTACCTGTGCGCCTGATAAAGCACCATTATCGTGCGATAAGGTACCTTATCGTGCGATAACGTCACAGAGCGCACATTAAGACGGTTTAGTAAATAATGTATGTTAGAGTGGTTTAATGCACAAAAATCAATTGTACATGCATTAACTGATGTTAATTGATTTTGCTTCCACTAAATTTTTTAACAAACTGAATGTACACTAACAACACCCCATCCCTAGTGGCAGGTAAACTATTCACTGGAAAGCAGAAGAGGTTCCACTATTCTCATTAAGGCTTTACAGTGGCAGAAGGAATGAAACTTGACCCTAGGATTGAAAACATAGGCATCTGTAACTCTGGTTACCATTTCCACTTGCTTCCCAGAAACCTCACCCAAAATAACTGACTATTAGACCATAGGTTAGTGGCAAAACATGTCTACAGTTTTATTAATTCTTAACTACACCAACCAACAGCAAACGAGTTATCACAAGAAATATAGCATCTCTCAAACTGTAAAATAAGTTGCAAGAGTGCATTTTGCATGAAAGACAGTGCAAAATGCCTGACATTTGGCTTTTTGGGGAGTTTTTAGGTGTTATGTGCTGTTTTTCATGCGAAGCGCATTTTTGTGACGTCACTTCACATTTCAGTACATGAGGGACATAGACTGAAATGGCCTATCTAGTCTGCCCAGTAATGTGGATGGTTTGTATCTGCTGCACCTTGCAGGCTACATCTCCACACAAAGACATGGGTGGGGTAACTACTATTCTGTGCAGGTTACCCTACTAAGCAGTACATCACCCATGGAAAGGACTTTTATTGATGTAATTTTATGCGCAGTTTGAAGAGTTGTGCTTGAGAGAGGGGGTGGGGTATGGTTTGTACTTACAGGTGTGTTTTTGGATTTTTACAAGTCTGTGCAAATGGATTTACGGAATATATCCTTAATCCTCCTTAAAATTAAAAAGCCTGGCCTACCTTAATAGAAGCAGAGCTGGGGAGGTGGGTGGGGCCAAGTTAAGAACCTAGAATGGCAGGTTTAGAATGAGAAAGGAAGGCCCAGATTGGAAGAAATAAAGCCCAAGAGTAAGTGTCAAACGTGTATGTATACCGAATAGTGCGGTATATAAGAACTTGTAATAAATAATAAATAAATAAATAAATGTATGAGGAACTTGATTGTAACCCTGTGTAAATCCTGTAAACTAAGCCAGGCAAAACCTTTATTGATGCAGATTCTGAACCCAGGGTCAGCTTGCCTCTTTTGCATCTACTGTAAAACCTTCACCTCAGGCCCAGAAGCCCAGCTGCTCACCTATGCTCCTACGATCTGCATGCTTTAATCTCAGAAAAATGATGTGTCCCAAATAGTGTAGCAGCAAAGCGCAGACAAACCAATGATACCAGGAGTCTGTTCAGAAGGTCCAAATCATTTATTTGTGCACAAGTCTCGAACCAGTCAATTTCAAAATGGCTGAGCCAAGTTTTCAAGCATTACAACAACTTTTATAGACTTCTGTTCCATTCTAGGTATAGAAAAACATTTCATTGGTCCCGGTAACCTCCCGTACCTCCCGTACCTCTTCTATTGGTCCCGGTACTGATAAGTTTATCCAATTATGTCCCTCCAGTGGGCATGACACCTGCATACCCCCCTTCTAGTCCCAATTACAATGGTCAGTTCATCAACTTGTTACTTTCACACTCTCAAGGCCATAGAACCAATTTGTACGTGCAGAGGAGCTGGGCTCTGCAACTCATCTGTCAGCACTCCCAATTATTTCTTTGCAGATGTACTTTTTCTTATCAGTAACTTTTAAACATGTATTTTCTGTATTTTTCCATCTTTCAATACTGCAGTTCTGCTTACCTAAGCTAATTCAATACTTCTACTGGGTTCTATCTTACAATAGCAGCATATTGGGGGATGTGCAATCCTATATGCCTCTCCACAGGCCTCATTTACAGGTCAAGCTAGCCATGCTGGCCTGCTTATGTTCGGACACTGTGGGTCACAGGCCTGCACCTGCCACAATAGCAGGTATCAATGTGTGTTTTCCTGGGTAATTTTGAAAGCCAAAATAGACGGACATCTGCTTTGAAAATCTGGCAGAGTCCACATCCAGGAAAGTATGGACATACTTTCCATTAATGCTAGCAGTTATAAAATTATTCCCATTGCTATTTAAAAGAACCTCATAAAACATTGCAGAGAAACCTTTCGGCTATTATATAATATTTGCTGTATAATCACTGGTCCTCTAAAATCATTGTTTTGCAAAACCTTTTCTAATGCATCCTGTTTCAAGGGTTTTTACTGTGTGAATTATTACCTCTTAAGTGATTTTTCCCTAAGTATATACAGCATGTTAAAATTTGAAGCACTTATCTAAGGAGATATCACCAATGGCTTACACAAAGATATGGCTACCTCCTTTTTTTTACTGGTTCCACTTCTCCCTTGCAATCTTCTGTCCATAGCCGATGCCCTATCATGCTGTTTTGTCACTTTGAGGTCCCTCTACTAATTGGTGCACATCTGGATCTCATCTTGCTTTACATTTTGTTCCTGAAATGCAGGATTACAATTCTGTAACTTTAGACCTAGCCTCCAATTAGTCAGTGTAACTTACTACTACTATTACTACTACTAATAATAATAATAATAATCACAAGGTGTATGTAGCACTCAGCTTACTTATTCTTACATAAAATTTATACAAGAGTGTGGTGTCCCCTTTAAGGAAACCAGGAACTTGAAAATATCATTGCCTGCTGGGCATGGTGGTGGTGAGTTAAGGGAGTCATAACACATGGTGTGATGGCATTTTGTCTGTATCCATATTATTCTTATGAGAATAAACAGTGCATAAATTAAGCCATGTTGAGTCATGGTTCATCTGCAGGGTCCAGCCTAATAGGCCCCCAGGGCTGGCCCCTGAGTTGGTCCAAGATGTTGGTGCCCTAGGCAAACCTTACGTTTTCCCCCCTCCCCTCTGGCCATCAAAATCTATTGTTTAGCTTGGAGTACTCTTCTCTTTGCCAACACCCCTTCCCCCAAATTTGCTGCCCTAGTTGATCACCTAGCTTGCCTGATGGTTTGGCCAACCCTGTAGACTCTTCAGAGACAAATCTGTATCAAAGTTAGGGGCCCTTTTACTAAAGGGTGCTATGGTGTTGCACCTAACGTGCCAATAGTGCCAGAATGATAGCGCATTAGGAGCAGTGGTTAACTGTCAGGGCACTGAAAGCATGTTGCCAGCAGTTACTACAGTGCACCCTGCCCTGGCACGGCATAAGAATAGAGTGAGTATACTTACTTCCACCTATTGAAGTGGTGATAAGTGCACTTCTGCTAAATGGATGCATTGCGGTTAACGCAGAAGCACTAACTGCAAGGGGCTCACCACACCCAATCTTCACCCCTAACTTACCCACTTTCTCCCCTTATATGTCATGGACAGTTAGTGCCAAAATCCAGCAGCACTGTCATGGTCCCACGCTAGCTCCCAATGTGTGTCCTAAGGCACCTTTAATGCATGCCAGAAGCCGAGCTAACAGCTTTAGAAAAAGTGCCCTTTGATGTATCTGTAGCAAAGCAGGACTTAAATGACCAGAGTGATCCGAGAAACCATAGACCGGAGAGCCTGATATTAGTTCTGGGTAAAATGGTTGAAGCTGTACTAGAAAACAAAATTACAGACCATATAAATAGAGACAGCCTAATGAGAATAAATCAGCATGGGTTCAGCAAAGGCATTTCTTGTCTTACCAATTTGTTAGATTTTTAGAAGGTGTAAATAAACAAATGAACTTAATAAAAAGGCTGATTTTAGATGTTATGTAGAGAAGGGAATTCACGTGTGCAAGTCAGGGCTTGAAGAATTCCCATAGTATTTTACAAGAGACTCCACCAAATATAGAACCTCTTATAAAATGAATGCAGGACTTCACATGTATGTCTGTCCACATCCATGGGGAGCAGTGATTTTAAGAAGATGCATGTGGGAAGAAAAACATAAAATACTCCCAACGTATGAGTGAGAACAGTTTCCTAAATTTGCATATCCTGCTGTGAATGCACACCCATTGCAGTACCATCAGTTTTCTTCCTGATCAGTCCCAACCTCAATCTCCCTCCTGGTGGCCTCCCTTCAACCCTGTACCACATCCGATTCCCTCTTCCTTCTAAAGCATCTGATTGTCCCTACACCTACCCAAAGCATCCTATCCCCTCAACAACCAAAGACCCTGGCTTGAACACCCCCCCCCCACACCCCCACCCAACCTCCCTGGCAACAACAACCTCATTGACCACCATCAGTACCTTTACCTTCCAATTCCTCTCTCTGGCCTTGCTGGGGTTCCTAATATCTTGTGAGAGTAGGAACATTGCCCATTCACTCCTACTGTTGTTGCTCCAAGTTCCAAAATGGCATTGATGACTCCTAGTGGTAATCTCACAGTACTGTGAGATTACCATTAAGGTCATCAGCATCATTTTGAAACCTAGTATAGTAAGAGAAGTATCAAGTGGGCATCACTCCTGTTCTCACTAGACATCAGGGACCCCCAGTAAGGTAGGAGAGAAGAATTGGGCAGTGGAGATGAGGGGCTGCTGTGAGGTACTTGAGGGTCATTGTTGCTGGGGAGGGTGGGTCAGATATGGGGAGTGTTTGTGCTAGGGGTGTGTGCTTATGGAGAGGGATTGGATGCTTAGAGGGAGGAGCGGTCAGATGTTTTTCCCCCACGCTGCGCTGGCTCAGCTTTGCAGAGCCGCGAAGGGAGTGTTTCCCTTTCCTGCGGCTGTTAAAGTTGAGCCCACCGGCACTGATGGGAAACAGGCATTTCCTGCAGGAAATGCCTGTTTTCCATCAGCACCGGCGGGCTCAACTTTAACAGAACTGCGGGAAAGGGAAACACTCTCCCTTTGCAGCTCTGCAAAGCTGAGCTGGCGTGGGGGGAAAAAAAATAGCAGGGTCTTCCGGGGAGGCGGGGGGCTGCGGGGCACTTCATTCTGCCACTACCGCTGCAGCAACTTCTGCGACCATTTTTTTTTTTCAATTTCCCTTCAGAAGGTCTGTGACTGGGCTGGGCTGGACTGGGCTGAGCTGGGGGGGGGGGGGAGCACTGGAAATAGTAATGGGAGAGGGCTAGGACTGGAAATGGGTTGATGGGGGGTTAGAACTGGAAATGGGCTAATGGGGGTGGTTAAGAATGGAAATAGGCTCATCGGGAGGAGGCTAGGACTGGTAATGGGCTGATTAGGTGGGCTAGGACAGGAAATGGGCTGATTGGGAGTCTAGGACTGGAAATGGACTTATTGGGGGGTTAGAACTGGTAATGGGCTGATGGGGGGCTAGCACTGGAAATGAGCTAGGAATGGTAATGGGCTGATTGGGGGGCTAGGACTGTAGTGGGCTGATAAGGGGGATGAGACTGGAAATGGGCTGGGACTGGAAATGGGCTAATGGTGGAGGGGAGGAGAGTGCTGCTGGCCCTGGAAGAAAACTAGGAGCTGGGAGGGGCTACAAATGGGCTGATGTGGGGGGATGGGAGAATAGGACTGGAAGGGAGCAGATACTGAGAGGGTCTGCCAGGGGAAGGAGGGGGCTGGAAAGGAGCTAACACTTGGGGATGGGAGTGGTAGGTGGCTGGGTAATGCGGAGGAGGCTGGAAGGGAGCTGACATGTGTGATGGCATTGGAAGAGGGATGGACAGAGGGTAGGGTGACTGGAAGGGAGCTGATGTGGGGGGCCACTGAGAGTGGACGTGGGCTGATACCTGGAATGGTATTTGGACTAGAGGCTGGACAGTGGGGAAGGAGGGGGACTGGAATGGAATGGACATCAGTGGCAGTCATGGGAATGCAAGGAGGTTGACATTGGAAGGTACTGGGAGTGGAGGACTAGAAAAGGGGCTGATACTGGGGAGGGTTACTGGAACTGGAAATGGACTGATAGAAGGAAGTGAAGAAAACAAAAGAAGAGATAAGACATGGCAGATGGACCATAGACCACAGAAAGAGAGCTAAGAGAAGAGAGGAAAGCAGAAGCCTCAGATTGGGACCAGCATGGTCAGAGAATAAAATGGTCAGACAACAAAGGTAGAAAAAATAATTTTATTTAATTTTAGTGATTGGACTTTGTACTATGTTTATATTTTACACAGTATTGGGGAACTGCATCTCTTATTTATTTGATGTTGCACTGCATGCAGAGTCTGGCTTCCTGGGGTTTTAGTTTAAATTTTGTCTACATATTTTTATTTTTACTTTAGATTGTGGTTACATATTCTGTACTTGGTGAGGGTCTGTGTTCTGAGTGTGTGACTGAGGCCAGGTGTTCTGTTAACATGGAGTTTGAACATAAAGATCTATTCTGAACTGTAGTAATTTGACTTGTTCAGCTTTTCAAATAAGTGGATGTTCCAGGGCCCACTGTAGTATTTACAGTGACCTTTTTTAGATGGGCTCCTTATGTAAGTTTTGGAAGTTGGTGCTGATATGGTATGGTATGGTAGATATGTTCTTTGTTGTAAGGTTTTGTATTAGTTCACAATGTTCCTGGTACTGGAGAATGATTGTTGTTGTTGTTGTTAGTGAGATGATCAGAATCAGATTTTTTTTGTAAGATATTGAGTTCTGTGGGTGAATGTCCTGGTTCTGCTCTGCACCCGCTGTGGATGCAAAATATATGTTGAAAAAGAAAAAGCAAGAACCATAACGCAGTGTTCCACACTCCATATTGTGGGCTGGGAGTTTTTCTGTTATTCATTGTATCTGATTTGTGTATTTTTCTTGTATTTCCTTAATTTTCTCTCAATAAAGAGGATTTGAAAATTAAAAAAAAAAAAAGAACCATAACGCAGTTTATAACAACAAAATAAAAATAAGTTATAATTTAGTTTTATAAACTGTGCTGTTGGTTCTCTCTGTCTTTTAGTTCCTTGGTGTGCAAACATCTTGCATTTCCTCCATATAATCTAATCAGCTTTTTAGTTTGGTTCAGTCGCTGATTGGAGTTCTGAAAAAGTCCCACCCTCCTCTACGGGGGGGGGGGGGCAGGGGGGTGTCATCTCATCCTTTGCCTCAGGCAGCAGATTGCCTTGAGCTGCCCTTGTGTAGCCCACCCAACCACTCCCTCTTCCTGCTCTCACCACACCTCCGGGGAATCTAAGGGGCATGTTTACTAAACTGCGTTAGTGTGATTCGCATTAGGATCCGTGGTACAGGCAGAAATCCCAAATAAGGACATGGCGGTACATCTTTTTCGATAACGCGCGTTACCAGGCGCCATAGCCTAACGAGCGTTAGAAAACATCGTGTAGAGCGCCACGCAACGTGCGCCCATAAGGCGTCTGATAAGGTGTCTAGCAAGGCATCTAGAACTGTAGCACAATGGTTAATACACTGACCTAATGGTGCAAGGGAAGTGAGTTCAATCCCCCTGTGGGTCTAATGAGTAAAGCTGGCTAAGACATCACCTTTTACTCAAAATCAGTGCTGTATGAAGCATTTTGTTTGTTAATTTTAATTAGTGCTGCCAGCAAACACACCCTCACAGGGCCGTAACCTAAGGTGCTGCATAAGGCACCCTATAAGGCACCCCAGAGGGCACATCATAAAGTGCACTGCCCGCCAAGGCACCCTAGAATGCCCCCTATGGGCCACCCCACAGGGCTCATCAAAGGGTGCCTCACAGGGCACATGAAAGGGTGCCTGATGAGGTACCGTAAGGAGACAGCACTGTGAGGGTGATGTAGCTGAAGTGAGGCCTGCTGCATTCTGGGGATATAGTTGAGCCTTCTGATCACAAACAGGGGCAGTCACCATAGCACCAGAATGGGGGATAGAACCCTGAAGCGAGGGCTGCTGCATCCTGGGGATATAGTTGAGCCTTGTACTCCTACACAGGGGCAGTCACCATAGCACCAGGATGGGGGATAGAGCCCTGAAGTGAGGCCTGCTGCATCCTGGGGATATAGTTGAGCCTTGTGATCACAAACAGGGGCAGTCACCATAGCACCAGGATGGGGGATAGAACCCTGAAGTGAGGCCTGCTGCATCCTGGGGATATAGTTGAGCCTTGTGATCACAAACAGGAGCAGGGACATACCCCTGTGTATCTCTTGGCCTCTGTGATGGACCTGTGGTGTTGTGTGGATAGGGCACATCACTGAGGCTGCAACAGCACCATATACCATTACATTGTACTGGGTACTCCATCTCTGTGGTGGTCACAGCTACCCCCTGGGGGCAGGGTGGTTCTATTTTTCTTTGTGGGGGGGTTGATGTTACTCCCAGATGGACACACCAACACATGACATTCCCTGGCAGTGTGTGGCTGATAGGTGGTTTGGTTACCAGGTGTTCTCCTTCACATCCTAGGTTGGGGTGCCTGTCCCCATGCACTTACCTCACGTGGGTAGTCAGAACCTCTATTATACCTCCTGGTGAGGCGCTCCCAGGCCCTCCTCACTCTGGCCAGATTCTGCCTCCGGGATGAGCCAGGGAAGAGGCGATCCTGGCGGAGGCAGAATAACTCAGTAAGCAGGTACAGATCTGCCATGGTGAAGGCAGGCTTCCTGGACATGGCAGCCATCTCCTCCAGAATTGTTTGTGCTGCGTAGGTGCATGCGTAGGTGCGTGCGTACCCACGTGCGTGGGTACGTGCGTAGCCGCGCGCGTGGGTACGTGCGTAGCCGTGCGTGGGTACGTGCGTAGCCGCGCGCGTGGGCATTTGTGATTATAACAGCTTGAGGGTGTTTTACAGTTTTGATTGATGCTACCAACTAAACGTGTGATAGGCTATGGCCTCTACGAGCCTCTATGTTAGACCTTGATTTTAAACCCCCTACCCTTTAGTATTGCTGCTAAGACTCAGAATTTCCTGTTAGAGATGTCTGCTTATTGCAGAGTCTGCATGATTCCGTACAAAACAGTCTGCATCAGACATTTCTCATTAGGATACGTTCACATTCCTTTGCCCAGAGATGTCCTCGATGTGGAGATGTATCTATCACTTTTCATGTGCCTTTTGATCAGCTGGCTTGAGAGGGGGAAATAGAGAGAGAGGCCCAGAGGGAGACTCTGATTGGGTAAGGGGGGGGGGGGCATTTGGACCAATGGGGAGCTTGTGTGTATTTGACTGTTAGCAGATGTATATAAGGTATTTGCTCCTGTTCAAGCTTGCTCAGTCACTTTTGAACACGTTTCTGTCTGGGCCTTGTGCACATTCCATTGGCTTCGATTCTGTAAGTGACTCCTGGTATTAATTGGTTGCATACACTCCGCTGCTACAACGGGAATAGCCTCAGACAGCCCTACCACATATCACCACAGTAGGTACAAACCCCTAACCTCTTCTGCACAGCCAGTGCATTTGCCAGTGGCCTACATCTCTATAGCTCCTGCTACATGCCTGGCTGGCTACAGAGGGGCTGCAGGTCACCACTCCAACCGTCTGCTGTGGTTGCCAGGGTTGGATTGGACCAGCCACACCCATGATGCACTGCACATGCAGATCAGCAGTCTACAGAGGGTCCCGTGTTGCGGGATGCACCCCCCCAGCACCTCGGCCTGGTTGTGTGTCCTGACCATGTGCAACCCCACAGCACCTCAGCCTGGTGGGGGTTCTGACCGTGTGTGTTACTGCCACAGAGTGGCTACCGTCCATCACAGTGGACGGGTCCTGTGTTCACCCTGAGGGTGAGGTGGGGTGCCCAGCACCATTTCCGCTGCACCTGGCATTTCTGCGATGGGCTATGCTATAGGTCCCCATTGGTGCCTCTGTGTGATAGGTGGCCCCTGCAGATACCCTTAACATTTGCCTGTGTCCATCTGTACATCACGTCTTGCCTTTGTGGACTATGATGCACCCTGAATAGTTCATACACTGTGTGGGTGCCATGGTCACATGATTTCAGGTCCAAGGGGGGCAGGGGGGGGGTTTGGGCCCATAGGCAGTTTACGTACCAACACCCAACGCACCTTCTGTGGCTCAGGGTGTGAAACATGGTTTCCAACTAATGGGTTGACATTTCACTCCCCTACACTGGTGACAGTAGAGGGTACCATTCACCCCAGTCCTGCCGGGGTATGGACACCCCACCAGGGCAGTCTATACATCTGTATGCCTCGCTACATTGGGTAGTGACAGACAGACAGTAGACCTGGTACTGCACAGCTGCCCCACACCAATATGTGATGTCCTCCAGCAGCAAGCAAAGTGAGTCACCAGCCGCTGCACCCTGCAAGGTGTTCCAGCCACACACATACAAACTGCAGACAGCCTGCCTGTTAGTCCATAGTGCATGTTCCTGGAGGTGATGTGTGCACCCACACCTGGGATGTGCGCACACCCACCAAGCAGATGGGTCAGTGATAGGGCTCCAGAGGACAGAGCCCATATATCTCACTACAGAAAAACACTATGTAGCACTATGGGGGAACCCAGCTATGCTGTGGTCACTGCACAGTCAGGGTGTGCATGACCACACAGCAGAACATGCCGTGGCCACCCTGTCCGTGTAGGTGGTGGGCAAGCCCTACAATGTCCCAGCCATTGCCCTGAGCCCTGTGCAGGTGCATCCTGCCCAGGCTGCCCTCTCCGGCTATACCCACAGTACCTTGCTCCTCATTTTGCACATTGCCAGGCCAATACTAGCAACAGTGCTAGCGGTGTGTGCTGCAGAGGGTGTTGGCAACCGCAACATACTGGATAGACTGACGCACACCCCCACACCTATGCCAGTATAGTGCACCAATATAGGCTTTTGGCAGCCCAGGACACCGCACCAGTCCTGGGCACAGTGCAGGCATGGCTATGGTATGCAGTACTGTTGGGGTCTCTTCCCAAGGTGGTGGACACTGTCATGTTCCAGACGTGACACACACTCCACAGACATCTCAGAGGTTGGTATGTTACAGCACACTGGGCCGCTTGTGCTAACATTAGGGATTGCTATGTGCCAGTTATCATGGCAAACATTTGCTATCTGTGTACCGTATTCCCTGGTTTTGGGTGTCATTGCTAGGGTATGCATGTGCTAGTATTGGGGGATGCACACAGGGCCCAACATCCTGCCTCTCCAGGATGCAGTGGCTAATGGGGCCTGTGGGTGCGGGTGTTTCCGCCCCTGTGGATCAATGCTCTTGGACAGGGGTTCCCAACCCCAGTCCTGGTGGGCCGCACCATGTTCGGGTTTTCATGCTGTTCCTGATGAATATGCATGAGATACATCTGCATACCATGGGGGCGGCGCATTAACATACAGCACAGGCATCTTTATTGCAGACAGCATGGAACCTGAATGTTGTTTGGGCCTTCATGGCTGCCTTTGGGAGACTCTGCTGTCGGTAATGCGCCTGTTTTTTGTGTCTGTGCTCTGTGCGATAAAATGTAGGTGTTGGAAGCATGTTTATTCTATCAGCAATACAAGGTTCCATCTTAGCAGTTTCTTACTGGTAAAAGGTATGGGGACAGAGTTGGCAGGGACCACAGCTCGGGATTGAACCTGTGACCTTTAGCTCCTGAGCACACTGGCTATGCTTACTGCGCCACAGGGGCAGATCATTTCCTAGAGGTACCGTGACTGTTTGTCCTACTAAGCCTGTCTGTTGCAGTGCACGGCACCCACCTGGACTGGGCTAGGCCATGGTCTGCTATGGTCAGATGTCACTGCCCCCTTCGCCACCGGTACCCCTCTGCCACCATGATGCCAAGCCCTTCTGATGGTGGTGCCGGTGGTGGGCAGTCTCGGGCCATCCAATGTGCATGTAGGCAGCTGCCTATGGTATGGGTAGTGGGGTAGGGGTGCCTAGATAGACGCCCACACTTCCCCCCAGCACCGCCTGCCACTGTTCTGTGACCTTAGGGGTGGCTGCTGGGTACTGTCCCCTGTGACACTGAGGGGGACACACTCATGCCCATGTTGGGCCCTCAACAGTTGCAGTCTGGCTCTACTGTTTATGCATTCCTATGGGCCAAAGTGAGCATCACCCTAGTCCCCACTGTGGCCCAGCTGCACCACAGCATGTGCCGCCTGCAGCACTCTGTATCCCCTTTTCCAGCATCTGCCCAGTTTCCCGTTCTGACATGCCCACCCTGCTGTTGCAGGACATGTGCACGCCATGTGGAACCTGTTCAGTAACAAGGGGATGCCCTGATCTGCGCTATTTCACTGTGGCATCATTCACCTTCTATGGTGACAGGGCATACACCCTTCCACAGTTAATATCTTTTTCTGAGGCTTTCCCAGTAGTATTTTTGGCTGTTTCCCATTGATATCACTATTGGCTAGCTTGGTTATGTTATTTTCCTCGTTTCTTATGGTCATTTTCACTGCTTATTTGCCCTTTTATTCCGTGCACATGTATCACACTTATCACGTTCTGTGGGTTTCCCTGCCTATGCTGTACATTGCTGACGCTGAAATGGTTTCCCTCCCCTGCAAATATGCATCTTCCGGCAGGTTTTCAATCGCGGTAGGATTCAGCCCTTGAGTTTACCACGTTGGGGTGCCTGGAGCCTCTCCCCGCCCACACTCCGCCCATTGACCCCTTCTCTCCGCCCTCTCTCCACCCTCTGAGGTGTTTTACCGCGCCGCGGAACCTTACGATCGTTTATGCGCGTTAACGTGCGTTATGAGATGTTATCGATCGTTAATGCATCATAACGTGCGTTAACGTTAGTTAACGATCGTTAACGTTACATTACGTGCGTTATGTACCGTTACCGTAGTTTAGTAAACATGTCCCTAAATGTGATTAGCATCCCCACTTTTAAAATCCCCTTTTTAAAATGGCATTTATACATGTATAAAACCTTAAAGGCATGAAATTCACCAATTTTAACTTTTATTCTAATATAACTACCAGGCATAAATGACCTCAGATGTCACAACTCCACATTTAGTGAAAAATCACTATATGGTGTTGATAGACGCTCACATCACCGGTCACAGTGCAACGAGCAACTTCAAAAATTACACATACACTCCCGAATCCAATCACACATATCTATACTATCAAAACTACATACATACAACCATTCTCTCACACTAAAAAGCAGCGTCGTAATAATGTGCGCTTGCACTATACTGTCAAGGCTGAACGCAGCCTAAAACACTCCAAGAGCGATACCTGCAAGCAGAATAAAAACTGGTGAAGAATCTAAATATACTAATATAAGCACTAGATGCAAATAACTTATCTTATAACAATGAACTTCAATCCAGCGAGGTCTCTAGCTCTTCCAATGTGTAATTTTTGAAGTTGCTCATTTGTTTGAAACTATTTAAGATATTTTCCCAGTGGTGTAATTAGGGTGTACTATATTTATTGTGATTTGCTTTAAATTTGTAGGATGGTAAGGAGGCTGTGACCGGTGATGTGAGCGTCTATCAACACCATATAGTGATTTTTCACTAAATGTGGAGTTGTGACATCTGAGGTCATTTATGCCTGGTAGTTATATTAGGATAAAAGTTAAAATTGGTGAATTTCATGCCTTTAAGGTTTTAAGCAGGTTTTTTTCATAGTTAGATTACTCTTCTCCTGCTTTTGGCTGGTTGTTTTTATTTATACATGTATGCCAATCTACACATATAAATGCTGCTATTTAGACATGGGGATGCTTCTAAAAACCCCATAACTATATCAAACGCTAGGGAACACAAACTACATGCCATACATATCAATTCCCTATCAAAACCCCCCTACATTCATTCAAACAACTAACAAGAATTTTTGTCGGACTGTTTGCCTGGAGGGATATTTACCCTTGTAGCAAAACTATCCTTTTATTCGTTTTAATGAGCGATTCTCAAATTCACCTTAACCCATGAATAACCAGGGACCTCACACAGAGTGAATCCCCCCAAAAAACTAAAAGTCGCCCACTTAACTTATAGGGTGAATCCACCTCTTCATATGTCCAGTCTTCTGGTCAAGAACTCGCTTTTACTTCTTATCAATTGTCCACAGCGATACTTCTGTTCTTAATGTAATTTCCAAGCCTTTGGTCAATTTTCCCCTTAAACGGCAAGCAATTGGCTGGCTAACTTTCAAACCCAAACCAAATAAAGGCAGCGACATAGCGCCATGTTTCAGGTCTCGTATTTTCTTCACCCTTCATCAGGGCGTATCCAAGGCTGAATGCCTCTGATTCAACCACACTAGATCTTATGGGGGAAATCTTGCTGACGTCGATACTCTTACACCAATGAAAGATGTCCTGATTAGATTTACACCAGGCTCCACCAATCCAATTCAAGGTTCAACCCTTGCGGAACTACGGTCTTTAAATGGAATATCCATTTTTGTTCCAAATTTTGTAAATGTTGAATCCTATTGCCACCCCGCACTGTCAGTGGAACATAGTCTAAGACCCACCATGTATATTCATAAAAATGATGGCCTTTACATAGACTATGTGATACTACCGGAGCAGCCAAAGTCTGCATCCGATTTATTTATTTATTTACATTCTCTTATATACCGTGCTATTCTGCATCAGTGCGGTTTACATTGAACAAACTGAAATTACATTGAACAGGGCATTATAACTTGGAGATAACTATTTTACAGGGAACATGGGCTATGGAGGGTTAAGTGGCTTGCCCAAGACCACAAGGAGCACCTGTGGGACTAGAAACCCCAGTCCTTCCGGCCCAAGGTTGCTGTCCTCTAGTGGGATTTGAACCCCCAACCTTCCAGCCTGAAGTACCTTGCCCCAACCACTAGGCCACTCCTCCACTCCGATGATGGGAGTGATGTTCCTGTAAACGCTGTTTCATTGGTCTGATGGTCCGACCAATATATTTCAAAGAACAAGGACAAATCAACATATACACTACATATGATTTATTTTATTTATTTATTTATTTATTTATACATCTCTTCTATACCGCCACTTCCAGCGATCAGTGGCGGTTTACAAGTAAACAAAGTTTAATAATAGCATGCTATTATTTTACATAGAACGGGTTTAGAAACTATTTTACATAGAACAGGTTTTGAACTATTTTACATAGAATGTGTTTTAGTACAAAGAACAGTAAATGGAGAACAAGAGTTTTTACATAGAACAACATTATAAAAGTAAACATTTAACTATTAAATTGCAACTCAATAATACAGTGAAATAACTGGCTATCAATAGTAAATCATCGGCAATGGAATATATTACATTAGTTACACTTATTCACATTTTGCTTTCAAAGAGAGAATTTAATTAGGTGAACAATGTGAATGAGTGAGGGTTGTTATGCCTGTCTAGGTAGGGTCAGTGAGTGACTGTTGATCAGAAGTTTTCTCTGAGTTAGGGTTATCTTCCTTGTGGAGGTTATTATAGTATAGGGTGAATAGGTGGGTTTTTAGATTTTTTCTAAATAATTGAAGATCCTTAATTTCTCTGATTTCAGCTGGTAAGTTGTTCCATAACATAGGAGCAAAGTATGAGAACGCTGTGTTGCTTGTTTTTTTACTTGTTTTTCGGATAGAATCAGGTACTTGTAGCATGTGAAGGTTAATTCTTCTTCTTGATCTGTTTTCAAGCGGGATGTTGATAAGAGTGGATAAGAAGGAAGGAGCTATATTGTTAAAAATCTTAAAAGTATTGATTAAGGATTTGTAGGTGATTCTGCATGATACTGGAAGCCAGTGGAGAGAATAAAGAATCGGAGATATATGATCTGTTAATTTTGCTTTGGAAATAATCCTTGCGGTGACATTTTGGGCCAATTGAAGTGAGTGGATATTTTTCTTTGAGGTCCCTTGAAGAATACCATTACAGTAGTCTAAATGTGGTGTAATGAGTGTTTGTACTATGGTTCTGAAATCAGTGTTGTCTAGTAATGGTCTAAGTTGTTGGATTGTCCTTAGTTTGAAATAGATTGCTTTTACAGTTAGCTTTATATGTTTGGAGAGGTTGAGGGTCTTATCAAGAGTGACTCCCAAGTATTTGATCTCATCTTTAACAGGGAGAGAATTATTGCCAATGTTGATTTGCATTGGAGGGGTGAAGCTTGTGTTTCTTGTTATAAATAAAGCTTCGGTTTTTTTAAAATTAATAGACATGTTAATAGATTTCAGCCACAGCTCAGCTTCAGCTCAGCTTCAATGATGTCATGCAATTCGTTCGATGAAACGCTGTATAAGTATAATTTGAATAGGAATCGATCCACTATGGACCCACTATAGTGGTATTGCAAAAATCACAGTTCCCACAAGAATAATGGCCAAGCTGATCCACTGATGCTAAATTTGTCAAATTTGATGGATCATCTCAGCGCATCACTATATTGGCTATATTCCGACCCCGCCGACAGGCTAACATTAAAGGTTTCTGAAAACAAGCATGAACTTGTAATACATGTTAGGATTTTTAGAAGACTCCTAGGAAATTAAAGAATCATCGAATAGTAGGCAATGCCGTTTTGTGGATTGCAAACTAGCTAAAGGACAGGAAACAGAGTAGGATTAAATAGTCGGTTATTCGCATGGAAAAGGTCAGTAATGGAGTGCCCCAAGGGCCTTCCTTTCTCCCCCTGACCTGATTAGCATATTCATAAATGATCTGGAGATGGTAGATGGGAGAGATGCGTGAGGTGATCAAATTTGCAGACAAGATTATTCAAAGTTGTTAAAACAGCAGTAAGTATTTACAGTAGGATCATGTGAGACTAGGAAACTAGGCCCGGTAAATGGCAGCTGAAATTTAATGATAGGAAAGTGCAAAATGATGGACATAGGGAAAAATAATCCCAACTACTGGTACAAAATTCTCGGTTCTGAGTTAGGAATCACCACCCAAGAAAAAGATCTTGGAGTCATTGTGGACAATACATTGAAATTTTCAGCCCAGTGTGTGGCAGCTGCTAAAAAAAGCAAATAGAATGTTAGGAGTTATTCAAAAAGGGATGGAGAACAAAAATAAAAATATTATTACATCCCTTTATAGGTTCCTGATTCAACCACATGTTGAAACTGTGTACATTTCTGGCTGCCCGTTCTCAAAAAGGTATAATGGAACTAGAAAAGGTTCAGAGAATTTCCCCCATGAAGAAACACCTCCCTTTTTGAAAAAAAGCTGAACAGGTTAGGGCTCTTTAGCTTGGAGAATAGATAACTGAGAGGAGATATGCTAGCAGTTTATAAAATCAAGAGTAGAGTGGGATGGTTAAATAGGGAACAACACAAAAACAAGGGGTCACTCCATGAAACTAATGACCAGCAGATTAAACACAATTCATGGAATTTTTTTTCACACAGCACATAATTAAGTTGTGGAATCTGTTGATGCAGGATGTGATCAAGGCAACTAATGTAGCAGGATTTAAAAGAGGTCGAACAAGCTCCTGGAGTAAAAGTTCAGAAAGAAATTAAAATTAATTAATTAAAATATCCACCAATAAATCCAGAGAACTTTTTGACATTGTAAAAACTCTTACAAAGGAAGTATCACAGGAAAAGCATAATGAAATACACTCTCAACAAGCAGTGAATTACTTAATATCAAAACACAATAGCCTTCTACAGAAAATGCCTACGCGGCTAGCAACCAATTGAGAATGCATTATGTCCAATGTGAAATGGGGAGAATTCCACATACCATCCTTAAAACAAGTAGATCAGATCCTCTCAGACATAAACACCACCACCTCCACCCTTGGATCCCTGTCCAGAATCTTGGATCAAATCCGCCAGAGAATAACTCACACCAATGATACATGATACCATGGATAACATGTTAAAACCCTCCGCCCAGTGTGCAGCAGCAGCCAAGAAAGCAAATAGAATGCTAGGTATTATAAGGAAAGGAACGGAAAATAAAACAAAGGATATTATAATGCCTCTGTATCGTTCCATGGTACGACCGCACCTTGAATATTGTATGCAATTCTGGTCGCCGTATCTTAAAAAGGATATAGCATTATTAGAAAAGGTACAGAGAAGAGCCACCAAAATGGTAAAGGGGATGGAAGGCTACTCCTATGAAGAGAGGCAACAAAGATTAGGGCTCTTCAATCTGGAAAAAAGACGGCTGAGGGGAGATATGATAGAGGTCTATAAATTAATGAATGGAGTGGAACGGGTAAACATAGATCGATTGTTTACGCTATCAGAATATAGAAAGACTAGGGGACATGTAATGAAGCTACAGGGTAAACTATTTAAGACAAATAAGAGAAAATAGTTTTTTCACTCAACGTGTAATCAAACTCAGAAATTTGTTACCGGAGGATGTAGTAAGAGCTGTTAGTGTAGCTGGGTTTAAAAAAGGTTTGGACAAGTTCCTGGAGGAAAGATCCATAAACCATTATTAAAAAGGGACCCAGGATATCAATGCTTGACCCAATACAAGCATTGTGGAACCTGTGTCTCTTGGGGATACTGCTAGGTACGTATGACCTAGATTGGCCACAGTTGGAAACAGGATACTGTGCTTGATGGATATTGGTCTGACCCAGAATGGCATATCTTATGTTCTTAAAGAATACAAGCATCACGAACCATAGAAACATAAACAATGGCCATATGCCACAAAAACTGAAGGGTACATCCATAAGACCGATCCTCAAAAATGCATCACTCAAGAGAGATGACCCTGCATCTACCGACCAATATTCAGCCTACCATTACTAGCCAAAACCATAGAAAAATCAGTACAAATGCAGTTACAAGATCATATAAACTTAATGTACATGCCCCACTGGATCATCACCAACATGAGTTCAAACCCAACCATGGCGTAGAAGCCCTTATGACATTACTCCTTGACAGCATCATATGAGAGATAATAACATAAAAAAAGGTTATAACTCATCTTCCTGGATATATCAGCAACATTTGATAGCATCTCACATAATATACTCCTGCAGTGCTTACAACAAATTGGCCTTCACAACATCACAGTAAAATGATTCCAATCGTACCTCAACAACAGACAACCATAAGTTAGAAATGGAAGAAGCAAATCCATTTTCTTTACAATACCACATAATTCTGTGCTTTTTTGTAAACTTGTTTTTATTGTATATTTAACATAACACAATTACACCACTTTAATACAGAACTACTAAACAACAACCTCCTACTTACATGTCAAAACCGAAAAGAAGAAACTCTCCCACTCCCCCCTCCCCTCTCTCTCCCTCCATCTTCTCCCTGGATCCATCCTTCCTTTTTAGTACTCCCTAGATCTACAGCCACATATCAACATTTCGTACAACATATTTATTTCTGGGTTAATTTGGCCTTTGCTACATAAGCTTCCAAATAATACCACTTATCGGATGTCCCGCTGTCTCCTACCTCTTCTCTCTGCCTCTGTTTTCTTCTCAGGCCTCCTTGTAGACTTCCTTTATCATGCGCTTTTTCATACCGAGAGTATAAACACACTAGACTCCACCACAGGTGACTATCTAGTTTATCCATCTCTTTCCAATAGGTTGCTCTCAGCTTCAGCGCAATAGCCATCATGAAATTAAACAGAAAAATCTTTTTCTTTTGTAAATCTAACCCACTTGCGCATGACCGAAGAACCACTATTTCCCATGTCAAAGGGGCCTGCATATCCAGTATTATTGTAATCCTACTCTATATTTGCCTCCAAAATCTCTGAACGTGCATACAATCAAACCACATATGTTTGAACGTGCCCGGGATTTCTGAGCAGGACCAGCAACCACTATGGGAGCTGCGGTCCCACTTGGCTACCCTGACCGACATCAGGTACACCCTATGGAGAAAAAAGTACATAGACTGTGTGAGTGCCGCCACCCGTGCGACTCTATTTGTTTTCCCCCATAATTGTTCCCAACAATTTGCGGGGTACAATTGCCCCAGTTCCGATTCCCACATTTTTTCCAAACCAAGGAGAGACGGTTTCACATTATCTCTCAACACTGCATAGAATTTGGAAATCACTCTCTTTACACTTTGACAGATCTCCACTGTCTTCAACAGATCCCATTCTTCTACCATTTCCTTAGGATCTTTTATAATCTCAGCGAGACAGTGTTTCAGTTGTGCCCACCGAAAATAACATGACCAGGGAATACCAAACAACTGCTGGAGATCTTCACACATCTTCCAAGTGTTATTTTTAATTAGCTGTCCCACAGTCCATATACCCCTGTCTTGCCATACCCTCCAGGCGAAGGACTTCCGCCCAATCTTAAACTTGGGGTTATACCAGATAGGGAAGCAAGCCGGAATTTTATCAGTAGATCCTGTTACTTCCATTAAAAACTGATATGCTTCTTGGGTGGCTTGGGTGGCTTGGGAATAATCTCAAGGTTCTTGCCCCGTCCCGGAAGGTATGTCACTAGCAATACTGAGGTTGGGAATGGTGCTATTAATTCTTCCTCTAATACCAACCACATTGTTTTATTCCCCTCATTTCTAGGAGAATACCTCTCCGCTTCCTGTTTCAGTAAGGAAGCAATGTGTTACCACCTAAAGTCAGGGAACTGGACACCCCCTGACAGCTTATTTCCCTTCAGCTTCTTTGTCGCTATTCACGGAGGCTTCCCCTGCCATAAAAATTCAATTAACAATCTTTCTAAGGCTTTATAAAATTTATCCGGAAAGGATGCTGGTATAATTTCCAATATATAATTTACTTTGGGTACAAGCGTCATTTTTATAGAATCAAGTCTACCCCACCAGGATAAATGAAGGGGGGACCACTTCAATATGAATGATTGGACCATATCCATTAACACTTTAATGTTTGATTCTATAGTTTCTTCCAAGGAGAAAATATACTGGACTCCCAAATATTTTATGGCCTTTTTCTCCCAGAGAAAGGGGAGCTGTTCTATTGCCGACGGGAAGGTTCATTTATTCATTGGGAAAGCTACTGATTTACTCCAATTTATCTTATATCCAGACAATCTGGAGTACGCGTCAATCACCACCATGACCTCCGCAGCTGACTGAGGCTGGAGAAACAGCAAAAGATCATCGGCATAGGCCGAGAGCTTGACATGAATACTCCCCATCTCTATTCCCTGAATTTTATCAGATTGTCTTATCAATATGGCTAGGGGTTCTAATGCAATATTAGATAATAATGGAGATAGGGGGCACCCCTGTCTCATGCCTCTTTTAAGCGAAAGGGAGAAGAGAGAATCCCATTCACAAGGATACGTGCCTTGGGATTAGCATACAGTGTCTGGATCAGGGAGTCATTTTACTTCCAAATCCAAACCACCTTAACGCATTAGTTAGAAAAGACCATTCCACCCAGTCGAATGCTTTTTCAGCATCGACCGAGAGCCCTACTACTGCCTCGTTCAACTGGTCTGCCTTCCCAAAAAGATTTAACAGCAATCTAGTGTTGTCTGCAGTGGAACGCCCCGCTATAAAACCACATTGATCTGGATATATTACAGAAGGAATAACTTTTGCTATTCTACTCACCAGAAGAGACAAAAACAACTATATCAGCATTCAAAAGGGATATAGAGCGGTAGTTTTCCACTTTTTGCGGGTCCCTCCCAGCTTTTTCCAATACCACTACTATTGCTTTACTAAAAGTCCCCATCGCTGGTCCTTGATCTGAGAGTAATTGAAAATAGTTCAAAATGAAAGGAGCGAAATCCTCCACAAAGGTCTGATAAAATTCTACAGGGATCGCATCTGGCCCAGTTGCTTTCCCCCAGTTCATACCCATAAGAGTCTCTTTCAATTCTTTTATAGAGAAGGGCCTCTCAAGTTCATCTTTCTTATGAAGGGATAGCATTGGATGCTGTACCTGTCCTAACAGTCTCTGAAATGCCAAGGGGTTATCATCTACTTCCAAAGAATACAAGCCCTCGTAAAATTTCCTAAAAGTTTCCGCTATCTGGGAATCCTTCAGGATTAATTCCCCACCATCATCCCTTATAGCTTCGACTTTATTTTGGGGGGGGCCGTGGTTTGAGGGTGCGTGCTAATAAATTCCCCACTGTATTACTCTCCCTGTAGTACTTTCCTTGTTGAGCACCCAATAGGCGCTCAGCCTGGGTACTAATGATACTGTTATATTGGTATCTCAATCTTTGCAAACGGATAAGGATACAGGGATTCGTCCTAGATCTCAAAATCCTTTCCCCTGCCCGTATTTGTGATTCCAGCTCTTCTAACCTACCTTTCCTTAGGCGATCTAACTTTATTTGAAAGCTTATACATTCAGCCCAAATACCGGCCTTGAATGCCTCCCACCATGCCCATCCCGGTGTGTCTTCTGGAAGATTTTGATCAAAATAATTTTTGATCACCAACCTAATAGCTGCACAGAATTCTGAGTCAGCCAGTAAATCTCTCGGGAAGAACCATGCTAACCCCGAGCAAGCCTTTTCATTATCTCCCAAGGATAGGGATATAGCCGCATGGTCAGAGATATGAGTGCCACAGATTCCAGTTTGCAAAGTAAAGGGGATTAGCGATTTAGAGATTAGAAAATAATCTATGCAAGACTGCAAATTATGGGGTAATGAATAAAATGTAAATTGTCTCTCCTTTGAGTGATGTAATCTCCATATATCAGATAACCCATTTACTTGGATGATAGAAAGAAGGGTGGTACCCACCTTTGATTGTTTCTGGGACCTATAGGGCTAGCGATCTATTAAAGGATCTAATGTTAAATTAAAATCCCCTCCCAGAATCATATCATACGAGGCCCACTCATGGACCTCCTCTGCTAAGCCTTGAAAGAACTGTGTATCATCCATCCTTATTAGGTCCATAGATGTTTATAACCGCGATCTTACGATTCCCTATCTGTAACAGGGCTTTAAACCATCTTCCCTCAGTGTCTGCTTTGGTTTGCAAGATTGTACGAACAAGTACCTTTTTTATTAGGATAGCCACTCCATTTTTATTTTTCAGCGCAGGGGAATGCCCAACCAAGAGATATTTCCCAAGGCCAAGTTTCCTCGACTCAACCGTAGACAAATGGGTTTCTTGAAGGAGAACTACATCTGCTCTTTCATTATTACAATAAGCCAGTATTTTTTCCTCTTAATTGGGTTAATTATACCTTTGACGTTCAGAGACAAGAATTTAAGAGGCATCATGTAACCGTCTTATTACAACACAGGAGAACCTGGATAAACATTCAGAACAGTCTACTACAAAATCACAACACAACCATATCATGGGAGTCCCCGGGAGGGCGCTCTTCCTTTCAACCTCCCCATTTATGGGTGAACAAGCACAGATCAAAAGAAGCTTCCCCAATCCCACCTCATGCCAAAATCTTAGACCCTTTTCAGAAGCATTTCCCAATTATTCCTCATCTCTCACTTTCATCCCTCTTAGAACCACTGACCCACATCAAAACGGCATTAACATAAGAACATAACATAACATAAGATATGCCATACTGGGTCAGACCAAGGTCCATCAAGCCCAGTATCCTGTTTCCAACAGTGGCCAATCTAGGTCACAAGTACCTAGCAGTTTCCCCAAAAGACACAGGTTCCACAATGCTTGTACTGGGTCAAGCATTAATATCCTGGGTCCCTTCTTAATAATAGTTTATGGACCTTTCCTCCAGGAACTTGTCCAAACCTTTTTTAAACCCAGCTACACTAACAGCCTTTACTACATCCTCCGGTAACAAATTCCAGAGTTTGATTACACGTTGAGTGAAAAAATATTTTCTTTTATTAGTCTTAAATAGTTTACCCTGTAGCTTCATTGCATGTCCCCTAGTCTTTCTATATTCTGATAAGGTAAACAATCGATCTACGTTTACCCGTTCCACTCTGTTCATTAATTTATAGACTTCTATCATATCTCCCCTCAGCCGTCTCTTTTCCAGGTTAAAGAGCCCTAACCTTTTTAGCCTTTCTTCATAGGAGTATCCTTCCATCCCCTTTACCATTTTGGTGGCTCTTCTCTGAACCTTTTCTAAAATCGCTATATCCTTTTTAAGATACGGTGACCAGAATTGCACACAATATTCAAGGTGCGGTCTCACCATGGAACGATATAGAGGCATTATAATATCTTTTGTTTTATTTTCCATTCCTTTCCTTATCATACCTAGCATTCTATTTGCTCTCTTGGCTGCCGCTGCACAGTGGGCCGAGGGTTTTAACATGGTATCCACAATGACACCTAAATCTTTTTCCTGGGTGGTGGTTCCTAATGTGGAACCTTGCATCGTGTAACCATAGTTTGGGTTGTTCTTCCCTAGGTGCATAACCTTGCACTTGTCCACATTAAATTTCATCTGCCATTTTGATGCCCAGTCTTCTAATTTATCAAGATCCTCTTGCAATTTTCCAGCAATTATGTCAGCAAAAAGTTAAACAAAATTATGAACCCATACCTCCCCTCTCCCCGTGACGACACACAGCATTATGTCTCAATAAACATCTCCATCCAATTAGCCCTTCATTAACAATCAAAACCTTTAGAACTGTAACTTAGTAAGCTGCCCTGCGGCAAGTTTTTATCATAATAGAAGAGCGGTCTGCCAGCTCCTAATCGATCCTGGAGACTCTCTTCATGCTTTCCTCATTACTAGTGATATGGCTAATGTGTCTCACTGCATCACTGCAGATTCCTTTTCTTCCAAAAATGCCTGGAGGGCTACAGGATCATCAAAATTTCTCATTTGGTTGTGCAATGTTATCCTCATCACCGCCGGGAAAAATAACCCGTATCTTGCCTGAAGTCGCTGCAATCTGGGCCAGAAAGCTAGCAGCTTTTTGCGCCTCTCCACTGTTATTTTGTTGAAGTTCAGATAAAATGTGATCTTATGCTCTTCAAACTTTACCGGTGATCTAGCTTTGGCTGCAGCCATGATCTGTACAACCTGAGGGTATCGCAAGACACGCAGAATCATCGGTCGAGGATATCTTGCATGGGGGCTGGATTGTGCGGGCACACGATGAGCTCTTTCAATTTCAAATTTTTGGGCAAAGTTAATTTGCAAGATTTTAAGTTTTTTCCAGAAAGCCTACAGGATCCGTGCCTTCCGCCCCCTCTGGGAGGCCCACAATTAATATATTGTTCCTTTGAGAGCAGTTATTTAGCTCCTCCAGACTCCGTTCTAAAACTGCGATCTTTTTGCTGTTGCTTTTGGCCAGATGTAAACGGTCCTCTTGAGCTGCCATTTTGATCTCAACGTCTTCAACTTTCTCTTTAAGCGACAATAACTGCTCCTTCAGTTCTTTCAGTTCCAGAATATCTGCCTGGAGGAGTAGCCTAGTGGTTGGGGCAAGGTACTTCAGGCTGGAAGGTCAGGGGTTCAAATCCCACTAGAGGACAGCAACCTTGGGCTGGAAGGACTGGGGTTTCTAGTCCTGCAGATGCTCCTTGTGGTCTTGGGCAAGCCACTTAACCCTCCATTGCCCATGTTCCCTGTAAGTATTAGTGTATGTGTCTCATATCCCCGCGTGTTAAATGTATCCCCCAATTGTGTTGTGACCGCTTTGATTGAAGGATAAGGCGGTATACAAAAACTGTCTAAATAAATTTAAAGTTTTGCCATTTGTAGCCACCATTTCTCTGACCACGTGAATTTCCGCCAGTGCCTCCTGTAGGCCTTCCACATTATCCCTCGTGTTTACTATTTTCTGTGGGGAGGGGGGGTCTGGCTTCGGCCTCTTTACTCCCGTATTTGCCATCGCACCGTACTCTAGTCTTGTCGGTTTGCTCGCCGCCATCTCAGCAAGCTCTTCTGCTTCTACTGCGGGGGGTGGGGGGGGAGTGTGATGATTCCTCCTGAAAGGCAGGATTTATGCAGGATTAGGCAGAGGGCAAAGAATTAGGTTGCCATCTTGCCCCGATGCAGGCTCCGCCTCCAGAGTTCTGCGCTTTTATCACTTTTATTCAATCTATATATACACAATCCATCTGTAACATCATAAGAAAACACAATATCCAGTACCGGCTATAGCAGATGATATAATGATCTACACCCCCATAGACATAAACACAGCAGACTATACAACCATAACCAACTGCTTAGAAGAAATGGCCATATGGCTAAACAATAACCTAACCATAAATTACAAAAAGACAGAGGCTCTCCACATCACTAGGAATATGGCATTTACTCCACCAACCATGATCAACTATCAAGCGGCAACATAAAAGTAAAGAATGAAATCAGATACTTAGAGGTTATACTCGACCAAAACATGAACCTACAGGCCCATATAAACACCACCATCAGGAATGACTACTACAAGGTCATTCGAAAATTAAAATCACTACTTAACCAGGACGACTTCAGGACTGTTTGCTAAGCTATAATCACAACAACTCTTGACTTGTGCAACTCAATTTACCTAGCAATATCAAAGCACGCCATCTAACCACTTCAGCGGGCATAGAATATGGCTGCACGAATTATTACAGGTACAAAAAACATGACCTTGTTACACCTATACTGCACCAATTACAGTAGTTACCAATACACTCCAGTATCAAGTTCAAAACAATATTCAGTATATTCAAAATTATCCATAACACCTCAGCAGATAGTTTACAAGAACTAATCAAAAGAAACTCTCAGAATCGACCCAGAAGAAACAAAAATAAAAATCTGCTAGCACAACCCAAAGCATACTCAAAAAACAAACAAGCAACCTCTAAGCGAGTGTTCTCACTTGCAGCTCCAGACCTATGAAACTCCCTACCAGAGGATATTAGAGCAATGGAGGACATTAAGAACTTTCAAAAAAAGCTAAAAACATTCCTGTTTATTGAACATTTCGGCAGCATCACTTAACAGCAAACATATAATAACCACATACATTGAAAGACCATGGCCTAAACGGAAGGACAGAGCCAATACGACTCCCTTCCCTTCCTCAAACTCACTCACTGCGAATACCAAATGCTGTTTATACTATACACAGTTGTTGTAAACAGTTTAATTTGCTCAACCCTCCAGGCATGCCACGCATACATTTAAAATTGTTCAATGTAATTGGTTATAAGGTTCAATGTAAAAAATGTTTAATATAAACGGTTATGAGTTTCATTGTAAACCACTTTGACTCAAGGATAAAGCGGTATATAAAACCTGTTAAATAAATAAATTATTAGTAGATAGACTTGAGAAAGCCAATGCTCATTTCTGGAAATGAGCTAGGAGAAATAGCTCTGTTTTTAGATCTGCCGAGTACTTCTGATCCAGACTGGCTACTGTTGGAGACAGGATGCTGGGTTCAATGGACCTTGGTCAAACTCAGCGTGGCTTTTCTTATGCTCTGGTTCACTGGGATGTTAAGCTGGTCTTTGGTAAGGTACCTTGAACTGGATAAGTTTGAATATCAAAATCTCCCTGATTTTCTTAATGATCTATGTTGTTGTTGTTAAGTGCCGTCGAGTCGGAGTCGACTCATGGCGACCCTCTGGATAGCTATCCTAAACTGTGTTCGGTCTTCAGTCAGGCGGCTCATTGTTGACAGACTGGTACACGTAGCTGCTGTTATTGTATCGATCCATCTCATTGCTGGCCTTCCTCTTTTGCGTTGACCTTCTATCTTGCCAAGCATGATGTCTTTCTCTAATGATCTCTCTCTTCGCATGATGTGTCCAAAGTATGAAAGTCGAAGTCTTGTCATCTGAGCTGCTAAAGAAAGCTTAGGTTTGATCTCTAGTACCGATTGGTTTCTTCTTCGGGCAGTCCATGGTATACACAGTATTCGCCGCCAGCACCATAATTCAAAGGCATCAATTTTCTTCCTGTCTATCTTTTTCACTGTCCAGCTTTCACATCCATATGATGTTATTGAAAATACCATGGCCTGAACAAGTCAAATCTTTGTATGGAGAGAGACATCTCTGCTCTTGAGAATCTTATCTAGGTCTTTCATAGCCATTCTACCAAGAGCAATGCGTCGTTTGATTTCTTGACTGCCTGTTGCTTCTTTATTGATAGTTGATCCAAGTAGGTTAAAGTTGTTCACAATTTCAATTTCTTCTCCTTCAATGATGAACCTGTTGATTATGCCAGTTGTCATGATCTTTGTCTTCTTTACATTAAGGTGCAGGCCCATTTTGAGACTATGGGGTATGTTTACTAAAGCCCCGCTAATGTACGGGCCGTGCTAGTGTTCAGGTGCCATATAAGGACTGGGCGTTTCTTTCTGAAAAAGAAAAAACGTGATTTAAATATGCGCTAAGGTGCGCGGCGCCCATGTGCGCCCTGCACATTAGCGCATGAGAAAACTGCGCAGGAGGAATAAGTGGTGCACTGATGTGCAAGCAGAAAAGCAGAGCCACAGCACAATGGTTAAGACACTGACCAATGGTGCAGGGAACAGGGGTTCAATCCCCCACAGTGCCCAGTAAAGACAGCTGGCTGAGGCATTACTTTAGGAGCCAGTTTAATATTGGGCGGCATAAGGCAGCGCGCTATTGCTTTAGGAGGCATTTTAATATTGAGAGGCATAAGGCGGCGCACTGATGTACAAGCACAGGAACAGAACCACAGCACAATGGTTAAGATGCTGACCAATGGTGCAGGGATCAGGGGTTCAATCCCCCACAGTGCCCAATGAACAAGACTGGCTGAGGCATTACATATTATGGGAAAGATTTCTTTAGGAGGCATTTTATTTTTATTTTAATTATCACTACTAGCAAACGCACTCTCAAAGCGTGTTAACATAAGGCGCCCCATAAGGCACATTTTAAAGTGCACTGTCCGCCAAGGCACCCTAGAATGTTGCCTATAGGGCGCTTTATAGGGTGCCGTATGAGGTACCGCAAGGTCAGAGTACTGTTTTTGATGGCAGCACTGTGCAGTGTAAGGAATGAAAAACATAAGTAGGTGCGCTGACATGCAAGGAGGAGCAGCAGTGGAGCACAATGGTTAAGGCACTGACTGCTGATACAGGGGTCATGAGTTTGCTCCCCAGGGTGCCTAATACGTTACATAAGGCTACAAAATAGTCACTTGGTCACTAAATTCCAGAATGATTCTTCAACCAATAAAACACAGAAAATAGGATATCGTTCAAATTTACCATTAAAAAGGATCAGACAATAATACCAGAGGTCTCAGTATTATTTTATTTAATTTTATTTAACAGTTCTTCTATACCGCTCTATTTTAGATCAGAGCGGTTTACATTTAACATCAACTATACAACACAGGGAACTTTGAGTTGTATTTACAATAAACAGGGAGATCAACTTGGAAGTAACTGGGGGAAACTATGTACATTGTATAACTATATACATTGTATTACACTGGTACCTGATTTCAGTATAAAAGAACACTGCTGTATTGAGGCTCTCACCCACTCACAGCAATCGTGTTATATCACATCAGTGACCTCTTTGGATAAAGCTTTAAGAAGAAGACAAAACCCTTGTAAAATACCATCAAAAAATAAATAATGATAAATACTCAGCTTCAAAAAAAGGGGCTGACTCTTCCTGTCTTACTATAATCCCAACGTACAGCCCCGGTACCAGTCGGACGTTTCAGAACGATTTCTTCAGGGGACCGTTAAAACACAAAACATACTGCCCACGTCTTCCCACTAGCCGGTATACCTTACAAGCCGGTACATCTCACTCACAGTACTAGCTCGACATCTCCAGCATGCGTGGCATTTTTTCGAATGCTGGAGATAGTCGAGCTAGTACTGTGAGTGAGATGTGCTGGCTTGTAAGGTATACTGGCTAGTGGGAAGACGTGGGCAGCATGTTTTGTGTTTTAACGGTCCCCTGAAGAACTCGTTCTGAAACGTTCGACTGGTACCGGGGCTGTACGTTGGGATTATAGTAAGACAGGAAGAGTCAGTCCCTTTTTTTGAAGCTGAGTATTTATCATTATTTATTTTTTGATGGTATTTTACAAGGGTTTTGGCTTCTTCTTAAAGCTTCATCCAAAGAGGTCACTGATGTGATATAACACGATTGCTGTGAGTGGGTGAGAGCCTCAATACAGCAGTGTTCTTTTATACTGAGACCTCTGGTATTATTGTCTGATCCTTTTTAATGGTAAATTTGAACGATATCCTATTTTCTGTGTTTTGTTAATACGTAAGGCTGGCTGAGGCATCAGCTTTGCAATGTACGTTTTGTTTCCTGCAGCACTTTATTTTTATTTTATTAATTGCTGCCAGCAAACACGCCCTCACATGCCGTAATTGAGAATGCCGTATAAGGCACCCTATAAGGCACTCCATAGGGCACATTATAAAGTGCACTGTCCGCCACGGCACCCTAAAATGTTCCCTACAGGGCACCCTATAAGTTGCGTCACAGGATAATGTATAGTGCACCTTATATGGATGGGAACCATAAGGTGCCCTATAGAGCGCCCTCAGAGGCACCTTATGGGTACAGTACGCTGAGGGTGTTTTTGCTGGCAGCAAAAATGTACATTAAAAAGAGATAATGCTTTGGCCAGCCCTATCAAAGAACCCCACTGTGAGTTTGAACCCATGACCTCTGGCTTGTGAAGTAACCATTGGGCTACAGCTCTATAGCTGCTAGCAAGCCCCTGGCTGGCTGCAGAGAGCCTGCACATCACCACACAGACAGTCTGCTGTGGTCACCAGGATAGGGTTAGCCCACCCGTACCCATGATGCACTGCACATGCAAATCAGCTGTCCACAGATAAACACAAGATGGGGTATGCACCCCCACAGCACCTCGGCCTGGTAGGGGGTACAGACCGTGTGTTTTACTGGCACAGAGTAGCTAAACACCGTCACATTGTGCGGGTACTGTGCTCACCCTGAGGGTGCGGTGAGGCGCCCAGCACCAGGTCCACAGCACCTTCCATGGCTGAAACAGGCCATGATGCAGGTACAAAGCAGTGTTAATGTGTGAGATAGGTAGTTTCTGCAGAAACACCTTGGATATATCTGTCTGTCTCAGTCAGGTGTTGCCCCTATGGAACCCTAGGAGGATCACCACTCTCCTCCTCCAGGGCTGAGGGTGTTAAACAGGGTCTCCCATCAACAGATCCACATTCTACCTCCCTGCAATGGTGGCAGTAGAGAGGACCATCAACCCCAGTCCTGCTGGGGAAAAGACACCCTTCAGGACAGTCAATGCAGCTCTGTACATAACCATAACACAATAGCAGACAGACACTAGGCCTGTATAGGTTAAGCTTCACCCCACCACTATCTGATATTCCCCTGCAGCAAGCCTTCAGCCGCTGCACCCTGCAAGGCACTCCATCAAGACACATACCAGCTGCAAACAGTCTGCTAGTTAGTCCATAGTGCATGTTCCTGGTGGAAATGCATGCACCCAGAACTGGGATGGCAGCACACACAAGCAGATAAGTCAGTGACTGGGCCCCAAAATGAAACCCATAAATATCACATGAGAGAAATACTATGTAGCACTATGGGGGTGCCTAGCCATGCTGTCATCACTGCACAGTCAGGGTGAGAGTGCTCTCCCAGCAGGACATACTGAGGTCACCCTGTGTGTGTAGGTGGTGGCCGGGCACTAAAATGTCCCAGTCAGTGCCCTATGCCCTGTGCAGATGCACCCTGGCCAGGCCACCCTGTCCGGGCTATACCCATGGTACCTTGCTCCTCATTATGCACATTGGAAGGCCAATACTGGCAACAGTGCTGACAGTGTGGGCTGTGGAAGGTGTTTGCAGCCACCACACACTGTATAGACAGACACACACTCCGACACCTATGCCAGCATTGTGCTACTATAGAGGAGTTCAGCAGCCATGCCCACCACACCAGTCCTGGGCACAGTACAGGCATGGATATGGTACGCAATACTGTTGGGGGTCACTCCCCAGGGTGGTAAACACTGTCAGAGACCAGACCTGAAGCACACACCGCAGACATCAGAATGATTGTTATGATGGAACTCAATCAGCAAACTGTGCTTAACGTAGGAATTTCTATCTGCCAGTACTCATAGCAAACATTTGAGAGCTGTGTACCGTATACCCAGGTGTAGGGTTGCATTGCTAAGGTATGCAAGTGCTAGTATTGGGAGATGTACGCAGGGCCCAATGTCCTGCCTCTCCAGGAGGCATTGGCCAATGGGGCCTGTGGGTGTGGGTGTGTCTGCCCCTGTTGGCTGCTGCTTTACGGCAGAGGTTCCCAACTCCAGTCCTGGTGTGCCAAACACTGTTCGGGTTTTCATGCTGTCCCTCATGATTATGCATGAGCTACATCTGCATACCATGGGGGTGGTGCATAGATATGCAGCACAGGCATCTTTATTAGAGGCAGCATGGAACCTGAATGGTGTGTGGCCCTCCAGGACTGCATTTGGGAGACTCTGCTCTAGGTAATGCGCCTGTTTATGGTGTCTGTGCTCAGTGGGGTAAAATATAGGCGTATTAACCATGCGTATGTTCTCAGCAATAAAGGTTTGTCCTTACTATCACGGTTTAGTTGTGGGAAAAATATGTGGACTGGATTGGCAGTAGCCCCAGCTGGGCTTTGAACCTGTGGTCTTCTGTTCTTGCACACACTGTCTGTGTGCACTGCACTACCGTGTTGCCACAGATCAGCTGCATTCCCTGGGGAGTCCATGACTGTACATCTGACAGAGCCTGTCTGTTGCAGTGGACGGTGCCAGCCTGCACAGGGCTAGGCCACTGTCTGCTGTGGCTAGCAGCCACTGCCCCCTCCACCACCTGTACCCTTCCGCCAACATGCTGACATGTCCTTATCTTGGAAACAACATATGACCTGATTGAGTTGTGGCACTCCAGGACTGCATTTGGGGGACTCGGCTGTAGGTAATGCCCATTGTTATGGTGTGTATGTGGTGTAGGGTAAAATATAGGTGTTTGAACCATGTTTATGTTCTCTGCAATAAAGGAGTGTTTTTACTATCTCTGTTTAGTGGTGGGTAAAATATGGGGACTGGGTTGGCAGGAGCCCCAGCTGGGATTTGAACCTGTGACTCTCTGGTCCAATAGGCACTGGCTGTGTCTGCTGCACCACACTGTGGCTGCAGAGACAGTGCAGTCCCTGGAGATAGGGAACCTGGCCGAACGGGTCAGAAACCCTGCTCTGCACAATTTTACTGTGGGCTCATTCGCCTTGTATGGAGACAAAAGGGCAAATAAACCTCAAAAATGACCTCTAAAAAAGGGGCAAAAACATAACCAAGCTGGGCAACAGTGATATCAATGGGCAACATTAAAAAACACTCCCAGGAAAGCTCCAAAAAAAAGAAATGATTTTTGGAAGGGTCTACGGAGCGTTGACCCTTCCAAAAATCATTTCTTTTTTTTGGAGCTTTCCAGGGAGTGTTTTTTATTGTTGCCCATTGATATCACTGTTGCCCAGCTGGATTATAATTTTTTAGAATTTTGTTGGGGTCATTTTTAATTTTTATTTGCTATTTTGTTCTGTGTACATGTATCACACTGCTCACGTTTTGTAGGTTTCCCCGGTTTTGCTGTACATTGCTGACGGAAATGGTTTCTCTTCCCTTTAAATCGGCTCTAACGCAAGGTTTTCACTCGCGGTATTTTTTAGCTTGATTTTCAGCCCCGCTCCTGTGCGGGGAGCCTCTCCCCTCCCACTCTCCACCCATTGACCCCGTCCCTCCGCCCCTCGGGAGCCTTCCTCCGCCCTCGGAATGCCTTTCCACGCCTCTATCGCATTTCAGCGCGCCGCGCACTTGTGCGGGCCCATTAGTGCAGCGCGCACATGTGCAGGGCACAAAAATGCACTATTAGCATGCGCTAAGGTACCTTAGCGCATGCTCAAGTGTGCCCCGCACAATTGCGCGGTTTAGTAAACATACCCCTATGTTCTTTGACTGTGAGAAGCAAAGGTTTCAGATCATCTTCACTTTCAGCCAGTAATGTAGTATCATCAGCATAGCGAAGGTTGTTGATGAGTCTTCCACCAATCTTCACACCTCTGTTGTCTTCATACAATCCTGCTTCTCTGATGATTTGTTCTGCATATAAATTAAACAGGTAGGGGGAAAGTATGCAGCCTTGTCTTACACCTTTGCTTATTTTAAACCATTCTGTTTCTCCTTGTTCCGTTCGAACTGTTGCTTCTTGATCAATGTACAGATTCCACAAGAGAACGATCAGGTGTTCTGGTATACCCATGCTTTTTAATGTGGCCCAGAGTTTCTCACGGTTTACACAGTCAAAAGCCTTGCTATAGTCGATAAAGCACAAATAGATATCCTTTTGGTATTCTTTAGTCTTTTCAAGGATCCATCTCACATCCGCAATGATGTCTCTCGTTCCTCGCCCTTTCCTGAACCCTGCTTGCACTTCAGGTAGTTCTTGTTCCAGGTATGGTTGTAGTCTCTTTTGAATAATCTTCAGTAGAATCTTGCTGGCATGTGGGATCAGAGCGATTGTTCGATAATTTCCGCAGTCAGTTGGATCACCTTTCTTTAGTATTGGTATAAACACAGATCTTTTCCAGTCAGTTGGCCATGATGTTGTCTTCCATATTTCTTGGCAGAGCCTTGTAAGTATGGTAACAGCTGCATCAGATTGCTGCAATACTTCTATAGGAATGCCATCAATGCCTGGTGCTTTTTTCTTTGATAAGGCTTTCAATGCTGCTTCAACTTCTTCTTTCATCACCAATGGTTCCCGATCATAAGGTATGTTTATGTTTATGTTTATTATTTGATAAAAACCGCCTTTCTACAGAAACCAAGGCGGTGTACAATTTAAAAATATTTTCAATAAAAGAAGGCTAACAGCCAACGGAAAAGGAGGAGAAATGTACAATATATTATAAGACAGAAGAATGAAGGGGAGAGTAGACAGACGGAACATGAAAAGGAAGAAGACCTAAGGGCAAACAAAAGGTAAGGGAAAAGTAGGAGTCATACAAAAGGAGAGGGAACATCAAAAGCTAAAGAGAACAGTTGAGTTTTCAAGTCTCGTTTGAAGGTGGAGTGTTGGGGTTCTAAACGGAGGGAAGAGGGAAGGGCATTCCAAAGGGCGGGTCCGGCGAAGAAGAAGGCGGTAGAGCGGGTGGACTGAAGGTGAGCACGGGAAGGGGAGGGGAGGGTTAGACGATTAAGATGAAATGAGCGGGGAGTGTGTCTAGGGGAGTGGAAAAAAAGGAGGTCCATGAGGTATTGTGGAGTGCTATCGTGAAAGGCTTTGTGAACCAAGGTCAGTAATTTGAACATAGCACGGAAGGAGACCGGCAACCAGTGGAGGTGAAATAATATGGGGGTTATATGATCGCGAAGGGAGGAGTGAGTGACAAGGCGTGCGGCAGTGTTCTGAATGTGCTGAAGACGGGATAGACGATTCTTGGGGAGACCGGTGAAAAGAGAATTGGCAAAATCTACATGGGACATGACTAAAGAGAGTACTAGGGTAACAAGAGCTGAAGGAGAAAGAAAGGGGCGAACAGAGCGAATCTGACGGAGAAAGAAGAAAGAGGTTTTAGTAACCTGAGAGATATGGAAGTGAAAGGATAAGTCTGAATCAAAGTGCACCCCCAGGTAATGAAAAGTGGAAACCAAGGGTACAGGAGTGCCAGAAAAAGAAGGGGCTAGTGATGGAGGGGGACTACCATGCGAGAACCAAATAGCCACAGTCTTAGTGAGATTCAAGTGGAGACAGTTAAGGGTCAGCCAGTCTGCCACAGCTGTGAGGCAGGTGTTAAGGGGTGAGAGGTCTGGACAAGATGGAGAAGTATGATAGAGTAGGAGAATATCGTCAGCATAGAAAAACATGGAGATACCGAATTGCTGGATCAGGGAGGCAGGAGGGGCCAGGAAAAGATTAGAGAAGAGGGGCAAGAACCGAGCCCTGGGGAACCCCACAGGGAAGAGAGTGAGAATCTGAAGGGGAGGAGGAAGGGAGAGAGGAAATGACTGCACAGGAGCGAGAAGAGAGAAAAGAGTGGAACCAGGTACAGGTTGAAATGGCTGTTGGTCCACTTGATCTTTATCATATGAAAACTCTGTATATTCCTTCCACCTTTTCTTGATCTTCTCAGCATCATTCAACATAGAACCTTGAGCATCTTGTAACATTCCAATTTGAGGCTGGAACGTTTTCTTTAACTCTCGTAGCTTTAGGTAAGCCAATCTTGTTCTTCCTCTAATAGTTTCTGCTTCTGTTTCCTTGCATGCATCGTTGTAGTACTTTTCCTTGTCCTGTCTTGCTGCACATTGGAAATCTCTGTTGAGTTCTGCGATTGTCTTCCTTGCGTGCATCAGTGATACTGAGAGCTAAACTATCGGTAGTTTAACTACTGGCAGGGTCTCCCAAGATGGACAGGTCTCAGCTGAGGTGCCAGACCAAGACAAACCACCCATCTGGGCAGCAGCAGAATGGGATAGTGTTGACGGCGGAGGATCACATTTTTGTGACAACGGCAACAACACCAAACTTAAACTGCGCGGAAGAAAGGCCCAGCAATCTACTTCTGTATCTTGCCATGAAAACCCAATGGATAGTTAAAACAAAACAAATTGTGCTATGCTGCTGGAAGATGAGACCCCCAGGTCGGAAGGCACTCAACTAGCTACTGGGGAAGAGCTGAAGACATTTCAGAGTAAAGCCAGCATTTATGATGTGGTTGGATCAAAGCCCTCGGGAAGTCTGACTGCTGATGTAGCTGTGCATGAAATGAGAGTCAGAAGCTGTAAAGATGTCTTACACATTGAAACATGGAACCTACGAAGCATGAACCAAGGGAAGTTGGAGGTGGTCAAGAATGAAATGGAATGTGTACAACTTGATCTGTTGGGTGTCAGCGAACTGAAATGGACTGGCATCGGGCACTTTGCATCAGATGATCACATGGTCTACTATGCTGGAAATGAAAGACAAAGAAGAAATGGTGTTGCATTTATAATAAAGAAGAAACTTGCAAGAACTGTAATGAAATATAATGCAGTCAGCGAACGCTTAATCTCTATTTGTCTACAAGGATTGCCTATCAACACAACTATAATTCAAGTATATGCCCCAACAACAGCTGCAGAAGAGAATGAAATTGAAGAGTTCTATGAACAAGTACAAGCTGAAATTGACAGAACATGCAAACAGGATATCCTGATAGTTATGGGTGACTGGAATGCAAAAGTTGGCAACAAAGAAGGCAAAGTAGTTGGAAAATATGGACTTGGCAACAGAAATGAAGCTGGAGAAAGACTGATAGAATTCTGCAAGACCAATGATCTATTAATCTCAAACACCTTCTTCCAGCAACACAAGCGGCGACTGTACACATGGACTTCACCCAATGGATTGTATAAAAATCAAATCAAATTGACTACATCTGTGGAAGTCAATGATGGAAAAGCTCTATAACATCAACAAAGACAAAACCTGGAGCTGACTGTGGTACAAATCATCAACTACTAGTATGCAAACTCAAGCTAAAGTTGAAAAAGAGCAAACCACTCATGAATGCAGCAAAATATGACCTTGAGAATATACCACTGGAATTTAAAGACTGCCTGCAAAATCGATTTGCTGCTTTAGATACAAATGACAGAGCGCCGGAAGAGTTATGGAATGACATCAAGAAGGTTGTGTTGGAAGAAAGCGAGAAGTCTCTACAAAAGGTGAAAAAGAAAAAACGGCCAAAATGGATGACGGAAGAAACTCTGAAAATTGCCCAGAAACGCAGAGAAGCTAAAGCCAGAGGAGTGATCTATACAGGGATCTATTTTATCTGGTGTGGGCCCTGTTGTATCCATATTGTGCTATTCATTAGAAAGCAGCAGGTGAGACAAGGTTCTGTGGCATCTGTTGGTCTACCCTGTCTCTGCAAAAATGTAATCAATTTCCACTCCTGTTAAGGGGTTATTCTGAGCCACGAATAGTGGAGATGGACATCCCTGCTACTCGTGTCTTCCTCTGCTTGCGATTAATTTCCTTGCTGCTTATGCGGGGAAGTTAGATGGGGGCAGGGAATGAGCAGTCCGGGGGTGGAGTCTTGCCAGGCAGTGGCAGTCACCGGCCCTAGACATACAGGGCCGATTCTAATGTATGTTCAGGGCTGGAGACATGTGCGGGGAAGTTATTCCACGTGTTTTTTTTAAACATGCCGGGGTACGGATGGGGCAGGAGGGGCCAGGGGACATTCCCTGCATCCCAACCCTGACCTTAGGAGGCCGGATCGGGGGTCAGACTGCGGTGAATAAACAGTTTTTGCAGGCAGTTGGCATAGCGGCATTTAAATGGAGCCGCAGTGCCACAGCAACAGGTCGCCATGGCACCATGGCTCCATTTAAAAGCCCTGACTGAGTTAGCTGGGCTGTGCATGTACGTGCAGGCCAGACTGAATCGCAGTTCTGGCCTGCACATATATGCCTGTTCACTATTCTGATCCCGCGGGGCTAGACGTGCCCCATGGGATCAGAATCGCGATCCCCTCTGTACAGACCGGACGTATAGAGGGGATCTACGTCCTGATCGGAATCAGTCTGTAAGTGTGTAGGAATAAATTTCTTACGGCATTATTCAATACTGTGTTTTTGTTGAATGGTTTTCCAGACAGGGGATGCATCCCAGGCAGTCACTCTGCAAGTGGAGAGGGAGATCTGCAACACAGGTGCCCCCAATTCCTGTTAAAGGTCGTTGTGGTTGTGGACAGTGCTGGGAATACGAGAGTACTGTCTCCTCTGCACCCTCCAGACGGTATACTAGCGAAGTGAGCACTTTTCTGATGCTTGTGCCTCTGAAGCAGGTACATGCCAGCTGTTTCTGAAATCAGGCACGCACGTCTAAGTTTGGCAGATTGCCCTGAACATGCCCACACCATGCCCACTGCCAGATTTTAACGTGCCTGTGCTAGTGATGTTTCTAGACCCATCTCCTTGACTTGAACATCTGCATTACATTTTTGGACATCCAGATCATGAACACGGCTTCTAAAATGACCCCCATAGTAAATGATGGTTGCCCCAAGAATAAAGAAAGCAATATATTCCTGGGCTATATATATATATATATATATATATATATATATATATATATATATATTTTACATTTTGCAATGATGTTTATATGCAGCAAAAATCGTAGCAGTTTAATTATGTAGCCTGGGAATCTAATGTAAAACTTACCAATGCCTACCACTGCACATTGGAAAGGCTTGGTATGAAATGTAAATATACTCATCTATTCTGCAAAAACAAAGGAGATTGCCAGTTGATCACACTTAAGGAGCAAAATGAAAAAGCAAAAACCACAGCTAATTTTATTTTGGTGTTATAAGTTGCTCTGTGATTCTTTTGCTTATCTGACATTAGTTCCTGGGTGTCTCACCTTCATCTGACATTGTACATGGCCCAAACTGAGCTCCTCATCTTTCCCCCTTAGTCCACCTCCCTCCTTCCTCCTTTTTGAACTAGGCGGTTGCCTAGAGTGCCGGCCCGGCAATCTCACCTATTGCCACCACTGTCACGCCCCTCAGGACCTACAGCGGCGGCAATCTTTGCAAGCAGCCCCACGGTACTTATCTTAAGCTCGGTGCCACGGGGATGTTTGTTTCTGCCCGTCTCCGATCCCAGATGCCGACTTCCAGAGATCGAACACGTTTCCTGTGAGCAAAGAACTCCTTACACCTAGTGCACATGTAAGACTCCTCACCAACTGGGAGAAAATCCTCTTAGTCTCCGGTTCACCTCCTGTGTGTTTCCTTACAATTCTCCTAGATATCTCCTAGTCCCCCATTGTGGTGTTGTCTGTCATGACTAGACTGTCAGCTCTTATAAGCAGGGACTGTCTCTTACATGTCTCTGAACAGCGCTGCAAACATCATTTGTATAGCACTAGAAGAGAAGTACCAGCAGTGGTAATATATAAAGGCACATATTAGAAAGGCTGTTTACATGGTTGCAGTGACATCCAAGTGAAAACATTTGCAAATCTATTTCAGTTTTAGAGGAGAGGGTGAGCACGTGTAAGTCCGATGTTAACTTCACATATCTCCTCTCTTCATCATGGATATGTGTTTTAAATCAAAAATATCAGCACCGGAATGTACAGGGATGGGCATGCGTGTGCCATAGAACTCGACATACCAAAAATAATTTATGATTCTGTTATTTCTTCTCAGTAATAACAATATAAAACCTTACCAGTACTGGACCATAGTGTGAAGTAATACAAAATCTTCCAAAAGTCACCGAAGGAACCTACCCAGAAAACAGAAGCACTGTTCCCAGCCCTAGCATATCTATAAATGTATTTGGAAAACTGAACAAGCCAGATTATGCAGATCCCTACTTAAAAACTCCATGCTAACTGAATAGCTGGCCTCAATCACATACTTAAAATATAGATACCGTAGATCCTCACCAAGTATAGATTAAATTACCACAAAAAAAAAAGAATGAATTAGATAAAAAAAATAAATTGAAACTCCAAGAACCACCAAAGAAACAGGAAGAAATGCAGACGCTCTTGTACTGTACAAAGTAGAAAGACACAATATGTACATTTCAACGACTGACATTCCAGTCACTTACTTACAAATAAAATTGACTTTTCTAACTTTGCTGTCTGACTACACTTTCTTCTCTAATTGTGTTGATCCCAGTCTCTGTTTTCTGCTTTCCTCTGTCTTCTCTTAAAACATTCCCTAGTGTGTCCGGTCCACCTGCTACTTCTATCCCCTCCTATCTTCTACACTTATATCTCTAACATTGAACTTTTCTTTTCAGCTTTCTTCTATCTATTTCTCTCTCTCTCTATCAATTCAGATTTCACTTTTCCTTCTTACCATCCAATCCTCAATCTCCCTTTTTTACTGCATCTACCTACCGCTTTTCAACCCTTACCACAGTTCTCTCAATCCCCATTTCTCTATCCTTCCCCAGCCACTTATTCCCCAGTCTTTAAATAACCCCCCCCTCTCTTCCCCTCTCATGTCCAGCATCTCTTCCCTTCTTCCCTGCCTTGTGCAGTGTCTCCCCCCCCCCCCATCTTCCCCCCTCATGTCCAGCATCCCTCCCCTTCTTTCCTGCCTTGTGCGGTGTATCTCCCGTCTCTATCTCCTCATCTAGGGCCTCCTATCTTTTTTTCATCCCATCACCCCCCCATGTCCAGCATCTCCTCTCAATCTTTCTACTACCACCACTAATGATAAAGCCACCCCTGCCTGTAAACAAGCAAAAGCCACCATGCATTCATCCAGCATCAAATTCCAGTTGTGAAATTCTGAATTCATCATTTGACAGTGCTAACACTGATTGAATTTATCTCTTTCAGCTCTATGTTTATGTTTATTTATTTGATATACCGCCATTCAATAAAAATCAAAGCAGTTTACAATAGTCAAATTTCCAAAGAGGGCCAATGGGCGAGAAAGAGAAAGGAAGTTACAATAAATGAAGATAGAAGATAGCACAATCACGCACACAATGATAGAGGGATTGGGAAGGACAGGGTCACATAAAAGGGGAAGGGAGGTCGAAGGCAGAGGACAACAGATGGGTTTTCAAGTGTTTCTTAAAAGTAGTGTAATGTTGTTCAAGTCTGAGGGAGGTGGGTAGGGAGTTTCAGAGTGCAGGTCAGACAAAGAAAAAGGCAGAGGTGCGAGTTGACTGTAGGTGGGCGCGGGAGGGAGAGGGGAGGTGAAGGCGATTTATGTGAAGTGACCGGAGAGAGCGACTGGGAATGTGAAACTGGATGAGATCTGTCAGGTACTGTGGGGTGTGAGTGTAAAGGACCTGGTGAACCAAGGTGAGGATTTTGAAGCCAATACTGAAGTCTACAGGGAGCCAGTGAAGGTGAATGAAAAGAGGGGATACATGTTCCTGACGTGTAGTGTGAGATAATGCGTGCAGCTGTGTTTTGAATACGTTGTAATCTGTGTAACTTTGACTAGGGAAGACCGACGAGAACAGAGTTGCAAAAATCAATACGTGACATAACAAGGGACAGAATAAGAGTGGTAAGGGCTTGTGGAGTAAGAAAGGGTCGAACAGTGCGGATCTGACAAAGAAAGAAGAAGGAGGTTTTAGTGATATGAGAAATATGGTCCCGAAAAGAAAGATCAGAGTCAAAGAGAACACCTAGATAGCGAAAGCAAGAAACCAAAGGGATGGGTGAGCTAGAGAAGGATGGGGCTGCCAGAGCAGAAGGATTACCATGAGTGAACCAGATAGCAAGTGTCTTATTTAAGTTTAAATGTAGACAATTAGTGGTTAGCCAGTCAGCAACAGCGAAAAGACAGGAATTAAGGGGGGAGAGATCAGGGTGAAGAGGGGAAGTGTGGTGTAGAAGAACAAGATCATCAGCATAATAAAAGCAGAAATCCCAAATTGTTGTACCAGAAGATATTGAAAAGGAGAGGTGCCAATACAGAGCCTTGAGGCACCCCACAGAGCAGAGGAAAAGAATCAGAGGAAATTTCCATGATTCATCTGCTATTTTAGCCTTTCACAAACTCATTTATAATCATTATGGTTTTTGAAACAAGTGGCTGAAAAGGTAGGAAAAGAAGGTTATCATTTCGTTTCCTGGACCATGGGATGATGTTCCAAGGGCTGCAGAGCAGAGATGGTGTCCATCTGTCCAAGAAGGGTGATCCGTCTTCAGCTGTAGACTGGCTAACCTACTGAAGAGGACTTTAAATTGGATTTGTTGGGAATGGCTGATGAAAGCTCCCAGGTAAGTGAAACATTAAATACCTCTATAGCAATTGGCAAAAGGGGCAAAATCTGGAAAGCAGTGTGCTTGAATGCCCATAGCATGGGAAATAAGATCCCAGATGTTGAGGCTTTAATGGAAGAGACTGACTTGGATTTAGTGGCAATTACAGAGACATGGTTCATGGACAACTGGGATGTAATTATACCAGGCTGTACTTTACTCAGGAAGGATAGCGTAGGAAGAAGGGGAAGAGGAGTGGCACCGTATGTAAAAAATAATAATAAAGATATAGAATTACAGGGCTTAAAAGGGAAAGAAGAGGCACTGTGGGTTAAACTAGAAAGAGGGAAAGAGAAATCCATTTGCATTAGTATGATATACAGACCTTCATCACATAAGAACATAAGAACATAAGATATGCCATACTGGGTCAGACCAAGGTCCATCAAGCCCAGTATTCTGTTTCCAACAGTGGCCAATCTAGGTCATATGTACCTAGCAGTTTCCCCAAGAGACACAAGTTCCACAATGCTTGTACTGGGTCAAGCATTGACATCTTCGGTCACTTCTTAATAATGGTTTATGGACCTTTCCTCCAGGAACTTGTCCAAACCTTTTTTAAACCCAGCTACACTAACAGCCTTTACTACATCCTCCGGTAACAAATTCCAGAGTTTGATTACACGTTGAGTGAAAAATATTTTCTTTTATTAGTCTTAAATAGTTTACCCTGTAGCTTCATTGCATGTCCCCTAGTCTTTCTATATTCTGATAAGGTAAACAATCGATCTACGTTTACCCGTTCCACTCCGTTCATTAATTTATAGACTTCTATCATATCTCCCCTCAGCCGTCTCTTTTCTAGGTTAAAGAGCCCTAACCTTTTTAGCCTTTCTTCATAGGAGTATCCTTCCATCCCCTTTACCACTTTGGTGGCTCTTCTCTGTACCTTTTCTAAAATCGCTATATCCTTTTTAAGATACGGCGACCAGAATTGTACACAATATTCAAGGTGCGGTCTCACCATGGAACGATATATAGGCATTATAATATCTTTTGTTTTATTTTCCATTCCTTTCCTTATCATACCTAGCATTCTATTTGCTCTCTTGGCCGCCGCTGCACACTGGGCCGAGGGTTTTAACATGGTATCCACAATGTAGCCTAAATCTTTTTCCTGGGTGGTGGTTCCTAATGTGGAACCTTACATCGTGTAACCATAGTTTGGGCTGTTCTTCCCTAGGTGCATAACCTTGCACTTGTCCACATTAAATTTCATCTGCCATTTTGATGCCCAGTCTTCCAATTTATCAAGATCCTCTTGCAATTTTTCACAATCCTCTTGGGTTTTAACAACTTTAAATAGTTTTGTGTCATCTGCAAATTTGATAACCGAAATTAATAACAATTGGACAACCTTTCACACGGTAGACCAAAAACACTTCCTTAAGATCATAACAATGATCAACACCACAACCTCCCCACTCAATCCATGCCCTGTGTCATGGATCAAATGTACAAAGGAAGAACTCGCTGAAAACATTCAACACATGGTGAACCAATCCCTTTCCCAAGGCATCATGCCCGATGCCCTAAAACTCACAATGCTTCGCCCAATAATAAAAAACAATAAACTTGACTCAAAAGACCCAAATTCATACAGACCGATAGCCAGCATTACATTTATTGCTAAAATAATAGAAAAAACAATTCAATTACAATTACAAGAGCATATTGATGAGCACAACCCCTTGACTCACATTAGTTTGGTTTCCGCCCCTTCCACGGAGTAGAAACCCTCTTGATTACACTGATGGACTACCTCATCAAAGGCACAGATGACAACAGTCAAGGCTTCCTTCTCCTCTTTATAGACATTTCTGCCGTCTTTGACAACATCAACCACCTTACTCTGATCAATAGACTAGAAAACTTAGGAATAGGTGGGACTGTCCTCAAATGGTTCAAGTCTTACATCACTCATAGACTAATACGTGTTCAAATAGACCAAGAAGCATCAGAAACCTTCCCCCAAGGACAAGGAATACCCCAGGGATCAGCCCTTTCTGCCCTCCTTTTCAACCTGTACCTGCAACCTATCACAAACATATTTAGAAAACACAGATTAGTCACTTTATTTATGCTGACGATATCATGCTCGCTATCCCCATAACCACCAAAAACCCCACTTACGACACCCTATCCGAATGCATGGCTGAGACCACCTCTTGGATGGAAGCCAACTACCTCAGCATCAACCTGAAAAAAATGGAAGCAATGTTCGTTACAAGAACACCCATGACCGAGGACACTTATCCAACAACAATCTCAATCAACAATACATCTATACCTGTTAAAAAAGAGGTAAAATACCTGGGTGTAATAATAGACCATACTCTCACCATGTTACCGCACATAAAGCAGACAGTAAAAACCATATTCTACAAACTCAAAACCATACAACACCTAAGGCCCCTCCTTGACACACATGACTTTAGATCGGTTGTTAATACACTCATCACCCCCCATTTTGATTATTGCAACAGTCTCCTAATTGGCCTACCACAAAAAAAACACATACCTATTACAAAGAGCCCAGAACATCTGTGCAAAAGTAATTACTAAAGCTCGCCTAACAGACCATGTGACCCCTATACTGCTAGAACTACATTGGCTCCCCATAAACAGCCGAATCAGATACAAAATTATCCTAACAACTTTCAAGCTCCTAAACAACATCGCCCCCTCACACCTATCCACACTACTACACGCCCCATCCGAATTAAGAGCTCGCAGACAAAACGCAGCCCACTCACTTGATATGCCAAAAACATTCACGAAGACTAAAAAATCCTCAAGTGCCAGAGCCTTCACGTTCACTTCCCCCATGCTCTGGAATGATCTCCCAATAGGCCTCCGTATCATAAAAGACCTCTCCCAATTTAGGAAAGAACTCAAAACTTACCTATTCTCCGAACACTTCGAAATCCCCTACCCCCCAAGTCCTGTCCCACAGCATCCACAGAAACACAAACTCAAAACTCCCAAAACCACAATTAGCTAACCCCACACAGACCTCACACACACACACAAAAAACGTATGATAAAAAATGGAAATAAATTCCACCACTTACGCATGACCTATGAATGTTCTGTCCAACAAGCAAGCACAATTCCACGTGCCAATTAACTGACCCAGTCCAAGACGTGGAGGCAAGGAAGGAACTATTTATTTATTAACCACTCTTGTTTCACAAAGCCAGGCCCGACACAGGCCGTGTTTCGTTTATGCCTTCATCAGGGGCTTTGGCTATAATAACATATAAAAACACCATTAAAAACATTCATAAATCCTAAAACACATTATAAACATGAATATAATATCAACACAAATACAGCACCTATGAGTTCATTAATACACTAATGAATAACTAAAATATCAATGAATAAATAAATAAATATTAAATACTAAAGTACAGCAAAATGTCTGTCGGCTAAAAACATAAATAAATAAAAACATAAATAAATATACATGAATAAAATAATCCATAATACATATAAATACACATGTATAAAATAATCCATAATATATATAAATATCAAACCATACATATATAAAAACTAAACTAAAATATAACTGCATGTACCAAGGACATGAACTAATCATTTTAATAAATACCCATCTGAGTAAAAAACAATTCGAGAAAACATAACCTACATCTCCATATTGTGAAAAATACTACCATCACTCTTACCTATTTGATTCTTCTACCACACTATAATTACTAGAGGAAAAAAGGAAAAGAAAAGGAAAGAAAAGAGGGACCATTCTCGACGACCATGCCCATTAAAATCCATTATTTGTGCAATAAGCAAACAATAATTTAAAAACATTGGGTAAAACAAAAAACATGAACATAAAAAATATACTTAAAACTAGAATTGTGCAGAACCATAAATGAGAACAAAAACCAGGAAAAGCGCAACAGGTCCAATTTGACTAATCTACTTGTAATCTTCCAATCTTTCAACTATTCTTATGCATGTGCTTACCTCTGCAACTGATGTATCCAAAAGCTATAACCAGTGTACCTCACTGTTACACTTATAATACTTTTAAACCGCTATCAGCTGCAACGCAAACAACTGGCTTGTATTAAAAACACCATACTGCTTTTTATTTAGAAAATTTTTATTCCTAATAGCATTTTTCAATGGGTTATAACAGTCATGCAATTCATTAATCCCACTCAAATCTTCTACCGAAATCAACAATTTTAAAACTCACTTTATTAAAAAACTTTTTAAGTTATTCCTTGCTGCACTCAACAGTCCTAATAGATGCAATGGATACCGACTATCCTACACGCATTCATGTACTCTAATAAAATGCCGTTTTTAACATTTTTTAGCAATTTTTTAGCAATCCCTACCCCGAGCATTGCCCAGAATCAATAATGTCTCCTTCAGTTATGTCATATTTGCCCAACTGAAGACTCAAGCTTGTTAAAATTAATACACTAAATGTGACCCAAAAACTATGCTTATTTTAAAGCAAGGAAGGACATGACTCTTCTCATTACTCCATCGCCGAGGATCTGATATCATTTTGGCATTTACATCAACGATCCCAAACCCTTGTAACTTACCAAATTTTTAGAAATATTTCGTGCCAAACTGAGCAGAGCAGCTACTCGTTGTTATTCTCTTCCTGCACAAACCTCTAAAATCACCCGCGGCTGCGTGGTAAGCTAGAGTATCTAAAAGCGCGGGAAATATGACATCATCAATTTGCATTAAATATCCTTCTCATGCTGTAAATTCTAAGTCTCGCTATATTAAAATCCAAAATTTTAAAGTTACTCATCTAATAATTTACCTATCCTTCACTGCAGCCCTTATCCAAGCAGCGATTTTTAACTATCAGACATACAACTATCCACATTAATAAAATTCCTTAAAAAACTCTAAACAAACCCCGAGTGTTCTTGATGACCACCCCTACAGTAATATCACATTATGGCTGTAAGCACTTTCATCTATACACACTAAATTGTCTACAAAACGTAAGACTGCAAATCACCACCATGAACTAAAACCTATAAATCTTACAAGACAAAAATTTTGGCTATGTATTACTCTCCTCCCGTAATTCCTGTCATTACGGCATGTTCGGGGCTCTAATGTCAATTCAGCATTCACACCAAACTTCTCAAACAGTGCAACTCACCAAAATTGTACGTGCCAGAACTAATAGAAACAATTGCAACAGAGCACCTACTCGCCGCTACACTCTTTCTTTTGTGCAAACTCCTCTAATGCCGCCCGCGGCTGCGTGGTGATTTAAAAGCTACAAGAGCACGGGAAAAGTGACATCATCATTTGGCATTCATTCCTCACCAATCTTCCATTACGTGCTGTAAATCTGAGGAATTCTACATCACTAGAATACAGGATCCAAAATCTTTTTATGCTATATGGACCAACCATTACTATACAAAGGGTAAACTTTCAATACACAGTATTCAACACCTTCATACGCTATGGAAAAAAAGGGGGGGAAGGGGGAAGGGAAGGAGGAGAAGAAAGGGAAGGGGGGAGGGAAAAGGGGGAAAGGGGGAAGGGGGAAGGGAGGGGGGGAAGGGGAAAGGGGGAGGGGGGGAGGGGAAGGAGGGGAAGGGGAAGAAAGGGAAGGGGGGAGGGGAAAGGGGGGAAGGGGGAAGGGAGGGGGGAAGGGGAAAGGGGGGGAAGGGGGGAAGGGGAGGGGAAGGGGGGAGGGAAGGGGAGGGAAGGGGGGGAAAGAAAACTTATGATAAAAAATGGAAATAAATTCCACCACTTACGCATGACCTATGAATATTCTGTAACACATTGTATATAACCACTTGTAAATAACCAATGTAAATAGTTTGGACAGTTTATCGCATTTATTATTTGTAAAAAGTTAGAAAGTTTCTGTTCAATGTAAATGTATACCGAAGTATACAAAATTGTTAACCTGTTCCATGTAAACCGCCCTTGATCTCTGGAAGGGGCGGTATAGATGAAATAGATAAATAAATAAATAAAATAAAAATAAAAAAATAACCTCACTCGTTATTCCACTTTCCAGGTCATTTATGAATATGTCAAAAAGCAGCGGACCCAGCACAGATCCCTGGGGTACACCACTATTCACCTTTCTCCATTGGGAAAATTGGCCATTTAGCCCTACCCTCTGCTTTCTATCTTTTAACCAGTTCCTGATCCACAATAGTACACTGCCTCCTATCCCATGACTCTTTAGTTTTGCCAAAAGTCTCTGATGAGGGACCTTGTCAAAGGCTTTCTGAAAGTCCAGATACACAATATCAACCGACTCACCTTTGTCTACCTGTTTATTCACTCCTTCAAAAAAACATAACAGATTAGTAAGACAAGATCTTCCTTGTCTAAAGCCATGTTGGCTGTCTCCCATTAGGTTGTGAATATCTACATGCTGAGTAATTTTATTCTTTATGATGGTTTCTACCATTTTTCCTGGTACTGACGTCAGGCTCACCGGTCTGTAGTTTCCCGGATCACCCCTGGAACCCTTTTTAAAAATTGGTGTTACATTGGCGATCCTCCAATCTTCAGGTATTAGAGATGATTTTAATGATAGTTCACAGATTACTGATAGCAGTTCTGCAATCTCATATTTCAGTTCCTTCAACACCCTTGGATGTATACCATCCGGCCCAGGTGATTTGCTACTCTTCAGTTTATCTAATAGTTGCAATACATCTTCCTGATGTATCGACATTTCCTTCAATTCTTCCGCACCTTTAAATACCACTTCAGTCATGGGTAACATCCCTACATCTTCCTCAGTAAAGACCGAAGCAAAGAATTCATTCAGTCTCTCCGCTATCGCCTTGTCGCCTCTTAGTGCTCCTTTAACCCCTTTATCATCTAATGGACCAACTGACTCTCTCACAGGTTTTTTGCTACGAATGTACTTAAAAAGGTCTTTATTTCGCGTTTTTTCTTCCGCAGCAAGCTTCTTCTCAAATTCTCTCTTTGCCTGCCTTATCAATGCCTTGCATTTGACTTGCCTGTGGTTGTGCTGTTTCCTGGTTTCGTCGTTTGGCTCTTTTTTCCATTTCCTGAAAGATGCTTTTTTGGCAACAACAGCCTCTCTGACCTCACCTTTAAACCATGCTGGCAGTTTTTTTGATTTCCTTCCACTTTTCTTAAAGCGTGGAAAACAGCTGGTTTGGGCTTCGAAGATAGTATTTTTCAACAACACCCAAGCTTGATGTACGTCTTTAACCTTTACAACTGCTCCTTTTAGTTTTTTTTTAACTGTTTTCCTCATTTTATCATAGTCTCCCTTTCGAAAGTTAAAAGGTAGTACTGTGGATTTCCTTACTATCCCTCCTCCACTAATTAAATCAAAGGCGATCATGCTATGATCACTATTGCCAAGTGGCCCCAACACCCTTATCTCTTGCACTAGATCTGGTGTTCCACTAAGGACTAGGTCTAATATGGCTTCCCCTCTGGTCGATTCATGAACCAGCTGCTCCAGGAAGCAGTCATTTATTTAATCTAGGAACTTTATCTCCCTAGCATGTCCTGACGTGACACTGACCCAGTCGATACCGGGGTAATTGAAATCACCCATTATTATTACTGCGCTGTAACTTTTGTTAGCTTCCTTGATTTCTTTGAGCATTTCATCATCCATTTGGTCATTCTGGCCAGGTGCTCGATAGTACACCCCCACTGCCATTGCCTTCCCCCTTTAATATGGAATTTCAATCCATATAGATTCTACAGCAGACTTTGTTTCCTGCAAAACTTTAATCCTTTCTGAGTCAATGCCCTCTCTATCATAGAGTGCAACCCCTCCACCAATTTGATCAGCTCTATCATTACGATATAGTTTGTACCCAGGTATCACAGTGTCCCACTGGTTGTCCTCCTTCCACCATGTCTCTGATATTCCAATCATATCTAACCTTTCATTTAGTGCTATATATTCTAACTCTCCCATCTTATTCTTTAGACTTCTAGCATTTGCATACAAGCATTTTAGAGAATGTATTTTATTCATGTTAAATTGGCTATTGTTAGACATGGGTAAATTGGGATCTTTAAGCTCTGTCTGCTCCATACTTGAGGGCATTTGGGCTACTTTACTCTTTTGTGGAACCTCTCTGCTTTTGGTAGTATCCTTCAAGGATACATTCTTCCGAACCATCCGCTCTTGGGCGACTGTCGGCTTCCCCCTAATATCTAGTTTAAAAGCTACTCTATCTCCTTTTTAAAGGTTAATGCCAGCAGCCTAGTTCCATCCCGGTTAAGGTGAAGCCCATCCCTTCGGAAGAGCCCCTCCTTTCCCCAGAATGTTCCCCAGTTCCTAACAAATCCAAAACCCTCATCTCTGCACCATTGTCTCATCCACGCATTGAGACTCCGGAGCTCAATGCGTGGATGAGACAATGGTGCAGATAGAAATGGGGAGAAAATGTGGACGGAAATTTAATAGACGGCATATGCAGCATTGCCAGGAAAGGAGAAGTGCTACTGATAGGGGATTTCAATATGCCAGATGTTGATTGGCACATTCCGGCTGCAATATCATCTAGAAGTAAGGAGATCCTGGATTCTTAAAGGAAGAACCCAAATGCAAAGGGGCCATACTGGACTTGGTGCTTACCAATGGAGAAAGTGTTTCTGATGTTATAATGGGAGATCATCTCGCATCCAGTGATCACCAGATGGTGTGGTTCAGTATTAGGACTAGGGCTGATAAAATCCATTCAAAAGTGAGGGTCTTAGACTTTAGGAAAACTAACTTTGCCAAGATGGGCCAGTACCTCAAGGAATCGTTAGCAGGAATGGAACAGCTGAGGGATGTAGAAAAACAGTGGGCAAAACTGAAGGGAGATAATTTAAGGACGACCAACCTTTTTGTTAGAAAGGTAAATAAAAGATAAAAGGAAAAGGAGGCTGCGATGGTTCTCAAAAGAAGTTGCTGAAAAGGATGAAGAAAAAGGGGGAGGCCTTCATGAAAAGAGATCAGAGAGGAAGACCGGCATCTATATTTAGAAAAACTTAAAGCTAGCAAAGTAGTCAGGAAACCAAACGATACAAGAAGAAGAAGAAATAACCAATGCAATAAAATGGGAGGATAAGACATTTTTCAGATATATTAGTGAAAGGAGGAAGGGCAAAAGTGATATTGTCAGACTCAAGGTTGAAGGGGAGGAATATGTAGAAGCTGATGAGGATAAAGCTGAATTGCTTAACAAGTATTTCTGTCCTGTGTTCACAGATGAAGGGCCAGGAGCAGGACCTCAGAAAACACCCACAAATAGGAACAGAAGCGACAGGGATCTCGAACCATTTTCATAAGACTTTGTTCATGAGGAACTAGCTAAACTAAAAGTAGACAAATCGATGGGACTTGATGGGATACATCCAAAATTACTGAATGAACTTGGGGGCATTCTAGCAGATCAATTAAATGACCTTTTCAGTGACTCTTTGGAGGGATCTAGCTAAGCTTGAAGAATGGTTGAGAATTTGGCAGCTAAGATTTAATGCTAAAAAATGCAGGGTCATGCATTTGAGCTGCAATAATCCAAGAGAGCGGTACAGTGTAGGGGGTGAAGTACTTCTGTCCATAAAAGAAGAGCAGGACCTGGGCATGATGGTGTCTGATGATCTTAAAGTAGCTAAACAGGTAGAAAAGGCAACGGTGAAAGCTAGAAGGATGCTTGGGTGCATAGGGAGAGAAATGTCCAGCAGAAAAAAGGAGGTGATAGTGCCTCTGTATAAGTCTTTGGTGCGACCTCATTTGGGTATTGTGTGCAATTCTGGAGACCGCACCTTCAAAAGGATATAAACAGGCAGGACCAGGCATATGCTGCTCTCCACTGCTCTGCTCATTTGGAGCCACAGGGGGCACTACAACATGCAGAGTGTAGTGCCTTGGGTTGGACAGTCAGAGGTTTACATCGTTCAATGGCGGGAAATGGCCATGCTTTCTATGAACGAGGGGGGCATGGGTATCAGCCAGGGGTACTGTGTGGGCCTGGTGAGTGTGAGTGGAGGTCAGTACACACACACAGACAGGCAGGTGGGGTGTAGCCTGGAGGTTGACATGACTGCCTTGTTACCCACAGGTCAAGGGTTTGATTCTCACATCATCACTTTTCACAATCATTTACAGGAGAACCCTTACATATCACTAAACTGTACTCACATATCACTAAAATAATCCATGGCTCAGATGGGACTAATTCCGCTATAGGTAATATCTGCACCAATACAAACCCTTTAGAGACCCTATGCAGACAGGAATTTACTAAGATATGCTTCACAGATAAATAATACGTACAAAAGAAGTTCAAATGTCTCAGTCTAAGACAAGTGATCTTCCTCATTTTGGCTGGAGATGATTCTTGCCCACAGGGGAATGTGCTATCCATGACCATCAGAGGCCGGCACACTCTGTGAGTCAATTACAATGTATTACAGCAACAGGATACAAAAAAAAATAAACTTAAGCCTGCACAGAGCAGCAGGTGCACCTACTCTTGCCATCTTTTTGGGCAGACTAGATGGACCATACTGGTCTTTATCTGCCGTCATTTACTATGTTACTATGTTATTACCATCCATTGACGTGACCAATTGTAGATTCTCGTTTGTTATGATTCAATCTTTGCTCCCCATAATATGACTTCACTGTCTATACCCATTTAATATTCTATGTAGTTGCAAAAGCTATACTGCATCTCTTACCATACAAAGATTTCAGTTTCACCAACAGCTTCATCAGGGGTTGCTATTCATCATGTCAGGACTGTGCCTGCTAGCTGTGGCATCAGTATCTCTTAGGAATTTTTATTGGAGTAGATCTGTATTATGGAGGATTTAGTCCTAACTGAGCCATTGACTCATTTCATTATTGCTATTTGAGTGTAGTTTAGTTATATGTAGGTCTTTTTCTGTGATTGGCTGTGATTTGTCCCCATGCAGCATGGCATCTTTTAGGTATCAGCACTTTTCATGCATAGAGTCATCAGATCAGTGTTGACTCCTGGTGACCCTGCAGCCTCTGGGTATACTTATCACTGTGTGGTAGGGGTCAGGTGCCAGTGGGATTCAAACCTCTGATCTAGCAGTTCCTTGGCAGATGCATGCTCCACTTGACTACACTATCACTCCCATGCTGGGCTGGTAGGAAAGAGTCCCACTACCTATGGTGATCTCTTTCTGTTCATGTGGCCCCACAAATGCTTTCTGCACATGCTCCAACACCACCCTTGTCCCGCCCCTGCATACTTGTCCATACCTGCCAGCAGGACATACTGTCAGCCTGCAACCCCACAGTCCCCTGTGTTCATGTGATCTCCAGGGCAGGCTTGTATGAGCATGCAAGATGTGATCTCTGTTTCTATTACCTATTAGCCAACCACCAGAGATGGCTCCACCCCCAAAGGCGGCATGTATCCTAGACTGGCTGAGTATGTAAGAGTCATGACAGGATCCTGGGTAGCATGCCACAACATCTGTGATCTCAGCCTGTGCTTTACAGATGACCTGCATATTTATGGAGTGGTATGCTTTCCTGTTGTGGTATGTGGCCTCATGCTGTTGTGTTGGCCTGAGGGTCACATATCTGTGTCCCCAAGGACTGATGGAAATCCAGCCACCTTGTGGAAATGCACCATCACCTGTTGTCTCTGCTGCAGTGTTTGAAGTAAGGTGATGTAGTTTGCAGCATATCCCACAAAGGTACCCAGGAACTGCAAGATGCATCTTGACACAGCTGACTGGTTGACACCTGCTGCTGTTGCCAACACTGATTGAAATGAACCTGTTCCCAGGAAGCCAAGGTCTGTGAGCACCTTCACATGGACAGGCACAGCTTCCTGTCTATGGGTGAGGGTAGCAAGGTGGGGCTCAAGCTCCTGGCACAGGTCATGGATGGTTGCATGGTCAAACCAGTACCTGGTCACACACAGTTCATCAGTCAGGTTCAGGTACTGACTCCTCAGCTTGGGCACCCTTGGATATGGGTGCTTATGTGATGCCCTCCACCTTTCCCAGTCAGTGCTCTGCAGCAGAGCCATAGGAAATCATGAGTTGATCTACTCCATGCTCATGTCCTCTACAGGTCACCACAGCCTCTCCCACCTTCAGGAAATTGTGCATAAACATTGTATGTAGGTGGGTGTATGAATGTGCACATCAGTAGCCATGGCCATGTGCAGACAAGGACATCACCAGCCAAATCTGCATACAGACACACACATCACCAGCCACACTGCACATCATGAGCCATGCCTCTGCCCTGCTCCCTGCAGTACACTCTTGTTCCACACAGCTCACATGGGTGCTGTGGGGGGGGGGGGGGCATGTGCCTTCATGCTGTGCTGGGTGCTGCATCTGCACCACTGTCACATGGAGCAACTGTGGGATTCAAACCCTTGTTAGTTGGGTGATGAGTTGTGATTGGAACTACTGTGCTACAGCATCTCTCTGAATACAGTTGGGGTGGCCAGTGATCTGATGGCTACTGCCATTGGTTAAACATGCTGCACAGGGGGTACCACGCCACAGGGTCCTCAGATCTGCAACTGTTTGGGTGAGGCATGGGGTCAGAGGGGTACATTCAGCAGGTGGCCCTGCCTCATACAGCTCACTGACAAGCATTCTCAGATTCAGTCATCTGTCTGACATTTGGTGTGGGGTGATGTAAGGTATATTGCTCCTGCCCTGGCACCATTTCCCACTCTAGTTAACCACAAAGGCATCTGCACTACATACCTATCAGGTTGTGCCATGGTCCCCATGCACAGCCTCTTGGACCTACACATCTTCTACATGACTCAATGCCACCTATCTTGAATATACTACTACTGTAGGGTGCTCAGTTCAGGTATGGACACGGATAAAGCTCTTCACATGGAGATGCAGATGCCTACGCATTATATACACACACATGTCTGAATGTACCGGCATGTAATACATTCTAGTCAGTTCTACTCACCATGTGTGCCCATCTAAATGCTATAAAATGTAGATGCCATTTTGGCAGCCCTTCCCCTGTGGTTTATGTGTGCATCTCTTTACCCTTCACATTGTCAGGGAAATGTCTCCAAAGGTGGTCTCACATAAGCTGAATTTCACTGATAGGGAGCTGATACTCCTGATAGAGGAGATCCTTGGGGGCTTTGAGATCTTCATGGGTACAGAGGAGACCAAGGTTGGTGCCTATGAGCTCCAGAGGAGGTGACTAGCTATATGCCACAAACTAAATGTCATATTTCACAATAACAGAGATATCAAGGATGTTAAGCAGAAGTGGCAGGTGCATAGGGATACCTGCAAGAAGCCCAGACACAGGCTGCCCCTGATACCATCCTTATTCCTGTGCTGGGCAGTGACACCTCCCAGCCAGTGCAATCAGGTTCAGCTCCCTCCAGTGGTGAGTCTACTACTGCCAGCGCCCTTTCTGCCAATTGTGCTCCTGCACTAGGGTCTGTACCATCCTCCAGCAGGGTCTCTACACATACCAGTACAAGGACTGCCTCAGCAGCAGACTCAGCCACCACGGTCCCCTCCAATATTTTGGGCCCTGTTCCTCACTGCATAGGGCCTCTGTTGATCTTCCCACCCTTCCATGAGGGTCTGGTGGAGGAGAGTGAGGACAGTAGCAGTTTGGGGTCCGATGGCACACCACCAACTATTCCTATGTGAGCCATCGCACCAGTACTTGGGCAGGTGTCCTCTGGGAGTGGGAGGGCCAGGGGGAGAGCTAGGGGTCGGTAGCCCAATGTAGCTGTCACATGGGGGGGCCTAGTGTGTGTGCTTGTGGTGTGGTGAAGTTGCTGTTCTGTTTGTGCGGGTGTGGGGTGTGAGGATGACTGCAGGTGATATGCAGTGGGATATGTGGGGTATTGGGATGTGGGCATGCTTGTAGTCTCTGTTCGCACATGGATGTGACTATGGGGTGGGCAAGGAGAGGCATTTGTGTTATCATACCTTGGGGGGGGGGGGGGTGCTGTACCTCTGCTTCTGCCATGAATAAATGGGTTTGCATCACACCTATTTGTCTCCATGTCTCCTTATGCCTCATTTGTGGTGCTGCTAAAGTTTGCATCCTTTGTACTGCCACAGGGTGCCATAGGCTTGGCAGCTGCTCCCATCTAGATGGGTTTTCCTGGCTACAGCCATGTCAGTTTCTCCTATTCCAGTCACAGTGGCTATGTGTGCTAAGCTCATTATTTTTCTAAATCCTGCCTTTATACTACGTTTCTGCTGGTCTACTGTAGACATCTTTGGGGCAGATGCTGGATGTACATGGGTATGACCCGTATACACTTTATATACTTCTCCACTGCATGCCATGCTTCTGATCTGCCCCTAATGTGTGAGTCCTGAGATCCCCGTCTTCACGGTGTCTATGTACACGGGGACTGCTTTCCGGCATACGGATCTAGACGTGTTTGCACAATATCCATCTCCTGTGCACGTCCACATGGTTTATTCATGTTTCAGAACGACCCCCTGAGTGTATACTCAAACAGTGCTTACTACATCAAAATGAAAATGCATGTCTCTAAGGTCAGACTCATTTGATAGCCAGACACAAAATAATCTCAGAACCTTTATTACCGTCTCAGCATCAGAGGTGGCCCCTCCACAATAGGGTTGGACGTATTTGGTAGCACAGCAAATAAAAGCTTATATTATACTGTGTGTGTATATACACACATACATGCACACATCTATATATAATGCCTAGATTTTACTTGTTTAGTAGATTAGTAGAAGCGTTCAGATTTCTATGCAGTCATTCAGACAATAATCACAGGTGTTCTATTCATTGAAAAATATTTCAAAGAAGAAAAAAATGAACCACTTTAGCCTCGCTATAGAAATTTTAATTATTTTTTGTGAAGTATTCCTGGTTACTCAGTCGTGTCTTAGATACAGTAGCAGAGTATTTGCATTTACAGTGGCAGCTCCTATTGATTTCTCCCCATCTCTATGGCCCAATTTGTCATGCACTTGAAAGTGTTTGGCCATGTGTTTCCCACAGGCTTTGATGTCTGAACGGTTCTAGTTACATAGCAAAGTACCGCCTAAGTACATTTTCTGAGTTATAATACTAGCCTTTAACGGAGAGAATGGAAAGGCTTCTTGTTATGTAAAATATTCAGTCTAGAATAGTACCTGCTGCTATGGGAAATCGTTTGACCTTGTCCATTTGGAATAGCTTTCATGCAAGAATTGCTGAGAGGTTTTGTAGCAAATATAATACTATAATGAAATAATGCATGCACCAGAACAGCTCCTAGTCATTTGGTTCCAAATCAATTAAACACATTTTTGAAATTCGGAGACCTGAAATACAGGGTGAACTACTTATTGGGCTAAGGCAATAGGCTTACATTGCTTAAGGGTTACGAGACTTCTTGGAAGACAGAAACAGTTCAACACCAGGCTTTCATTCTACTCCTGGCGGCATCCAGTAGAATGTGACTGTGGTAGATGTAGAAGAGTAGCGGATGAACTTTGACCTCACTTCTGACCCTGAGTATGTGGAGTGTGATCTCAGTCTCTCAAATTTCCTTCTGGTACTCGCTCTAGTACTTGCCTTGTGCCAAAGAGAGTTTCCTTTTGACGTTCATAAGATGTAACGTGTCCAGATAACCTATCAAGGTGTGAATGGAAATTCATTTCCTTTCATTTATTGTTTCTTATATGCTATGAAATCATTGGGGGATGTATTCATACGAGTAGGCATAAATGATGCTTGCCCGGATATAGCGTCACCCCTGAATATCCCCTACTAACCAGGTTAAACACCCCCGGTGCTATCTGGATAATGCTGGGCATTCTGTACGTGCAGCAGGGGTGGCAATATTCAGCCACTAACCCCAAAAAGTTAGGAAGCCTTTCATCTGTCCTAACTTTATGCAGTTTTGCAGTCTGGTTAGTGGCTGAATACAAATAGGAATCTGCTAAGCAGATTGCAAAACATCAATCTGGCCAAACTGAATATTCAGTGCCAGTCGCCGGATATGCACCAACATTGAATTTATGGTCCTAACTTAAAATGATGGCAGCAAGCCACTTTGACAGCGCTGACCGCTCCCACTGAAAATCGACTTCCTGGTATTCAATATGGCTCACAGCATTACATGCATAATACTTAGAAAAGACAATAGAGTCAATAACACAAAAACACACAAACCCCCTCCCTTCTGCCTATGCATGTAAAACAATAATTAAAACTACACTGTATGAAGCTACAGCTTCCTAAACCTAAAGTAATTGTGTGGTAGGCGAAGGCCTATGATCTATGCTAATTGAACTAAACAGACAGGCCTAAGCAGCTTGACTTGTAAATGAAGCCTGTAGTTAGGCCCAGAGGAATGAAAACCCCCCTGAATGATGACACCGTAGAATTGAAACTTAACTGAACACAATTTAGTATAGCTAAGCAGAATCGAAACTTAGAAAATATAGAAAAACAAGTCTAATTGGTACTGATAAGAGAGCACAGCTTCTATGGAATTAATTAACTTGCTGTAAGAAAGGTTACAGTGCCCTGCTTTCCCACATATTCCAGCTGGATAGCGACCTTGGAGGAGAGAAGTATCAAAGTTAGTGAACTGTCCATTGTAATTGGGACTGGAGGGGGGGCAACCAGGTGCTGAGCCCAGATCAAGGTCCTCATTGGATAGCTACGTAGTGGTACCAGGACCAATAGATGGGTGAGAGGGGTTACTGGGACCAATGAAAAGTTTGCCTATGTCTAGAATGGAGAAGAACGGTATAAAAGTTGTTGTTTTGCTAGAAACCATTGCTCAGCCATTTTGAAATTGATTATTGCTTGAGCCTGTGCACATTAAACTGGCTTGGATCCTTGAAAAGACTCCTGGTTTTATTTATTGCATGCTTATCTGCTGCTACAATTGTTCATCTGCTAAACAGAATTAAAAGCTGGCTTAAAGTGGAAGCCTTTCAGCTTCTTCCTGAAATCTTGGTAATTCAGTTCCACCCATAGCTCAACCAGTAGTGAATTCCAGAAAATAGAACCAGACACACAGAAGTCTGATTGCCAGTTTGGGTAGCATGATGAGCATCTTGTGCCACTTGATCTCAGATGAACAGTAGTTTCTTCAGTAGTGTTCTAATGGTGTTAGGTTCCTGGAGCGTATCCTTCCAGTCCAGGATGATCCCCTCCCCCCCCCATGCTAATGCTTACACCCCTCCCCCCATGAGGAGGGGCCTCATGGCAAGCATATCTTTGCCAGCTTGCTGTGCTGCCTCCTTTCCAGACCCACTGGCTATTCCCTCCTGGTGAAGTCTCACGAGAACAGCTGCACTATGAGACTTCGCCGGGAGGGAATAGACCCTGGACCTGGAGAAGAGGCAGCACGGCAAGCCAGAAAATGTATGCTAGCTACGCAAGCATCCCCATAAGGGCCAGGAAGCGTCACCTCCCTCCTGGCTGGGGTGGGCCATACCCACCGCCCCGCCCTTGGTACACCATGGAGTTTTCACACTCTCAACGGCATCTGCAGGTATTCAGGCTTCCCCTATGTAAGCAACCACAATTGATAAGGTAGGCAAAAAGAAAATTTGAAAAGAAACTTGCTGTGGAAGCAAAAACTCGTAACTTTTTCAAGTACATTCTTAGCAAAAATTCTTTGAGAGAGTCGGTTGCACCGTTACATGATAGAAGGGTAAAAGAGGTCATTAGATGAGAACAAGGCCATAGCGGGGAGACTGATTGAATTATTTGCTTTGGTCTTTACTGAAGAAGATGTAGGGAAGCTATGCACTCCAGAAATGACAACAGGTGATGTTTCAGAGGAATTGAAACAAATCTCGATAGATCTGGAAGATGTAATATGGCAATTTGATAAATTAAAGAGTAGAAAATAACATGGACAGGATTCCCACTAAGCTGCACTGAGTCCTCTGCCATCATTCCTGCTGGTGGGGGAGGTGCAAAGTGATCGATTAAGCAATCATGTTTAGGCTCGCATGGCATACGCAGGTCCCGAGGGTCTGCCAATGCTGTGTGATCTTAAGTGCGATCTCTTTGCACCTCCCCCCACCAGCAGGAATGACAGCAAAGGACTCAGTGCAACTTAGCTGGCACATAGGACAGGATGCTATACATCTCAGGGTGCTGTAGGAACTCAAAAAAGGGATTGAAGACCAACTGTGAAGTAGCGTTGAAAAAGACTATGGTACCTGAAGACTGGATAGTGGTCAACATAAAGCCAATTTTTAGAAAGGGTTCTAGGGGTGCCTCAGGAAACCACAGACCTCTGAGTCTGACCTCAGTGCTGGGAAAAATGGCAGAAAACATTGTGAAGAACAAAATTCTTGAACATATAGATAGTCATGGTTTAAAGGGACAAAGCCAACATGGATTTAGGCAAGGAAAGTCTTGTCTCAAAAATCTGTCATATTTGTTTGGAGGTGTGAATAAGCAGGTGAGATGGTTGATATATTGTATATGGATTTTCAGATATAGGGGCATGTTTACTAAACCGTCTTAATGTTACCGGTGCTAGTTGCAGCGTTAATGTGAAGAATGCCATATAAGGTAGTGGGCGTTCTGGAGGGAAGGTTGCAAGGAATTGGTATCGCGCAATAGTGGGCGCCGGGGCACGTTAACGCATGTTAACCCTAAGTTCATGCCAGCATAGTATTAAAAGCTATAAAGATGTAGCCCACTGGTTACTGCAATGACTGTGGAGGCAGAGGTCATGGGTTTGATCCTGCAGTGGTGTTATGTAAGAAGGCTGTCTGAAGCATTTCCTTTTAATTTAAATCAGTGCTGCCAACAAAACCTCCCTGACAGTGCTGTAAGCTAAGGTGCCGCATAAGGCGCCCTATAAGGCACTCCATAAGGCACATTATAAAGTTCCCTGTCCACCAAGGCACCTTATAATGTGCCCTATAGGGTGCTTTATAGGGCGCCTTATAGGGCACCCTATAGGGCGCCTTATGAGGCACCTTAGGTTACGGCACTGTGAGGGTGTTTTTGCTGGCAGCACTGATCTAAATTAAAAGGAAAAGCCTCAGACAGCCTTATTAAACAACACCACTGTGGGATCAAGCCCATGACCTCTGCCTCCACAGTCATTGAAGTAACTAGTGGGCTACATCTCTATAGTGTCTAACACACCGCTGGCTGGCTACAGAAAGACTGCAGGTCACCACACAAACTGTCTGCTGTGGTCACCAGGATAGAGTAAACCCACCCATACCCATGATGCACTGCACATGGAGATCAGCAACCTACATCTGATCACAAGATGGGGTATGCGCCTCTATAGCACCCCAGCCTGGTAGGGGGAACTGACCATGTGTGTTACTGGCATAGAGAGCTACAGACCATGACATTGTGTGGTTCCTGTGAGGTGGGGCGCCCAGCACCAGGTCCGCAGCACATAGCATGGCTGAGATAGGCTGTACTGCAGGTCCCCATCAGTGCCAGTGTGTGAGAGGTAGTCCTTGCAGACACACTTAGGATACACCTGTGTCCATCTGTATTTCCCAGTCATGTCTAGCCTTGTGGACTATGATGCACCCAGAATAGTGCACATTCTGTGTGGTTGCCATGGTCACATATTATAAGAGAAGGGTGGTGTTTGGACCCAAAAGCAGATTATGTCGCACTACCGAACCCGCCCTCTGTGGGTCAGGATCTCCCACCAACAGATCCACATTCTACCTCTCTGCAATGGGGGCAGTAGAGGGGACCATCCACCCCAGTCCTACAGGACAGTCAATGCCGATCTGTACGCATCACATAGGGAACTGGCAGTAGGCCTGGAAAAGTTCAGCTGCCCCCCCCCACCACTAACAGACATTCACCAGCAGAGGGCACAGTCAGTCTCCACCCGCTGCACCCCGCAAAGCATTCCAGTCATACATATGCTAACTACAGACGTTCTGCTAGCTAGTACATAGTGCATGTTCCTGGAAGAACTATGTGCACCCAAAAATGGGATGTGAGCACACACACCAAGCAAGTATGTCATTGATTGGGCCCCAGAAAAGAGAACTCATAGACATCACTTAAGAAAAATACTGTATAGCACTATGGGGGAACCTAGCCATGCCATGGTCACTGCTCAGTCAGGGTGAGAGTGACCTCCAAGCATGACATCCTGTGGCCACCCTGTCCATGCAGGTGGTGGTCGGGCACTACAATGTCCTAGCCATTGCCCTATGTCCTGTGCAGATGCATCCTGCCCAGACCGCTGTGTCCGGGCCATACCCACAATACCTTGCTCCTCATTATGCACATTGGCAGGCTAACACTGGAGACAGTTCAAGCATTGGGGGCTCAGTAAGGTGTAGGCAGCCACAAAACACTGGGTAGACATACACACATTCCGACACCTATGTCAGCATTGTGCAAAGAGAGAGGTGGTTGGCAACCCTGGCCACCACACCAGTCCTGGGCACAGTGCAGGCATTGCTATAGTACTCAATACTGTTAGGGTCACTCTCTGGGGTGGTAAACTCTGTCAGTAACAAAATATGAAACACTCCACATATATCAAAAGGTTGCTATGATGAATCTCTGTTAACAAATTGTGTTTAATGTAGGATCTGTTATCTGACATTGATCATAGCAACCTTTTGATATATTGGGAACGTGTTTCCATGTTTAGGACGGCATTGCTAAGGTATGCAGGTGCTAGCATTGGTAGATGCTGCTCTACACAGGGCCCAACAGCCTGACTCTCCATGAGGCTTTGGATAGTGGAGCCTGTGTGTGTGGATGTTTGTGCCCCTGTTGGCCTATGCTCTAGGGCAGAGCTTCCCAACTGCAGTCCTGGTGGGCACAACATGATTCAGGTTTTCATGCTGTCCCTAATGAATATGCATGAGATACATTTGCATACAATGGGGGTGGTGCATACAAATGCATCTCAAGCATATTTCTTATGGACAGCATGACACCTGAATGGTGTTTGGCCCTCCAGGACTGCAGTTGGGAATCTCTGCTCTAGGGACTGCACATGTCTATAGTGTATATGCTCTGTAGGTAGAATATAGTCGTTTATGGCATGTTTATTTGATCTGCAATAAAGGTTCCTTCTTTATTACCACGGTTTAGTACTGGGTAAAATATAGGGACATGGTCTGCAGGAGCTACAGCTGGGACTTGAACCTGTGACTTTCTGGCCCTGAACATACTGGCTGTGTGTACTGCACCAAACTGTTGCCACAGAGGCAGTTCATTCATGGGGATACCATTACTGTTTGTCAGACAGACCTTGTCTTTTTCAGTGCAGGGCACTCACCTAAACAGGGGTTGGCATTGGTCTGCTGTGGGCAGAATCCACTGCTCCCTCCACCACCAGCACCCCTCCGCCACCATGCTGACATGCCCTTATGCCGGTGGTGCTGATGGTGCACAGTCCCAGGCCATCCAGTGTGCCAGTAGGTGGCTGCCTATTGTGCGTGATATAGGGTAGGGGTGCCTGCATAGACATCCACGCTCACCCCCCCCCCCCCCCCGGCACTGCCTGCCAATGTTATGTGCCCTTTAGGGTACTTGCTGGGTAATGTCCATTGTGGCACTGTGTGACACACACTCGTGGACATGTTTGCCCTTGGTCAGTTGCTGTCTTGCTGGTTTTCCTTTTCTACATTCCTATTTGTCACCTAGGCATCTGCCTAGTCCACCCTGTGCCCCAGCTGCCCTACTGCATGTCCCGCCTGTAGTCCCCTGTACCCCATTTGCAGCCTCACCATAGTGCCCTTTCATACTTGGGAACTATGCTGTTGCTGCACATGTATCACTAATATCACTTTTCTTGGTCTTCCTGCCTTTGCTGTACATTGCTGACTATAATGGTTTCTCTCTCCTGCAAATGTGCCTCTAACGCGAGGTTTTCACTGGCGTTAATTTTCAGACTCTGATTTCACAGCGTTAGTGTGCCTGGAGCCTCTCCCTGCCCACATTCCACCCATTGACCCCTTACCTCCACCCTCTGGGGAGCCTTACTCCACCCTCTGTGTGCCTTAACGCAACCAGAGATGTTATTGCGCGATAAGTGATGTTATCTCGCGGTAATGTTATATTATCGCATGATAATGTCACTTATCATGCGATAACGTCGCCGCTGCAACGTTAGCGCTCTTTTATTTATTTATTTTATTTATTTAGCGTACATTTGTATCCCGCTGCTTCCAGTGATCAGCAGCGGTTGCTATACATGGTGAGATTGGCTGTACGGGCCAGTAATTAGGGAAATATACATTGCAATTAGGGAGGGGGAGGTAGAACACAGCAAAGATATGGTTACAGATTTACATTTGATTGATGTTAAGACTTCACACAGGGTACATTATATACATATTTACACATGGTACTTATATACATATTTACACATTGCTGACTTTAGGACCTCACACTGGAGCAAACTACATATTTACACATGACTGAATGAAATTCATGAGGTTAAATTGAAATGTGATTGGAAGAGGTGCGTCTTAAGTTTTTTTCTGAAGTCTTTCAGATCACAGTTTGCACGCAGATCACTTGGTAACCGGTTCCAGAGTGCTGGGGCTATAAATGAGAAAGCCCTGTTACTGGTACAAGCATTAACCTTTCTGATGCACTTCGGGAGACAGAGGGTATTGAGGTTTGCTGTTCTTCTACTTCTGTTGTTGGGAAGATTGGATATTAAGCTGTTGAGATGTGAGGGTGCTACATTATGGATGAGTTTGAAGGTAGTGACTAACATTTTGTATTGGATGCAGGCCGTGATGGGGAGCCAGTGTAGCTCAATTAGAACAGGTGTAATGTGGTCAGAGAGTCCTTTTTGCATAATGATTCTGGCAGCGACATTTTGTGCCATTTGCAGAATATTTATAGTTTTTCTTGGCAGGCCTTGCAGTATGGCATTGCAATAGTCTAGGTGTGGGATGATGAGGGCTTGAGCGACAGATCTGAAGTCGGCATGATCGAGGATGCTACGTAGGGGCTGCAATACTCTTAATTTGTGGAATATAGCCCGATTGGTAGTTCGAAGTTGCTTGTCCATATTAAGGTTGCTGTCAAGCATCACTCCCAGATATTTTATTTCTGTCTTGATGTTGTAGTTGTTATTGTTCATGGTGACCGTTGTTGGGGGTTCGAATCCCGGTTTCCTGGAGATACACATTGCTTCTGTTTTCTTGTGGTTAATGGACATGTTATTGCATTGAAGCCAGATTTGCAGATCGAAAAGGCATTTTTCAAGCTTGCTGAGGTTTGGGTTATTTATGTCTAGTTGCGTATAAAGCATTAGGTCATCTGCGTAAATATGGTAGTTGATGTCATGGCCCTGGAAAATCTTGTATACTGGTTGTAGATATAAGTTGAATAGGAGGGAGGAGAGTGCGGAGCCTTGTGGAATGCCTTGTGTTTGAGGGAAAGGGGTTGCTTTGTCATTGTTGAATTGGACCTGTTGCAATCTTTTGGTTATGTAGGAGGAGAACCATTTTAGTGGGGTCCCTGTAATGCCTATGGACTCGAGTCACTCTAAGGGGCATGTTTACTAAACATTCCTAACGTGCGGGGCCGCGCTAGTGTGCCTGTGCCATATAAGGAGTGGGCGGTTCAGGCAGAAAATAGAAAAAAAACGGTAGTAAGCAACCGGACGTGTGTGCGTCGCGCTAATGTGCGGGGGTCGACATTAGCGCGTGGAAAGGCAAAGTGGCGCGCTGCTGAGTATACAAAACAACAGAGCCGTGGTACAACGGTGAAGACACTGACCAATGGTGCAGGGGCCATGGGTTCAATCCCCCAGTGTGCGCAACAACAAAGGTCAGCTGAGGCAGTAACTGTAATGATTAACATTGTTTTAGGAGGCAAATTAATTTGGAACGGCATAAGGCGGCGCACAGTTATTTTTGGGCAGCAGAAGGCGGCGCACTGGTCCCCTTGGGCGGCAGAAGGCGGCGCGCTGATAGGCACAAGGCGGCGCGCTGATGCACAAGCACAGGACCAGAGCCACAGCACAATGGTTAAAACACTGACCAATGGTGCAGGGATCAGGGGTTCAACTCCTCACAATGCCCAGTGAAAAATGCCTGCTGAGGTATTATGTTGTGGAGTGCTGTAGGAGGCTGTATAATTTTAGTTTGTTATCACTACTAGCAAACGCACTCTCCCAGCATGTTAACATACGGCGGCCCATAAGGCACATGTTACAGTGCACTGTTCGCCAAGGCACCCTTGAATGACCCCTATAGGGCAGCATGTATGTTGCGACACAGGATAATGTATAGTGCACCCTATAGGGATGGCAACCATAAGGTGGCCTACAGGGCGCCCTATGAAGCACCCTCAGAGGCACCTAATGAGTATAGTAAGCTGAGGGTGGTCTTGCCGGCATAGACATATGTACAGTAAATAAAAATAAAGCTGTGGACAGCCCTACCAAAGGGCCCCACTGTGGGTTTGAACCCATGACCTCTAGCTGCATAGGCAGTGATGTAACCATTGCACTACAGCTCCATAGCTGTAAGCAGGCCCCTGGCTGGCTGCAGATAGCCTACACGTCACCTCACAGACAGTCTGCTGGTGTCAACAGGATGGGTTAGGCCACCCGTACCCATGATGCACTGCACATGCAAATTAGCTGTCCGCAGATGGACACAAGATGGGGAATGCACCCCCACAGCACCTCGGCCCTGTTGGGGGAAGTGACCGGGTGCACCCACACAGCACCTTGGCCTAGTAGGGGGCACTGACCGGGTGTTTTACTGGCACAGAGTAGCCACACACCGTTACATCGTGCGGGTACTGTGCTCACCCTGAGTGTGCAATGAGGTGGCCAGGACCAGGTCAACAACACCTGCCATGGCTGATGGAGGCCAAGCGGGCATTCCAAAGCAGTGTTAATGTGTAAGATAGCTAGTTTATGCACAAACACCATGGATATCCCTGTCTGCCGCCATCAGGCACCCCCCCCCCCCCCCCCGTGGCAAACATGGTCCCCATCAAGGGATCCACACTCTACCTCCCTGCAAAGGTGGCAGTACAGGGCAACATCAACCCCAGTCCTGCTGAGGAACACCACCACCCCCCCCAGGAAGCTCCATACACAGCCATAACACAATAGCAGACAGACATAAGCCCAGGGTATGGTAAGCTGCACTCCACCACCAGATATTCCCCTGCAGCAAGCCAACAGCCACTGCACCCTGCAAGCCATTATAGCAAGACATTTACCAGCTACAAACAGTCTGCTGGTTAGTCCATAGTGCATGTTCCCAATGGAGATGCATGCACCCAGAATTGGGCTGTCTGCATACACAGCAAGCAGATATATCAGTGACTGGGCCCCAAAGAGAAACCCATATATATCACATGAGAGAACTACTATACAGCACTATGGGGGGGCCTAGCCATGCTGTGGTCACTGCACAGTCAGGGTGAGCGTGATCCCCCAGATGGACATGCTTTGGCCACCCTGTCTGTGTAGGTGGTGGCCGGACACTACAATATCCCAGCCAATGTCCCTGCCAGGGCCCTATGCCCAGTGCAGATGCATCCTGGCCACGCCATCCTGCCCTGGCTATACCCATGGTACCTTGCACCTCATTATGCACATTGACTGGCCAATACTGGCAACAGTGCTGGCAGTGCGGGCTGTTGAAGGGGCTTGCAGCCAACACCCACTGTATAGACAGACACACACTTCCACACCTCTGCCATCATGGTGCTACGATTGAGGGGGTAAGTAGCCTTGCCCACCAAACCGGTCCTGAGCACGGCAAGGCATGGATATGGTACGCATTACAGCTGGTGGTCACTCCCCAGGGTGGTAAGCACCGTCAGAGGCCAGGCCTGGAGCATGCCCCGCAAACACCTAACAGATTGTTTGGATGGGGCCAACTAGCAGTATGTACGTAACGTATGGATAACTGCCTGCCTGTGCTCCTAGCAAACGTCTCCGAGCTGTGTACCGTATACCTCAGGTGTAGGGTGACATTGGTAAGTTATGCAAGTGCTCGTTTTGGGTGCTGCATGCACGGTCCAATGTTCTGCCTTTCCAGGTGACATTGGCCAATGGGGCCTGTGGGTGTGGGTGTGTCTGCCCTTGATGGCTGCTGCTTTACGGCACAGATTCCCAACTCCAGTCCAGGTGTGCATCACACTGTTCGGGTTTTCCTGCTATCCCTCATGAATATGCATGGACTACATCTACATGCCATGGGGGTGGTGCATAGATATACAGCACAGGCATTTGTATGAGTGTCAGCATGGAACCTGACTGGTGTGTGGCCCACCAGGACTGCATTTGGGTGATTCTGCTCTAGGTACTGCCCCTGTTCATGGTGTCTGTGCTCAGTGGGGTAAAAGATAGATGTCTTACCATTGCATATGTCCCCGCCATGAAAGGTGTGTCCTTACTATCACTGTTTAGTTGTGGGAAAAATATGTGGGCAGGATTGGCAGTAGCCCCAGCTGGGCTTTGAACCTGTGACCTTCTGTTCTTGTATGCACTGTCTGTGTGCACTGCACCACTGTGTAGCCACAGATTGGTTGGATTCCCTGGACTGTCCATGACTGTGGATCCGGCAGGACCTGTCTGTTGCAGTGGACTGTGCCAGCCTGCACATGGCTAGGCCTCTGTCTTCTGTGGTTAGCAGCCACTGCCCCCTGCACCACATGTACTTGTCCGCCAACATGCTGGCATGACCGTCTCTCAGAAAAAGCAGTTGACCTGATTGCACTGTGGCAGTATGGGACTGCATTTGGGGGACTTGGCTGTAGGTCATGCCCATTGTTGTGGTGTGTGTGCGGTGTTGGGTAAAATATGGGTGTTTTCCCCATGCATACAGGGGTGTCTGCGCTATCTTTATTTAGTGGTGGGTAAAATATAGGGACTGGGCTGGCAGGTGCCCCAGCTGGGTTTTGAACCTCTGCCCTCTGGTTCTAGAGGTAATGACTCTGTCTGCTGTACCACACTTTGGCCACAGAGACAGTGCAGCCCCTGGAGGCAGTAAGCCTGGCAGGATGGAGTCACAAACCCTGCTCTACGCAAGTCTACTGTGGGCATATGCACCCTGTCTGGTGACAAACGTGCACATAAACCCCGGAACTGACCACGGGAAATGTGGGACAGAATATCACCACGCTGGGCAACAGTGATATTAATGGGCAACCATAGCAAACACTCCCAGGAAAGCTCCAAAACGTGGAAATGTTTTTTGGAAGAGTCTCCTCTCAGTAGACCCTTCCAAAATTCATTTCTTGTTTCTGGAGCTTTGCTGGGTGTGATTTCTGTATTTGCCCATCACTATAACTGTTCCCCAGCTGAATTACTATTTTTAATAGTTCTGTTGTGGTCATTTTCTATGTTTATTTTCACTTTTGTGCTGTGCACATGTATCACACTGCTCACGTTTTGCTGGTTTCCCCGGTTTTCCTGTACATTGCTGACGGAAATGGTTTCTCTTCCCTTTAAATGCTTTCTACCGCGAGTGTTTCACTCGCGGTAGTTTTTACATGGAAATTCGGGCTCGATACTGTGCGGGGAGCCTCTCCCCTCCCACTCTCCACCCATTGACCCCGTCCCTCCGCCCCTCCGGAGCCTTCCTCCGCCCTCCTTTCGCCGTTCCACGCCTCTATCGGACATTTGCGGGCCCGCACTTGTACGGGGCCCGTTAGTGAGCCGCGTACCTGTGCGGGGGTGACACGCACGTGTGCGGGGCGTTTAAACGCGTTTCTGCGCGTTTCAGTGCCGCGTTGCCGTGCGCTATTTTGCGGCGCGCTCTTTTGCGGATTTTAGTAAACATGCCCCTAAGAGTGTGGGGTGGTGCACTGAGTCAAAGGCTGCTGATGTGTCTATGAATATAAGCATATACATCTTGCTCTTGTTTTCCAGACCTTTGAGTAGGTTGTCCATTAGGGCTAGCAGGAGGGTTTCTACACCGTGATGTTGACGAAACCCGTATTGATGTACATCCAGGGCGTTTGTGTCATCAATGTGGTCCTGCAGCTGCTGCTGCACTGCCTTTTCAATAATCTTGGCGAGGAAGGATATGCTTGAAATTGGGCGGTATGAGGATGGGTTGTCTTTGTTGAGAGCTTTGTTTTTCAAAATGGGACAAATGAGTGACTTCTTGAGAGGTGATGGCATGAGACCTTGCAGTAGTGAAAGGTTCACTGTGTGAGAGACCTGCTGTGTTATTTTCTGCTTGGTTGCCTTTAGTAAACATACCCCATAGTCTTTGCAAAGTCCCACATGAGAGACTCTTGAGGAAATTAAAAAGTCATGGAATAGGTACTATTGTGGATTGCTGCTGATTAAAAGGCGTATTTTCTCAATGGAGTAGTGCTCCAGGAATTTGTGTTGGATCTGCTGCTTCTAGCCTTTTCATAAATGACCTGAAATATTAAGAATGTTGAGGTGATAAAATTTGTAGATGAGACAAAACTATGCAATGTCTGACTTGTAGAAAAATGATATTAAAAATGTGTTAAATAGATAATGAAAAATCACAAGGAGATTGTGAAAAATTGCAGAGGACCTTGAGAAATTGGGAGATAGGATGTCCAAATGGCAGAAGAAATTTAATGTGGGCAAAAGCAAAGTTGTGCACTTAGAGAAGAGCAACCCAAACTACAGTTACACGATACAAGGTTCCACATTAGAAATCACCACCCAGGAATAGGATATAGCTGTCATCATGGATAATACATTGAAACCCTCTGCCCAGTGTGCAGTGGCGGCCAAGAGAGTAAATAGAACACTAGAAATCATATGGAAGGGAATGGAGAATAAAACCAAAGATATTATAATGCTTCTGTACTGCTCCATGATGTGATCATACTTCAAATATTGTGTGTAGTTCTGGTTACCTTATCTTTAAAAAGATATAGCGGAATTAAAAAAGGTAAAGAGAAGAGTGACTAAAATGATACATGGGATGAAAGGATACCCCTACAAGGAAAGGCTTAAAAAGTTAGGGCTTTTCAGCTTGGAAAAGAGATGGCTGAGGGGAGATAGGACTGAAGTGAAATGAGTAAATACAGATCAGGTGCTTTCTCCATCAAAAAACAAAAAGACTAAGGGGGATGTTTACTAAAAACCGCACATTTGCGGTGCCGCACAATAGCACGTTAAAAGCGCACTTAAGAGCGCTTAAGCGCCCCGCACAGGTGCGAGGAAGCCACGCACCCGTGCGCGGCACACTAACGGGCGCCGCACAAGTACGGGCCCGCAAATGTCCGATAGAGGTGTGGAAAGGCTAACGGAGGGCGGAGGAAGGCCCCGGAAGGGCGGAGAGACGGGCAGAATGGGCGGGGAAGGGGAGGGGAGAGACCCCTCGCACAGTTGCGGCGCCGAATTTACAAGTAAAAAATAGCGCGAGTGAAACACTCGCGGTAGAGGGCATTTAAAGGGAAGAGAAACCATTTCCGTCAGCAATGTACAGCAAAACCGGGGAAACCTGAAAAACGTCAGCAGTGTGATACATGTGCACAGCTCAAAACTGCAATTAAAAATAGAAAATGACCACAACAAAATTAGTAAAAATAGTAAATCAGCTGGGTAGCAGTTATAGTAATGGGCAAAACTAAAAAACACACCCAGGAGAGCTCCTAAAAAAAGAAATGAATTGTGGAAAGGTGTTTATTGGAGCCTTCCTGGGAGTGTTTCCTATGGTTGCCCATCAATAGCACTGTTGCCCAGCTTGGGTATATGTTATCCCCCTTTGTTTCGTGGTCATTCCCGGGTTTTATTTGCACGTTTGTCACCAGACAGGGTGAAGGAGCCCACAGGAAAAATGTGCAGAGCAGGATTTGCGACTCCACCCTGCCAGGTTTACTATCTCCAGGGACTGCACTGTCTCTGTGGCCACAGTGTGGTGCAGCAGACAGAGCCAGTACTTCCAGGACCAGAAGGTCAGAGGTTCAAATCCCAGCTGGGGCACTTACCAGCCCAGTCCCTATATTTTACCCACCACCAAACAAAGATAGCACAGACACCCCTGTATTGCAGGGAACAGAAGCATGGGGAAATCACCCATATTTTACCCAACACCGCAGACACACCACAACAATGGGCATTACCCACAGCCAGGTCCCCCAAATGCAGTCCCGTAGTGCCACAACGCAATCAGGTCATCTGTTTTGTCAGTGAGAAGGACATGCCAGCATGTTGGCGGACGAGTACATGTGGTGCAGGGGGCAGTGGCAGCTGGCCCCAGAGGACAGTGGCCTAGCCATGTGCAGGCTGGCACCATCCCCTGCAACAGACAGGCCCTGCCGGATGCACAGTCATGGCCTGTCCAGGGAAACCAGTCAATCTGTGGCTACATGGTGGTGCAGTACACACAGACAGTGTGTGCAAGAACAGAAGGTCACAGGTTCAAGACCCAGCTGGGGCCACTGCCAATCCTGTCCACTTATTTTTCCCACAACTAAACACTGATAGTAAGGACACACCTTTCGTGCCAAGGACATATGCAATGGTAATACGCCTATCTTTTACCACACTGAGTACAGACACCATGAACAGGGGCAGTACCTAGAGTAGAGTCCCCCAAATGCAGTCCTGGTGGGCCACACACCATTCAGGTTCCATGCTGCCACTCATACAAATGCCTGTGCCGTATAGCTATGCACCACTCCCATGGCATGTAGATGTAGCTCATGCATATTCATGAGGGACAGCAGGAAAACCCGAACAGTGTGTTGCACACCTGGACTGGAGTTGGGAACCTCTGCCGTAAAGCAGCAGCCAACAGGGGCGGCCACACCCACACCCACAGGCCCCATTGGCCAATGCCTCCTGGAGAGGCAGGACAGTGGGCCCTGCCTGCATCCCCCAAAGCTAGCACTTGCATACCTTAGCAATGTCACCCTACACCTGGGGTCTACGGTACACAGCTCTGTAACGTTTGCTCGGAGCACTGGCAGATAGATATCCCCACATTACGCACATACTGCTAATTGACCCCCATCAGACCAACATGTTTGGTGTCTGCGGTGCGTGCCCCAGGCCTGGCATCTGACGGTGTTTACCACCCTGTGGAGTGACCCCCAGCAGTAATGCGTATCATATCCATGCCCGTACCATGCCCAGGACCGGTGTGGTGGGCACGTCTAATGACCCCCTCAATAGTAGCACAATGCTGGCATAGGTGTGGGGGTGTGTGTCTGTCTCTACAGCAGTGTTTCCCAACCCAGTCCTACGGGGCACACCGGCCAGTCAGGTTTTCGGGATATCCCTAATGACTATGCATGAGATATATATGCATTAGAGATATCCTGCCAACCTGACTGGTTTGTGGCCCTCCAGGGCTGGATTTGGAGACCCCTGCCTTACACCTCTGTCATTTAAGATTGTGAGTGGGCAAGGTGCAGATGTCCTAGACATCGAAAGGGTATATAGAATGTGACACATTCCTCCTCAATTCTCACCACCACCAAAAAGTTGTCTAATAGACAATATTTTGGTGGTGGTGAGAATCGAGGAGGAATGTGTCACATTCTATATACCCTTTCGATGTCTAGGACATCTGCACCTTCCCCACTCACAATCTTAAATGACAGAGGTGTAAGGCAGGGGTCTCCAAATCCAGCCCTGGAGGGCCACAAACCAGTCAGGTTGGCAGGATATCTCTAATGCATATATATCTCATGCATAGTCATTAGGGATATCCCGAAAACCTGACTGGCTGGTGTGCCCCGTAGGACTGGGTTGGGAAACACTGCTCTACAGTGTGTGTTGGCTACAAACACCTTCCACAGCCCCCACTGCCAGTGCTGTTGCCAGTATTGGCCTGACAATGTGCATAATGAGCAGCAAGGTACCATGGGTATAGCTCAGACAGGGTGGGCTGGCCAGGATGCATCTGCACAGGGCATAGGGCACTGGCTGGGACATTGTAATGCCCAGCCACCACCTACACAGACAGGGTGACCTCTGTATGTGCTGCTGGGGGATCATTCTCACCCTGAGCGTGCAGTGATGACAGCATGGCTAGGCACCCCTATAGTGCTGTATAGCATTTCTCCCCTGTGATATATATGGGTGTTTGTTGGGGTCTTTTCACTGACTTATCTGCTTGTGTGTGCTGCCACCCCAGTTTTGGGTGCATGCATTTCCATTGGGACTATCCAGCAGACTCTGCACAGCTGGTATGTGTCTTGATGGAGTGCCTTGCAGGGTGCAGCTGCTGATGGCTTGCTGCAGGGGGATATCAGATAGTGCTGGGAGTGCATCCTTGCATATCCAGGCCTACTGTCTGTCTGATATTTTGTTGTGGATGTGTGTGGGGGTGCTTGGACTGCCCTGTAGGGTGTCTGTCCCCCAGCAGGACAGGGGTTGATGGTCCACTCTACTGCCATCAGAGCAGGGGGGGGTGCTAGGATGGGGATCTGTTGATGGGAGACTCTGTTTGCCACCCTCGGGGGTAAGGGGGAGGAGGGTAGGTAATTTGACCACCTAGGGGTCCATGGGGGTTTCCACTAACTGAGACAGACAGACAGAGATATCCACGATGTTTCTGCAGCACCTTCCTATCTCACAGGTTATTACTGTTGTGGAGCTCTGGCATGGCCTCATTCAGCCATGGCTGATGTTGTGGACCTGGTCCTGGGCTCCACATCACACCCTCAGGGTGAGCACAGTACCCGCACAATGTGACGGTGTGTAGCTACTCTTTGCCAGTAGTCCACCCGCTCAGGACTCCCTACCAGGCCGAGGTGCTCTGTGGGTGCACACAGCCAATTCCCCCTACCAGGCCGGGTAGCTTTTGGGGTGCATTCCCCCATCATGTGTGCATCTGTGGACAGCTGATTTGCATGTGCAGTGCATCATGGGTACGGGTGGCCTAACCCTATCCTGTCTACAACAGCAGACTGTCTGTGAGGTGACGTGCAGGCTCTCTGCAGCCAGCCAGGGGCTTGCTTACAGCTATAGTGCTGTAGCCCAATGGTTACGTCACTGCCTTTGCAGCCAGAGGTCATGGGTTCAAGCCCACAGTGGGGTTCTGTGATAGGTTGTCCAGAACAGTATCCTTTATTACTGTACATATTTTTATGACAGCAGACACACCCTTGGCATACTGTACCTTTAAGGTGCCTCTGAGGGTGCTCTATAGGGCGCCCTATAGGCCACCTTATGGGTGACATCCATATTGGGTGCACTATACATTATCCTGTGTCGCAACATACATGGTGCCCTATAGGGGACATTCTAGGGTGCCTTGGCGGACAGTGCACTGTAACATGTGCCTTACGGGCCTCCTTATGTTAACACGCTGTGAGAGCGGGTTTACTAGTAGTGGGAAATAAAATGAACTTTGAAGGCCTCCTGCAGCACTCCTCACCATAATACATACTGCCCCAGCCAGCCTTGTTCACTGGGCACTGTGAGGGGTTGAACCCATGACCCCTGCACCATTGGTCAGTGTCTTAACCATTGTGCTGTGGCTCTGTTTCTGTGTTTGAGCAGCAGCGCGCCATCTTGTGGTGCACAAAATTAACAGCGCGCCGCCTTCTGCCGCCCAACCTTAACAGCGCGCCGCCATCTGCCGCCCACAATGAACAGTGCGCCGCCCATGCCGTATAACAAAAGAGTGCGCTGCCTTAGCTGGTCTTTTTTGTTGAGCATAATGGAGTTTTGAACCCCTGGCCTTTGCACCATTGGTCAGTGTCTTCACCGTTGTACTACGGCTCTGTTGTTTGGTTATGCAGCAGCGCCCCACTTAGCCTTCCCACGCGCTAATGTGGGCCCCGCACATTAGCGCGACACGCACAAGTACGGTCCGGTTTTTTTCTTTTTTCTGCCTGACCCGCCCACTCCTTATATGGCACCCGCACACTAACGGGAACCCGCACAGCAATGGTGTTTAGTAAACATCCCCCTAAGGGACATACATTGAAACTACAATGTAGCCCATTTAATACTTGTCGGAGAAAATATTTTTGTAAGCAATGCATAATCAAACTCAAATTTGTTGCCAGAGGATGTAGTAAAAGCAATTAGTGTAGTTGGGTTTAAAAGAGGTTTGGACAAGTTTCTGGAGGAAAAGTCCATCAACCGCACTGATGCAGAATAGCGCGGTATATAAGAGAATGTAAATAAATAAAATAACCAATATTAAAATACACTGAGGAAATCCACTGCTTGCCCCTGGGATACTGTAAGCTGCATAGAATCTGCCTACCTTTTGGGAACCTGACAGCAGAGCCAGCGCTACCATTAGGCGACCTACGCCAAGAGCGCCAATCCTCTGTGGTGTCCATTGCTGCCAAGGTTGCCCCTCACTGGGACCTGCAGTGATGGCAATGGATTGAAACAGCCCCATGACACTTACGTGCAAACTTCAGTGGTACGGGGCTGTCTGCTTCCATCCCCTCTGATGGATGACTTCTTGTTTGCAGCCACCCCCATGTAAACAGGAAGTTGGTCAGCAGAGGGGTGGAAAGCAGACAGTGGGGCTGTTTCAATCCATTACTGCTACTGTAGGCCCGTGTGAGGGGTGACAGCTGCAGCAATGAAGGGTGGCCGGCCAGCTGAGAAGGGGCACAAGGGATGAAGTCCACCTAGGTTGCCTCATCTCCTTGCACCAGCCCTGCCTGACAGTTACACAGGTACACTAAAAAAAAATTTTTTTAAACTGCCTCTAATGTTTCGATTGATTTTTACGTTTTTTGGTGCGCTGAATCCAAATCTGGTAACCAATTTGCTCCATCACGTACAGATTTTTTGCTACATTGGGTTAGCAGTTTGAGGTGAACGTTTCAGATTGAGTGCGATCGAGATAAAAGTTTCTTGGATGAATTCTTTATACTAATTGTTTAGTAGTTATTCAAATAAGAATAAAGAAAATTGTAACAAGGCAGCACATAAGAATAGAGTAATGTCAACAAAACACACTGTGATGGTAGCAAAATTGTCTGCACTTAAAACAGCCACATACATGTGCACAAACACTGAGCATATAAGAGCGAGGTTAGACACAAAGCAAAGCAAAGAAATGTGCAAAAAATGTTGTACAGGTATGTATGTAAGAATAGAAAACGCAAACCGCACCATTGCAATACATGAAGACAAACACCCGATGGTGTGAAAATAAAATTCTAATAAATGAGATCCGACACTGTGGTAATAACTAGCAAATTTTTATTTCAAAGTTTAGTAAAAACACGATATTTGTCAACACAGTTTAGATTTTAAAGTCATTCTTGGGTCAATCAATCTCCTGGTGGGCCCGTTTCTTCTTCTTCCCCCGAATGCTTCTCTTGGTGCGCTGCTTGGCGTATATTTCATCTGGGGTTTCCCGCAGCAGCAACCAGCAGAAATCAGCCATCATAGTGGTGTTCCATCTTCCTTGGTACCTTCTCTCTGCGTCCTTGATGTCCTGGTGAAACCTTTCACCTTGTTCTTCACTGTACGCCCCCACGTTTTCGGGAAAGTAGTTCACATGGGAGTGCAAGAAATGGACTTTCAGGCTCATGTTACAGCCTTGTTCTTTGAAAGCAATGAGCATCCTGGCAACAATATCCTTATAGTTCTCATCCCGCCTGTTCCCCAAGAATTTGAGAACAACATCCTTGAAGGAATCCCAGGCTTCTTTTTCCTTCTCAGACATCGTTTCAGCGAATGCTCCATCTGAAATGAGTTTCCTTATATCAGGGCCAACAAACACTCCTTCCTTTAGCTTTGCTTCAGAAAGTCGGGGGAACTTTGAGCAAAGGTACCGAAAGCACTCACCATCTTTTGGAAGGGACTTGATGAATTGCTTAATGAGACCCAACTTAATGTGGAGAGGTGGTAATAGAATTTTATCACGAGGTACCAAGCTCTCATGAAGAACATTTTTCTCACCGGGTCTCAAATACTCCCGAATTGGCCAGTCTTTTTTCCCCCAGTGTAGGTCGCGGGCCCGGCTATCCCACAAGCAAAGGAAGCAGGGATATTTGGTGAAACCGGATTGCTGCCCTAATAGCATGGATAGAATTTTAAAGTCTCCACAAATCATCCACTTATGCTCATCATAACGAATCTTCTGAAGAATCAGGGCCAAATTCTCGGATTTTTTTGGAGAATAACAGAGTGAGCAATAGGAACTGAAGCGAATGTGTTGCCATTATGAAGAAGAACACCTTTTATGCTGTCTTTTGACGAATCAATGAACAGCCGCCATTCAGCAGGATCATACTTGAGTTTAAACTTTTCCATCACTCCGTATATATCGTTGCAAAATACCAAATCTTCCTCTTTGCTGAAATACTTCAAAAATTGTGTCTCGCGGTTGCGGTACCAATAAAAAGTTGTTCCTGGTGACAATAGATTTTTCTGTTTAAGCCGAGAACCTAGCAGTTGGGCAGTATCTTTTGGGAGTCCTAAATCCCGGACTAAATCATTCAATTCAGCTTGAGAGAAAAGTTCAGGTTTCGGATCTGGTTCAGTTTCAAACTCGGAAGTACTGGACTCATCGGGAAAAGCCATCTGATGAGTCTCATCATGATCAGAACCGTCCACACAAATATGATCCAAAGATTTTGGTGGTTCAGGCACAGGTACTTCGTTGCTATGAGCATAGGCCTAATTGCTGAGGGAAGGTTGGGGTAACTTATTATGTTCTTATTTTTTAAGTTGTATCCCTTCACAATGCAAGAGCAAAAATAGCAGTCACTGCTGTGGTCTCTTTGTTCACGCCACATCATAGGTATTCCGAAACGAAATGCTTGTTTTTTACCTTTCATCCATAAGCGTAGATCTTACTCACATGTCTTGCACACTTTGTGAGGAGCCCACGGTTTGTCTTGATCGCCTAACTTCAAACCGAAATAGGCAAAATATACTTTTTTAATAAATGCAGAATGTTCCTCTGCCGCTTTTTCACGGTATATTCCCCACAAATAAAACAAAAACTGTCCGGAGAGTTGACGCAACCTCTGGCTCTGTGAGCCATCACAAATACACAGCACTGCAAACTACAACTGTAGTGAACCACTTCGGAATAAAGCTGGATTACGACTGAGCAAACAAAAGGTAATAATGAACTTGCAAGAAACTGAAATTTGACAGGAACGTTCATGTCGCAACCACCGTGTTTGAGCGAGCGAACGAGGCGAGGCGAACAGGAAAGAACATGCGCCAGCGCGAGTACTGGATTTAGCCCCCCGCCTCCCAATTGTCCTGTTAATGTATAAAATGAATACAAAACACTCTAAAATATCATGAGGGAGTGTTTCTAGTTAGTTAACCATTACAACCTCTATTTTGGGCCAAGAAAATAAACTGCAGTCGGCTAAAAAGAAATTATGTGAACATTCCTTATATGGGTAAGAAATCTAATTTTGCAAGAAAACATGACGTGATGGAACATTTTGGCTATTTTTCCTGGATTCAGCACCCCAAAATCTATAGGAATCAGTTGCAAAACTGGAGGCAGTTTTTTGGTAGTGTACCTGTGTTACCTGTGACCTGGATTGGCCACTGTTGGAAAAAGGATACTGGGCTTGATGCCTAGAATTCCCTCCTGATGGAGGTGGTAGGGACAAAAACAGTGACAGAAATCAAAAAGGCATAGGACAGACACAGTGAATCCCTATTTAGTAAGAGGATGGAATCAAGGCAAACTTAAGTAATTTTTAATCTTCAACAAACAGCGGGAGTAACCTGCATGGAGCGGTGGGTACAACTCTAGACAAATGCATCTAGGGGGTAACCTACACGGAGTGGCAGGCAGCACTCTAGACACCTTACTGGGCAGCCTAGATGGACCATACTGGTCTTTATCTGCTGCCAATTAGTATTTTACCATGTTGGTATGAAACTCCCACCTCACATCTTGTACTCGAGGCATACGAGAACCAAAGCAACCATCCCACAAGGAGGATCTTACAAGATTTATTTTATTTATTAGTATTTAGTTTATGTCTTTCCTTCACGCCTTCTGTCCCCTCTGACACCTGATGCTGGCTTCCTGTTTGCAAACAGGAAGTCGATATCAGACAGTCTGAGTAGATGGAAGCAAAAGCCCTGTGCCCAGATACATGGCCCTACATTATTAACATTAAATCTCAACTGTCAAATTCTTAACCATTCTTCAAGTTTTTCTCAATGCCTCTCATGTTATCTATACCTTCCTCAGTGCCTACCTTATTGTGGATTTTGGTATCATCCACAAAGAGTTAAACCTTTCCTGACAGCCCTTCCACAATATCACTTACAAAAATGTTAAAAAGAATCGGACCAAGGACTGATCCCTGTGGTACACCACTGGTAACATCCTTATCCTCAGAGGGGGTTGTTTTAGAAGCCTTATTCATGCTTTGAATATCTAAAAATAGGCACACAGGAGTCCAAATCAAAGAGATGTCTCTGGTGTCATTTTAGAAGCTGGTTCTATAGACGTCTCCAGAGTGAGGACATCCAAGTCATGAAGGAGTGTGACTGTAGTGTTCTGGGTAAGTTGGACATGCATGCTCAATTTCAGAAATGGCGAGCATGTCCCCACCAGCTAGTAGGACCATCCATGTCTATTCCTGCTTCAGTGCATGAATAGGTATCAGAAAAACTCATGTTTTGCCATCCAGACACCTAGAAGACATAGAGGTGAAGGTGCAGTGCCTGGTGAAAGTATTCATCCCCCTTGGGGTTTGTCTGGTTTTGTCACATTACAGCCTGGAATTCAAATGGAGTTTTGGGGGCTAGCACCATGTGTATTACACAACATGCCCATGACTTTGTCACAATCAAAAATGAAAAAAAAACAACATTTTTTTTAAAAAAGGAGTGTGCATATATATTCACCCCCCAAAGTCAATACGTTGTTGAGCCACATTTTGATGCAATTACAGCTGCAACTCTTTTGGGGTATGTCTCTATTAGCCTAGCACATCTAGCCACTGGGATTCTCAACCATTCTTCAAGGCAAGACTGTTCCAACTCCTTCAAGTTAGATGGGTTGCATTGGGTACAGCAATCCTCAACCCATGCCGCTGATTCTCAATTGGAGTCAGGTCTAGGCTTTGACTAGACCATTCCAAGACATTTACATGTTTCCCATTAAACCAGTTTATGGTCATTGTCGTGCTGGAAGGTGAACCTCCAGTCCAGTCTCAAATCTCAGGCAGACTAAAACAGGTTTTTCACAAAAATGGGCCTTTATTTAGTACCAGCCTTCGTTCCTTCAATTCTGAGCCGTTTGCCTGTCCCTGCCAATGAGAACTATTCCCACAGCATGATGCTGCCATCACGTTTCATTGTCTGAATGTTGTTTGCGGGGTGATGGGAAGTGTTGGGTTAATGTTGCACAATGGTGATTCCCATGATGGTCCTAAAGGTCAATTGTTCCTTTTTTTTTGCATCTGACAAGAGAACCTTTTTCCATGTGCTTGGGGGGGGGGGGGGGTCCGCCACATGCTGTTGTGTACACCCCAAATGTGTGTTCCTTTTTTTTCTATTTCCTTTAAGCAATGGTTGTTTTTTGGGCCACACTTCCATAAAGCCGCATTCTGTGGAATGTATGGCCTAAAGTGGTGTTATGAACAGATGATCTCATCTCTGCTGTGGATCTATGCAGCTCCTTCAGTGTTATTTTTGTTGTCTTTTTGGCATCTCGGATTAATGCCTTTTCACTGGCGGCACCTCTACTATGGAATGCCCTCCCAGTCACCCACCGCTATATCAAAGACATAAACACATTTAGGAAAGAACTTAAAACCTTCCTCTTTATCCAGCATTATGGGGAGAACAACAGTATCAACCCCCCATCCTCTGAACTATCCCAAACCCATCCCCCCTCATAGCTGCCACACACTGTATCACGTATTTGGTACAGCTTTCCACTGTATATAACCCAAGCTACAGCTGTATGTACATAGTTAAGTTACTTTGTTACCTTGTTGTAATCACCAACTGTTAAATTGTGTTCATTGTAATACTATTGTTTAAGATGTAAACTGCCCCTGATCTCAGGAAGGGGTGGTATATAAGAAATGACAAAAAATAAAATAAAGAAATAAATGCCCTCCTTGCCCAGTCTGTGAGTTTTGGTGTGTGGCGTTCTCTGGTGGTACCGTATTCTTTCCAGCTTGTTATCATGGATTTAATGTTGTTCCATGGGATAATCAGAATTCGGGATATGTTTTTTATAACCCAACCCTGATCTATACACATCTCCACATCTTTGTCTCTGACCTGTTTGGAGTGCTCCTTGGTCTTCATGTTGCTTGCTTAGTGGTGTTGCAGAGTCAGGGACCTTTCAAAACAGGTATATATACAGGCATCATGTGACACAGATTGCACATACGGGGACCCTAATCAACGAATTATGTGAGTTTTGTAGTTAATTGGTTGGACCCGATGTTATATAGGGGTTTCATAGCAAAAGGGATGACTACATATGCACTCTCAACCTTTCATAGACCTTTTTTAATGTTATATACAAGGTGTTTTATTGTCATTCCACCTCACCAATTTGCTCTGTATTGTCAGAGCCATTACCTAACATCCAAATGAATCTCCATTTTCAGTCCAGGTTGTATGTAATGAATCAAAACAGGACAAAAACCGAGGGGATGAATAATTTTGCAAGGCACTGCATAGGATAAACCTCAAGTGTTTGTAGTGGGGACGTCTATATGGCTGCCTATGCGGCCGTGCATTTCGAGGCTGTCCAAGTTGCTAAAATCAGTCCAAAACATAAACGTCCCTGGAGTTTTATTGGATGTTTTCCCCTGGATGCCCCAAATTGCAACTAGACGTCCTTTCTAAAGGAGCACTTAAACTCCATTTTCTCTCTAAAAAAAACCTGAGCTTGCTGATAATGGTGGCAACTGTGGAGATTTCTTCATATTTGAAATCATTTCTATACCGCCTTTCTGAAATTCAAAGCAGTGTACGTATAACAAAGTGTAACAGTGCATTAATGCATCCTGTTGTACAGAGTACTGAACACAAACAAATTTAGGGCAACAACATGAATATTTGTAAATAATTAACTTAAAACATGATATAACGATGTACAAAGAGCAATGTAGTATGGTCATTACTTGAACAATGAGTCTGTCAGGGTAAGTTATGTTGTTGTTGTTGTTAAGTGCCGTCGAATCAGAGTCGACTCATGGCGACCCTCTGGATAGCTATCCTAAATTGTGTTCAGTCTTCAGTCAGGCGGCTCATTGTTGACAGACTGGTACCCGTAGCTGCTGTTATTGTATCGATCCATCTCATTGCTGGCCTTCCTCTTTTGCGTTGACCTATCTTGCCAAGCATGGTCTTTCTCTAATGATCTCTCTCTCTCTCCGCATGATGTGTCCAAAGTATGAAAGTCGAAGTCTTGTCATCTGAGCTTCTAAAGAAAGCTTAGGTTTGATCTCCACTAGTACAGACTGGTTTGTTCTTCGGGCAGTCCATGGTATACACAGTATTCGCCGCCAGCACCATAATTCAAAGGCATCAATTTTCTTCCTGTCTATCTTTTTCACTGTCCAGCTTTCACATCCATATGATGTTATTGAAAATACCATGACTTGAACAAGTCGAATCTTTGTATGGAGAGAGACATCTCTGCTCTTCAGAATCTTATCTAGGTCTTTCATAGCCATTCTGCCAAGAGCAATGCGTCATCTGATTTCTTGACTGCTTGTTGCTTCTTTATTGATAGTTGATCCAATGAGTCCGTCAGGGTAAGTTATGTAATTGTGTCCAATTGTCCAACATAAGTAGCTGAGAGGTGCCCTTAGGTTAGTGTTAGCTACTCGGGGATCTGGTTGGGTGTCTGGTTGTAAGTTGGTGATTAAGTCTCGTTTATAGTCATCCTAGAATAGGAAAGTTTTCAATTTTTTGCAAAATTCCTTATGTCATGGCATCCTCTTTGCATTGGGGGTAGTATGTTCACTATTGATGGAGCGAATAGTAACAGTGCACGATTACAGGTTCTTTGCTTGCTTTTAGATTTCTGTATGGATATGGCAAGGAGATTAAGGGAGCCCTGCCTGCGGATTTTGTCAGTTTTTGGTGTTGAAATTAGTGGTTGGAGGCAGGCAGGCAGCTGAACTGTTGGATATGACTTTGAATTTTTGTATCTTATTCTGGCCAGGATGGGTAGCCAGTGGAGGTGAAAGAATATGCAGATGATGTGCGATTGTTGTGAGGCTCCTGTGATTATTTTTGCTGCCTATTCTGTGTCATTTGGAAGGGTGAAGAGTCTGTTTAGGGAGTCCATGATATACGATGTTGGAACAATCCAGGATTGGTGTGATTAACTTCTTGGCATATAGTACAGAAGAGATCTGGACTTAAGTATGTTAGCCACCTCTTGTAGGCTAGCTGTACAGCGCTGCATGCGTGGCACTTAGTGCTAAATAGTAGTAGTAGGATGAAGGTTTCTCAGAGTCTTTAACTTGAGACAGACTGAGTTTATTTTCTTTATCTGGGAATGGAAGTTTAGTTTCTGGTCTAAGATGATCCCCAGGTATCTAATTTCTGATTTCACTTTGATGTGGTTGTCATTGAAGTTCAGTGAGCTCTGTGGTTAGAGAGGGGTTTGTGGATATGTAGAGGGCTTCAGTCTTTTTCTGGTTGATAAGGTTGTGTTGTTGGAGTCACAGCTTTATTTCAGAAAAGCAATTATAGATAACTTTTTTTATTAACCTTTTTAGAAATATCTGATAAAAAGCTAGCCATACTTGCTGCTTTGGAACCAGACAAAGAGAGGTTATTAATATGTTTTTTAAACACAGAGTTTTTGAGGCTTATGGTTTGAATGTTATTTTTTGCAAACCAGCTGTGCATTTTATGCAGGTCTGTCTCAATATTTAGCCTCACTCCTGATGGCTGGCCTTCTTTGAACATATCAGCTCTGTTCATTAGGTCTGCCGTCTTCATTAACAATTCAGTCACCTGGTTCCTAGATTTGCTCTTTTCTGTATCGTTCTTTCACTCTGGAATGGGTTTTCTTCTGATATCAGATTTGAGTGCAATTACAAGAAAGTCAAGAAAGCTTTAAACACGCTTACTCAACTAAGTATTCAATGCTATTTGTTAGGATTTTGGCTGGGTCTTTGGGACATTCCTGGTGTAAGGATGCAAGGAGTTTGTCATTGTTTCCCTTACCTTTTTTGTAGTTGGATTGGTACATTTCTGGTGTTGGTTTAAGAGCAGTTGTATTAGCTTCCCAGTCCAGATCCTGGTCGTCCAATTAGTGATAATCAACCAGGATCTGGATTAGGCTTGGTAAATCTCTTATAGCATATGTAGACATGGTTTCACAGAATTTCTGGCACAAGAACATGGCAAAAGAAAGATCTTTGGGGTAAATCTCTTCAGTAGGTGTCAATAGATTCACAACACAAAAAAGGCAAAAAAAAATCCAGTTAACACTTTTCATAGAGCTCTAGGTCAGACAAACAGAAATGAAGATGACTGCAATATAAGAGTTAAGAACAGATAGGCTAGAACCATGTTCTGGAAGATACCTGCATGTCAACTCAAAGGTTACTAGTTTGAGACCAGCCTGTGATGAAACTGGAGGGGAAACAATGAATTTTGGATTTTAAGTATGTTTTCAGATTTAAAACTATATGAAATGAAATAGTAAATTGTGTCTATATTTCCCAAGACATTCCACATAAAGGCACATCCCTAGTACTTTGTTTTTGTCTTGTTCTAAAGTATACACTAACTTGTTATCTCATAGATAAGAAGTGGTATAGCGTATAATAAACCATAAACCTATGACATTAAAACTACACAGAAAGAGGACTGGAAGACTCATCTGCATATCCATCCCAGCAGCCCCAGCAGAGAACTCCAAAGGTCATCATGAGTCAGCCAGGCAAGAGTTGCCACAGCTCCTGCACTTATCCCAGCAGCAAATGACTGGAAGACTCATCTAAATATCCACCCAGTCTCTCTCGTTTACTAGCTACACCAACTGAACAATTGCTGGAAAAAAATATTGCCAAAGTTGTTGTCCCATTACGGCTTCTGCCTCTGCCCAGACAGATAGCCCCATGCCAGTTGAGGGACCAGTTCTATGTGCAAGATGCCTGCAAGCTGAAGCCCCCATGAAACAAATGGAGGAGCTTAGAGAAGAGGTGGCAAGGCTGAGAAGCATTTAAGGCAGCGAGAAGTACATTGAGATGCTGCTTAAATTATCTAAACTCTGAGGTGAATATGGTATGCTACAGAAAGAAGGGAGTTGGACATAAGTCAACAGAGCCTTCAGAACTGACAATCCAACTCCTCTAGCCCTCAAACTGAAGAACCAGTATGCAGCCCTGGAAGTGGAGGAGGTGAAATCATCCCAGAAAATGGAAGAACTAGAGCTCAAGCACCCCAAGGTTGCAGAATCAGTGAGCACAAGGAAGCAAAAGATAGTAGTGCCAGAAAAGAGTCATCTGGTGACAGACTTGATGTCCAGGGAAATGTGCTGTCTGCCAGGTGCCAAAATCTGAGATGTTATGGAGAGTTTGCTGAGATTCATCAAGCCTATTGATTATCTGATGCTGCTCATCCATGTCAGCACAAATGATACTGCTAGGTATCCCTGCAAGCATATCAAGAGTGACTTCATGGTCCTGGGACAGAGGATGAAGCAGATAGGTGCTTCATCTCCCCCTGTTGAAGGTAAAGGCTGAGTCAGAAGAGCTTGCATCCTGGATATGAATGCATGGCTGCGTGGATGGTGTCATTGAGTTTTGATTTCCTAGACCATGGGATGATTTTCCAAGGGCTGCAGAGCAGAGATGGCATCCACCTATCCAAGAAGGGTCAAAGTGTCTTCTGCAGCAGAATGGATAATTTACTGAAGGGGATTTTAAACTAGATTCATTGGGGATGGGTGAAGAAAGCCCTCAGGTAAGTAAAACTTTAAATACCTCTATAGAAATGGGTAAAAGGGGCAACATCTGGAAAGTGGTATGCATAAATGCCCATGGTATAGGAAATAAAATCCCAGATGTTGAGGCTTTAATGGAAGAAACTGACTTGGATTTAGTGGCAATTATGGAGATGGTTCATGGACAACCATGGCTGGGCTGTAATTATACCTGGCTATATTTTATTCAGCAAGGACAGGGTAGGAAAAAAGGAAGGAGTGGCACTATTTGTAAAAAAATATTAAAGCTGTAGAATTACAGGGAGAAGAAGTGGGCAGAGATTTAATAGAGATACACAGTATTGCCATGAAAGGAGAAGTGCTACTGATAGGTGACATTAATATGCCGGATGTTGATTGGCACATCTGTGCTGCAGTGTGATTTAGAAGTAAGGAGATCCTGAAGAAGTATAACAGCAACTGATAACAGAACCCACAAGTGAAGGAGCCATATTGAACCTAATGCTTACCAATAGGGAAAGTGTTTCTTATGTTATAATGGGAGATCATCTCGCCTCCAGTGATCACCAGGTGGTGTGGTTCAGTGTTAGGACTAGGGCTGATAAAGTCCATTCAAAAGCTAGGGTCATAGGCTTTAGGAAAACTAACTTTGCCAAGATGGGACAATACCTCATGGAGTCATTAATGGGATTGGAAAAGCTGGGGGATGTAGAACAGTAATGGGCAAAACTGAAAGGGGATATTTTTAAGGCAGCAAACCTTTCTGTTGGAACAGTAAATAACTGTAAAAGGAAAAGGAGGCCTCTATGGTTTTCAAAAGAAGTAGCTCAAAAGGTGAAGAAAAAGAGGACAGCCTTCATAAAATACAAGAGATCACAGAAAGAGGAAGACAAACATCAGTATTTGGAAAAACTTAGAGAAGCTAGGAAAGAAGTCAGGAAAGCAAAGATACAAAAATAAGAAGAAACAGTGAATGCAATACATTTTTCAGATATGCTAGCAAGAGGAGGAAAGGCAAACATGGTATTGTCAGACTCAAGGGTGAAGGGGAGGAATATGTAGAAACTGATGAGGATAAGGAGGACTTGCTTAACAAATTTTTGTTCTGTATTCACAGATAAATGACCTGAAGCAGGACTTCAGGAAATGCCCACAAATAGGAACAGAAGTGAATGAAATACTGAATGATTTTCAGAAGACTGTGTTCATGAGGAACTAGCTAAACTAAAAGTAGACAAAGTGATGGGGCTGGATGAGTTATATCTGAGAGTATTGATGGAACTTGGAGGAAGTTCTAGCAGCTACACTGTCTGAGCTTTTCAATGTTCTTTAGAGTTGGCAGTGGTCCCAGAGATCTGGTTAAAGGCTCATGTGGTCCCTTTAAACAAAAGCAGAAGTAAGGATGAGGTTGAGAACTACAGGCTGGTTTGTCTGATCTGTGGTAAGTAAATTATTGGAAACACTGCTAAAACAGAGGATAGAGAGGTTTCTGGAGTCCAATGGACTGCAGGATCTGAGGCAAGCATTGTCAGACAAAACTGATTTATTTGACTGGGTAACCAAAGAGTTGGGTCAAGGGAGAGCCCTAGATGTGGAATACTTAGATTTCAGTAAAGCCTTTGACACCATTCCACACAGGCGACTTATAGAAACTGCTAGGTACGTATGACCTAGATTGGCCACTGTTGGAAACAGAATACTGGGCTTGATGGACCTTGGTCTGACCCAGTATGGCATATCTTATGTTCTTATAGTAAATAAATTGAGCACCCTAAAGATGGACCTAAACTGAGTTAGAAATTGGTTGAGTGGGAAGCAACAAAGTGTACAGCTAAATAGAGCTCGCTCTAAGGAGAAGGATTTTACCAGTGGTGTGCGGCAGGGATCTGTCCTTGGTCTGAATTAAAAAAAAAAATTGTTAGTGATAATGCGGAAGGGCTATCAGGTAAGGCTCACCTCTTTGCAGATGATACAAAATTCTGCAATAGAGTAGACACCCAGAAAGGAGTAGATAACATGAGGAGGGATCTAGCTAAGCTTGAAGTATTGGTGAGAATTTGGCAGCTGAGATTTAATGCTAGATAATTCAGGGTCATGCATTTGGGCTGCAAAAATCCAAGGGAGCAGTACAGTATAAGGGGTAAAGTACTTCTGTCCACGAAAGAAGAGCAGGACCTGGGCATGATTATTAAAGTGGCTAAACAAGTAGAAATTGCATTGGCAAAAATCAGAAGGATGATTGGATGCATAGGGAGAGAAATGGCCAGCAGAAAAAAGGAGGCAATATGTAAGTCTTTGGTGACACCTCATTTGGAGTATTATATGCAGTTCTGGAAACCACACCTTCAAAAGGATATAAACAGAATGGAGTCGTTGCAGAGAGTGGATACCAAAATGGTCAATGGTCTTCATTGTAAACCATATGGGGAAAGACTTAAAGATCTCTATATGTGTACTTTAGAGGAAAGGCGGGAAAAAGGAGAGACGATAGAGACACTTAAATACCTCCATGGCATAAATGCCTAGGAGGAGAGCCTCTTCCAATTGAAAGCAAGTTCTGCTATGAGGGGACATAGGATGAGGGTGAAAGGGAATAGACTCAGGAGTAATATATGGAAATAGTTCTTGATAGAAATAGTGGTAAATGCGTGGAATAGTCTCCCAGTGGAGATAGTAGAGACGAGGAGAGTATCTGAATTCAAGAAAGCATGAGGCAAACACAGATCTCTAAAGGTAAAAAAGGGGTTATAGTAGTTGATATGGCAGGGCAAACTAAATAGGCCATATGGACTTTTGCTGCTTCTATATTATTGTAGTGGGGGGGGGGCTTTTTTTCCTACAATATCCATGTCAAAGCCTGGTTTATATAAAAATGTTATATTTCCTTCAAACCCTGACAACTATGTTTATGAGTGGTAAGCTAGTCCGAGGGTTATCTTCCCATCTTAATTGCTCGAGTTCCTTTAAGAAAGCCTTGTACACAAATAATGTTGTGCAGCCTTCTTTGACTCTCCCCCCCCCCCCCCCATAATGATGGGCTTGTACATGATTGATTGAGGGTTTGGGAATTATTTCCTGGCTATCTGAGTTTGTTTATTTTATGTCTCATTTCTTTGATTGTATCCTACATTTTCTCAGGTTTTTATTCCGTGAAGTCCTTGTTAAATGATTTAAATAATAAATAAAAGAAAACATCCTTCCTCGATGCATCTGAAAATAGATTGGGTTTTCATAGCATGCATAATTTCAGCTAGATTGGAGAGAGGCAGGGTCGACCCACCAAATAGACAAACTGGGCGGTCATCTAGGGCAGCAGCTTGTGAAAGGCAGCAAGAGTAGGGCATTCCAAACTAAACAACAGATTCTGATAGCTGGGGGGTGGTGGCATAAGGCTTAAGATTTGTCTAGGTTGCCTACACCTTGAACTGACTCTGAGATCTGCCCCGGAGGGAGGCATTCCCTTGGGCTTCTTTGGGGAGGCATTGGAAAGCAAACAGATTTATTTTATAATTGGCAAATGTTTCCTAGCAAAAATCTGCTCACAAATAAGATAGTATTTAGTCCACAGGTCTTCCCTAGCTATAGGCTGTTTACAAAAGAAAAGTGTGTGCGCACTTTGCTTCCAAAAATTGGGTACCACATCTGGAGTACGTGCCCACAGATTTTGCAGCTAGGTAAGCTTTTTTGAAAAGTGGCCTCTCTGAAGCCACCTTTCATAGATGTATGTAGGTGTAAGTCTCTTTCCAAAATAGCTTGCACCTGACTGAGTCCCTGAGGCATCAGAGTATAAAGGGTCTTAGCGGAGGTCACAAGGAATGCCAGTAAAACTGCTGGAAATCAAGCTCTGGTTTCTGTGGTTCTCAGCATGTTCTTGCCACTAGGACATCTAGGGTATGTTTATTAAAGTGCATTAGGCTTTAGAAGCAAGCAGCAGGCGATAGCTGCAAAAGTCCCATGATATCTGCAGGGGGCGTTTCTGCATTTTCCCTGCAGAAACCAAGAAGAAGATGCATCTGCAAAGTTGCTCCCCACAATCCCTGCAACTAATGCCGCCCACTGAGATGGCATTAGTTGCATCCACGAAGCCTGAAAACTCTGGCAATTACTGCATGCTGGTAGCATCTGTGGTAATCTCCTTTTGCAGACATTCACACTCTCCTCCCACTCCACGCTCTAATCCTGCCCAAGTCTGCACATACCACTCTAAAAGCTCCATGATATCTGTGTTTTTTGCATGTTAGCTGCTACCGTCGTGCGATAACTCCAACATTATTGCTGTGGCAGCAGCTAACAAACTTTAGTAAACATGCCATTTAATTTCTTCACTTCTTTGCAATTATGGATTCTGTACCACACAGTTTAGAATAGAAGTGCACTTCATTTTTAGTTGAGACATATATATATTAGTAAGAGCCAAATTAGCATAATAGATCAAACATTCTACTGACTAGCAGAGAAGGGAAGGGGCAAGTTGGCTGACCTCATTAGAACACTGAAGGAGTTATGCATCTTGCCACTTATGTTTATGTTTATGTTTATTTTGGATTTGATATACCGCTCAGGCCAGAGGCATTAGAGCGGTTTACAATACTATATCATTTGAGGAAAAAGGAAAAGAACGCCATTTATATGATAGGACAGAGAAGAGGACAGAGACAGTCAAATAGATAGGAGAAGAAGAGGAACATGGAACAGCACGTTACCACAAAATAACAGCACATCACTCTAGTCCACATCAAGTCATCAATGTCACTCACAGCAACGGACGCCACGGACCAACGCCTAAGGGCCACGCCAAAGGGCCCTCTGGCGAGGCCCTCGGGCGCGGGCCCGCAAGGCGCGGGCGCGCCTCTGAAGTGGCAGATTTCAAGCCGTTGGTGTGGCAGGCAGGGGAGAGGAGGAGGAGCTCCCGCTCACTCCCTCCATGATGGCCACTGCTCCCGATTCTTAGAACCCCAAATTCCCCCAATTTAAAGCAGATTATAATTGATACTAAACAAAAAAAACAGTAATATTTTAAATCCTTTTCCAGTCATTTTTACCTCCAGTGCTTGAGCAAGCAGGCTCAGAAGTCTGTAGATCTTCGTAGGAACAGAAGGATGACTTTCTGCTCTTCACCCTCTGTGTGAGAAGGAGGCAGAACAGTGGCAGACACATGAGATGGTAAGTGAATACAAAGAAAAAGGACATAAGATGAAAACTAAGTGGGAAGAAAAGATCTGGGAAGTAGCCAGCCACATAGCATGTCCATGGGACAAACTTCATATAGGCTGTTGGACCAGCAAAGCTATATCTTCCTGGACTTCCTTATATCTTGGTCTTAATTTAGGGGACACCGTGTGCTGGTCCAATTGGGAGCTTCCAGAGGTCTCTACCTTCCTTGGGTTCATTATGTATTCAGAAGTCTTCATGGCTCAGTGGCTTCCATAGCTCTGCAACAGATATCCGACCTCAGCTCTCCAGGGTCATGGGATTGACCCCCAACAGATGCCTTCTCCTGCAGGGCTTGTGCTACCATTTGATGAACTGGATAGTTGCCTAGCATTCCAACCTTGCAAGAGTGGGACATTGCTGCTCCTCTCTGGGACCTGCAGCAGTACAATGCTTACCTAAATCTGTTGGTGCTGCTTCTGCCCCCATGCAAACAGGAAGTTCAGGGAAGAAGAGGTTGGTCAAAGCACAGAACCAATTGCATCCTGTGTTGGAGGATTTTGGTAAGCACCACAATGCTTTTTTAATATCATTGCCACTGCCACAGTCCTGGAGAGGGTAGGTGGCGGCAGCGGCGGCGGTGGCAGCAGCAGCAGCTGGGATGGGGTTGGGAGCATGGGGGGCATCAGGAATGAGGATTCGCCAAGGCTAGCTCATTTCCCTTTACCGGCCCTGACCTTATGTCTGGTATTCCTGGGTGCTTCCAGTGTTTGTTGGCATGAACAGTCCCTGCTGCCCTCGTTCAGACAATACCTGTATCCCTTCTGCTTAACTTGGCAATGTAATTGTGCAAGCCTGTACCTTGATTCTAGGGCTGGATGAATGATGAGTCCCCTGTCCTTACCAGTGAAGGAAGTGGCCACCAGTCCAGGAATTGGTTTTGCTTAAAGGTCTTCGGGTGTGCTACATGGAACATAGAATGAATATAAAGGTATACTACAAGCTGTACTTTGAGTAATACTGGATTACCTTATTCTTGGATTGAAAAAGGTCTCATGACTGTTTGAACTTGCTGGTGGGTCTTTTACTTCTCATGTGTCTGGTTGAGACCCAGACTTTATCCACCACTGTGTAATAAGGAGTCTCTCACCGCTGGGATCACTTGCTTCTTCTGGACCCCCTTTATTTTTTCTAATTCGTTCCGAACCTTTCACGCAGAACTTTGGCCTAGTCCCCACTGTGAGAATCCTCGATTTTTAGCCATCACCTGAATGAAAATGAGGATGAAAACTGGTGTAAAGCTAGTTATCTAGTTGAGTATGCTATATTGTTTTAGGAAGACTTCACCAGTGGAAGTAACTGAGTCTATTTATTTTAGTGATAGTTGCATAAGTAGCGCAGGTATTGCCCCAGGGTCTGATTCACATGTCCCATCTACACATTTGACTAAGGGTGGCAAGCCAGAGACAAATGGGGGTTAGTTCTAAGGACAGTAGTAATAGGGGGAATGAGGAATCTCAGCAGCTTCTGTGGGAGTCCCTGCATCTGCAATTGAGGAATGATGTTGCAGGAAACAAGGTCTATATCTGGAAGTGATTCAGAAACACAGCATGTAGGATCGTACCTTTGTGACAGACGTGAAGGAAACAAAGTTGTTACCTGCATGAAAAATATTGCTGCATTAAGAAATGGAGTAAGGTAGAATAAGGTGTGTTGCTAAAGAGTTAGGCATGTCTGTGGCTGTTACAAAAATGGTTATATCCTTGAATGCAGTGACTTAAATTGTAAGCAGATGGTAGTCAGGGAAAGGATGGATTATAGGCAATCTGTATGTCTATAAGATTGTGCCTGGTGCTAGTCAGTATGTAGCTATTTTTATACGTATTTGTATAGTGTGTGTGTCAAAGTTGCTATTTTAATTTAGACAGTTTGGGACTTTATTTACTGAGGTCTGACATTTTGTATGTCAGAGCTCAGTAAATAATATATATAGTGCAGAAACAGGTAGCAGCTCTCATCTACTTCGGCAAGGAGGATGTATTAATTGCTTTCATGAGGGGGTTAAGAGGAAATACCTTTACGAGCAGTGCAATTGCTGTCCTGGAACTGTAGCACTTTCTATTGAGCAAGTTTTGAATCAATCTTTCTCCAGCTTGCTCGTTAGCGCAGAGTGTTCAAACAAACATTTGTTTCCTGCTTTCCTACACTGCTGACAATTGTACATTTTCCTTGCTGAATGAAGACATGCCTGATTAGACTGTAATTGTGGTTTACCAGTCTATTTTCCAGGTGTTTGAAATAGCTATTGTCAAACAAGTATTGTGACAGACGGAATAGGTGAATAAAGAATAAAACTTTTTCTCTGATTGCTTTCCCTGTTTATTCATTGAATTTTCATTGAAGAGACTGCAATCTGAAACTGATTTTAACTGTTTGATTTGTCGGTAAGCTTTTTAGTACCTGTGAGCTCAAAAACGAAGAAAATTGTTTTTGTGTGTCCCCCATCTATGTTCTGATTGCTTGATCTCTGGATGGGTATGCATGGAGAAAGGAGCGCTCCTTCCTGTCCTTATGTACAGTGTGTGTGTGTGTGTGTGTGTGTGTGTGTGGTGCCTTTGTGTGTCTTCTATGCATGTGTTTTTTGGGACCTTTCAAATGATTTGTCATGTTTTGTTTAACTATCTTTCTAAATAAGAGGCATTTTTTACCAGTGATGCACATTTTGGACAGCATTACCAGTGTGAGTCTTTGACTTAATTGCAGGGGGGCATGTACATCTGTCCCCCTGCAGTTACCATGCGTGGTGAAACTCCTGCAGATGCAGCTAATGCAACCCATGGAGGTAGTTGCAGTTGCACTGTGCTACCTGCACTGAGCACAGATAGTGCGGCCCACTCTGTCTACACCATGCTGGGAACACCCCGTTCCGCCCAATCACTGCCCCAACACACGCTTCCAGGGTAGCACAGGGTTTTAGTACCCGGGCCCATGCTACTTTTTAGCATGGTGCTCAAACCACACACTAAAACCCCACACTACTGGGTAGCAGGGTTTAGTAAACATACCCCTAAGTGCAGTTTAATAAAGTTTATAAAACATGGGTTTAATGTATTTAATTCAATTCCTGGATTACTTTTGAGAATTTTTTTTAAGTATCACCCCATATCCCAGAGTTAGTCAGACATACATTGTTCTTTGCCCCGACATCTTATTTCCCCTTTCTCTGTCACAAAACAATTAATAAAGAAGGCATATGTTCTCTCAATGTTGCATTAAAATTTTAAGTTAAATTTCAGCACTACCCTCTGCCGCATGAGTTAGTTTCTAGCATGACTCTGACTTACAGCATTAACATTGGTAGTAATACAGCTTATTCATGTTAATTCTAGCCAAAGAGCTGGAAAAGATGTCCATGTTGTATAGTAATTGTATGCTCCCCAGCTGAAGGCCATTACTGACCACTGACGCTGTGATCAGATGATGTGGTGTGGACTTCGAGCCTAATATCTGAAGATGCAGCTATTTTCTTTGCTTTCATGTTTTTTTTATTCTTGCATCCCTTCCCATGTTACTTTGCATTTGATTTATATACAGTAGGTGGTCAGCTTGAGTGCTTCAGACATGGAAACTTCGCCAAGTCCAGATGGTGTCTGTTTTGTTTAAACTTACAATTCTTTAGTTTATGCTATATTATTGTCTACCTCTTCTAACATTACCGCTTCTTGTTCAGCATTGTCGGTTCCAGAATCAAACACTACCTAATGGTATTGAGGTAGAATGGGTAACTCCACCAAGAAAAGTCCCAATCCCAGCTGCAAAAGGAGGAGGGTGGTCACTCTGCTGCAGTGACCAGAACTGGGAAACCAGGTAAACTAGGAAAGAAACTGCATGGAAATTCAGACAGACTCATTCGCTTATGCTACTGCATCCGGGGCAACTGATGCACCAGCATTGGGAACACAGGGTGCTGGTGAGAAGTCAGTTACTGGTCAAAATCAAATTTATGACACTGAAAGTGGAAATTCACATCACCACATAGAATGTGGGAACAGGACACCACATCGGACAAAAGGAAATCATCGCCTTGGAATTGTTGAAGTTCAAAATCTTGATTGCCGTAGTATCAGAACTGTCTCACTGGATCTGGAGCACTGACCATCCAAATGCCAACTCTCAATGAAGCTATTCTACTCTGGTGGTGAAAAACGAGAAGCTGGCATTGACTTTGTGGTGGATAGATGGGCTGCCAGAAGGGTAATTGCCTTTCAACCAATATTGGATTGTCTGGCAGTTCTTACCATGAATGGCACAGTCAAGACCCATATTCTGTCCAACTATGCTTCAACCGACACCAGCCCAGATGTAACCAAAGACAACTTCTACAACCAGCTCCAACACACCCTTGATTTGATCCCACAGACAGAGGTGATCCTTCTGGCAAGAGATTTCAATGCTGACATCGGTGTGGATAGGACCGGATGAGAAGAAATGCTGGGCAGTTTTGGCCATGATGAGATCAATGACAATGGACTGTACCTGCTGTTCTTTGAAAGAAAGCTTGATTGTACCGGGTTGGATACAGTCAGGCCCTGTGTATAACATTATATTACTATAAGCCCTAAGAAAGAGTTAATATCATTTGTAGCTCCTTATTTAATACCATCCTTGAAAACTCTGTAGAAGAAATTGAGTGAAAGGTTTAGATAGCATAAACATTAGCCTATGTTATTAGAAAGATAAGTAAAAGGCAAGCTGTTTACCCAGCCTCTCAGTCTCACCGTCTCTGGTCAGAGATATCAAACTTTCAGTGTTAGAATTAATTAGAATTAAGGCCTACATAGTCATGCCTGAGAATATATGTATGTCTTTTCATGATTGTCTATGACGTGCATGCCTATAGAAAAGTATGTTATGAATATACGTAACACTAGACGTAGAATAGAATATGTATATTATGAATATACGTGATGTGAGACGTAGAATAATAAAGTGAAATTATGCTGTGTAATGGAATCTTTACCTATAAATAAAGTGGCCTAAAGCTAGGATGTCAGAGTAAACATAGGCAGAGGCCTGACTTGCTCTCCCAAAGCGCTTTGGTCCTGTGTGTATAATACAAGTGTGTTGTGTATTATTTACAGATTTGTGTATTATTTAAAGACTATGATCAATTAACCTTCTCCTTGCTTTGTGTGTGGATTTCTGTGACCCAAGAGCCCTTTCTGTAATAGGTGAGGGGGGGGGGGTGCAGAGTACACTTTCAGTTAGTGCCGTGACTCGGATGAGATCTCTGCATTCAAGGCAAGGGCAGAAGGTGCCTGAAGATTTGTGAGTATTATGAAAATTACCAGTGATGGGTAATCTTTTTTTTTTTTTTTATTTATGAAATTTTGCATATTACCAGAAAGATTACAATTACAAGCCATAGTAATCTACAGCCATAAGAAAATAATAAAAAAAAAGGTAAATTACAATGCACTAGTCCACATCACAGAAGTACTTTCAAATATTTAAGAAGAAAACAAAATACAACCCTGAATGGCCTCTACATAATGAGAACTCCTTTTATCTTATCAATGAACTAAGAAACTTTAACAATACTAAAAAAAAAAAAAAGTAAATTAGGTCTTACTGTCAAGAAACACCACCAGCTCATCTACCGAAAGAAATATGTATCTCTTCCCTTGGTGAACAATATGACATTTACATGGAAATTTTAGGTAAAACGACGCACCTAGGGCCAAAGCCCGAGGGCGAAGTTCAAGGAAAAGCTTACGTCTCCTCTGGGTGTCCCTAGAAACATCCGGGAACATTTGAATTATATACCCACAAAATTTTTCATCCTTTTTAAGAATTATGCTCGCAGGACTCTATCGTTATCTAATTCTGAAACGAACTTTACCAAAAGAGTAGCCCTTGAATATATAACATCATCATCAGATTCAATAAATTCTGAGATGTCCAACGGAGATGAGACAAGCTGCCCTAACTGAGGGGCTGCCTCACCTTCCTGCACATCTCTATCTATCTTACCCTGAGGTACATAATACAGTTTAGAAATCATAATCGATTCAGAATCCGTAAACTGCAAAATCTCCTTAAAATATTTTCGTAATAAAATCAACGGAGACAGGAAATGAGTTTTTGGAAAATGTAACAACCGAAGATTGTGAGATCTCATAACATTCTCCAAAAACTCATCCTGCCGGTGTAGCGACACAACATCTGCAACAGACTTTTCAAAGGAAAGCTTTTGCGATAAGGATAGTGAGTCTTGAGCCTCCATCCGTCTTTCCAGAGACAACATCCGATCCTCATGATCTGATAACTTTGATACCGTCTCTTTAGAAAAGTCGGAAATCTTCTGCAGGGAAGTACTCAAAGCTGAGTCCATACGAGAAACTATTACCCAAATGTCCTTTAGGGAAACTTCCTGAAGCGGAGAGCCAGCTTCCATCACCGAAGGGAAAGTTAATACAGCAGGTATAGGTGGGGATAAAATCAAATCAGAATCAACGCGAAGAAAAGAAGATGGCAGTAAGGCCATACCCGGATCAGCGTGCACCAGGGGTCCTCCCTGAGAAGCCGACCCGGGTAAACATTTTAATTCATCGATGGGAGGAGTTAAACCCGATTCGCTTGGAGAGGGAGTAGAAGAAACAGTACTTACAGCTGATGTATTCATCGCGCCGGCCATCGGAGACAAAACAGGTGCAGATACAGATGACTCTTGCACCCGCACATGGGCATCCATCGGGCCAGTGGTCTTTATTGCCTTCATTTGGGCAGCCGGCGGGTATTTCTTCTTTCTCTTACCCATAACAGGGGAAAAGAGCCTTCTCACGCCGACGCGCGCCAAAGGGGCGCCAAAGGGGCATGGCCTGCCCCTTTGGGCACGCCCCCACAGGGATGCCCGCGACCGCGTCCCGCGGTAGGGCAATAGGTTTTAAAGCCCCAGGAGCAGACCAGCGACCAATCAGTGCAGCTGCTGCAACCAGTAACCATCCAGGAGCGTTCAGCCAAAGAGCAGCAGGAAATGAAATCTTTTAAGGCAAGGGCAGAAGGTGCCTGAAAGATTTGTGAGTATTATGAAAATTACCAGTGATGGGTAATCTGTTAAATAGACAGGCTCTGTCTCAGATGCGTGAATGGCATGACAGAGCTAGGGCTTTAGTGTTTAGAAAAGGTAGCCCTTATTGTATGCTTCTATTGTATGTGTAAGAAGCATAGGTGATGTAGCCATCGATTCCGTAGCACATAGGGATTCAGTGACAAAAGTTAATGTGAATTTGCAGTTTTCTTTGGAGGGAACTTTCTCTGTAGATAAGGTCCCTTGCCTGAGATATGAGTTAGCGCTTAAAGGTAAACTGTGCAAATGTGCTTACCTGGTGGGAACGGATGGTACATGATGAAAACATTAGGAATGTTTATGTTTTGAAACAAAAGTTGTTTGTGTTAGGAAATGTAACTATTGACCAGCTGAGCAAGTGTGGGTCACTCGTGTAGCAGAGCTAAGAGAAAAGGAAAATATTTAAAGAGCAACAGAAGTTAGGGGGAGTAGAATTGTGTATTTTGGATATTTGGAATATCTCCCAGCTCAACGAATTGAGAGCATGTTTGAATCAAGAAATGGAAAGTGTTGTACTTGTAATAAGAATCTTAGAAGTAGCAATAGGTCATAGAGTTTCTGTTGCAAAAGAATTAGCATTCTCGGGAGATAAATTACCTATGCCTGGAGTTCAGGATAGCAGTAATGATTTGAAATTCAAAGCAGAATTTATAGGTCTTTAAGCAGATTTGTTATTGTGTACTTCTCATTTGTGTGTACTTCTCAAAAGAATTAAGTGTTTCTAATGAAGTGTGATCAATTATATTATGATTTAGGCTCTATTCAGGATGTTCTATTCAGCCGAATTTATGTTCTGCCACTGTTAAACTGAAGCAGCTGTGGGAAATGATATTGTGACTACTTAAAGAAGTGTTTGATTTGGCTAAAACTTTTCTAAATTACAGGGATAACCCTGGTAGATTTGTGCCTTTATGGTCTCAGATAATCCCATTTGTGCAGCTCTAGATAATTTGTGTTTTTTTAATCCAGCTGATTTTCATAGGGTCACTCATTCAGTTCGTGACAGACCCTGTGATAGATTTCCAAAAGAAGACTTAACGAGATAATTGTGTTTTTGTGTAAAGAAAAAATTGTTAGAATTCCTTACAGTAGTATGCAAACTTGTAAAGGATTGGTCGAGATTAACATCTCTTAGGCAGGATAGGGGTGAAAAGGTTACAGATTTTCACACTAGGTGCATGCTAGCTTTTAAAGGCTATTCTGGTGAAGCAGAAGATACACCTTCAGGATTCACTAATATTTTTGTAAATGGTTTAATCCAGAGAATAAAAGAGATTTTAGAAACTTCAATAATAGATTGGCCAGCTAGAACAGCTGATGCAATTCTGGAAGGAGCTTGATATAGTGATCTGAAATTTATCAAGGATCAGCAAGAAGAGCGAACTAAAATAGATGTGAAAAGACTAAATTGCTCAATTTTACAGATTGTTTATACAGCCACCCATGGGCAGGGGGGAGAGGTAAACACAGAGGAGGTTATGGGAATCCTCAGCAAGGGCGTGGACAGTCCAGAGATACTTGTGGAGAGGCTGGACATTTGCAGAGAGACTGTCCCCGGAATCGGAATCCTGATGGCCAGAGAGCTGATTTCCCTCCTCCCCCTCCAGTACAAGCTGAGTTCACTCCAGTATATCAGTGCTTCTCTAACCCAGAAGATTGTGGAGGTGATACATGGGATGCATGACTATTCCTGAATTTGACTGTAACTCATCAGGGTGAGTTAGAAGCTAAACTGGGAGGTTCTAATTTGAAATTTGTTATTGATACTGGAGCTACAATATCAGCACTGCGTTTACAGGATTTGCCTGCCATCTATCATACTCAATTAGCACAAGCACCAATAGTACATTGTGAAGGCATTGAGGGAAAGATAATTCCTCATCGTAGACTTGAATATTTACCTTTGCAGATTGGAGAGATTGTATATTCAACTACTTTTCTTGTGGGAGACACTTTGCCAGTGAATCTTCTAGGTCAGGATTTTTTGGTGTCACATCATGCTACTCTATCCTGGATAGGTGGCAAGTTCTCTTTCCAGCTGTACTCTCTCTCTGAAGTTCCATCTCCTGCAGATTCCAGTACCATTCATCCTGCTCTTGGAGAACTTCCGTCTACCTTGTGGGCAGTGCCAGGATCTAATGTCGGATGTTTTTCTATCCTGCCTGTGAAAATCACCGTGAAACCTGGAGTTCAGCTTCCTAAACTCAAGCAGTATCCACTGCCAGCATCTGCCATTGATGGAATTCGTCCTGTGACTGAAGATCTTCAGAAACAAGGTGTCATTTATTCTACAACTTCATTATGTAAGACTCCAATTCTTCCTGTGTTCAAGGCTTACGGTAAGACTTATAGATTTGTGCAAGACCTGCGAGCAGTAAATAATGTGACTTTGCCAATTTTTCCCTTGGTACCTAATCCACATGATATCTGGACACAGATACCTTCAGGGACTACCTGGTTATCTGTTGTAGATTTGAATTCTGCTTATTTTTCTGTGAGAATTTGCAAAGAAAACCAATTTTTTTTTATTTTTCATTTTGAAGGGTACACTGATAGTCCTGCATTATTTGATGTAAGACTCGACCATTCCTCTTTAGTTCAATATGTGGATGATTTGCTTTTATGTTCACCATGTTATGAGTTTGTTTGTCAAATTCTTGGTCTCTGTTAGCTCATATTACTAACTTCGGTTTGAAGGTTAATCTGTCTGAACTGCAATTTGTATCTCAAAATGTTACTTTCCTGGGTGGTGTTCTAACACCATCTGGCTGTGCAAGTACCTCTGCTAGATTGAAACCTATTCTGTCATTGCCTTTTTCCAGTGACACCAGTGTTATTGTGTAGCTTCCTGAGTTTATTAATTTTCTGTAAATAATGGCTAGCAAATGACTCAGACCTTACTGCTCCGCTTTCTGCTCTCATCTCGGAAAGAAGAATCTGAAGGCCTCATTGTACCGACATTATCACAGTGGGAGGTTTGTTCTAAATGTAAAAATTGCACTGGGAAATGCGCCATGTTTATTGTATATGATTATTCTTTACCATTCAAATTGTATGTGGCTATTTCTGATTACTCTGCTACCTGTGTGCTTTTACAAGCTTTCCCAACTGGTTGCAAGCCGGTAGGCTATTTCTCAAAGCGATTTGATGCAGTGACTTTGGGACTCCCACTATGTCTACGTAGTTTGGTAGCAGTGGCTTTTGCAATTGAAACTTACTGATTTTCTGGTTCTACAGCGCCCTTTTGTTCCATTTAACCAAGACTCAGCCTTTGTCCTCCACACGTTTTATTGACTCTGGAATTAATCATTTCTCTGCTTCATGTTTCAGTATGTATTACATCACTATGCAACCTTTCAACACTTGTGGAGGAGGATGGGTCTCATAATTGTTTCCAAACTGTACCTCTACCAGCCCCGGATTATACCTTTGTTTGTGGATAGTTCTGCTTTTAGTGATGACAAGGGCAAACTTCGTGTAGGCTATGCAGTCACTACAGTTTTGTGGAATTTTGGCAATATTTGGCAGCAACGAGGTTTTTGACTTCTGCTAATAAACCAATTAAACATGCTGCATACATTCACCGTTTGTTACAGGCTGTCCTCTTGCCAGCACAAGTTGCAGTTTTAAAATGCAAAGGACATTCTTCTGCTGAAGATTTTGTGTCAAAGGGCAACCATTTTGCAGACCAAGAAGCACGGTGTCACCGACAGTGCTGTATTTAACACCGTCTAATATGACTTTGTTTTCTCTTTCATCTTTCTTGCAGCAATAGCAAGATACTTCCTTTGAAAACCCAGACTCTGACTTCGTGGGGTGCATCCTGTGATGCTCAGGGCTGCTGGAAAGAGGATCATCTGCTTATTTGTCCTGACAGTCTTTTGTTTCTACTTGCCCTGTTCCTGCATTATAAGCTTTACCGCTGTGGCTATGAATTATGTCTTTTTGGTTCTCTGGTATCACCTGAACTTCTGTTATTTTTTCCGGTGGCACAGCTTGTCTGCACTGTTTCAAGACTGGCACTGTAGGGTCAGCTTAGGGTCAGTTATTAAGATTTCTGCCTTCCGAACTCTTTTTGATTTTGCAGCCTGTTTTGCAGATCTGCCCTGTGCCAGAGGAAGGAGGTGGTATTTGTCTGGCAGTCACTTGTCTATTCTCCGGATGGTTAGAAGCTTATCCATTACCAGTTTATTCCTGTCTGGGGTGTTCCTTTTGTTCTTTCTTGTCTGGGTCCAGCCATTGTTGAGAGTGTCTGGGAGGGTATTGAAAATTTGGTTTGGTATTAAGAGACAACTGCACACTCCTTATCATCCGCAAAGCTCTGGCCAGGTGGAACGGATGAATAGGACAATCAAAAGTCACTTGCGCACTATGACACAGGATTGGGCTACAGATTGGACGGAAGCCCTTCCTTTTGCCTTTATGGCGGTGCATAATTCCCCCCAGCATGCTCGGGGAGGCCTGACTCCATATGAAATAGTTATTGGACGTCCAGCTACTTCTCCACATTACTTGGCAGTTATCCCAGATCCCCAATTGTTGCGCAGCGATATTTTGACTTATTGCTCACAGTTGCACTCAGTCCTGTCTGTTTCCCTTTTATTGCAAGTGAATCCTCAACGAGATGTCAGAATCATCATATCCAGAATCATCAGAATCATCATATCCAGAAGTGAAGTCACCAGACTGGGTCCTGATTAAGAATTTGCATCCAAAGACGCTTCTGGTTCCCAAGTTTCTAGGTCCATTTCGTGTGCTCCTGGTGGGATACTTGGCTTGTAAAGTGGAAGGACATTCTCGTTGGATACACCTTACACAGTGTAAAAAGGCTCCTTCACAGACTCCAGACGGCGGCTCCCTTCATCAGTGAAACAAGAAAATACAACACAGAGACTTATTGAACATTACATTGATATTACAGAAAAGATCATCAGGATTTACATGCTTTTTGAATGAACTACTTATGCAAAAAACCTTTTGTCCAGCATTTATACTACTGATTAGGTGGATAAAGGTGGTTTGATTTAGTATTTTACTAATATATAAGCAATGATCTTTGGGTACTTAACCTCTACTTCATGACGTAATTGAGAATTAAGGGGTAGTTATAGCTATAATATATATCTTCATCATCTTAAGAAGAGTAGGTGTATTTTTATTTTGTCTTAGAACATTTATTTTTGGAGTAATTATAGTTTCAGATGTTTAGAGATTTGCTAAGAATGTTTCCGTATTTGGTCTTAGTTGTGCTATGGCATATTGTTGTTAATGAAGCAATACTGCATTTAGAATCTTGGGAAAGTTATGGGGAATATCCAAATATTTTTGAGTCACATTTACACTCAATTACAAAACATTTTAATCTGTCACGTTGTGCGGTCTGCCTTCCAACTGTGACAGCTACTCAACACGGGTTTCTACCACAAGTTAGGCCCAAAGCCTTTGAAGAGTTTCGTGATACAGCTTTTAATCTAACTACTGTACGATGGTCTCATACAAACACAGAACCTAGAGTAGTTAGTTCTATGCCTTTAAAGTCCCCTCCAATATGTTTTATGGCTCAAGGTACAAGGAAAAAGGTAGGGGACACCCCATGGAACGTTTGTAAAATAATAATGCTACATAATTCTTCCATCTGGTATAAGAAATCCCACATACAGAAACCTTACATTTCCATAGTACAATTAATGCAAGTTCAAGGGAATCAGGTGCATCATTATGACTTGTTATATAGTATAATACCCAAAATATATATAGTATATAGTATAAAATATATATAGTATATAGTATATATATGTTATATAGTATATATGTAGTATATAGTATATATATGTTATATAGTATAAAACCCAAATGTATTAAAATTACACAATGCAGTTGTATATACACTTAGAAATATTTATGTTGTTGATCTCATGTAAATTTAAATACATATGTTTTTGTTGATCTTATGTAAATAGTTTATGGAATGGTTCTACAAATAGAGTATCCCAGTTATCCAAGTTCTTAAACTGTTATCTGTAAACTCATACTTGTTAAATGTACTGAGATGTTTTTGTTCCATGTAAACCGCGCTGATGCCGAATAGTGCGGTATAAAAGAAACTTTAAATAAATAAATAATAGTTCTGGCTACCTTTTGAATGACTCAGTCCAAGACATATCTAACTGGAGTTGCCCCTTATTAGGATATTACCATCCCTGGGAACGTAATCTATCTGTAGGAATTAAGGAAATGAACATTACTCAGTGGGCTTTGAATAATTGTACACAGAATCCAGTCTGTCCCCGCAACTTGACAATTTGGGAAAATGGATTAGTGGCTTTAAAGGGAGACTATTTTGTGTGTGGTAATCTTGCATATACAGAACTTCCCAGAGGTTGGTCAGGTACTTGCTATGTTGCTCAGTTAGATACCCCATGGCGGTTTTACATTACCAAAATGTTACTTTATTATCAACCTTGAATAATTCCTTAAGAAGAAAAAGGGATGTTTCCCCTCAGGATGAAGCCATAATAGCAGCACAACAGTTGGTAGACTCTACAAGTCCTTTAACTAAATCTCAGACAGATGCATTTACAGGTACTGTTTGGCTCTCAACTTTTGGAGCCATAGCACCCACTAGAGAATATGGTACCCAGATTATGCGATTACAGGCAGTTGTTGAACTTACAGCCCTGGATCTCACAGAGGCTATTAGCGTTTTACAAGGTGCAGTAGACAAGGTGTCCACTTATGCCGCTTAGAATTGCATGGCTTTAGACTACCTACTAGCGAAGGAAAATGGTGTATGTGGCCTAATTTCTGATTTCTGTTGCAGTATGCTTGATGATGAAGGGAAAGTAGTGAAAGGCCTACTAGATAAGGTTAGGAATCGTATATTTGTATCAAGTAGTAGTTATGTAAGTTCTTTTTCTGATTTTATTGGGTCTGTTTCTTCTTTCTGGAATTTATTATCTAGGCCCCTGCAAGGCATATTAGCTTCATTATTTGGCTTATTAGGGATTAACATTTTAGGAACAATAATTCTTTGTGTAATATCTGCTTGCTGTAAGAAATCAGTGGAGACACTGACCCCTAAAATGATGTTACAGGTTGACCCAGAAGGTAGCTACGATCCATTTTTAATACCGATGTCTGAGTTTCCTTATCTGTGAAATGATTCTTTACAGAATCAGAGGAAGGACTGAAAGAAAGCTTGATTGTACCGGGTTGGATACACAGTCAGGCCCTGTGTATAACATTATATTACTATAAGCCCTAAGAAAGAGTTAATATCATTTGTAGCTCCTTATTTAATACCATCCTTGAAAACTCTGTAGAAGAAATTGGGTGAAAGGTTTAGATAGCATAAACATTAGCCTATGCTATTAGAAAGATAAGTAAAAGGCAAGCTGTTTACCCAGCCTCTCAGTCTCACCGTCTCTGGTCAGAGATATCAAACTGTCAGTGTTAGAATTAATTAGAATTAAGGCCTACATAGTCATGCCTGAGAATATATGTATGTCTTTTCATGATTGTCTATGACGTGCATGCCTATAGAAAAATATGTCATGAATATACGTAACACTAGACGTAGAATAGAATATGTATATTATGAATATACATAATGTGAGACGTAGAATAATAAAGAGAAATTATGCTGTGTAATGGAATCTTTACCTATAAATAAAGTGGCCTAAAGCTAGGATGTCAGAGTAAACATAGGCAGAGGCCTGGCTTGCTCTCCCAAAGCGCTTTGGTCCTGTGTGTATAATACAAGTGTGTTGTGTATTATTTACAGATTTGTGTATTATTTAAAGACTATGGTCAATTAACCTTCTCCTTGCTTTGTGTGTGGATTTCTGTGACCCAAGAGCCCTATCTGTAATAGGTGAGGGGGGGGGTGCAGAGTACACTGTGCATCAAACAACCTGATAGTGAGAAACAGTCACTTTCAGCGCCCTTGCAAACACTAGCTTACATGGTGCAATCCACCTGGTGAAGATTCGGACATTCTGAACAATATGCTGATCAGCTCCCCATTCCAATCATCGCTCAAAGGTGTATGTGCAATGAGGGGGCTCTATTGTGGATCCGACCACTATCTCGTCCATGCTATGGTACAGCTGAGATTACAACAGGCAAAGCGCAAGGCACCTCCAACACCAGCCAAACTGAACTGGGCATGTCTGAGGGTTCCAGCACTCAGCAATAATTCCAAATCACCCTATCCAACAAATTTATAGCACTCGAAGCACTGATGATGCAGAAGAAAAGCATATATTGGAGTCCATCCTGGAATGCATCGCCCCTCTGTGTCCACCCATCTGATGTCAGACACAGCCATGGATTTCAGAAGAGTGCCTTAATCTGTTGGATGAACCAAAATGAATCAAACACGTCGACTTCAAGTAGTACCAGTGACTGAACAAAGGTCAGACATGAGATGAAGGTGGAAAGAGAAGCCTATTGGAATGATGTCACAGCCAATCTGGAAGAAGCATCATCCAGGCATGAATATTGAACTCTGTATCAGACCCTCTGGTTGACTTGGTTTTACCACTCACTCAATCTCCTATGATAACATCAAGAAAGTGGATGGTATCTTCATGAGCTCCCCTGGTGAATGCCTGCAAGGTGGAGAGAATTCTTCCAACAGCTATACAATCACGATCCACCCCAGGGAGCACCGCTAGAGCCATATCCATTGACCTGCCAGAGAATCCATTCCTTGATGGTGAGCCAACAGTCGAAGTGAAGAGTGTGATAAGATCATTAAACAAAGGAAAGGTGCCCAGAGTGGACCAAGTCACTGCTGAAATGAAGTTGGGGGAGACATCCTGCTACAATGGCTTCATGTCCTCCTAACACTCATCTGGTGCATGGAAGAAAGCCATCATCTTGCCAATCCTGAAGAAAGACAATAGCTGGGAATTCAAAAACTACTGCAGCATCAGCTTCCTTTCAATTGTTGGCAAGGTGTTCATGAAGATCATACAATCAAGCTGCAGAAATATCGTGAACAGACCAGCTGAGAAGAACAAGAAGGATTTAGGCCATATTGGGGTTGCACCGATCAAATACATTTGTCAACTGGTGGAGGAAAGGATCAAGTGTGGAAATCGAACCATCATCATCTTCATTGACTTCAAATCCACATTAGACTGTGTTCACTGGCCTGCCCTGTGGAGGGCATTGGAGAACGAACACGTGCTGCTGAAGATCATCCAACTTCTCCAAGCATCATACAAGGGCTCAACCAGCAGTTTGTGGTTGAACCATTGAACTATCCAAGGAATTTCCTATCCAAACTGGAGTCTGCCAGGGAGATGTTGCCTCACCCCTGCTTTTCACTATTGTGATCGATGCCATTATGAGGAAAATATTTGAGGACAGATGCGGCATCCAGTATGAAGCAAATGACTTCCTGAATGACTTGATGCTCATAGACGACAGTGCTGTATTTGCTGACATGGATGCAGAGGCCACAGACATCCTTTACCACATCGCCAAATTTTATGGCCTAAGAATCAATGTGGACAAGACCAAAGTTATGATCACGGATGGATCACAGGCTAATGTTCACCTTGATGGAATCCAAATTATGCAGGTCCAAGAATTCAAATACCTAGGATCGCTGGTGCAGGAGAAGATTGCACCCACCACTGAAGTCCACAGCAGGATTGGTCAGGCAACAGTAGCATTCATCTCACTCAAATGTTGCCTCTGGAAGAAGGCCAATATCTCCACCAACACCAAAATTCACCTCTTCCGAACACTGATCCTGCTAATTCTCCTGCACAGATCGTAAGCATGGACTCTGTTCAAACCTGACATGAACAAGCTCAAGGTCTTTCAAATGTGATGCCTGAGACATATTTTGAGTGTTTCTCTTTGTGATTGCCATTAAAACAAGACAATTTGTACAAGGTGTGAGCATGAACCTTCAGTAGAAGAACAAATCCAAAAACACAGAGTGCAATGATTTGGCCATGTTTTCAGAATGAACACCATTTGGCTGCCATACAATCTCCTCTATGCAACGAGAACCTTACAGATGTTAATCACACATGTATCAATCCCAAAAAGATAAATCTCACAAAGATAGCAGGTAATTCATTCATTATTTTGTTGGATGTACCATCAAGAGAGGGAAATCCACTCTCATATGACCTGAACATCCTTTTGTTAATTTTAAGTTCCAAAGAAACATCCACAATTTATCTGATTTTTGTGCCCATCCTCTTGTCAAAATCGACATCAAAGATTTCAGTTGAAAGTTCCCACACATGACTTGCACATTTTGAGCTCAGCTCTGCATCAGGTGCAGCAGGACAACAAAGCAAGAGCGACTATCTCCTGGAGGGTTCAACAAGCAGAACTGAAGAAATGTGGCTGATATACATCCAGGAAGACCTATGGAACCAGAGACTAAACATCGTTGAGGCCAGAATTATCACCATGATCACCAAGGTTGGAAGCATGTTGTGAACAACACATGGAATCCAGCGGCACCTACAACATCGTACTGGTTGAGAGGATGACCTGCTCCCCAAATGCCAGCTAAGGATTAAAGAAGAAGAGGTAGATTGGCATATTAGGGATGGTCAAGCTCGTCTTATTACTCCATGTACCTTTTCAACATCAATTATGTTTCCTTCGCTCATCCTCTTTTTAACCTTATGTACCTCTCCCCTTCACTCCAATCTTTATTTCCCCACAGTCACCTGGGGAAACAGTTTATACCACTGTTTCCCCAGGTGACTGTCAAATTAACTAGTGGATTGCAGGCAGTTTACTATGAGACTCACAAAGTGTGAGGTTTGATTTCCTTTAATGTCCATTTGCCACACTATAAATCTATAATATGTACCTTCTGATTCTTCATATTAGAGAAGATCCCATTTTTCCTAGCCTCTACAAGGCCACAGTAGACCACTCCAGCTCCTGGTTCACATGGTGCATCCCCTTATTTTCCAACCTCAAAAATATGGAGTTTGAGCATGGGGTCTCCCTATGTCACAAGAGCCCTTTGGGTGGAGAATATCCTATTGAACTACTATTTTTTGGTTTCGACAGTCATCTCACCAATGTCACATTTTTAATATATACAAGTATTTGCCTCCCAGTTCAAATGAAGATATTTGAATCACTCAACCAGGAAACCCACTCCACTTTTTAAGTGCACCCCTCCCTCCCTCCCACTTTCTTTTCCAATCTTGAGAGAATGTGTACTTAGGAATTTTCCCTTCCCTCAAAATCAGCAATGGCTTTCATCATGGAAGCTAGCATTGGTGATCCTTATTCCTACATGCTTAAGGTTATCAGATTTTTGCAGGCAAATATGAGATGTTTATTGTAAAGGTGGAGAGAGAAAGAGAGCAACACGTTAGTTCCAGGTTTGAGCAATAAGGCATGGTGGATGTAAGAGGAGTCATTACCCTGCCCACCAGGGAGGGACAGGGACTGGAAGGGAGCTACTGCTGGGAGGGACTGGGTCTAGAAGGAAGCTCATGCTGGTTGCTGCTGGGACTGTACTGGGAGGGGCTGGGACTAGAGGAGTAGCCTAGTGGTTAGAACACTGACTTGATAACCAAAAAGCCAGAGTTTAATTCCCACTAGCACTCCTTGTAGCCTTGGGCAAGTCACTTATCTCTCCATTGCCTTAGAAGAAAAGACTGGTAATCTACTTCTGGTCATACTGCCAAGAAAACCCAGGCATTGATAGGCCATCAAGAGCAGGCTTTGACTCAAAGACAACCATGGCATTGCCTAAAGCCCACTAGCAGGCTGTTCTCTAAGTCTCAGACAGATCTGAGGATTTTTCTCGGGCTTGTGGGTCCAGGGCAATTTCCAGGTTGCAGCCCTCCTAATGCCATTCCTGACATCTGCTGTCTTTCATTTTGTACATGGGCGGAGCATAGCTAGCCATAGGTGAAGTGTTTTTCTCTTTCAAAAAGTTGGCAATCCTAAGTACCACTGGAACTCGGACTGAGGTTTGTCAGTATCTTCATTGCTAATCAGACTTGTCCTATTAGAGTACACAGACTTTTCTAGGTTACTTTTTGTTGCAATGTAAAGTTAAGTTTTCAGTTAACCTGTAAACCTCTTTGACTTTTAGATAAAGCAGCATATAAAAGTAGCAAAATAAATAACTTTAAATCATACTACAGGGAAATATTTAAAAAAATAATGTTCTTTAACTGAAGTGTCCCACCTTGCAGAGCTCTCTTTTGGAACAAACTATTTTTACCGTTTCCCTTAAAGTAAGACTTGATTTTAGTTTTTCTGTGGCCTGAGGACTGTAGGCTGTCCCTTTCATTACAGCAACCAGGCCAAGTATTTTCATTTGCTTCTACTATCCATGGTTTCATCTTAAAATGTTTCTGTATGTTTATTTACTGTTTGATATGATTATTGGTACTGTTGTTGTTAAGTGCCGTCGAGTTGGAGTCGACTCATGGCGACCCTCTGGATAGCTATCCTAAATTGTGTTCGGTCTTCAGTCAGGCGGCTCATAGTTGACAGACTGGTACCCATAGCTGCTGTTATTGTATCGATACATCTCATTGCTGGCCTTCCTCTTTTGCGTTGACCTTCTATCTTGCCAAGCATGATGTCTTTCTCTAATGATCTCTCTCTTCGCATGATGTGTCCAAAGTATGAAAGTCAAAGTCTTGTCATCTGAGTTTCTAAAGAAAGCTTAGGTTTGATCTCCTCTAGTACCGACTGGTTTGTTCTTCGGGCAGTCCATGGTATACACAGTATTCGCCACAAGCAACCATATTTCAAAGGCATCAATTTTCTTCCTGTCTGTCTTTATCACTGTCCAGCTTTCACATCCATATGATGTTATTGAAAATACCATGGCTTGAACAAGTCAAAACTTTGTATGGAGAGAGACATCTCTGCTCTTGAGAATCTTATCTAGGTCTTTCATAGCCATTCTGCCAAGAGCAATGTGTCGTCTGATTTCTTGACTGCTTGTTGCTTCTTTATTGATAGTTGATCCAAGTAGATTAAAGTTGTTCACAATTTCAATTTCTTCTCCTTCAACGATGAACCTGTTGATTATGCCAGTTGTCATGATCTTTGTCCTCTTTACATTAAGGTGCAGGCCCATTTTGAGACTATGTTCTTTGATTGTGAGAAGCAAATGTTTCAGATCATCTTCACTTTCAGCCAGTAATGTGGTATCATCAGCATAGCGAAGGTTGTTGATGAGTCTTCCACCAATCTTCACACCTCTGTTGTCTTCATACAATCCTGCTTCTCTGATGATTTGTTTTGCATATAAATTAAACAGGTATGGGGAAAGTATGCAGCCTTGTCTTACACCTTTGCTTATTTTAAACCATTCTGTTTCTCCTTGTTCCGTTCGAACTGTTGCTTCTTGATCAATGTACAGATTGCGCAAGAGAACGATCAGGTGTTCTGGTATACCCATGCTTCTTAATGTGGCCCAGAGTTTCTCATGGTTTACACAGTCAAAAGCCTTGCTATAGTCGATAAAGCACAAATAGATATCCTTTTGGTATTCTTTAGTCTTTTTCAAGGATCCATCTCACATCCGCAATGATGTCTCTCGTTCCTCGCCCTTTCCTGAACCCTGCTTGCACTTCAGGTAGTTCTTGTTCCAGGTATGGTTGTAGTCTCTTTTGAATAATCTTCAGTAGAATCTTGCTGGCATGTGGGATCAGAGCGATTGTGCGATAATTTCCACAGTCAGTTGGATCACCTTTCTTTAGTATTGGTATAAACACAGATCTTTTCCAGTCAGTTGGCCATGATGTTGTCTTCCATATTTCTTGGCAGAGCCTTATAAGTATGGTAACAGCGGCATCAGATTTCTGCAATACTTCTATGGGAATGCTATCAATGCCTGGTGCTTTGTTCTTTGATAAGGCTTTCAATGCTGCTTCAACTTCTTCTTTCATCACCAATGGTTCCCGATCATAAGGTATAGATTGAAACAGCTGTTGGTCCACTTGATCTTTATCATATAAAAACTCTGTATATTTCTTCCACCTTTTCTTGATCTTCTCAGCATCATTCAACATAGAACCTTGGGCATCTTGTAACATTCCAATTCGAGGCTGGAACTTTTTCTTTAACTCTCGTAGCTTTAGGAACGCCGATCTTGTTCGTCCTCTAATAGTTTCTGCTTCTAATTCCTTGCAAGTGTCATTGTAGTACTTTTCCTTATCCTGTCTTGCTGCACCAAACTTAAACTGTGCGGAAGAAAGGCCCGGCAATCTACTTCTCTATCTTGCCATGAAAACCTAATGGATAGTTACAACAAAGCAAATTGTGCTATGGTGCTGGAAGATGAGACCCCCAGGTCGGAAGGCACTCAACTAGCTACTGGGGAAGAGCTGAAAACTTTTCATAGTAAAGCCAGCATTTATGATGTGGTTGGATCAAAGCCCTTCGGGAAGTCTGACGGCTGATGTAGCTCCGCATGAAATGAGAGTCAGAAGCTGTAAACATGTCTTACACATTGGAACATGGAACGTACGAAGCATGAACCAAGGGAAGTTGGAGGTGGTCAAGAATGAAATGGAACGTGTATAACTTGATCTGTTGGGTGTCAGCGAACTGAAATGGACTGGCATCGGGTACTTTGCATCAGATGATCAGATGGTCTACTATGCTGGAAATGAAAGACAAAGAAGAAATGGTGTTGCATTTATAATAAGAAGAAACTTGCAAGAACTGTAATGAAATAAAATGTAGTCAGCAAACGCTTAATCTCTATTCATCTACAAGGAATGCCTATCAACACAACTATAATTCAAGTATATGCCCCAACAACAGCTGCAGAAGAGAATGAAATTGAAGAGTTCTATGAACAAGTACAAGCTGAAATTGACAGAACATGCAAACAGGATATCCTGATAGTCATGGGTGACTGGAACGCAAATGTTGGCAACAAAGAAGAAGGCAAAGTAGTTGGAAAATATGGAGTTGGCAACAGAAATGAAGCTGGAGAAAGACTGATAGAATTCTGCAAGACCAATGATCTATTCATCTCAAACACCTTCTTCCAGCAACACAAGCAGCGACTGTACACATGGACCTCACCCAATGGATTGTATAAAAATCAAATTGACTACATCTGTGGAAGTCAACGATGGAAAAGCTCTGTAACATCAACAAAGACAAAATCTGGAGCTGAATGTGGTACAGATCATCAACTACTAGTATGCAAACTCAAGCTAAAGTTAAAAAAGAGCAAACCACTCATGAATGCAGCAAAATATGACCTTGAGAATATACCACTGGAATTTAAAGACTGCCTGCAAAATTGATTTGCTGCTTTAGATACAAATGACAGAGCTCCGGAAGAGTTATGGAATGACATCAAGAAGGTTGTGTTGGAAGAAAACGAGAAGTCTCTACAAAAGGTGAAAAAGCAAAAACGGCCAAAATGGATGACGGAAGAAACTCTGAAAATTGCCCAGAAACGCAGAGAAGCTAAAGCCAGAGGAGAAAGACAGACTACTGGTACTAGTTGGTTGGTAATATATTATTTCTAAGTTCATTCCCATAACACTGAACGTGTGTTTAAATGCTGCCTGTCTTGTGTACATTCAAAGCAATTTGTATCACAGGTATTAGTTAAACCCAGCCAATCTCACTCTAATGGGCATATGCCCTTGAACCCTAAAACCAGGTGTTGGAGTTCTTTCCTGAAGTGTACCAAACTCCAGCAGTCTGAAGACGTCAGGGGCCTGTCTCTTGTCATTCACAGCCAGTCATAGTGCTGATAGGGTGGGCCCAGGGTTACCATTCAAATCCTAAAAATGTATTTCCTTTGTCTCTCAGGACTGGCTACTCTGGCTACAGAGTGACAACATTATAGGCATCCCTGCAGATATGTGCTATCAAAATTATATATCCTTGGAACTCTATGGATCTCTAATGGAATTTACACTTCTCTAGTTTGGCATGCAGCTTGCAAAAAAATGCAATGTGTCCCTTTGAGTCAGTCCTGACTCCTGGCGACCCAGAGGCTCCTGGGTTTATGCCTCCTTAAATGCTGTAAGACTCAGATTTCTGTGAGTCCCCAGAAAAAATCAAGATGTCAACTAGGGACACTATGACATCTTTGCTAACATTTTACAGCATAGCTTACTTGTCAGGATTTGTAAAGTAGCTTACAGGTTGGTGCACTGGCTTAGGACCCAAGACACCAGGATTCAATTCCAGCTAGTACACCTTGGGCAAGTCACTTAACTCTCTGTTGCCTCAGACAAATCCAAGTTATCACTGTTCCTGTTTAATGTACACTAAAAAGTTTCAATGTAAGCTACTGTGAATGAAATGATAAAGCAGTATAAAAAGCCTATTAAATAAGTGGTGCATTACTTAAGCTGAATGTTGTTGTTGTTGTTGTTAAGTGCCATCAAGTCAGAGTCGACTCATGGCGACCCTCTGGATAGCTATCCTAAATTGTCTTCGGTCTTGAGTCAGGCGACTCATTGTTGACAGACTGGTACCCGTAGCTGCTGTTATTGTATCGATCCATCTCATTGCTGGCCTTCCTCTTTTGTGTTGACCTTCTATCTTGCCAAGCATGATGTCTTTCTCTAATGATCTCTCTCTTTGCATGATGTGTCCAAAGTATGAAAGTCAAAGTCTTGTCATCTGAGCTTCTAAAGAAAGTTTAGGTTTGATCTCCTCTAATACCGCCTGGTTTCTCTTCGGGCAGTCCATGGTATACACAGTATTCGCTGCCAGCACCATAATTCAAAGGCATCAATTTTCTTCCTGTCTATCTTTTTCACTGTCCAGCTTTCACATCCATATGATGTTATTGAAAATACCATGGCTTGAACAAGTTGAATCTTTGTATGGGGAGAGACATCTCTGCTCTTGAAAATCTTATCTAGGTCTTTCATAGCCATTCTGCCAAGAGCAATGTGTCGTCTGATTTCTTGACTGCTTGTTGCTTCTTTATTGATAGTTGATCCAAGTAGGTTAAAGTTGTTCACAATTTCAATTTTCTTCTCTGTCAATGATGAACCTGTTGATTATGCCAGTTGTCATGATCTTTGTCTTCTTAACATTAAGGTGCAGGTCCATTTTGAGAATATGTTCTTTGATTGTGAGAAGCAAATGTTTCAGATCATCTTCACTTTCAGCCAGTAATGTGGTATCATCAGCATAGCGAAGATTGTTGATGAGTCTTCCACCAATCTTCACACCTCTATTGTCTTCATACAATCCTGCTTCTCTGATGATTTGTTCTGCATATAAATTAAACAGGTATGGGGATAGTACGCAGCCTTGTCTTACACCTTTGCTTATTTTAAACCATTCTGTTTCTCCTTGTTCCGTTCCAACTGTTGCTTCTTGATCAATGTACAGATTGTGCATGAGTACGATCAGGTGTTCTGGTTTACCCATGCTTCTTAATGTGGCCCAGAGTTTCTCATGGTTTACACAGTCAAAAGCTTTGCTATAGTCGATAAAGCACAAATAAATATCCTTTTGGTATTCTTTAGTCTTTTTCAAGGATCCATCTCACATCCGCAGTGATGTCTCTCGTCCCTCGCCCTTTCCTGAACCCTGCTTGCACTTCAGGTAATTCTTGTTCCAGGTATGGTTGTAGTCTCTTTTGAATAATCTTCAGTAGAATCTCACTGGCATGTGGGAGCAGAGCGATTGTGCGATAATTTCCACAGTCAGTTGGATCACCTTTCTTTAGTATTGGTATAAACACAGATCTTTTCCAGTCAGTTGGCTATGTGTTGTCTTCCATATTTCTTGGCAGAGCCTGTGGGAATGACATTACTAAATATTCAAAATGGCCATATTTGTTTATATTTTAAATGCTTTATTTATCTATTTGAAATATTCAAGGCTGGGGTTAGGGGACAAGCAGGAACTCAGTTGCAAACAAGGTCATTCTTTGTGGCTTTTAACGACAATCTCTCTGCTTGAAAACTCTTAAAGGGGCTTTGGTTATCATTTGAAAAAGCCAATTGCTTTTGTTTGTTTTTCTATACTGCAAAGGGGGAATTTTTTGTGCTGTTGGGCAAAAAGCTCCCTCCGATTTCATTGTTTTTTGTTCCATTCACAGCAAACTCTTTGAAGCCACTGACCTCATCAGGTGTTCCCTCCCTACCCACCCCAGCTCCCACCCATCCAATGTGAGCAGTGTTGCATTATAGGGCAGCTCCCCTGTTGTTGTGGTTAAGTGTCGGTCTTCACACATTTATAGGGCAGCTCCCCAATTAGTTAAACACAAGAACTCTGAACAGCACCGTTAGAACACACTTAAAAGAGTTTAAGTACTTTTCCTTTGAAAGGACAGCTGAGGAACAGTCAGGTACTTTGGTAGATCACTCTCCCTTTTATTTCAACACGTACCAAAGCTCCACCAACTGGCACATGGCAGGGAAGAATCATATTGCCAGAGCTGTTGCCCTCATTACAGCCTCTGCCTCTGTCCAGACAGAGATCCCTATGCCAGTTGAAGGACAGTTCCATATGCAGGATGCCTATATACTAAAGCTCTCCAATAAGAAGTGGAGGAACTGAGAGAAGAGGTGGCAAGACTGAGGAGCATTCAAGATGGTGAGAATTACATTGATTAGATGCTTCTTGAAACATCCAATCTCCCCAACAGAGGTGAAGATGGTAGCCTGCAGAACGACAAAAGCTGGACACAAGTCACCAGGGCCTGCAGAGTGACCAATCCAACTCCTTCAGCCATTGAATAGAAGAACCATTATGCAGCCCTAGAAGTGGAGGAGGTGAAAGCATTTCAGGAAAGGGAAGAACCAGAGCTCAAGCACCCCAAAGTTGCAGAATCAGTGAGCACAAGTAAGTGAAAAGTAGTCGTGGCTGGTGACACTCTTCTGAGGGGGTAGTGAGATATCCATCTGCTGACCTGAGTAGATGTCCAGAAAGGTGTACTGTCTGCCAGGTGCAAAAATCTGAGATGTTACGGAGAGTTTGCCAGGGATCATCAAGCCTACTGACTATTACCCAATGTTGCTCATCCACGTTGGCCCTAATGATACTGCCGGGTATCCCTCTGAGCATATCAAAAGTGACTTCATGGCTCTAGCTCACATCCTGGAGATAAATGCATGGCTGCATGGATGGTGTCATTGAGAGCATTTTGGTTTCCTGGACCTTGGGATGTTCCAAGGGCTACAGAGTAGAGATGGCGTCCATCTGTCAAAGAAGAGTTGACATGTCTTCAGTAGCAGATTGTCTAACCTACTGAAGAGGACCTTAAACTAGATTTGTTTGGATGCATGAAGAGAGCCCCCAGGTAAGTGAAAGATTAAATATTTCTATAGAAATGGGTTAAAGGGGCAGCATCTGGAAAGCGGTGTAAATGCCCGTAGTATGGGAAAAAAGATCCCAGATGTTGAGGCTTTAATGGAACAGGCTGATTTGGATTTAGTGACATTTACAGAGACATGGTTCACAGAGACCCATGTTTGGGATGTAATTATAGCAGGCTATATCTTATTCGGGAAGGATAGGATAGGAGGAAGGGGAGGAGGAGTGGCACTATATGTAAAAAATAACATTAAAGCTATAGAATTACCTGGCTTAAAAGGGAGAGAGGAGGCACTGTAGGTTAAACTACTTCATAACCCAACTCCACAAGGCGCAGGGGACACTCGGACCATATGCACACATGGAACACACAGCAGCTCTACCTTGCTTCTGCTGCCCTCAGCGATGCCCCAACAGCGAGCTACCAAATCAATCCAGGGGCAAAGCAGCAGCTAAGAATTTTGCAAAGGAGATAAGCTCTTCCATTGCCGGCGCACACCCAGCAACGCCATACTTCGGCTCCCAGCTTCATAACCCGACTCCAGAAGGCACGCCCATGCCTAAGGGACCATGCCAAAAGACCCTTAGACATGGCCCTTGGAGTGGCCAGGGAGTGGCATACACCAGGACAGACACAGATCTATGGCAGTCCAAAGGTGGGCATATAAGGAGTGGAGGAGTGGCCTAGTGGTTGGGGCAAGGTACTTCAGGCTGGAAGGTTGGGGGTTCAAATCCCACTAGAAGACAGCAACCTTGGGCCAGAAGGACTGGGGTTTCTAGTCCCACAGGTGCTCCTTGTGGTCTTGGGCAAGCCACTTAACCCTCCATAGACCATGTTCCCTGTAAAATAGTTATTTCCAAGTTATAATGCCCTGTTCAATGTAATTTCAGTTTGTTCAATGTAAACTGCACTGATGCAGAATAGCATGGTATATAAGAGAATGTAAATAAAATAAATAAATAAATAAATATACACATGTGAGAGTATTTAAACCCTGTACAGGAATCCGATGCCTCCACCCAACATGTGGTCACACAACACAACACTGATCATTTCACTCCTTCTACTGCACCTTCTAATACACCAAACAAGGACCTCATTCACCAGAGCATACACACCCATACAACCTATACACATTCAACATGTCACGCCATGGTATAAGCAAAACAAGCATGCACCACAGAGAGCACACACTCACAAAACAAACACTTTAATCAATATAACGCCCACTCACGCTCCAAAAAACACACATACCAATCCCATATTAGGCACAAACATCAACTGTAAAACTCATCAACGCAAGATCCATCAGAAACAACGTTAACATTATCACAGACTACATACACACACAAAATACTGATATACTATGCATAGCCAAAACATGGCTCAATGATACTGATCAGGTCATCTTAAATCAGATCACTCCACCAACATACACTGCATTCAGCTGCCCCAGAACAGGCAGGAAGGAAGGGGGAGTGCCGATACTGGCCAGAAGCCTCTACAAATTCAGAACCAACTCATCAAGCAGCTCAGAGGAATCAAGCATAATCACTATTTCCAACAAATACATGCACATATGCCTCACATACAGACCGCCCAATGCCAAGTCAGAAGAGCTAGCCAAAATACTTGAGACAGTCTGCACACAAGATACAACACATAAGCCACTGATTGTCCTAGGAGACTTTAACCTCAGGGCTGCAACTAACAAGGATTCTAAATCATTTCTCAAAGCAATGAAATCTCTTTACTACAATGAACTGATCAAGGACCCCACACACAGACTGGGAACAACCACAGACCTCATATTCATTCCCAAAACACTTCAAGAATGCAACACTGTACTCCCCCACCCCCACCCTCCTATCTCACTGATGCCATGGTTGGACCACCACCTAATAATCTTTACACTACAGTTTGACCAAACCAATAGAACACCAGGAGGACCACCCCAAATAAAGATGATTCAAGGCCTTTAACAAGGAAGCCTTCTTGAAGGAAGTAATATCAAAGCTGCATCAAGACATAACAGATCTGGACAAAGCCATTGAGAATTGGAATAACACTATATCCACAGCAGCAACCACCCCCAGCAGGAAACACAAACACACAAGCAGCAGACACTCTGCCCCTTGGTACTGCAACAAGATCAGGAAAGCAAAGCAGGAATTAAAGAAACTAGAAAGAAAATGGAGATGAAATAAAACTTCAGATGCACTAAACCAGTACAGAGCCAAACAGAGAGACTACAACAACCTGATCAACAGCTGCAAGCAACAACACCACACAAACATCATCATGAGATCACTGAACAAACCAAGAGAACTATTCAACATCATGCGAAGACTCACCAAAAATGCTACACGACAGAATACCCCAGAAGTGCACGCTCAAGACATGGCAAACTACATAATTGATAAGCACAAACTCAATAGGAACATACCAACGACACCTCCGAATAATATGAAATACTTAGCAGCCACTCAAGCCTGGGGAGATTTCACCATACAAATAGAGCAAATAGTCACCTCACTCAACACTACCACATCCCCAACCGACCCATGGCTGGTACAGTGAATAAAAACAACCAAGGATCAACTCATTCAATCCATACACAAGATAGTTAAGTCATCCCTACAACATGGACATATGCCATCATCCCTCAAACAAGCATCTATATGGCCAATATTAAAAAATACCTCACTGTGCAAGAATGATTCTGCAGCATACAGACCAATTTCCAGCCTACCATTTCTCGCAAAAATTATTGAAAAAAACTGTGCAAAGAGTTGCAGGACCACATAGACCACAACGCATCCCTAGACCCCCACAAACATGGCTTCAAACCATGCCATAATGTGGAAACGTTACTAACCTCTCTCTTCAATAATATCATAAGGAGAATAGCAACATCAAGACAGGATTCCTCCTCATTCATGGACATCTCTTCCGCCTTTGATACCTTGTCCCATAATATCTTAATCCAATGACTCCAGGACATTGGCATCTGCAACACAACCCTTAAATGGTTCACTTCCTACCTAAGCAACAGAACACAAGTCAAGTGTGGAGCAAACAACTCAACGCCCTTCACCATTCCAGAAGGCATTCCACAAGACTCAGCACTGTCCTCGATCCTCTTTAATCTATACGTACACCTCATATGTAACATCATCAAGAAGCATAATGTACTAAACCACATATATGCTAACGACCTCATGGTATGCACCCCAGAGGACTGGAGAGAGGCACATGTGGTCCCTTTTCACAAAAGTGGAAGTAAGGATGTGGTTGAAAACTACAGTCTATCCTCTAGTGAGTAAATTATTAGAAACGCTGCTAAAAGAGAGAATAGTGAGGTTTCTGGAGTCCAATGGATTGCAGGATCCGAGACAGCATGGGTTTACCAGAGGCAGGTCTTGTCAGACAAATCTGATTGATTTCTTTGACTGGGTGACCAGGGAGTTAGACCAAGGGAGAACTCTAGATGTGGTGTGTTTAGATTTCAATAAAGCCTTTGACACTGTTCCGCACAGGCAACTTATCAACAAAGTGAGTACCCAAAGGATGGACCTTAAACTTACTGATTGGTTAGAAAATGGTTGAGGGGGAGGCGACAAAGTGTACATGTAAATAAAGCTCACTCTGAGGAGGAGAACGTTACCAGTGGTGTGTCGCAGAGATCTGCCCTTGGTCCGATTCTTTTTAACATCTTTGATACTGATATAGCGGAAGGGCTGTCCAATCGGGACAGCCGGCGGGAAGGTTAAAAAGGCAGCGCTGCTGAGAAGAGGCCCTTTTGCTGCTTCCACCGGGCTCCCAGCTACTCTCCCCGGCGCGGGATCGAGCGAGCCTGCAGCACTGCTCCACCTCCATCCGGAAGAGCTCTGTCCAATCGGGACAGCCGGCGGGAAGGTTAAAAAGGCAGCGCTGCTGAGAAGAGGCCCTTTTGCTGCTTCCACCGGGCTCCCAGCTACTCTCCCCAGTGCGGGATCGAGCGAGCCTGCAGCACTGCTCCACCTCCATCCGGAAGAGCTCTGTCCAATCGGGACAGCCGGCGGGAAGGTTAAAAAGGCAGCGCTGCTGAGAAGAGGCCCTTTTGCTGCTTCCACCGGGCTCCCAGCTACTCTCCCCGGCGCGGGATCGAGCGAGCCTGCAGCACTGCTCCACCTCCATCCGGAAGAGCTCTGTCCAATCGGGACAGCCGGCGGGAAGGTTAAAAAGGCAGCGCTGCTGAGAAGAGGCCCTTTTGCTGCTTCCACCGGGCTCCCAGCTACTCTCCCCGGCGCGGGATCGAGCGAGCCTGCAGCACTGCTCCACCTCCATCCGGAAGAGCTCTGTCCAATCGGGACAGCCGGCGGGAAGGTTAAAAAGGCAGCGCTGCTGAGAAGAGGCCCTTTTGCTGCTTCCACCGGGCTCCCAGCTACTCTCCCCGGCGCGGGATCGAGCGAGCCTGCAGCACTGCTCCACCTCCATCCGGAAGAGCTCTGTCCAATCGGGACAGCCGGCGGGAAAGTTAAAAAGTCAGCGCTGCCAGGCGCGCCTGCGCCTCTGCGGGCCCGCGCCTGAGGGCCTCGCCAGAGGGCCCTTTGGCGTGGCCCTTAGGCGTCGGCCCTATAGAACAGCCGCACAACTTGCTACTTAGCTGGCCTGACCCACCATCAACAGCCCGCCTGCACCCCGGCTCAGCAACAGCTCTCCCGGCCGGGATCGAGCTGCCGGGGCTACAGGGTCCACTCCATGCTGAAGCCGCCCAACCGAGACAGTCAGTACCTCACAGGTTGATACATAGATTTCAGAGTAAGGCAATCGGCCTCACACAAGAGCCCACCGGAGAAGGTGATCGAGCTCCACCCACCCAGCGCATCTCCGAGCTTCGTGACCCAATCGGGGCTGTCCTCTCACTTGAAAAAGAGAGCGCCAAAGAAGCAAGCTCCTCTCTCCCTCTGCTCTTTGCAAGGATCACCTGGAACTGCAATCGGAGCCAACGTCACGCCGAAGAAGAACCTTTCCCTGCACGGAGAAATCTGCGGCGGCAGAGTAAGGCAATCGGCCTCACAGAAGAGCCCACCGGAGAAGGTGATAGCGAGCTCCACCCACCCAGCGCATCACCGAGCTTCTTGACCCAATCGGGGTTGTCCTCTCACTTTAAAAAGAGAGCGAAAGGCGCTTAAGGAACTCTCCAAAGCGGTATCGGTGATACGAAAACATCTTATTCGAAACCCCAACTACATCTCTCACCCTCCGGTACCGCTGGAGCTCCCCTTCGGTCGAGCTCGCGTACCTCAACTGATCCACCAGCGTCTCGGTCACAGCAAGTATTTCCTACCTGACTGTTACTAATGACTATTGCCTGTTTTACTGTAGCCAGTAATCCCAACCATTATAGCTATTGCCTGTTTTACTGTAGCCAGTAATCTCAACCATTATAGCTACTGCCTGTTTTACTGTAGCCAGTAATTCCAACCATTATAGCTATTGCCTGTTTTACTGTAGCCAGTAATCTCAACCATTATAGCTATTGCCTGTTTTACTGTAGCCAGTAATCTCAACCATTATAGCTATTGCCTGTTTTACTGTAGCCAGTAATCTCAACCATTATAGCTACTGCCTGTTTTACTGCAGCCAGTAATCTCATTTATGTATAACTATACTGCCTGATTTATTCACAACTATCCGACTTTTACTGTTTCCATTACCTCCTGCATAATCTTTATTGCTTGTAATTACAGAAAACTACTCCCTGATCTATTCCTCCATAATCTCCCTAACCAAATAATCACCATCACCGGTAATAGAATCGGACACTATTACATTGAACTACGAAACTCACTCCACTACATAAAACTCACCAAGCAGCACCTTGTCACTGAACATGACACTCACAAAAACTATGATTCTAAAAATAACCTACAACTTCATATTATTGACAATCCTAATCGATCTAACACTTACCTTATCTACTAAAAATCATATGACAATCCCCATAATACGAACAACACCCAGAAATAACTACCATATTGCCCACACAAACCCATACCACCAGGCAAAAATAAACTACCACCGACTTATACAAATAAAACAGACTGATTTACAACAAATAAAAGAAAACAACATCAAAAACACCAACTCACTGTCATGTATCCTTATCAATGCACGCTCAATGAAAAATAAACTTCCCATATTTAGTGATTTAATAACAGACCTAAAACCTGACATTTTATGTGTAACTGAGACGTGGCTATCTGAAACGGATACAGTCTACTTAAACCAGCTTAACACTGATGACTACGATATAAATTTTACCCACAGACCCAACAAAAAAGGAGGAGGTGTACTTATCATGACGAGAAAGATATTAAATGCCAAATCAATAAAACATAATATAACCAATAACATAGATACCCTCATCATAAAGATTAACAATCTTAGAATCTGCCTAATATACAGACCCCCTGACCAAAAAGCAGATAGCCAAATCCACTTATTGAATTTCTGGGCTCATCTACCGATCAAGATCCAATAATCATGCTAGGTGATTTCAACCTCCCCTCACTTCCAGTATCTGAAGCCAACCTTTTCCTAGAAACCATAGCTGACATGGATTTTCACCAGATAATCACCAATACAACACACACAAAAGGAGGCACACTAGACCTTATACTCCTCCCAAACACAATCTTCCAACTATTCAACCCAGATACCATAGAATACACACAAATTCCTTGGTCTGATCATTACATCATTAAATCAAAACTCACATTCCATACCAATAGCACTAAAAACTACTCAAGAAGTGATTCCACCACAAAATTCAAAAGATTTAACGAAACTGAATTCCTAGATACAATAATACCCCACCTTGTGTCTCCCCCAATGGACTTAGATGAAGCTATCAAAAATTGGCATGACACAATAACCGATGCAGCTAAATCTGACCGAAGTAACAAAAAACCCACTAACTCAAAAAAAGCTCCATGGTTCGACAACACGCTAAAACAAATGAAGAGACAACTAAGAAAATCAGAACTCAAATGGCGCAAAACCAAACTAACTATACATAAGGAAATATATAATACCATTCTTACAAAATACAAAGACACTATAGATAGCACAAAAAGACTTACTATGCTGCAATCTTATCAAAATCCTATAATAGACCACGAGAGCTATTCTCCATTGTTAGAAATCTCACTAATAACCCTCAAACACATAACAATGAAATTACTGACATATCAGTACAAACTTTAGCTGACTACTATCAAAATAAATCCTCACAACCTATAATGTCCATAGACAAACATAACGTAGCCTTAAATTGCGCAAATGAATGGTCAGTTTTTCACCCCACATCCAAAGAATCACTAAAGAATATTATTTCCAACCTCAACACTACCACCTCTTTCCTTGATCCATGCCCTGTAACATGGATAAAAAGCACACTTCCAATACTAATCTCTTTCATCCTCCCTATAGTTAACCTCTCATTACTCCAAGGTTACCTCCCTCCTAAACTCAAACATGCACAAATCCGCCCAATTCTTAAAAATGGTACTATGGACAAAACATCCCCAAAATCGTATCGACCTATTTCAAGTATCCCTTTCTTAGCTAAAATAATAGAAAAAGTGGTACAGATCCAGACACAGGAATACCTAGACTCTTACTACCCACTTGATGAACACCAATATGGTTTTAGACCTCAGCATGGAGTAGAATCACTTTTAACAGTCTTAATTGATACACTCCTTAAAGGGATTGATAATCACAAAAAAGCATTCATACTCCTATTTATTGACATATCAGCTGCATTTGATAGTGTACATCACACTATAATGCTTAATAACCTAAAACAAATAGGTATAAATGCCACGGTACACAAATGGTTCACTTCATATCTACATAATAGAACGCAAAATGTAAAAAATAGCTAATCAGACATCCAACACATATAAACAAGAAATTGGTCTCCCACAAGGCTCAGCTCTATCAGCCCTCCTATTTAACATATATATAAAACCAGTTTGTGACATTTTCAAAAAATTCGGTGTACTCTATTATCTATACGCAGATGATATTATGTTATACATTCCATTCACCATCCCTGATGTACCGATAAAACTCTTAACAGATTGTCTTAACGAAATTGCAACCTGGCTAAAAGCGAAAAACCTCCACATAAACCATTCAAAAACAGAGGTATTAATTGTAACAAAAAACCATTCATATGTCCCTCCAACCCACATAACAATACAAAACCATGACATCACAATAAAAAACGAAATAAGATACCTAGGAATCATTTTAGATACACACCTTACGATGAACACCCACATTAGAAACATTATAAAGAAAATCTACTTCAAACTCAAAATACTCAAGCAACTACGCCCCTTAGTTCACTTACAAGATTTCATTAACATAATACAGGCAACCATAACCCCACACTTTGATTTTTCCAACCTAATTCTCTTAGGTATAACGAAACAAAACATTAAAAGAATACAACTAGCACAGAACGCAGCAGCTAGAATTGTAATGAAAGCACACTCATTCCAGCATATTACTCCAATATTAGCAACCCTGCATTGGCTCCCAATACAAAGCAGGATAATATATAAGACCACAATAACCACATTTAAAGCTCTCAATGGCATGGCTCCAATCCCATTAAGCAATCTTATAAGCAAGGAATCTCAAAAAGTCACTCACAGAAAAGGACACTCAAATAAATTAAGGACTCCAAATGATTTTATAAAAGCAACCAAACTAACTAATAACAGAGCCTTCTCACATGCGGCCCCCTTCATTTGGAACTCCATCCCAGAGGACCTAAGATCCACAACAGAAATTATAGAATTCCGCAAAAAACTGAAAACCTACCTCTTTGCCATGCACTACAACAACATTGATAATACACTAATCATCCCAGAAAAAGGCTAAATAACACCCAACTGAGTAAAGCTAAACCTCATAATTAACAGATTTGCACCCTCTTGTAAATAACCATGATTTAAATCTAAGGAACCTACAAACCTGTATCTGTACATAGTTCATAAATTGTTCTTGTTCTGTTATGTATTTAACCATTACATTGTTCTGTTATGCATTTAACCATTCACCGTTCTGTTACGTATTTAACTATTACATTGTTTACTGTCAAAAATTGTTCCATGTAAAACAAGCCCTGCTTTGTTGACTGTTGTTCAATTGTGAGCCACATCTGAACTCTGGAAGATGCGGGATATAAATGATTGTTAAATAAATAAAATTGTTAAATAAAAATAAGGTTTGCCTCTTTGCAGATGACACCAAAATCTACAATAGAGTAGACAGCCAGGAAGGTGTAGATAACATGAGGAGGGATGTAGCTAAACTTGAAGAATGGTCTAAAATTTGGCAGCTGAGATTTAATGCTAAAAAATGCAGGGTCATGCATTTGGGCTGAAAAAATCCAAAGAAGCAGTACAGTGTAGGGGAGGGGGGGAGTACTTCTGTCCACAAAAGTAGAGTGGGACCTGGGCATGATTGTGTCTGATCATATTAAAGTAGCTAAATAGGTAGAAAAGGCAATGGCGGCGAAAGCTAGAAGGATGCTTGGGTGCATAGGGAGAAGAATGGCCATCAGAAAAAAGAAGGTGATAGTGCCTCTGTATAGGTCTTTGGTGCAACCTCATTTGGAGTATTGTGTGCAATTCTGGAGACCGCACCTTCAAAAGGATATAAACAGGTTGGAGTCCTTGCAGAGGGCAGCTGACAAAATGTTCAGTGAGCTTCATGATAAGCGTATAGGGTTGGACTTAAAGATCTCAATATGTATACTTTTTGGAGGGGAGATATGATAAACGTATTTAAATATCTCCATGGCATAAATGCATAGAAGGAAAACGTTTCAATTGAAAGAAAGCATTGCAATGAGGGAGCAGAGGATGAATTGAAAGGGGAAACACTCAAGAGTACTATGCAGAAATATTTCTTTATGGAAAGGATGGTAAATGCATGGAATAGTCTCCCAGTGGAGGTAGTAGATACGAGGACTGTATCTAAATTCAAAAATGTATGGGACAAGCACAGATCTTTAAAGGAAAAACAGGGGCTGTAGTAGTAGTTGGTATGGAAGGCAGACTGGATAAGCCATATGGTCTTTATCTGCCATCATGCTTCTATATTTCTAAGTTTAACAGCCTGGGGAAAGACTACAAACAAAAATCCAACAAAAGGGGTGGGCATGGAAGGAATGAATGTAACTGCGGAGGGAGAGTTGATAAAAGAAGGAAATGGGGGGTGTAGCAGCCCACCAACATGTTTGCCTAGGGCTCACCATTGGATAAATCTAGCTCTGAGTGTTAAGTCTGGTTTTGGACATTAACTAGGAAACAGCGCTATTTAGTCAAGCATTTCTCAGAAATTAGGACACAACAATGTAGAATCAGTATTGGTCGGGAGTGGAAGCCAGATGGACAGTTTCCTTAGGATAAATGCCAAGGAGACTGTTTAATCAGCAACGTTGTGTCTTCATGAACTTTCTTATATGTTTGTTTAGTTCATGCTTTATCATTGGAGGTATATATCTTGGTTTCAAATAGGGACACACACAATAGGGGCCATTTGAAAACATGCACGCGGTTGCCCAAATCATTAAGACAGTCCTGGAGCCATTTTACAAATGACTTTTAAAGATTCACCAGTGTAGAGATGTCCAGGTAGGCAGGGGGGTCTGGTGGAGGTGTGTATGGGGAAGTTCTATGGATTTGGATGTCCCTACTTGATTTCAGAAACGTCAGGCACATCTGCAAACGGGGCACAAGTAGGAATCAGGAAGGTGCTTGTTTTGGCTATAAAACACCTAGAGGGTGTAAAGAGTGGAGTGGAGGAGTGGCCTAGTGGTTGGGGCAAGGTACTTCAGGCTGGAAGGTCGGGGTTCAAATCCCACTAGAAGACAGCAACCTTGGGCCAGAAGGACTAGGGTTTCTAGTCCCACAGGTGCTCCTTGTGGTCTTGGGCAAGCCTCTTAACCCTCCATAGCCCATGTTCCCTGTAAAATAGTTATCTCCAAGTTATAATGCCCTGTTCAATGTAATTTCAGTTTGTTCAATGTAAACCACACTGATGCAGAATAGCACAGTATATAAGAGAATATAAATAAGAAGAGAGCTAAGTGACTTGCCCAAGATCATAGGGAGCAGCAGTGGGGTTTGAACCCTGGCCCAACTCGCTACTCTAGCCATTATGCTTTTAGACAACCCCATTTTGGGACATCTATGTAGATGGCACCTTAGATGTCCATATCAGGCATGTTCAGGTCTGTTAAATCGTGCCTGGACTGGGGCGTGCCTGTTTTTTTCTGATGTTCTGGCTTGGATGTCCTTTGTAAAATATGCCTTTAAGCCAGGGGTGGGCAATTTATGGCCCGCGGGCCGCATGTGGCCCGCCACAGAGTTTTCTGCGGCCCGCAGAATCGTGGAAGGAAGTCCAAAAAACTGCCAGCATGGTTTAAAGGTAAGGTCAGAGAGTCTGTTGTTGCCAAAAGAGCATCTTTCAGGAAATGGAATAAAGAGCCAAACGATGAAACCTGGAAACAGCACAAGCACTGGCAAGTCAAATGCAAGGCATTGATAAGGCAGGAAAAGGGAGAACTTGAGAAGAAGCTTGCTGTGAAAGCAAAAATGCAAAATAAAGACTTTTTCAAGTACATTAGCAAAAAAACCTGTGAGAGAGTCTGTTGGTCCATTAGATAATAGAGGGGTTAAAGGGGAACTAAGAGGCGACAAGGCGTTAGCAGAGAGACTGAATGAATTCTTTGCTTCGGTCTTTACTGAGGAAGATGTAGGGATGTTACCCATGACTGAAGTGGTATTTAAAGGTGCGGAAGAATTGAAGGAAATGTTGATACAACAGGAATATGTATTACAACTATTAGATAAACTGAAGAGTAGCAAATCACCTGGGCCGGATGGTATACATCCAAGGGTGTTGAAAGAACTGAAATATGAGATTTCAGACCTGCTATTAGTAATCTGTGATCTATCATTAAAATCATCTGTAATACCTGAAGATTGGAGGATCGCCAATGTAACGCCAATTTTTATAAAGGGTTCCAGGGGTGATCTGGGAAACTACAGATCGGTGAGCCTGACGTCACTACTGGGAAAAATGGTAGAAACCATCATAAAGAACAAAATTACTCAGCATGTAGATAGTCATCGCCTAATGGGAGACAGCCAACATGGCTTTAGACAAGGAAGATCTTGTTGTACTAATCTATTATGTTTTTTAGAAGGTGTGAATAAACAGGTGGACAAAGGTGAGTTAGTTGATATAGTGTATCTGGACTTTCAGAAAGCCTTTGACAAGGTCCCTCATGAGAGACTTTTGGCAAAACTAAAGAGTCATGGAATAGGAGGCAGTGTACTATTGTGGATCAGGAACTGGTTAAAAGATAGAAACAGAGGGTAGGGCTAAATGGCCAATTTTCCCAATGGAGAAAGGTGAATAGTGGTGTACCCCAGGGATCTGTGCTGGGTCCGCTGCTTTTTGACATATTCATAAATGACCTGGAAAAGGGAATAACGAGTGAGGTTATCAAATTTGCAGATGACACAAAACTATTTCAAGTTGTTAAAACCCAAGAGGATTGTGGAAAATTGCAAGAGGATCTTGATAAATTGGAAGACTGGGCATCAAAATGGCAGATGAAATTTAATGTGGACAAGTGCAAAGTTATGCACCTAGGGAAGAACAACCCAAACTATGGTTACAAGATGCAAGGTTCCACATTAGGAACCACCACCCAGGAAAAAGATTTAGGTGTCATTGTGGATACCATGTTAAAACCCTCGGCCCAGTGTGCAGCGGCGGCCAAGAGAGCAAATAGAATGCTAGGTTTCATAAGGAAAGGAATGGAAAATAAAACAAAAGATATTATAATGCCTCTATATCGTTCCATGGTGAGACCGCACCTTGAATATTGTGTGCAATTCTGGCCTCCGTATCTTAAAAAGGATATAGCGTTATTAGAAAAGGTTCAGAGAAGAGCCACCAAAATGGTAAAGGGGATGGAAGGATACTCCTATGAAGAAAGGCTAAAAAGGTTAGGGCTCTTTAACCTGGAAAAGAGACGGCTGAGGGGAGATATGATAGAAGTCTATAAATTAATGAACAGAGTGGAACGGGTAAACGTAGATCAATTGTTTACATTATCAGAATATAGAAAGACTAGGGGACATGCAATGAAGCTACAGGGTAAACTATTTAAGACTAATAAAAGAAAATATTTTTTCAATGTGAAATCAAACTCTGGAATTTGTTACCGGAGGATGTAGTAAAGACTTTTAGTGTAGCTGGGTTTAAAAAAGGTTTGATGGACCTTGGTCTGACCCAGTATGGCATATCTTATGCTTATGCTCCTAGGCACCATGTGTGCTGCCTCCCTGCTCCTCTCTTCTTGTCCCCCTCCCATGCATGGCTCATTATTGCGCTGGGGAGTGACATCACGCATAGCTGGAGCGGAGAATGGAGAGGGCTGAGAGGCAAGGAGGGATGAAGCGCATGCGTGGCGGCGGTGCCCTGGGAAGGGGGGCGGGGCGTTATGGGAGGGAGGGGATATGACGTAAAAACTCCTTGTCTGGGGAGGGAGGAGGAGGCGGGCTACCCTGAGCACATGTACACCTGCTCCATCGCTTTCTGTTTCTCGCACGCGCACGCGCGCGCGCTTTCTTAATCTTGCTCTTTGTCTCGCGCGCAGCCAGTGGCAAAGAGGAGGCGGCGGCGGCGCGTGCGTGTGTGAATGCACGAGATGGGGTGCAGGACGGCACAACAGTTTTAGAAGGTGCGGCCTTCCCTAACCATGGCCCTCCCAAAGTGGCCCCCGAGCCAAAACAATTGCCCACCCCTGCTTTAAGCTAAGAACATAAGAAATGCCATGCTGAGTAAGACAAAGGCCCCCTCAAGGCCAGCATCCTGTCTCTGATAGTGGCTAGTGTGGACTGCAAGTCCCTGGCAGATCACAAAAAAATAGTTCCTTTCCAGAGATGAGCAATGGCTCTCCATAGTCTACCTAGATACTATCTGTCCGAAGGTCTTGGGTTCGCTCCCATCGATACTGACAAAGGATAGGAACTAGAAAATGCAAACGTTTCAGTTCTGTATATTGTATTGCTCATATTTCAGTGTAGCCACTAGAGAGAAAGGCAGAGGATTACCAATCTGTCTAAGTGAGGTAAGGAGTATGTTCAGTAGTTTGTCTCTTGAGGGTTTTTAATTAAATTATGGTTTTGTATAGTAATATAGCAATATATATGGCTTTGATGGGCTTGAATGGCAGGATAAAGGATCAAGCCTGCCTTTCAGATCAATGAAATCCATAGAGCTTGAGATAATTATACTCGACTTCAATTTTCTTAATTAAAAATGCCCCATTTTGTCATGTCTACTTTTTAAAAAGAAAAGCAGTTATTTTATATACCAGGGTAAGCGTATTTTAAAGCTATCACTTTATATCTTTTGTGAGGCAGTCCCCTCCCACACCCACCCCATCCAGTTTGTGAAGAGGACAATATTCAAAGTGATTTCCTTGGGTAAAAACTGTTTTACCCGTGTAAATTTATTTTCTGAAAAATGCCTACCCTGTATGCAGATGAAAACAGGCATATCACTGCACTCTTTGTACTTTTTTGTATCTGAATTAGGGAGGATTTCAACATGCATACAGTAGTTTCATATTTTCATGATGTGATGCTTTACTTGAAAAAAAAGGTACTCACACAGACTACTAGAGAGGCTGCATAGCTTGTGTGAGCTATTGAGAGGAGGTGTTGGCCATGCCATCTGTTTGCACTGACTGAGCTACTGCCTGGTGGGTGTGGCTCTGCCTCCTCCTGACAGATGTTATCAGGCATGGCCCATCTTGATTTTGGGAGGAGTCATAACCACAGAAGGATGGGAGGAGTAGCCTAGTTGTTAGAACACTGGCTTGATAACCAAGCAACCAGGGTTCAATTCCTGCTAGCACTCCTTGTGGCCTTGGGCAAGTCACTTAACCCTCCATTGTCTCAGAAGAAAGGCCTTGCAATCTACTTCCAGTGACACTACCAAGAAAACCCAGGAGCTTCTGGGTCACCAGGAGTCAGGACTGACTCAGAGGCACACATTGCATTTGCATAGCCACAGGTGGATGTCATTTCAAAAACTACACTTCCCTAAAAGGTAGATGATAAATATTTAAATTAATTAGAACATGACAGGGGCTTTGCATGTGCAAAAAGAGAATGAGACCCAGGCATATTGTAAGACACTGATGATGCCAAAACACTGAATGGGATGAACCTACTGTAGAAACCTGAATTGAAAGGCATTATTCCATTTTTCCAAGCTGTACAAAGCCCCTTTGCTCATAGAGTAATTTGTTGAAGTCCAGAGCTGGGTGGAATCAAGGCCTAAATTTTTATAACTAATTCTCGTTTAGGGTATAATGATTCATTTGTTCACTTTTCAAAAGCAAGGCTTTGCTGGCATACTCCATGACACCAGATTCACCTCTGCATTTTGAGCAGAACGTGCTTAGTCTCACTGCGCTTCTACAAGAATTCAATTTACTGTTGCAGCCTCGCACCATAAATCCTCTGTCCTCAGAAACCGAAAACCCATTCATTAGGCTGAGACATTCTCATACCTCTAGCGAAATATTTAGTATAGATATTGGAGGTTAATTTGGAGTGGAGGAGTGGCCTAGTGGTTGGGGCAAGGTACTTCAGGCTGGAAGGTCAGGGGTTCAAATCCCACTAGAGAACAGCAACCTTGGGCCGGAAGGACTGTGGTTTCTAGTCCCACAGGTGCTCCTTGTGGTCTTGGGCAAGCCACTTAACCCTCCATAGCCCATGTTCCCTGCAAAATAGTTATCTCCAAGTTATAATGCCCTGTTCAATGTAATTTCAGTTTGTTCAATGTAAACCACACTGATGCTGAATAGCATGGTATATAAGAGAATGTAAATAAATAAATAATATGCAGCCATATAGAATGTATAAGTTGAAACATCTTTACTTTAGATGCTTAGAGTTAGTAGTGCTGCCATTTAGGTCACATTGCAGAATATCCATGTGTCTCTAGAAATGGCTAAGCTGGACATTTTAAGTTGCATCTTCTACTTCTTTTTTAAGTGTAGTCAAGTTAATGCTGACTCCTGGTGACCCAGTGGCCCCTGCCTTTCCTTGGCAAGGTATGACCAGAAGTAGATTGTCAGGCTTTATCTTCTGAAACAATGGAGGTTAAAGTGACCTGCTCAAGGTCACAAGGACTGCCAGTGGGAATTAATCCCTAATTGCTTGGGTACTAGGCTGTTCTAAACACTAGGCTTCTCCTCTACTCCTAGATGTCTAACATATTCAATTTAATTTACAATTTATATTCCACCTTTTCACCTGACAGGGCATATACAGTGGATAGCAAAATGTTGTTGTTAAGTGCCATCGAGTTGGAGTCGACTCATGGCGACCCTCTGGATAGCTATTCTAAATTGTGTTCGGTCTTGAGTCAGGCGGCTCATTGTTGACAGACTAGTGCCCGTAGCTGCTGTTATTGTATCGATCCATCTCATTGCTGGCCTCCCTCTTTTGCGCTGACCTTCTATCTTGCCAAGCATGATGTCTTTCTCTAATGATCTCTCTCTTCGCATGATGTGTCCAAAGTATGAAAGTCAAAGTCTTGTCATATGAGCTTCTAAAGAAAGCTTAGGTTTGATCTCCTCTAGTACCGACTGGTTTGTTCTTCGGGCAGTCCATGGTATACACAGTATTCGCCGCCAGCACCATAATTCAAAGGCATCAATTTTCTTCCTGTCTATCTTTTTCACTGTCCAGCTTTCACATCCATATGATGTTATTGAAAATACCATGGCTTGAACAAGTTGAATCTTTGTATGGAGAGAGACATCTCTGCTCTTGAGAATCTTATCTAGGTCTTTCATAGCCATTCTGCCAAGAGCAATGCATCGTCTGATTTCTTGACTGCTAGTTGCTTCTTTATTGCTAGTTGATCCAAGTAGGCTAAAGCTGTTCACGATTTCAATTTCTTCTCCTTCAACGATGAACCTGTTGATTATGCCAGTTGTCATGATCTTTGTCTTCTTTACATTAAGGTGCAGGCCCATTTTGAGACTATGTTCTTTGATTGTGAGAAACAAATGTTTCAGATCATCTTCACTTTCAGCCAGTAATGTGGTATCATCAGCATAGCGAAGGTTGTTGATGAGTCTTCCACCAATCTTCACACCTCTGTTGTCTTCATACAATTCTGCTTCTTTGATGATTTGTTCTGCATATAAATTAAACAGGTATGGGGAAAGAACGCAGCCTTGCCTTACACCTTTGATTATTTTAAACCATTCTGTTTCTCCTTGTTCCATTTGAACTGCTGCTTCTTGATCAATGTACAGATTGTGCAAGAGTACGATCAGATGTTCTGGTATACCCACGTTTCTTAATGTGGCCCTGAGTTTCTCATGGTTTACACAGTCAAAAGCCTTGCTATAGTCGATAAAGCACAAATAGATATCCTCTTGGTATTCATTAGTCTTTTCAAGGATCCATCTCACATCCGCAATGATGTCTCTTGTTCCTCGCCCTTTCTTGAACCCTGCCTGCACTTCAGGTTGTTTTTGCTGCAGGTATGGTTGTAGTCTCTTTTGAATAATCTTCAGTAGAATCTTGCTGGCATGTGGGATCAGAGCGATAGTGTGATAATTTCCATAGTCAGTTGGATCACCTTTCTTTAGTATTGGTATAAACACAGATCTTTTCCAGTCAGTTGGTCATGATGTTGTCTTCCATATTTCTTGGCAGAGCCTTGTAAGTATGGTAACAGCTGCATCAGATTGCTGTAATACTTCTATGGGAATGCTATCAATGCCTGGTGCTTTGTTCTTTGATAAGGCTTTCAATGCTGCTTTAACTTCTTCTTTCATCACCAGTGGTTCCCGATCATAAGGTACAGGTTGAAACGGCTGTTGGTCCACTTGATCTTTATCATATAAAAACTCTGTATATTCCTTCCACCTTTTCTTGATCTTCTCAGCATCATTCAACATAGAGCCTTGAGCATCTTGTAACATTCCAATTCGAGGCTGGAACTTTTTCTTTAATTCTCGTAGCTTTAAGAAAGCTAATCTTGTTCTTCCTCTAATAGTTTCTGCTTCTATTTCCTTGCATGCGTCATTGTAGTACTTTTCCTTGTCCTGTCTTGCTGCACATTGGAAATCTCTGTTGAATTCTGTTATGTCTTTCTTTCTCCTCTGGCTTTAGCTTCTCTGCGTTTCTGGGCAATTTTCAGAGTTTCTTCCATCATCCATTTTGGCCGTTTTTGCTTTTTCACCTTTTGTGGAGACTTCTCGCTTATTTTGCTTCATTCATGAGTGGTTTGCTCTTTTTCAACTTTAGCTTGAGTTTGCATACTAGTAGTTGATGATCTGTACCACAGTCAGCTCCAGGTTTTGTCTTTGTTGATGTTATAGAACTTTTCCATCATTGACTTCCACAGATGTAGTCAATTTGATTTTATACAAACCATTGGGTGAAGTCCATGTGTGCAGTCACCGCTTGTGTTGCTGGAAGAAGGTGTTTGAGATGAATAGATTGTTGGTCTTGCAGAATTCTATCAGTCTTTCTCCAGCTTCATTTCTGTTGCCAAGTCCATATTTTCCAACTACTTTGCCTTCTTCTTTGTTGCCAACCTTTGCGTTCCAGCCACCCATGACTATCAGGATATCCTGTTTGCATGTTCTGTCAATTTCAGCTTATAGTTGTTCATAGAACTCTTCAATTTCATTCTCTTCTGCAGCTGTTGTTGGGGCATATACTTGAATTATAGTTGTGTTGATAGGCATTCCTATCGAAGAGAGATTACGCATTCGCTGACTGCATGGTATTTCATTACAGTTCTTGCAAGTTTCTTCTTTATTATAAATGCAACACAATTTCTTCTTTGTCTTTCATTTCCAGCATAGTAGACCATGTGATCATCTGATGCAAAGTGCCCGATGCCAGTCCATTTCAGTTCACTGACACCCAACAGATCAAGTTGGATAGCAAAATACATAAACATAAAATTAAAACATACAACTGACCACAGAGGCAAAATAAAACAGACCTATAAAGCAAACCACAAGTGCTCCTAAGAAGAACCTCACAATGTATTCCCCACTCTACAGTAATTTTAATTAAAAATGCTGCTCAAAAAAAAAAATCAAGCTGCTATGGAAAGTTTTATAAATCATCCTGGTCCTTTCGTTCAGAAGGGAAATGTGTTCCAACGATCAGGGGCACTGAAGGATCACAGCCTTAAACTAAATCAGCCTTAACATATGTTTCTTGAAATAACCTGATCACAGGTCTCAAACAAAGGCAGTGGGCGAGCTGTTAATGGCATATACTTTGCATTCTCTCCTTCAAATAGATAGAGGGAATATCATGCAAAGTATGGAAAAATGACAAAGCAATTTCAACTCATCTCTTGCTTCTTTAGGGAGCCAATGGCATGAGCTTAATAACTGGGACACTCTGTCCCATTGATCACCATGCAGAACAACTGGCTGCTAGATTCTAAATTCTATTTAGGCTGGTCGGAAGCGAGTGGGGCAGGCGGCGCCTTCCCTGTGCTTTCTTTTGTCTGTTTTCTGCCTCTGTCACAGAGGAGAGAGATGGTTGCAGTAATCTGGGGGCACAAGTAATAGAGTAGATGCTGGATTTCTATGGGGTGGGGAGCATGGAGGACAGGTTCTGAACATTGGATGGGGTGGGAGACAGGTGCCTGTCATGAAGTGAGAGAGGGCAGAAGGTAGATGGTGGCAACAGGGTGAGGGTGGTGGACAGATAGGGGATATGGGATGGGAGTGGAGAGCAGATGTTTGGTGGGGGGGAGTGTTGAGGTGGAGAGCAGATGGTGGCCATGGGAGGGGAGCATATAGTGGATGGAGGGTAGATGCTGGATATGGGATGAGGATGAGGGACAGGTGCTAGTGGGGAGGGAGGATGAATGGAGGAGGTGAAAGACAAATAGTGGGCATGGGATGGGGTAGACAGCAGATGCTTAAAAGCAGATTATGTGGTCTATATCATTATCTGCCCCTGCCTTCTTTATTTTTTTTCTTTTATGCCATACTGGGTCAGACCAAGGTCCATCAAGCCCAGTATCTTGTTTCCAAGAGTGGCCAATCTAGGTCATACGTACCAAGCAGTTTCCCCAAAAGACACAGCTTCCACAATGCTTGTACTGGGTCAAGCATTGATATCCTGGGTCCCTTCTTAATAATGGTTTATGGACCTTTCCTCCAGGAAATTGTCCAAACCTTTTTTAAACCCAGCTACACTAACAGTCTTTACTACATTCTCCGGTAACAAATTCCAGAGTTTGATTACACGTTGAGTGAAAAAATATTTTCTTTTATTAGTCTTAGTTTACCCTGTAGCTTCATTGCATGTCCCCTAGTCTTTCTATATTCTGATAACGTAAACAATCGATCTACGTTTATCCGTTCCACTCCATTCATTAGTTTATAGACTCCTATCATATCTCCCCTCAGCCGTCTCTTTTCCAGGTTAAAGAGCCCTAACGTTTTTAGCCTTTCTTCATAGGAGTATCCTTCCATCCCCTTTACCATTTTGGTGGCTCTTCTCTGAACCTCTTCTAATAACGCTATATCCTTTTTAAGATACGGAGGCCAAAATTGCATACAATATTCAAGGTGCGCTCTCACCATGGAACTATATAGAGGCACTATAATATCTTTTGTTTTATTTTCCATTCCTTTCCTTATGATACCTAGCATTCTATTTGCTCTCTTGACTGCCGCTGCACACTGGGCTGAGGGTTTTAACATGTTATCCACAATGACGCCTAAATCTTTTCCCTGGGTGGTGGTTCCTAATGTGGAACCTTGCATCTTGTAACCATAGTTTGGGTTGTTCTTCCCTAGGTGCATAACTTTGCACTTGTCCACATTAAATTTCATCTGCCATTTTGATGCCCAGTCTTCCAATTTATCAAGATCCTCTTGCAATTTTCCACAATCCTCTTGGGTTTTAACAACTTTAAATAGTTTTGTGTCATCTGCAAATTTGATAACCTCACTCGTTATTCCCTTTTCCAGGTCATTTATGAATATGTCAAAAAGCAGCGGACCCAGCACAGATCCCTGGAGTACACCACTATTCCCCTTCTTCATTGGGAAAATTGGCCATTTAGCCCTACCCTCTGCTTTCTATCTTTTAACCACTTCCTGATGCACAATAGTACACTGCCTCCTATCCCATGACTTTTTAGCTTCGCCAAAAGTCTCTGATGAGGGACCTTGTCAAAGGCTTTCTGAAAGTCCAGATACACAATATCAACCGACTCACCTTTGTCCACCTGTTTATTCACACCTTCAAAAAAACATAATAGATTAGTACGACAAGATCTTCCTTGTCTAAAGCCATGTTGGCTGTCTCCCATTATGCCATGACTATCTACATGCTGAGTAATTTTGTTCTTTATGATGGTTTCTACCATTTTTCCCGGTACTGACGTCAGCCTCACCAGTCTGTAGTTTCCTGGATCACCCCGGAACCCTTTTAAAAAATTGGTGTTACATTTATTTATTTATTTATTTACTTATTACATTTTCTTTTATACAGCGCTATTCGACATCAGTACGGTTTACAATGAACATAAAACCACACGTCTCAAATAACACAGGTACACTACCAAAAAACTGCCTCCAGTTTTGCAACTGATTCCTATAGATTTTGGGGTGCTGAATCCAGGAAAAATAGCCAAAATGTTCCATCACGTCACGTTTTCTGGCAAAATTAGATTTCTTACCCATATAAGGAATTTTCACATAATTTCTTTTTATCCGACTGCAGTTTATTTTCTTGGCCCAAAATAGAGGTTGTAATGGTTAAGTAACTAGAAACACTCCCTCATGATTTTTTAGAGTGTTTTGTATTCATTTTATACATTAACAGGACAATTGGGAGGCGGGGGGCTAAATCCAGTACTCGCGCTGGCGCATGTTCTTTCCTGTTCGCCTCGCCTCGTTCGCTCGCTCAAACACGGTGGTTGCGACATGAACGTTCCTGTCAAATTTCAGTTTCTTGCAAGTTCATTATTACCTTTTGTTTGCTCAGTCGTAATCCAGCTTTATTCCGAAGTGGTTCACTACAGTTGTAGTTTGCAGTGCTGTGTATTTGTGATGGCTCACAGAGCCAGAGGTTGCGTCAACTCTCCGGACAGTTTTTGTTTTATTTGTGGGGAATATACCGTGAAAAAGCGGCAGAGGAACATTTCTGCATTTATTAAAAAAGTATATTTCGCCTATTTCGGTTTGAAGTTAGGCGATCAAGACAAACCGTGGGCTCCTCACAAAGTGTGCAAGACATATGAGGAAGATCTACGCTTATGGATGAAAGGTAAAAAAACAAGCATTTCGTTTCGGAATACCTATGATGTGGCGTGAACAAAGAGACCACAGCAGTGACTGCTATTTTTGCTCTTGCATTGTGAAGGAATACAACTTAAAAAATAAGAACGTAATAAGTTACCCCAACCTTCCCTCAGCAATTAGGCCTATGCCTCATAGCAACGAAGTACCTGTGCCTGAACCACCAAAATCTTTGGATCATATTTGTGTGGACGGTTCTGATCATGATGAGACTCATCAGATGGCTTTTCCCATGAGTCCAGTACTTCCGAGTTTGAAACTGAACCAGATCCGAAACCTGAACTTTTCTCTCAAGCTGAATTGAATGATTTAGTCCGGGATTTAGGACTCCCAAAAGATGCTGCCCAACTGCTAGGTTCTCGGCTTAAACAGAAAAATCTATTGTCACCAAGAACAACTTTTTATTGGTACCGCAACCGCGAGACACAATTTTTGAAGTATTTCAGCAAAGAGGAAGATTTGGTATTTTGCAACGATATATACGGAGTGTGGAAAAGTTTAAACTCAAGTATGATCCTGCTGAATGGCGGCTGTTCATTGATTCGTCAAAAGACAGCATAAAAGGTGTTCTTCTTCATAATGGCAACACATTCGCTTCAGTTCCTATTGCTCACTCTGTTATTCTCCAAGAAAAATACGAGAATTTGGCCCTGATTCTTCAGAAGATTCGTTATGATCAGCATAAGTGGATGATTTGTGGAGACTTTAAAATTCTATCCATGCTATTAGGGCAGCAATCCGGTTTCACCAAATATCCCTGCTTCCTTTGCTTGTGGGATAGCCGGGCCCGCAACCTACACTGGGGGAAAAAAGACTGGCCAATTCGGGAGCATTTGAGACCCGGTGAGAAAAATGTTCTTCATGAGAGCTTGGTACCTCGTGATAAAATTCTATTACCACCTCTCCATATTAAGTTGGGTCTCATTAAGCAATTCATCAAGTCCCTTCCAAAAGATGGTGAGTGCTTTCGGTACCTTTGCTCAAAGTTCCCCCGACTTTCGGAAGCAAAGCTAAAGGAAGGAGTGTTTGTTGGCCCTGATATAAGGAAACTCATTTCAGATGGAGCATTCGCTGAAACGATGTCTGAGAAGGAAAAAGAAGCCTGGGATTCCTTCAAGGATGTTGTTCTCAAATTCTTGGGGAACAGGCGGGATGAGAACTATAAGGATATTGTTGCCAGGATGCTCAATGCCTTCAAAGAACAAGGCTGTAACATGAGCCTGAAAGTCCATTTCTTGCACTCCCATGTGAACTACTTTCCCGAAAACTTGGGGGCGTACAGTGAAGAACAAGGTGAAAGGTTTCACCAGGACATCAAGGACGCAGAGAGAAGGTACCAAGGAAGATGGAACACCACTATGATGGCTGATTTCTGCTGGTTGCTGCTGCGGGAAACCCCAGATGAAAAATACGCCAAGCAGCGCACCAAGAGAAGCATTCGGGGGAAGAAGAAACGGGCCCACCAGGAGATTGATTGACCCAAGAATGACTTTAAAATCTAAACTGTGTTGACAAATATCGTGTTTTTACTAAACTTTGAAATAAAAATTTGCTAGTTATTACCACAGTGTCGGATCTCATTTATTAGAATTTTATTTTCACACCATCGGGTGTTTGTCTTCATGTATTGCAATGGTGTGGTTTGCGTTTTCTATTCTTACATACATACCTGTACAACATTTTTTGCACATTTCTTTGCTTTGCTTTGTGTCTAACCTCGCTCTTATATGCTCAATGTTTGTGCACATGTATGTGGCTGTTTTAAGTGCAGACAATTTTGCTACCATCACAGTGTGTTTTGTTGACATTACTCTTTTCTTATGTGCTGCCTTGTTACAATTTTCTTTATTCTTATTTGAATAACTACTAAACAATTAGTATAAAGAATTCATCCAAGAAACTTTTATCTCGATCGCACTCAATCTGAAACGTTCACCTCAAACTGCTAACCCAATGTAGCAAAAAATCTGTACGTGATGGAGCAAATTGGTTACCAGATTTGGATTCAGCGCACCAAAAAACGTAAAAATCAATCGAAACATTAGAGGCAGTTTAAAAAAAATTTTTTTTTAGTGTATCTGTGTAATTGATCTGTGCTTACAATGAACAGGTAAAATAAACTTGGATATACATTAAACAGGTTTCTTGAACAGTGAAACAGTGAACATGAGAACTATGTACAAAGCAACTAAATGCAGCTATATGTAGAGTTACGTGAAACTAGGTAAATGTTTCTTGGTGAGAGGAGGTGATAAATGAGATTACAGTTCTGCAGATTAAGAATGTGAAGTGCATGGGTTTAAGGTGTTGGCCTGGAGTGTGGTGGTGGGTTGGTATGGGGGATTATCCGAAACATCATAGTGCTGCAGAAGTAGGTGATGCTTCAGTGCCTTCCTGAACTGGGAGAGGTCACTGATGGTTCTGATGCCTGATGGTGGGGCGTTCCAATATGATGGCGATCCTCCAATCTTCAGGTATTACAGATGATTTTAATGAAAGTTCACAGATTACTAATACAAGTCTGCAATATCATATTTCAGTTCTTTCAACACCCTTGGATGTATACCATCCGGCTCAGGTGATTTGCTACTCTTCAGTTTATCTAATAGTTGTAATACATCTTCCCGATGTATCGATATTTCCTTCAATTCTTCCGCACCTTTAAATACCACTTCAGTCATGGGTAACATCCCTACATCTTCCTCAGCAAAGACCGAAGCAAAGAATTCATTCAGTCTCTCCGCTATCGTTTTGTCGCCTCTTAGTGCCCCTTTAACCCCTCTATCATCTAATGGACCAACTGACTCTCTCACAGGTTTTTTGCTACAAATGTACTTGAAAAAGTCTTAATTTTGTGTTTTTGCTTCCGCAGCAAGCTTCTTCTCAAATTCTCCCTTTGCCTGTCTTATCAATGCCTCGCATTTGACTTGCCAGTGCTTCTGCTGTTTCCAAGTTTTGTCGTTTGGCTCTTTTTTCCATTTCCTGAAAGATGCTTTTTTGGCAACAACAGCCTCTCTGACCTCACCTTTAAACCATGCTGGCAGTTTTTTGGATTTCCTTCCACTTTTCTTAAAGCATGGAATACAGCTGGTCTGGGCTTCCAAGATAGTAGTTTTCAACAACACCCAAACTTGATGTAAGTCTTTAACATTTGCAACTGCTCCTTTTATTTTTTTCTTAACTATTTTCCTCATTTTATCATAGTCTCCCTTTCGAAAGTTAAAAGATAGTACTGTGGATTTCCTTACTATCCCTCCTCCACTAATTAAATCAAACGCGTTCATGCTATGATCACGATTGCCAAGTGCCCCAACACCCTTATCTTTTGCACAAGATCTGGTGTTCCACTAAGGACTAGGTCTAATATGGTTTCCCCTCTGGTCAGTTCATGAACCAGCTGCTCCAAGAAGCAGTCATTTATTTCATCTAGGAACTTTATCTCCCTAGCATGTCCTGCCGTGACACTGACCCAGTCGATACCGGGGTAATTGAAATCACCCATTATTATTACTGCGCTGTAACTTTTGTTAGCTTCCTTGATTTCTTTGAGCATTTCATCATCCATTTGTTCATTCTGGCCAGGTGATCTATAGTACACTCCCACTGCCATCGCCTTCCCCCTTTTACATAGAATTTCAATCCATAGAGATTCCACAGCAAATTTTGTTTCCTGCAAAACTTTAATCCTTTCTGACTCAATACCCTCTCTAACATAGAGTGCAACCCCTCCACCAATTTGATCAGCTCTATCATTATGATATAGTTTGTACCCAGGTATCACAGTATCCCACTGGTTGTCCTCCTTTCACCGTGTCTCTGATATTCCAATCATATCTAACCTCTCATTTAGTGCTATATATTCTAACTCTCCCATCTTATTTTTTAGACTTCTAGCATTTGCGTACAAGCATTTTAGAGACTGCATTTTGTTCATATTAATCTGGCTGTTGGTAGACATGGGTAATTTGGGATCTTTAAGCTCTGTCTGCTCCATACTCGAGGGCAGTTGGGCTACTTTATTCTTTTTTGAAACCTCTCTGCTTTTGGTAGTATCATTCAAGGATACATTCTTCCGAACCATGCGCTCTTGGGCGACTGTTGGCTTTCCCCTATTATCTAGTTTAAAAGCTGCTCTATCTCCTTTTTTAAAGGTTAATGCCAGCAGCCTGGTTCCATCCCGGTTAAGGTGAAGCCCATCCCTTCGGAAGAGACCCTCCTTTCCCCAGAATGTTCCGCAGTTCCTAACAAATCCAAAACCCTCATCTCTGCACCATTGTCTCATCCACACATTGAGACTCCGGAGCTCTGCCTGCCTTTTGGGTCCTGCGTGTGGAATGGGAAGCATTTCGAAGAACGCTACCCTGGATGTTCTGGATTTCAACTTCCTACCTAAAAGCCTAAATTTAGCCTTCAGAACCTCCCTACCGCATTTTCCTATGTCATTGGTACCGACATGTACAAAGCCAGCAGACTCCTCCCCAGCACAATCTAAGACCTTATCTAGGTGGCGCATGAGGTCCACTACCTTCACACCAGGCAGGCATGTTACCAGGCGATCCTCACGTCCATCAACCACCCAGCTATCTACATGCCTAATGATCGAATCACCAACTATAACGGCTGTCCTAATCTTCCCTCATGGGCACATGGCCCTGGAGAAACTTCCTCGGTGCGAGAGGGTTTTACATCACCTGGAGGACAGGTCCTAGTTACAGGATCACTTCCTGCCACACCAGGGTGATGCTCTCCTGTCATGTGACCTCTCTCCTCCATGGCAACAGGGATGCTGCCAGACTGGAGGTGGGACTTCAGGACTATATCCCTGTAGGTCTCGTCTATGCACCTCTCTGTCTTTCTTATGTTTTCCAAGTCTGCTACTCTATCCTCTAGAGAACGGACTTGTTCCCTGAGAGCAAAGAGCTCCTTGCACCTAGTGCACACATAAGACCTCTCAGCAACTGGGAGAAAATCATACATGTGACACTCAATGCAAAAGACTGGAAAGCCCCCATCTCGCTGCTGGACTGCTGTCTGCATCTTAGTTTTAAGCTTATGTTTAGATCTAAGTTCTTTACTTACGAAGGGTTCCTATGGATATGTATACTAATAAAACTGTACCTAATATGTTTAATAAACCTTGTTCACCTGAAGCTTAATTAATCTCAGACCCTTAGTGTATGACTGATTTGGATAACGAGCTTCACCTGAGAGCACCTCCTTTCCTTTAAGATGTGTAAGTACCTATAAAGCTACGATTATCCCAGGGGTGGGTGTTTTATTTATTTATTTATTTATTTAACAATCATTTATATCCCGCATCTTCCAGAGTTCAGTTGCGGTTCACAATAAAACAACAATCCACAAAGCAAGGGCTTGGTTTTACATCAAACATTTTGTAACAATAAACAATATAATGGTTAACAGCATGAGCTAATGCATAACAGTACAAAACTGGCTTGTGAACTATGTACAATAAACTATATACAAATACAAGTTGTAGGCACTTTTGATTTGAATCATAGTGTTTTTAGATCAGTGTATTGTCTGTTAAGTTGTTGGATTTAGGGGCTTGTTTACAAAGCCGCGGTAGCGGTTTGCGATCGTAATCGGAGCCGCGGCCCCATTGATTTCAATGGGGCCGCGGCTGCGATCGCGATCGCGAACCACTACCGCTGCTTTGTAAACAAGCCCCTTAGTATTACTCAGTCAGGTGTTTTTAGCCTTTATCTGCATATATCGAGGGATTATCTATGTTGCCATAGTGCATGGAGAATAGATAGGTTTTTAGTTTTTTACGGAGTTCCATAATATATAGTCAACACATGTTCCATGTAAAATATACGGAAGTATATTTATTTTTGTTCAATGTGAACCGCCCCTGATCTCTGGAATGGGCGGTATAGAAAAAACTGTTAAATAAATAAATAAAATAAATAAATAATTTCGGTTATAGTTCGTAGGTCCTCCGGAAGGGAATTCCAAATGGATGGGGCTGCATGGGAAAAAGCTCTGTTGTTAGTTAATTTATTTGCTTTTAAGAAATCATTAGGAGTGTTTAGTTTGTGTGAGTGCCCTTTTCTGTGCGTAGTTTTTCGAGATTCCATGCTGATTAGGTTGCTTAGTGGGATTGGAGCCATGTCATTTAAGGCTTTAAATGTAGTTATTGTAGTTTTATATATTGGCAACCAGTGAAGGGAAGCTAATATTGGTGTTATGTGCTGGAATGAGTGTGCTTTCATTATAACTCTAGCTGCAGCGTTTTGTGCTAATTGGATTCTTTTGATGTTTTGTTTCGCTATTCCTAAAAGAATTAGGTTGGCAAAATCAAAGTGTGGGGTTATTGTAGCCTGGATTATATTAATGAAGTCTTGTAGGTGTACTAATGGGCGTAGTTGTTTAAGGATTTTGAGTTTAAAATATATTTTCTTTATGGTGTTTCTAATGTGAGCATTCATCATCAGATGTGTATCTAGAATAACACCTAGGTATCTTATTTCGTTTTTTATTTTAATGTCATGATTTTGTATTGTTATGTGGGTTGGAGGGATATATGATTGTTTTTTTGTTACAATTAGAACTTCTGTTTTTGAATGATTAATGTGGAGGTTTTGAGCTTTTAGCCAAGTTGTTATTTCATTGAAACAATCTGATAGTAGTTTTATTGGTAAGTTAGGGATTGTGAATGGGATGTACATCATAATATCATCTGCATATAGATGATAGTATACTCCGAATTTTTTAAAAATATTGCAGACCGGTTTTATGTAAATATTGAACAGGAGGGCTGATAGCGCAGAGCCTTGTGGGAGTCCAATTTCTTGTTTATATATGGTGTTGGGTGTTGGGTGTTTATATATGGTGTTGGGTGTTGGGGAGGGAGGGAGGGAAATAACACTTATTAAAAGAGGGCTGCTACACAGTACCCTGTCCTGTGCTGCTGAGGTAAGCTGTGACCAACTTCCTGGGTGATTAACAGTCCTTGCTTGGATAGAAGGAGTCTTTATTAAAAAGGAGCAGTCGCAGCGGGAAGATGGTTCCCTCTATCTACCTTTGTCACGATTGCTCCGACAAAAAGAAACTGTTTTCTGTTTAGTTCAGTTCAGTTTGGGTTTTTATATATTGACATGGGGTTGGGGCATATTACAAGGTGCCTTGTAAGGCGCCTTATAAGTAAGGTGCCTTATAAGGTGCCCTGTTAGGTGCCATATAAGGTGCCTTGCTAGGTGCCATATAAGGTGCCTATAGGGCTCCCTAGGCTAAGCGCTGTATTAGGCACCCCTGGACAAGGCACCTTAGAAGGCACCCTGGGTTATGGAACCATAGGTTAAGGTGGCCTAACAAGGTTACAGTGCCCTAGGTTAGTGTGCACTAAGGGCTGCAAGGTGCTTCAGGATGACATGCATGACCTGTGAGGCATAGAGACAGATGTAGCCCTAACACTAGATAGAGCACCGAGGAAAGGCAATGAACAGGTGAGTGAAGGAGGGAGAGCTAGGAGCTGCTGGACCTGCCATATCTATGGGCATCCCATGTGGCTGCCAGTACTGTTGACAAACATGGTGAGGGCAACTGTACCACAGCACAGGGTGTTGCAATGTAAAGTACTGGAAAGTACTGGTGGCAGACAATGGGAATACGTGTCCCCCAGTGGAGGCAGAGGTGGCAGGATAGTTACAATGATGGGTGGACAGAGGAGTGGTGGTGCCATGCAGATCAGGCGCAAGCGAGGCAAGCACAAAGAGACACAGTGCAGGAAAGGGTAGCAGTGCATGACATGGGGTGGCAGCCTTCACAGGCAGACAGGACTTTACACAGCTGACAGATGCAGATAGATGGACCAAAGGAATGTTGGCAACTGTGGCGAGGGTATTATGGGCTGGAAGCACAGCTCTGCAAAAATATGACTGTTACAGGCATGCAAACTATTTGAGTAGGACAGGCATGAGAGGAGGGAACAATGAGGAATTGAACCCATGAACACTGCTGAGAATGGCATTGTACTAACCAGTGGGCTATATCTCCATGGTGTATCTCACTGCAATGGCTGGGTACAGAAGGACTGCAGGTCACCATACAAACTGTCTGCTCTGAGTGCCAGGATAGGGTAACCCTGAGGTAGCTGTAGGTAGCCCTTCCCCCAAGCCATGCTGCAAGCCGGCTCTGATCAGCCTGACCCTTCCCCCGCAAGCCATGAGGCAATCAGCCTGCTATTTCTTTAGACACCCTTCCCCCACTCCAGGTCTGAGCACAGTATCCCCTAGCCCAGAAACCAAAAGACCAGAGCACACCGGTTTGGACAGGTCACCCAGGTACCTTCCCCAGGGGCTGCTGATTGGTGGACAAGAAATACCTGTGGCAAATGGGATTACAGAATGGGTTTGAAATTATACTGTATTTAAGGCATTGAAGGACGTCCCTCGGGGTTCAGACCTTTTTGTTAGAGGGTACCGGCTCTCTGTCTGATCCTGTGTGCACATTAAAGATCCTGTTTGCATTCCAGCCTGTCTGAGAGTTTTCCTTCTGTGGGTGAGTGATTGAATAAGAGCTTTGCACAGCGTTTGCTATTACATTTTGGTGCATTGGCCGGGAAATTGAAAGAAAAGCCTCTCTCATCACACCCACAGTGGGAAGACTACTGCTTTTTGCAGGATCAGGGCCTCCACCGGTCAGGGACCGACCCCTCCAGGTGATTAACGGTCCTTGGCGCCCCGGGCCACCTTGTGCTCGGAAGGATACCTTGATTTGTCTGGGCAGTTGGTCCCTGCGGCTGAATCCCCGATTGAAAAACCAGCTGGATAGACTGGCATCCAAACTTCCTGTCTGATCAGAGTTCTGGTGAGTACTGCTACCTTGTCTGGGGCTAGTTCTGTACTCTATCTGTGAGTCCTGGTAATTTCTGGGAACCTGTAGCAGTCTGATCAACTGCACGAGCAGTCCTATTAGGGGCCTTAGTGGCCCTGAAGCCATTGCTCGTCCTGTATCTGAATACCGGTAAAAATATCTGAACTGCAGTAAAAAGTAACCAAACTATAGCACTTGGTAAGCTCTCTAATGTGCTCCGATGTTAATTTCTGCCTCCCCATGTGCTCCTGTGTGGATTTACTGCCTTTCCCTGAACCCCCGATGTAATTTCTGTGCTCCGATGTAAATTTCTGTTCCCCCATTGCTGCCGCTGTGTTAATTTCTGCTCCGATGTTAATTTCTGCCTCCCCATGTGCTCCGGTGTGGATTTACTGCCTTTCCCTGAACCCCCGATGTAATTTCTGTGCTCCGATGTAAATTTCTGTTCCCCCCATGCTGCCGCTGTGTTAATTTCTGCTCCGATGTGAATTTCTCTCTCCGTTGTGCTCCGATGTTAATTCTGCCCCCCCCCCATGCTGTCCGATGTGAATCCATGCTCCCCATGTGCTCCCATGTGAATTACTGCCTTCTCTTGGGCCTCCGCTGAGGTTCCTGCCTTCTCTTGGGCCTCCGCTGAGGTTTTGTGCCTCTCGGTGCTGTCCCGGTGCACAGCTGACCCCCGCTGAATTTTCCGGTCTTCCCCTGAGCCCCCGCTAAGGTTCCGGTCTTCCCCTGAGCCTCCGCTGAGGTTTTGTGCCTCTCGGTGCTGTCCCGGTGCACAGCTGACCCCCGCTGAATTTTCCGGTCTTCCTCTGAACCCCCGCTAAATTTTCCTGTCTTCCCCTGAGCCCTTGCTGAGGTTTCCTGCCCTTAAAACCTGAATATGAGAAACTAACCTTTTTTTTGGGTCGATTGAGGGAGAAGTGATCATTTGAAGGTCCATCATTTTCTTTTTTTCCATCTGTGGAGTAGAGGGGAGCCGGTGTGAAGGAGCACGGTGGGGTGGCAGCCATCTTGGGAACACCACGTGTGCGAATTCCCCTGCACCCAGGAGCAGCTATCGGGACGCACGTGGAGGCGGCCATCTTGGAAAGACCACGTGTAAGCTACACTGCAATATACTTAAAGTGACTCTGGAGCTCCATCTAGTGGACATTAGCTGTAATTACTACTATTCCCTGTGTTTTAAGTGATCCTGGAGCTCCATCTGGTGGACATTGTAAGAATAGCTAGCTTATATATATTTTAACTCTTGTTTAAATCAAATCTGAGTATATATATATTTTGTTAAATTGCCAAGGCCTATATTATAAAAATTTTGTGTTTTTTTTTTCCTCTCTCCCCTCCTGTATTAAGAATAGATAGGGTCTGTATTATAAATTGTATTATTTTTCCCGGATTAAGTCTAGATAGGATCTGTATTGTAAATTGCATTTTTCTCTCTCTTACTGTAAATTGCATTTTTTCCCAAATTGAGATTAGGCTAGAAGATCTGCTCTACATTGTATACTGTACTTAGATATTGAACTAGAATTAGAGCATGGGGTCGGGAAAGTCTAAAGAGAAAACGCCCCTACAGTACATGCTTCGCCATTTTAAATCTGGGTTTAGAGAAGATTATGGGGTACCTCTCTCCGCCTCCAGATTAACCCTTTTGTGTGAGAGGGAATGGCCAGCCTTAGTTAAGTTATGGCCTCCTCAGGGGTCTATTGATTTGGCCACTGTGTCCTTGGTCCATCAAATTGTAGCAAAAGAGCACCCTGACCAGTTCCCATATATTGACTCATGGCTGGCCATATGCCAACTCAGACCAAGGTGGCTCCAGCGCTGTCACGAGGATCAGTGTAGAGTAATGGTGGCGGCCATCTGTCGCCAAAAGGGACGGACACCCACCCCTATCTACCAGGGACGGGACTCTCCTGATATTCCCCCACGCCCCCTCCCTCTACTTCAACCCCGTGTCCCGTCCGCACCACAGCAGGATCCGCCCACATCTGAAAGCTCAGGAGGACCTCTTCTTGGGGTGGGTGATGCCAGAGTTAGGGAAGGTTCTACAGACTCCGGCCCTTCATCTTCAGATTCCCCTCTCACATCTGGTGCCACCTCCAGTGGCACCATCTCCTCCCCCGAGAGCACAGGGGCTGAGCCAGAATTGTCACCCTCGTTAGCCCACCGCCTGCGGTCGCAACATCTCCAATTACCACTACGACAAGTACAGGGGCTCCCGTATATTGATGCTACTGGAAAGGTGGCAGTGGGACCATCAAGCCTGATTTATGTCCCTTTCTCCACTACGGACCTGCTCAACTGGAAAACCCACTATGCCTCATATACTGAAAAGCCCCAAGAACTGACAGATCTTATGACCAGTATTATGCAAACACACCAGCCTACCTGGTCGGACATTAAACAATTGCTTGCCACCTTATTCAATACAGAAGAACGGGCGCGCATTGTACGGGCCGCCCTCAAGTGGCTGGAGAAACATCCTGCCCAAGAGGGAGAAGTAAATCCACGGCAGCAGGCAGAGGCAGAATTCCCGAATAAAGACCCCCGCTGGGACCCGAATGACCCTGTTGGAGCAGCGTCTCTCACTCGCTTCCGGACTGCACTCCTTGAAGGCCTTAAGAAAGGGGGGCAACGAGCTATGAACATCAGTAAAGTCGCAGAAGTTCTCCAGTTTCCTGACGAAAGTCCGGCGGTATTTTATGAGCGTCTGACTGAAGCATACCGATTATATACCCCCCATGATCCAGCAGACCCTGAGAATCTTAAGATGGTGAATAATGCCTTTGTGGCTCAGGCACAAGGTGATATACGGCGGAAGCTGCAGAAACTAGAAGGGTTTGCGGGCATGAATGCAACGCAATTGATGGAAGTGGCACAAAAAGTATATGTAAATCGTGACCAGGAGCAGAAGCGAGAGTCGGAGCGCCGGATGAAAAAAAAGGCAGACTTCCTAGCAGCCGCCTTAGCCGAGCGACCACCAGTTCCAGCCTGGGCCAGAGAAGGAAATAGGGGACGAGGACGCGGATATGGGCGGCCGAGGTTTCCCCTAAGCCCCACTCAATGTGCCTACTGCAAAGAGGAGGGACACTGGAAGAATGACTGTCCAAATCGTAACACAAGGCGAGGGAGATATCCATCCACGAGGGGTGTAAGAGCACCCGTACGAACTACATGGGAGCAAGATCAGCATAATGCTTTCCCGCCTCCACCGGTTCCAGCTCTCGAAGGCCTTGCAGCTATGGAACATTATGACCCGGATGACTACTAGGCCAGACCGGGCTCCAAGTTTCTGTTAGGTCCCCAGGAGCCTATGGTCAACATGAATTTAGGGGACCGGAAAATGCAATTCATGGTCGATACCGGAGCAACACACTCAGTGGTCACCCAACAAGTAGCCCCGATCTCCTCCCAGTCAGTAACTGTTGTGGGAGCTACGGGGGAGAGGGCCCAGAGACCTTTCCTGCAAAACCGCACGTGCCAGTTGGGGGGACGGACCATCACTCACCAGTTCCTGTATATGCCTGAATGTCCCATACCCTTGCTGGGTCGGGATGTTCTGGCAAAACTCCAGGCCCAAATCTCATTCGGGTCTGATGGCCAGGCTGAGCTCCAAATACCCAGCCTGGGCCCAACAGTTTTGGTACTGTCCGTCCCCCAAGAAGAAGAATGGCGGTTATATGAGAACAGGCCCAAATCTGATGTGGCTACCCTGGTTACGTGGGAATCAGTGCCCCCTGGAGTATGGGCAGAAGGAAACCCCCCCGGAATGGCCATTAACATCCCTCCCGTATGTGTTGAAATGAAGCCGGGAGCCTCCCCGGTGCATGTGCGACAATACCCGCTGCCGCGGGCAGCTGTAGAAGGAATCCATCATCATCTGGTGCAGCTACTACAGCATGGTATCCTGCGGCCCTGCCAATCGGCATGGAACACTCCTTTGCTGCCAGTTCGAAAACCTGGAACCACTGACTATCGACCTGTTCAGGACCTCCGTCGTGTCAATGAGGCCACTGTGACTCTGCATCCAGTAGTACCAAACCCTTATACACTGTTGGGCCTCATCCCAGTGACTGCTTCTCACTTCTCAGTACTGGATCTAAAAGATGCCTTCTTTTGTATACGCCTGGCTACTGCAAGCCAGCACCTGTTTTGCTTTCGAGAAAGAGGACCCTGCTACTGGCAGAAAGTCCCAAGTTACCTGGACTCGTTTACCACAGGGATTCAAGAACTCTCCTACCATCTTCAGCACAGCATTGGCCCAAGATCTCGCTAGTTTCCCTCCAGGGGAGCCCGGCAGACGAGTACTTCTGCAGTACGTTGATGACCTACTAATCGCTGCTGACTCTGAGGCTGAATGTGTATTGGCAACCACAGAACTTCTCCAACTCCTGTACAATGCGGGATACCAAGTCTCCAGAAAAAAGGCTCAGTTATGTCGGTCGGAAGTGAAGTATCTTGGATTCCATCTGTCAAAAGGAAGCCGACGGTTGGGGAGCGAGAGGAAGGAAGCAGTGTGCCGGATCCCAGTGCCAACAACCCGCAAGCAAGTACGTGCTTTTCTCGGGGCAGCTGGGTACTGTCGTATCTGGATTCCCAACTTCGCAAAGATCGCAAAGCCCCTCTATGAGTCTACAAAGGGCCCAGAGAAGAGCCCCCTTGAATGGGGTCGTGACCAACAGGAGGTCTTCGAACATTTGAAAAGGGCATTACTGTCATCACCAGCCCTAGGCCTTCCGGATGTCACCAAGCCTTTCACCCTCTATGTGCACGAAGCAGCAGGAACAGCTTTGGGAGTCTTGACCCAACAACTGGGGTCTTGGCCACGACCAGTCGCCTACCTGTCAAAACTGCTGGATCCAGTGGCCAAGGGATGGCCACCTTGCCTGAGAGCAATAGCAGCAACAGCCTTGTTGGTGGAAGAATCTGATAAACTGTCCATGGGCCAAGGCCTTCTAGTCACCGTCCCACATTCAGTCCAAACATTGCTAGAGCATAAAGGAAGTTACTGGTTCACCAGCTCCCGAATGTTGAAATACCAGAGCATGTTATGGGGAAATCCCAGGGTGCAGATAACTACCAGCCAAGCCTTGAACCCTGCTACTTTCCTGCCTGTTGGCCCGGGACCACCTGATCACGACTGCCTGGAAGTGATGGAAACAGTCTTCTCCAGTCGCCCTGATCTGACGGATGTGCCGTTAAGCAATCCGGATGAGACCTACTACGTAGATGGGAGCAGTCTGATGCTGGAGGGCTGCAGGTGTGCGGGGTATGCGGTGGTGACGATGGAAGAAATAGTTGAAGCACAGCCTTTGCCCCCTGGAACCTCCGCACAGAAGGCGGAACTCATTGCCCTTACCCGCGCCTTAACCCTTGGGACTAACAGTCGTGTAAATATATACACAGATTCCAGATATGCCTTTTCCACTCTCCATGCCCACGGGGCCCTGTACAAAGAAAGAGGGTTAGTTACTGCAGCTGGCTCTGAGATAAAGAATGGCCCCCAGATATTGGCCCTGTTAGAAGCAGTCTGGCGTCCGAAAACAGTAGCCGTAATGCATTGCAGAGGCCACCAGAAAGGGAACGGTGAAATAGCTAAGGGAAATAGACGGGCTGATGCAGAAGCCCGGCGAGTAGCAACCACATCCTTGTCCCAGTTTTTTCCCGCAGAGCTCCCAGGATCTACAAGCCCCCCTGTTTCCAGTCCCACTAAGCCAATGGGCCAAGAGGTACACTACACGAGAGCTAGATTTTTTCTGTCAGGAGGAGGGTGGGGTGTTACACACAGATGGTTGGATAAGGTTACCTAGAACAGGGACAGCTCCAGTGATAGTCATCCCAGACAGCCTTGCCCCAGCATTCCTATCATCCTTTCATCAGGCCACTCATATGGGCAAGACAGCAATGGAAACTACCCTCCGCCCATATTTCTTCATTTCTTGCTTATCCTCGTTGACAGCTGCAATTGCTAGACAATGCACCACATGTGCTAAAAACAATGCCCGTCAAGGCCCAAGCCAACCCCCAGGGGTCCAGTCTTATGGGGTCACCCCTATGGGAAACATCCAGGTTGACTTTTCAGAAATGCCCCGAGCAAATGGGTACCGGTATCTGCTGGTATTGGTCTGTACTTTCACGGGGTGGGTGGAGGCCTTCCCAGTCCGCACAGAAAAAGCCAGAGAAGTGACTAAGGTGTTGCTGCATGAAATCATCCCCCGATTTGGGCTTCCAGTAGTAGTGGGATCTGATAATGGACCTGCATTTGTGGCCCAAGTGATACAGCAGGTAGTAAAAGCCTTACAGATCGATTGGAAGCTACACACAGCTTACCGCCCGCAGAGCTCAGGGAAAGTAGAACGCATGAATCGCACCATAAAGAGCCAGTTAGCAAAATTGTGTCAGGAAACCTCACTGAAGTGGCCCCAATTGCTCCCTATAGCTCTGCTCCGCATACGGTCAGCCCCACGAAAGGGTATCGGTGTTTCCCCCTTTGAAGCTGTGTATGGTCGCCCTGCACCCCTCATACAGGGCGTCCATGGAGATTTAGTGCAGATAGGTTCAGAAATAACCCGGCAGGAACTGTCGGCTCTCAGTTCTGTATTGCAGAAATTGCACCGGTGGATCCAGGAGCGACTCCCCATCAACCTGACTGAAGCGCTCCATACGCACCAGCCTGGTTCCCAGGTGTGGGTCAAGGAGTGGAAGAAAGACCCATTGACCCCCCAGTGGCGAGGCCCGTACACTGTTCTGTTGACCACCCCCACGGCTGTTAAAGTGGCTGAAGTCGCTCCGTGGATCCATCACTCTCGTGTCAAGGCCGCTGCACCAGAAGTTGTTCCAGCCTGGACCGCAGTCCCGATTCCAGATCAACCCCTGCGTTTGAAACTGAAGAGGGACCTTTCTGCCCAGTAAAGGGCTCTAACAGACTGCCGACGAGACCCCCGGAGAGACTGATCTACGAGACCCCCTTTTCCAGAGCCAGGAGCAGAATGAGAAGCGGTGCCCTAGCCTTACTCGTTTCCCTGACATGGGCCCGTTTTCCAACAAGTGCAGAGACTACTAACACAGCAGTATTACTCGCCCAAACTGCTCTGAACATGACAAACTTTTGTATACGAAACTCTCTACAAACCTCTCTTATTGCTGTACCGTCTAGTTTGTGTGAGATGCAGAACTTCACTATGCTTGCTAATTTAAATTGTAAACAACCTGGAATATATTTCTACCATATTGGGGTTACCCGACCGACTTCTACACTTTTCAACCAAGTGCCTTTTTCCTTGCAGGTAGTTTCCACTCTAAATGCTAGTGATTGTTTCTTTTTTGTCAATGCCAAGAAGGGAGGAAACAATGTATCAAATACTGTGTTATCATGCAGCTCTGTTACAAATGTATCCTATTCACACTCAGAAATGTATCTTCCCTTAGGCTGGTTTTTAGTATGTGGAAAAATGACGTACACTTACGTCCCTGCAAATGCCACTGGTGGTCCGTGCACTTTTGCTAGGCTTACAACTGCTGCCTTCGTCCGGCCCCCCAGTTATCCCCGCTCTGCCCCCATGCCCTCGACCTGTAACTCAAACGTGGAGCCTTACAGTGATGAGACAGCTCTTGGGCTGTCAGTGTCAATCCTTGGGACACCTGGATTGGCCCTACACAACTCCCTGGAGGTAAGCCGACTCGCTTGCTCCCTAGCCAAGACCATTAACCTCACCTCAACCATACTAGCTTCCATAAATTATGAGCTGTCCAGCCTACGTACAGCGATTCTACAAAATAGAATGACCATAGATTTCCTGCTGTTACGCCTCAACCATGGGTGTGAGGAATTCGAAGGAATGTGTTGTTTTAACCTCACAGATGAAAGTGTGTCCATTGAGCGCTCAATCCAAGACCTACGTGACTTGGCGAAACAAATCTCAGACCCGTCCATGGGACTGGGGACGGGGTGGTTCTCCAAATTGTTTGGTTGGTTGGGGGGCCTTAAAACCCTAGTTATAGGAGTTTTCCTTCTTTTCTTAGTATGTGCCCTCATACCATGTTGTATCCCCATCCTCCACCGCTCCATTACCACCACCCTCGACACCCTGGTAGAACGCAAGGCTGCTACCACTGTTATGGCCCTGACCCAATACACCCCTCTGCGGCATGCCTCCAGTAATACAGCCCTCTACCGCCTCTAGCGGTTGAGGTCTTACTTAAAAAGGGGGGAATGAGGTAGCTGTAGGTAGCCCTTCCCCCAAGCCATGCTGCAAGCCGGCTCTGATCAGCCTGACCCTTCCCCCGCAAGCCATGAGGCAATCAGCCTGCTATTTCTTTAGACAACCCTTCCCCCACTCCAGGTCTGAGCACAGTATCCCCTACCCCAGAAACCAAAAGACCAGAGCACACCGGTTTGGACAGGTCACCCAGGTACCTTCCCCAGGGGCTGCTGATTGGTGGACAAGAAATACCTGTGGCAAATGGGATTACAGAATGGGTTTGAAATTATACTGTATTTAAGGCATTGAAGGACGTCCCTCGGGGTTCAGACCTTTTTGTTAGAGGGTACCGGCTCTCTGTCTGATCCTGTGTGCACATTAAAGATCCTGTTTGCATTCCAGCCTGTCTGAGAGTTTTCCTTCTGTGGGTGAGTGATTGAATAAGAGCTTTGCACAGCGTTTGCTATTACCCCACCAGTACCCATGATACAATGCACATGCTGAATAGCTGTCTACAGCTGATCATCAAATGGGGTCTGCACCTCTCCCGTACCTCAGCTTGGAAAGACGAACTGACAGTGTGTGATACTGGCACAGAGTAGCTACAGACCATGCCATTTTGCAGGTTCTGTGTTCACCCTGAGGGCTTGGATGGGTGCCCAGCACTAGGTCCGCAGTACATGGGGTGTTAGAGCTAGGTCCTGCTGTACATCCCCATCACTACCAGTGTGTGACAGGTGTTCCTTGCAGTGCATCTGAAGGTAATTTGGTGTCTATCTGTATTCTGCAGTCACATGTGGCCCTCTGGGACCAGACACCACCCAGATTAGTGCATACCCAGTGCTAGGGTCTGGCTGACATGGGCACCTGTTATCAGGGCAGAGAGGTTTCTAGACTTGCATGAGGTTTGTGTAGCAGTGCCTCTACAGGTCAAAGTGGTATATACCATATACCCCAAAGGGCCCACAATCACCCTTTTTGTAGGTAAGGGACTGGTGCCTGAGCCCTGGTGAAGCAACCTCCATCCTGCTAGTATAAGACAGCCCTCCAGGGTTGGTGGACCAGAGCCATACTTGTGACTGAACCAGTGGCAGACCAGCAGCAATGCTGGGGTTAGATCTGGAAAACTCCAACTGCCTCACACCACCATCTTTCATTCACCAGCAGACAGCACAGTCAGACTGCATCTGTAGTACCTTACAAGGTGTTCCAACCATGCACAGTCTAATTGCAAACAATCCACTAGCTAGTCTATAATGCATGTTCACAGAGAAACTATGTGCACCAAACAGGTATCTCAGTGATTAGGCCCCAGCACTGGTAACACACAAATATCATTGGATACAGATAGTGTAGAGCGCTATGTGGGAACCTAGACATGCCATAGTCACTGATCGGTCAGAGTGAGTGTCCCCCCAGCATGACATGCTGTGGCCATCCTGTCCATGCAGGTGGTGATCGGGCACTACAGTGTCCCAGCCATTGTCCCACACCCTGTGAAGATGCATCCTGGCCAATCTTCCCTGTCCAGGCCATACCCACAATACCTTGCTCCTCATTATGCACATATTAAGGCTAACAGTGGGACATTGTGGGCCCAGTGAAGTGTGGGCAGCCACAGAACAATGGATAGACATACTGTGATGCAGAAAGGGGTACACAGCCTATGCAAATTCAGGTAAAAGAAAGACTTACCTCAGAGTCAGCTTTAGAAAGCAGCACTAGGCACTCTGAGTCACCGGAGCAAGGGAAATTCTTGCTACGTAGCAAACAAAAATCCCATCAGGAACACCTGAGTGAAAATCCCCAGGTCACGTGCAGAGCTAGGGATTACTTAAGGCAAGGTTCCAGTCAGTGGAGTAGATTGGGAGTGGCAAGAGGAGGAGCAAGAACACGAACACCAAAGGGAACTGCAGAGAGTAGGACTGCAGGTCGGGTTGCAGAGAATAGCAGGAGGTGTGGCTCTCATCAGCTGAGCAGAAACCCCAGGGGATTGCTGGGAGGAAACTCTTCTCACGGAGAACCAGGAAGTGAGTCTGACTCCAGCTCTCGAGAAGAGAGGTTCAAGGCAAGCTGTTCCAAGAGTAAACCTGCTACCAGAAATAACCTGAAAGAGAAGCTAGGAGGATCCCACTACACTAGAGACCGGTATGTGCCAGCTCAAGGCAGAGGTCACTGTGAGAGGAAAGTGTTGGGGGATGGGAACTCCAAGCACGTCTGCAGCCTAAGAAGTAGGTGTAAAACTAAGTCTCATTATACTCCTGCACAACCAGCCTGGAAGGAAAAAGCCATAAGGTATAGGGAGCCAAGTATTAAGGCAGTCCCTGCAGAGAGAAGGAAACCTCCATATGATTATAGGGAGAAGTTTAAAACCCCTAAGTGCCAAGGGCGTGGTCCTGAATATAACTACAAGCAGCAAGGTGGTTCAGAACTGTTATTCTGGGAGGAGAGCCCAGGCAGAAGATACCACAGGCCAGAGAGGTATAGCCCTGAAGGGAGAAGAAGAGCCTCTTTTGATTATTACAGTGATTTATCACAGGACACTGTGTCTGAGCGCCATTTGTATGAGGAGTCTGACACAGGGAGTTTGGGCACTGCTGAGGAGAATATGATATGGGAAGACGCTAGCAATCTTCCGGAGCCCATTCCCATGGAATGCAGCATGTGTTACAAACGCAGCCTTGCTATGTGAATGAATGCAAAGAGAACTTTGTACAGGAAATAAGGATTATTTGTTTGCCATTAATTTGTTGCTCTGTTCATCTTTAAGTTTCTGTTTTCTTGACAAGTCCGAGCGGGACGGGGAATAAAACCCACTTTAAGTTTCATTCAAAATTTGCTCTGAAAGACTCTTTTATTTAACAAGCCAGAGCAATTACTTGTTCATAGGCCCTAGGCAACCGCCTATACAGGGCAATAAGGGCTCTAACCACGGGCCCCTTCACAAGATGGCGTAGTTGGCAGGATCCAGTCCAGGAGACAAGAAACTACGGAGTGGAGCAACGACGCGGGAAGAGCGGAGTTGACACGCCCAGAGGAGGATCCAGGATTCCAAGAGTGCGACGGCAAGCACCTTCTCAAAATAAGAACCTCCACCTTGCTCAGGTAACGGGTATTTGGGGCACAGGTTGGGAGGATCGCTGGTGAGAAGGAGAAGGCTTGGGAGGAAGAAATTTTTCCTTGTATTATTGTGCCACACTTGGGTTTGCGTGTTTCTGATTTGTTTTCCAGAAAAAAAAAAAAAAAAAGACGACCACGATGGATGCACAGGAGGTTCTCAGGTGGATGAGCAGCCAGTTCGAGAAGCAGGGAGAGCTAGCTCGGCAGAACCAGGAGCAGGCCATCGCTGCCCTGGTGGAGCAACAGAAGCCCCTGACGGACTTAATGCGTACTCTCCTGAAGGAGCCAAAGAAGGAAGAGTCACCAGCAGCAGTACCTATCTGTGGGGTAGGCCCACAGAGCTGTGGGATTTGGACACTGGGACAAATGCATGCTAATGACAATTTCGATGACTTTGTGCAAACATTTGAGAGAATAGCTCTTAATGCAAAATGGCCACAAGAGCAATTAGCCGTTAGGCTGGCCTCAGCACTAACCGGTGAGGCTCAGGCAGCCTACAGGGCCATGCCAGCAGCTCTAGCAGCTGATTATCAAGAGGTTAAGAGAGCTGTGCGTGATAGGTTGGGCTTAACCCCTACCATGTACAGACGCATGCTACGGTCTACCCGGATTCAACCAAATGAAACCCCAAAGGCACTGTATCACAGAGTGCATGGGCTGGTTTTAAAGTGGCTTGAACCCGAGGGTAAACCGATGGAAGAGGTAATTGATCTAATCGTATTAGAGCAATTCTTTGATGCAGTACCAGAAGAGGTTAGAACATTTCTGACCCTACAGAACTGTAGAACCTCTGCTGAAGCAGCGCACCTAACTGAAAGGTTCTTTGAGGCTGAAGTAATGAAAGAAGCCAGCGCTAGCAGCAGGTCAGGGTTAGCCAATTCTGTAAGAGGTATAAATGTTTCTCCAAGGAACAGAGGGGATTCAAAGGAATCCAGGTGTATAAAAATGGATGGTAACAAAATGTTAAAGTGCTTTAAGTGTGGGAAAAGTGGGCACTTAAAGAGAGAATGTAGGTCTCGTACAGCACTTGTCACTGGCCGTGAGCACCACACAGCTGCAGGTTTCCGTGTAGATGTGGAGGTACAGGGAGTCCCAGCTAAGGCCTTGCTTGACTCGGGGGCCGACCAAAGTATGGTCTCCCGCCGTTTGTGGAAAACCATACAGGCCCAGAGGGGTTTTCCCCCGAGTCAGCAAGAAGGCACAGCGAAAATACAATGTGTGCATGGTGCAACAACTTCATATCCTTTGTATAGGGTAAAAGTTAAGGGCTTAGGCACATGAAGGGAAGTCTTAGTAGCCATCATTCCCAGGCTACGATATAGTGTTGGGAAGAGATTGGCCACCCTTCTATAAAGGCATAGAGAGCAATACATACATAAAGGGAGGATTAGTTTCCACCAGATCTCAGGCAAAGGGACTGAGACCCCCTAGTGAAACGCTAGTAGAGGAAAATCCTGTCCCAGTAATAGAAGAGGGTGAGATAGAACCCGAAGAGGGGGAAGAGGTGAGGGCAGATGAAGGCCTACACGAGCTTCCCAGACATGATGATTTAATTGCTACCCCTAGCGAAGGTAAAAAGAAAAGCAAGGGTGCAAAGCGCCGGGAGAGGCAATACCGAGCCCAGTTGAGAGCCGGAGTAGCCGACGGGCAAGGGTTACCCTGGGTACCGGCAGACTTGGTAAAAAAGTTTCCGTCCTTTGCTAAAGAACAGAAGGCAGACCCTGTATTAAAATACGCCTTCGAGTTTGCAAAGACGGATAGAGACGTGCTCCCTAGGTTCCTCTTAGAGGATGATATTTTATATAGGGAAAGTAGTAATCCCCAAAATGATGCCATTAGGAAACAGTTGGTAGTTCCTACCACATTTAAGGCAGTTGTCATGAGGCTCGCTCACGACCACCCCATTGGAGGGCATAAAGGGGTACAGGCCACACTCGACCAAATTCTCGAGCGTTTTTATTGGCCGGGAGTATTTCGAGAGACAAAGAAATTCTGCGAGGCTTGTCCGGCTTGTCAGCGAGTAAGCGCTGCAAAGCCTGCAGGAGTTCCCCTGATCCAAACGCCTACCATAACGGAACCAGTTAAGAGAATGGCAATGGATATTGTAGGGCCCCTGATAAGAACCCCTAGGGGATTTCAATATATCCTAGTTATCATGGATGTAGCCACTAGGTTCCCCTGGGCAATTCCTTTACGGAACATTTCTGCCAGGTTCATAGCCACAGAATTAATAAAATTATTCTGTGAGGTAGGTTTCCCGAGGGAAATGCTCACAGACAGAGGAAGCAATTTTGTCTCAAGGTACTTAGCGCAAGTATGGGATGCTTTTGGCATCACCCATATAAAAACAGCGGCTTATCATCCACAGACAAACGGTCTGGTGGAACGATTTAACCAAACCCTTAAGCAGTTGCTGAGGAGGGGGTTAGAAGGGCAAATGGCGGACTGGGATGTTATGCTCCCATTTGTCCTATATGCTAGCAGGGAACGGATGCAAACCTCCCTAGGAACATCTCCCTACGAACTTATGTTCGGACGGGCGCCACGAGGGGTCTTGGACATATTGAGAGACCAGTGGGTGGAACCGGGTGAGGAAGAAATAGGAGTTCCCCAGTTTCTTTGCGGGCTACGGAGTCGCCTCCAGTGGGCATCTCAAGCCGCAGATAAGAATCTACAGGATAGTAGGAAAACACAGAAAAAATATTACGACAGGGGTAAAAAACCTAGACAGTTGGCCACAGGCGATAAGGTTGTGGTAATGGTTACTGATCCAGGGCCAAAATTTGAGGCCCGGTGGAAGGGTCCCTATACGGTAATGGACCGCAAGGGTCCGGTATCATATGTGGTCAAGAGTGACAGGGGACGCCTTCAGACGTACCACATAAATGTTTTGAAACCATGGCATGAAAGGATGGCCACTGTTAGCCGTTTTAAAATACTACCCCAGTACCGGGCAGAACACACAGGTCCCCAAAAACCCTGGGAGGAGGGTGACCCATTGTACAGCAGGTATGAGGGATCCCTCATGAGGCCAGGACAGATTCCGCGCTGTGTGCACATGAGTTCACCATCACGGAATATCTTAAGAGGGGGGATATGTGATGCAGCAAGGGGTACACAGCCTATGCAAATTCAGGTAAAAGAAAGACTTACCTCAGAGTCAGCTTTAGAAAGCAGCACTAGTCACCGGAGCAAGGGAAATTCTTGCTACGTAGCAAACAAAAATCCCATCAGGAACACCTGAGTGAAAATCCCCAGGTCACGTGCAGAGCTAGGGATTACTTAAGGCAAGGTTCCAGTCAGTGGAGTAGATTGGGAGTGGCAAGAGGAGGAGCAAGAACACGAACACCAAAGGGAACTGCAGAGAGTAGGACTGCAGGTCGGGTTGCAGAGAATAGCAGGAGGTGTGGCTCTCATCAGCTGAGCAGAAACCCCAGGGGATTGCTGGGAGGAAACTCTTCTCACGGAGAACCAGGAAGTGAGTCTGACTCCAGCTCTCGAGAAGAGAGGTTCAAGGCAAGCTGTTCCAAGAGTAAACCTGCTACCAGAAATAACCTGAAAGAGAAGCTAGGAGGATCCCACTACACTAGAGACCGGTATGTGCCAGCTCAAGGCAGAGGTCACTGTGAGAGGAAAGTGTTGGGGGATGGGAACTCCAAGCACGTCTGCAGCCTAAGAAGTAGGTGTAAAACTAAGTCTCATTATACTCCTGCACAACCAGCCTGGAAGGAAAAAGCCATAAGGTATAGGGAGCCAAGTATTAAGGCAGTCCCTGCAGAGAGAAGGAAACCTCCATATGATTATAGGGAGAAGTTTAAAACCCCTAAGTGCCAAGGGCGTGGTCCTGAATATAACTACAAGCAGCAAGGTGGTTCAGAACTGTTATTCTGGGAGGAGAGCCCAGGCAGAAGATACCACAGGCCAGAGAGGTATAGCCCTGAAGGGAGAAGAGCCTCTTTTGATTATTACAGTGATTTATCACAGGACACTGTGTCTGAGCGCCATTTGTATGAGGAGTCTGACACAGGGAGTTTGGGCACTGCTGAGGAGAATATGATATGGGAAGACGCTAGCAATCTTCCGGAGCCCATTCCCATGGAATGCAGCATGTGTTACAAACGCAGCCTTGCTATGTGAATGAATGCAAAGAGAACTTTGTACAGGAAATAAGGATTATTTGTTTGCCATTAATTTGTTGCTCTGTTCATCTTTAAGTTTCTGTTTTCTTGACAAGTCCGAGCGGGACGGGGAATAAAACCCACTTTAAGTTTCATTCAAAATTTGCTCTGAAAGACTCTTTTATTTAACAAGCCAGAGCAATTACTTGTTCATAGGCCCTAGGCAACCGCCTATACAGGGCAATAAGGGCTCTAACCACGGGCCCCATCACAATACACACACTCCTATTGCAGCATTGTGCAAAGATAGGGGTGGTTGGCAAGTCTGCCTGCCACACTGGTCCTGAACACAGAGCTGACATTGCTAAACTGTGCAGGAGGTAGTAGTAGTGCTCTGGTGATAACTGCAGCTCGGTGCCGGGGCCAACAGCCTGACTCTCCATGCAGCTTTGGATTGTGGAGCCTGTGTGAGTGGGTGTTTTTACCCCTGTTTGCCACTGCTTTGGGCTTTGCACATGTTGCTGTTGTATCTGCATTGTAGGGTAAAATTTAGGCCAAAAATAAAAAACCCAACATAACAAGAAATTCCCTAAGAATCCCAAAATATTTTTTTGTCGGAGTTTGTCAACCCAGTGCCCGGAACTTGATCAATAGGCACCGCCGTGACCACTTTTATTAAATCACTTTAAAACTGGTTAAAGTCCAAAACTTAGCTGTTGCCAAAGCACCGCCAGAACGCCAAGTCAACGCATGCTTGCTTTTGGGATCGGACCCTGCGGGTTGCATATTCCCGCACTGCCAACTTACGGGACAAGTTAGTGTCAACAGTCTCGCTTGAGGATAGACCTCCCCGGTCCCATGCAGATAGTGGCCACTATGCATGTGGTGAATGTGCATACTGCCCCTCAACTCTGGAAGGCTCTGATTGGGTTGATGATCACACATCTCGTAAGTTTACCACCAGATGGAGTACGGACTGCTCTACCGCATTTGTGATTTATCTGATAGTGTGCCCATGCTCCCTCTACTACATTGGTCGTACGAAACGGCCGGTTAAAACTCGCCTCTCGGAGCATGCATCGCGTCTCCGGACAAAATCTCTATCAGCTCCCATGGTGGAGCACAATTTGCTGTTGGGCCATGCTTTCACCTCGCTACACTGGCGAGTGTTGGACTTCATTCCGCCAGACCCACGAGGGGGGGATCGGGAGCAGAAGCTGCAAGAGCGGGAACAACGATGGATTTATCTCCTCGACACGGTGACCCCTAAGGGTTTAAATCTCCAAATTGACTGGCATACCATCATTTGAGTGGCTCATAACTTTCTTTTCGGGATATCCACATGAGGATTCCCTGTGAAGTGGGGATCCCATGTGGTACCGATGTAGATTGCTAGTGATTGGCTCACACTGCTCTTCATGTTAATATGACGTCAGACGCCGTTGACTATATAAGTACGTTACATTCCCTCTGGCCGGTAAGCTGAGGATCTGCCATTTGCTGATTCATTGGACCTGAGGCAGGGTTTCTACACAAGTTGATGGAAAACCCGAAACTTGAGCCACGTCGTCTATCAGTTGACTCGGCATTCTGGCGGTGCTTTGGCAACAGCTAAGTTCTGGACTTTAACCAGTTTTAAAGTGATTTAATAAAAGGAGTGGTCACGGCGGTGCCTATTGATCAAGTTCCGGGCACTGGGTTGACAAACTCCGACAAAAAAATATTTTGGGATTCTTAGGGAATTTCTTGTTATGTTGGGTTTTTTCTTTTTGGGTTAGTTTCTGTTTAATCCGACTGGTTCTATTTTCTTTGCAATTGGTTGTGATTTTTGAGCCATTTGTACTATGTCTTCGGCGACTTTTGCTTTCACTGATGAGCAGTTATCTCAACTGAAGAAGCATAAATCACTATTTGATGAGGACCCCTTTATTCCCTCGGGGGAACTGCCCTCCACAATGTTTGAGCTGAAGGACTTGCATAAAAAATTGATTAGGGCTCAACTGCACGGATCAGCAATGATGCAATACCTTAAATCTCTGATTCTACCTCGAGGTTTACGTGTCATAAAACCTCCCAAACAATTTACAGATGATGCTACTTTTTTGAACAAGTTGAATTCCATATTGAATAAGTGTAGTTTTGACTTGGTGGCCCTTTTGGTGGAGCGCTCCAATCAGGAGCAGGACACTTTAACACAGCAGGCGGATGAGCTCAAAAGGAAGGTATTGGAATCCATTCAACCAGCCAGCTTTCAGACTCAATGGTCTGACATGCAAAAACAGCTTGATTCCTTCCGGGAGCACGTACGGAACCTAAAAATTCAGAAATTCAAGAGAAATAAAACGGATTACGACAATGATTGCGTTTATAACTGGCCCTCTATGAAAAGATCAAATTTTGGCAAGCGGGTGACCTTCAACTTGGACTCGGAGGATTCCACGGAAACGGATAGCAGCGATCAAGGGCCGCAGGATTCAATGTCTAATCGATCTGTGGCGGCTGATCGTGGACGCGGGAATGCTTCTCGGGGTTGGCGATCCCACAGGTACTACCAACAGGATTTTTGGCAGGGGCCGGACACCAGGTCCCGGACGAAGAGTCGTCCGTCACAAATCTCTCTGGGGTACTTCTAACCCCAGTACAGCGTCGGGTTTTGGAATTGGGTCTTTCATTCGTCCCCACCTCCAGATATGACGGCTTCTCAATAAGATTGGCTCTACATAAATTCTTTCGGAAACTGCGGGTAACACAACATCTTTCTAATACCCCAGGGGGGGTTGATCCCTCCCTAATTCGGAATCCCTCCAGGTGGTTACTCCCGGGTGCTCCTGATCATGCGATTTCTACGTATCAGACTTTAGTTTTTCACCACCTTTCGCTGATGGAACAACGAAGCGGCATGGTTATTCCAACTTTCCTAAAGATCACATGCAGGCGGTTGAGGAGCTCCGCAAGTTGGACATTGTTGTGCGCCGGGCGGATAAGGGGGGTGCTACAGTGCTGCTTTCACGGGATCAATATCAGCATCAAGTTGGGATTCACTTGTTGGATCGCACTAATTATGTGATCCTCCCGGCGGATCCCACGAAGGGTTTACAGGAACGGATATCCTCATTAGTTGGTGCAGCATTTTTGCAGAATTGGATCACTCGTCACGAAATGGATTTTTTGATCAAGAAGCATCCAATCACACCAGTTTTTTATTTGGTGCCGAAGGTGCACAAATCGCTGACAGATCCACCAGGCCGCCCTATTGTTTCATGCAGGGATTCCCTGCTTGAACCTCTTTCTCAGTTTTGCGACCTTTTTTTACAGCCAGCGGCGTTGAAGGTTCGCTCGTACCTTCGGGATACGGGTGATTTTCTGGATCAATTGAAGACCTGTCAGTCTACATCTACTTATACGTTCATGGTGTCCTTGGATGTTCAGGCTCTCTATACAAATATTGCCCAGCGGGAGATACTTACTTGTCTACAGGATTATCCGCTGAATCTCCCTGACAGGATCCCGCGTTCCTTTTTGCTGGAATTGTTGGAATTGGTTTTGAGTGAGAACTTTTTCCTACATCAGGGGTTTTTTTATCAACAGATTCACGGAATAGCGATGGGGGCCACGGTGGCTCCGTCATTGGCGACTATTTATATGGCGGTTTTTGAGCAGCTTTATGTATACTCGGATCCTGCGTTTCACCTGGTTTCTTTTTGGAAGCGCTTCCTGGATGATATCTTTTTCTTTTGGGAAGGCACACCACACATGTAGCTCCGATCCAGTTTACGGCACAGATATCTCCTGACTCCTTGCAATTCTTGGATGTTCAGGTTTCTCTGACTTCTGAGGGCTTCATGACAACCTTATACCGTAAGGCGGCACAGCGTAATACCTTGCTTTGTTATAATAGCTTCCACTCTCGCTCCCTGAAACAAGGTTTACCCTTTGGGCAATTTTTGCGATTACGTCGCAATTGCTCTACTTTACAGGATTTCAAACTGCACGCCAAGGCACTTGAACATCGTCTGCTCCAACGGGGGTATCCTCAACCGGTGGTTTCCAAGGCGTATAAAAGAGCACGCCATTTACATCAGGATTGGCTTTTCACTCCTCCCAATTCCAGTACTACTGATTCAGTGATTACTGGGGTTCTGCCCTACACTCGTCACATTAACCAGATTACGCATTTACTACACCGTTTTTGGCCCATAGTTGGCACGCATGCTTGCTTTTGGGATCGGACCCTGCGGGTTGCATATTCCCGCACTGCCAACTTACGGGACAAGTTAGTGTCAACAGTCTCGCTTGAGGATAGACCTCCCCGGTCCCATGCAGATAGTGGCCACTATGCATGTGGTGAATGTGCATACTGCCCCTCAACTCTGGAAGGCTCTGATTGGGTTGATGATCACACATCTCGTAAGTTTACCACCAGATGGAGTACGGACTGCTCTACCGCATTTGTGATTTATCTGATAGTGTGCCCACGCTCCCTCTACTACATTGGTCATACGAAACGGCCGGTTAAAACTCGCCTTTCGGAGCATGCATCGCGTCTCCGAACAAAATCTCTATCGGCTCCCATGGTGGAGCACAATTTGCTGTTGGGCCATGCTTTCACCTCGCTACGCTGGTGAGAGTTGGACTTCATTCCGCCAGACCTACGAGGGGGGGATCAGGAGCAGAAGCTGCAAGAGCGGGAACAACGATGGATTTATCTCCTCGACACGGTGACCCCTAAGGGTTTAAATCTCCAAATTGACTGTCATACCATCATTTGAGTGGCTCATAACTTTCTCTTCGGGTTATCCACTTGAGGATTCCCTGTGCAGTGGGGATCCCATGTGGTACCGATGTAGATTGCTAGTGATTGGCTCACACTGCTCTTCATGTTAATATGACGTCAGACGCCATTGACTATATAAGTACGTTACATTCCCTCTGGCCGGTAAGCTGAGGATCTGCCATTTGCTGATTCATTGGACCTGAGGCAGGGTTTCTACACAAATTGACGGAAAACCCGAAACGTGAGCCACGTCGTCTATCAGTTGACTCGGCGTTCTGGCGGTGCTTTGGCAACAGCTAAGTTCTGGACTTTAACCAGTTTTAAAGTGATTTAATAAAAGGAGTGGTCATGGCGGTGCCTATTGATCAAGTTCTGGGCACTGGGTTTACAAACTCCGACAAAAAAATATTTTGGGATTCTTAGGGAATTTCTTGTTATGTTGGTTTTTTTCTTTTTGGGTTAGTTTCTGTTTAATCCGACTGGTTCTATTTTCTTTGCAATTGGGTAAAATTTAGGGGCATGCTTTGCAGGATCCACAGCTGGGATTTGAACCTGTGACCCTCTGCTTCTACACACACTAGCTGTGTGTACTGCACCACACTGTTGCCATAGATGCATAGTAGTCCCTGTAGCTACCTGTACTTGTCCTCAGCCAGACCTTTTATGTTGCACTGCACACCTCGTACTGGTAAAGGGCATGGTCTAAGTCCACTGTAGGCAGGTGCCACGGCCCCCTCCAGCACGGGCACACCCCCCCCCCTGCCATGCTGACACGACCATATGCTGTTGGTGCTGGTAGTACGCAGTCCCAAGCCATCCATTGTGTGGGTAGGCGGTTGCCTAGGGAGTGGGGTCTGGGGCATGGTAGCTCTAGGGACTACTATGCATCTATGGCAACAGTGTGGTGCAGTGCACGCAGCTAGTGTGTGTAGAAGCAGAGGGTCACAGGTGGGGAGGCATACATGGGCATCCTCATATCCGCCCCATCACTACCTGCCAATATTATGTCCCTTCCGCTTGGGGGAGAGTTGGCTGGGGGGATGTCAGGTCAGTGCCCTGGCAACTGTTAGCTAGAGTGGACCAGGTAGATGTAGGTTCATTGTGTTTGGCCTTTGTCAGCTGCTGTCTTGCTGATGTCCGGTTTCTATGTTCCTATGTGCCACCTAGGCGACTGCCTAGTCCACCTTGTGCCCCAGATGCCCCCACTACATGTCCCGTCCGCAGCCCCCTATGCCCCATTTGCACCATCACCATAGTGGCCTTTCATACTTGGGCACTATGCTGTTGCTGCAAATGGAGCACTACTATCACTTTTATTGTCTCTCTGCCTATGCTGTACATTGCTGACACTGAAATGGTTTCTCTCTCTTGCAAATGCGTGCTAACGCCAGGTTTTCAGTTGCGGTAAGATTCAGCCCTTCAGTTCCCCGCGTTAGTGTAGAATGGGCCTCTCCCCACCCACTCCCTGCCCATTGACCCCTTCTCTCCGCCCTCTCTCCACCCTCTGCGGGACTTACCGAGGCCGGGAACACTAACGCGTGTTATGTAACGTTAATGTGTGTTAGGTAACGTTAATGTGCATTAATGTAACGTTTACGCATGTTAACTTTACCTAACGCGGTTTAGTAAACATACCCCTATATCTCTGTCCTCACAAATAGGTTCCGTGTTTGTACATGGAGGTTAGGGGCAGCATTTTACAAAAGCAATGGTGGTGAAGGCCAATTTAAAGTATGTGTGTCTCCACTCACTGATGTAACTCAGGGCTGCCATTTCTGCCCTGCAGTTGATTAAAACCTACCAGAGACAAGCCCTGAAACACCTTCAGGAGGATGGAGATTTTTTGATGCTTAGATGCACTCCAGCCCCTGGAAAATTTACAAGGTTCAAAGGACTTGTATCAGATGTAGTTAGATTGGTTAAGTTTAATTGAAATAGTGGGTATCGAACCTTCTAGTGTAACTTAACTGTGTTCAGAATAAAAGCAGGCAAAAAATATTTTAACTAAAACTTTTCTTTTACTCTCATGAACAAGAAAAAGCTCGCAAAGAAAAGATAGTTACCAAAGCAAACCAAAGACAGAAATAGAATAATTAAAAAGCAATATGTTCCAAAATAAATCAGCAATTAAGATAAACTGGTAAAATATGTAAATTAAAAGTTTGCACTGCTGTCTGATAACAGCAACCAAGGCAGGTTTTTTTTTATCCCAACTAAAATAATCAATTTGGTAATTGAAACCCAATGATTTTTGAGAATGTTGCACAAGTACTATAAATTTGTTTGGATCTGGATACAAGGCCAGTCCCATCTAAATCCTTTGTATCTTTTTCTGCTAGGAAAAAAAATCAGCTTTCTTTAGTTTATTTATGGTTACATGGCAGTGTTTTGATGGCAGTTCAATTTCATCTCTGGCAATTGCAAGGCTCAACCTTTCCCCAAGGGAACCTAGAAGTTTCAGGGTTGTCAGGAAATGCAGAACTATTTCCTTCTGAACTCTAACCCAGAGCTGGGGCAGAATAAATCTTTGTTGTTTTTTTCAGTCTGAGTCCAAGGCTTGGAACTCTAGAGGAGAGATGAAACCAGAATCCCAGGTTTGTCTCTCCCAAAGCTAGGAGTGGCCTCTTGATGCTTCTTAGCCAGAAGGTGGCCACAAACTGATTCCTCAATTCATAAAAATTCAGGAAGTTTCAAGCAGAGGGCTGCAGTCTGATGCAAGCCCCCCTCCCCCGTTGATGACTAAAATGTCAATCCAACATTTTCTGGCACTTTTAAAAGTTTGTTCATTGTAATCCACTTTGGAGTTTGCTATTAATCTATATGCTCAGGTTTGTAATTCCCAAAGCTTGTAACAAGCATCCATGCCAGGATTTGTGTCCTTAAAGATAGAAACCTCTGAAAGGGGGTACATCTTTATTAGTCAAGTTTAAATATATACAAGGGCTGGTGCCTCTATTTTTGCGAGGTCCTTACACTGAGCACTCCCTGTGGGGTAAAAAAAATTCACATGTAAATATTTTGAGATTGATATACATATACATGTATAAAACCCATACTCAACGTGGACTGCAGCATGTGCAGAGCATTCAACGATCAGCGTCCCAGCATAGCAGTAAAATGCACATTAACAACCAGGGTACCTATGGTAACATCCACATGTGAGTCACTAATTCATGCAGTCAGTCCATATTTCTGAATGGGATGGGAAATGTGTGGGTTATGGACATATGTGTAGGAATGAGATGGGCCATTTCGGCCCTGGCCCCACCAAAAGTTTGCCTACCAGATGCCAGTCACAATCTGCATGGAGGCTGCAATTGCAGCCTTCCCTTCCTGTTCTCCACAAGGGGATCCATCTCCTGCAGGCAGAAAAACAAGCACCACAATCACAGCAAAGACTCCTCCATGGACAGAACAGGAGAGGAAGGCTGGAATTGCGGCTTCCATGCAGGTGGTCGGCCCATGGGGATCCGATCTCCCACAGTCAGAAAAGAAAGGACTGGCCACTACCGTAGCAAAGATTATTTCTGTCTGCCTGTGGTGATCTGATCTGTGGAGATCTGATCTGATCTGTGTCTTTGCTGCAATCACAGCTATTTCCTTCTCTTCTGCTCATTGGAGATCGGATCCCAGGGGCAGAGCAGGAGGGGAAATCTGCAGGGGCCAAGGGCAGAGTTGGAGCAGAGTCAGGGAGGAGCTTGGGTCTCCCCAATCACAAGGCTGTTAAACATAAGAACATAAGAACATAAGATATGCCATACTGGGTCAGACCAAGGTCCATCAAGCCCAGTATTCTGTTTCCAACAGTGGCCAATCTAGGTCATATGTACCTAGCAGTTTCCCCAAGAGACCCAAGTTCCACAATGCTTGTACTGGGTCAAGCATTGATATCTTCGGCCACTTCTTAATAATGGTTTATGGACCTTTCCTCCAGGAACTTCTCCAAACCTATTTTAAACCCAGCTACACTAACAGCCTTTACTACATCCTCCGGTAACAAATTCCAGAGTTTCATTACACGTTGAGTGAAAAAATATTTCCTTTTATTAGTCTTAAATAGTTTACCCTGTAGCTTCATTGCATGTCCCCTAGTCTTTCTATATTCTGATAAGGTAAACAATCGATCTACGTTTACCCGTTCCACTCCGCTCATTAATTTATAGACTTCTATCATATCTCCCCTCAGCCGACTCTTTTCCAGGTTAAAGAGCCCTAACCTTTTTAGCCTTTCTTCATAGGTGTATCCTTCCATCCCCTTTACCATTTTGGAGGCTCTTCTCTGTACCTTTTCTAAAATCGCTATATCCTTTTTAAGATACGGCGACCAGAATTGCACACAATATTCAAGGTGGGGTCTCACCATGGAACGATATAGAGGCATTATAATATCTTTTGTTTTATTTTCCATTCCTTTCCTTATGAAACCTAGCATTCTATTTGCTCTCTTGGCCGCCGCTGCACACTGGGCCGAGGGTTTTAACATGGTATCCACAATGACGCCTAAATCTTTTTCCTGGGTGGTGGTTCCTAATGTGGAACCTTGCATCGTGTAACCATAGTTTGGGTTGTTCTTCCCTAGGTGCATAACCTTGCACTTGTCCACATTAAATTTCATCTGCCATTTTGATGCCCAGTCTTCCAATTTATCAAGATCCTCTTGCAATTTTCACAATCCTCTTCGGTTTTAACAACTTTAAATAGTTTTGTGTCATCTGCAAATTTGATAACCTCACTCGTTATTCCACTTTCCAGGTCATTTATGAATATGTCAAAAAGCAGCGGATCCAGCACAGATCCCTGGGGTACACCACTATGCACCTTTCTCCATTGGGAAAATTGGCCATTTAGCCCTACCCTCTGCTTTCTATCTTTTAACCAGTTCCTGATCCACAAAAGTACACTGCCTCCTATCCCATGACTCTTTAGTTTTGCCAAAAGTCTCTGATGAGGGACCTTGTCAAAGGCTTTCTGAAAGTCAAGATACACAATATCAACCGACTCACCTTTGTCCACCTGTTTATTCACTCCTTCAAAAAAGCATAACAGATTAGTAAGACAAGATCTTCCTTGTCTAAAGCCATGTTGGCTGTCTCCCATTAGGTTGTGACTATCTACATGCTGAGTAATTTTATTCTTTATGATGGTTTCTACCATTTTTCCCGGTACTGACGTCAGGCTCACCGGTCTGTAGTTTCCCGGATCACCCCTGGAACCCTTTTTAAAAATTGGTGTTACATTGGCGATCCTCCAATCTTCAGGTATTAGAGATGATTTTAATGATAGTTCACAGATTACTGATAGCAGTTTTGCAATCTCATATTTCAGTTCTTTCAACACCCTTGGATGTATACCATCCGGCCCAGGTGATTTGCTACTCTTCAATTTATCTAATAGTTGTAAGACATCTTCCCGATGTATCGATATTTCCTTCAATTCTTCTTATTAAAAGAGGGCTGCTACACAGTACCCTGTCTTGTGCTGCTGAGGCAAGCTGAATTCTGATTTGATTTAAATTATAGCTCTTAGCTGCTGCTAGGCTCTAACGTCTTGTGAAATTTAAACTACAAGCTCTCTGCTGGGTACTAAATTTAACCAGAAAGCTCTCTTCTGTGTGTTAAATTTAAACTAAAAGTACTTTGCTGTTACTTGGCCCTGAGTGACTATTAAATTTAAACTACAAGCTCTCTGCTGGGTACTAAATTTAACCAGAAAGCTCTCTTCTGTGTGTTAAATTTAAACTAAAAGTACTTTGCTGTTACTTGGCCCTGAGTGACTATTAAATTTAAACTACAAGCTCTCTGCTGGGTATGAAATGTAACCAGAAAGCTTTCCTCTGTGTTTTAAATTCAAACTTTAATTGCTGCTACTAGGCCCTAACTGCTCCAACAAAAAACAGTGGGTTCACAGATTAAGTAGCTTTAATACAAATAATTCTTTTTAGAAAATTACCAGAAGTATATACTCACAGTTGCAGATTTCTCTCCAGAAGTAACAGTCCCCCTTTCTAGTCCTTCAAGACCATTGCCCCTGGTTATGGATGAGGAAAAGATGTGAACTGTGTTTTGCAGTAACGGTAACTTACTGCAGAGCTCCCAGTCCTCTCCTGGAGGTACATCTAGCCAACTTGTTCTTCAGGATTATCACAGTAACTATGCATGAGTTACACTTGCATACCCTGAGTCTGAAATGTATGAAGATTTATTTCATGTATAATTGGGATAATCCCAAAAACCCAACTGGCTAAGTGAGGCTCTAGGAGAATTGTGAAGCACTGACTTACTGCACTCTCTCACTGATGCAGATAGTACAGATGCACTTACCTGCCAGCTTTTCCCCTAGCAGTAGGACCATGAGCCTACTGCTAGAGCTCAGAGCTGCCATTTTGAACCTAGGCCATCAATGAGGCATAAGTATCCGTGGGGTGACTCTTACCCCTCTACTGACCCACCAGTGCACCCCTGGTACGTGCCAGAGGTTGCTGGGGGGTGGGAAGGAAACCAAATGGGAGGGTAGGAGGGGGGATTTTGGAACCAGATAAGGGGGGGGGGGGGGAGTGGGGGTCTAGAACCTGATCAGATGGGTGGAAGGAGGGTCAGGATCCTGATTTTGGTGACAAGGATTTCTTTAACCAATAGTGGGCAACGGTAACTGCCTCAGGAAGAGACGTTTAGTGCACCCAGGCTATCTCCTGCAATCACAGTGCACAGTAACCTACTCCACATTAATTGCACGTGCCGTACATGCACATAATGTCCCATTCACCACCACTTTTCCACCTTCTGCTGTGGAAAGCAGTTACCTCAGAAATTGGTGGTACCTTGAAGAGCTCACCATGCTTTAGGAGACAGGCTCCAGAGATCTCTCAATTTAGAATCCTGATTATTTTTTCAGCAATTTAAATATACCTGAATTCACAGGAAATTTGAAAGAAAAATTGCCTTTGGTAGATGTGCTGGCCAGTTAGCATGGTGAGTTGCATCTCCATGTGATAACTGCAGTGGGACATTGTCTACGCCACTTCCTGTGCTAATTTTGTGGGCTTGCAGTGCGCTAGTTTAGCACATTTTAATAAACATGCCACTGAGTGTGAAATGATTAAAAGTTACAATAATAAATGTTGTAGGAAGCAATATGGATTCCTAATGAGAACCAATCATTTTTTCACATTGTGATGGCCACAAACTAGCTAGGTGTACACTGACATCATGCATCATTGACCCCTCTATTAATTTTATAGGTGGTTAGAATACCAGTAGGCTGAATGTTTATTGAGTCCAACTTATTATTTATGATCATTATGATTATTATTTGGTATTCATGCAAGGAACATAACAGCCAATGCTGGTTGGTTTTAACGCTATTAATTTGGTTCCTACCCAAGGAAATATTAGCACAAAATGGATGCTGTTCTAAGTAGGTTAGTTTCCAAGTATTTTGGGGTCGAGTCGGTATTGCTCAGTGTTCCAATCACAATTGGCATTACCATTGATTCTTTCCTCAATCTATTGACAGCTTGACCTTTAATGGTAAGAGTACTGCTAGGGGTCATGGGCACCATTTTGAAGCTGAGACTCCAATGCAGTAGAGGTGACTAGGGAGGCTCCTGCTCCCCACTAGATATCAGAGACCCCCAGTGAGAGCCAGGGGTGGGAACAGCAGGTGGAGAATGTCTTTGGGGGCTGATCAGGGGTTGTTGCTGTCAAGAGCTATTGGGAGTTCTTTGCTGTCATTGGGTTGTTGTGAGAGCTTAACTAGTTCAGGAAGAATTTTCTTTGCTGATGGGGGGAATTAGAAGAAGTTGGCAATGTTGGAGGCGGATTGGGGTAATGTTGGCCTCAGCCTTTGCACCTGCCCCTTCAAGCAAGTACTTATGCGTGCTTTGGGGCAGGTGTAAATGCTGATTATCCACATGTATTCCCCTTGTAAAATGGGGAATACATGTCAATATTTTAGGCCCATCCAAATCACTTCCTCTCCATGCCCTAACCATGGTTTGGATCACCATGTGCAAATAGCAGCTTTCTAAAATTACGATTTGCAATGTACATGACTACACATTTGAAAACCACTATTTATACATGGGGTTGCTCCTAAAGTAAGGGCCATAATCTTATATCATAGACCCACTGCCCTAACCATTAAAACTATCCATGAATCAATTTAAAAATGTTTTATTAAATAAATATTCCTTAGCTTTCTTTCTAAAGCTCAGATAATTGGCAAATAATTTCTTATAATTCTTTCTGCATAAACTTCATTTTGTTGTTGTTGTTGTTAAGTGCCGTCGAGTCGGAGTCGACTCATGGCGACCCTCTGGATAGCTATCCTAAATTGTGTTCGGTCTTCAGTCAGGCGGCTCATTGTTGACAGACTGGTACCCGTAGCTGCTGTTATTGTAGCAATCCATCTCATTGCTGGCCTTCCTCTTTTGCGTTGACCTTCTATCTTGCCAAGCATGATGTCTTTCTCTAATGATCTCTCTCTTCGCATGATGTGTCCGAAGTATGAAAGTCGAAGTCTTGTCATCTGAGCTTCTAAAGAAAGCTTAGGTTTGATCTCTTCTAGTACCGACTGGTTTGTTCTTCGGGCAGTCCATGGTATACACAGTATTCGCCGCCAGCACCATAATTCAAAGGCATCAATTTTCTTCCTGTCTGTCTTTTTCACTGTCCAGCTTTCACATCCATATGATGTTATTGAAAATACCATGGCTTGAACAAGTCGAATCTTTGTATGGAGAGAGACATCTCTGCTCTTGAGAATCTTATCTAGGTCTTTCATAGCCATTCTGCCAAGAGCAATGCGTCGTCTGATTTCTTGACTGCTTGTTGCTTCTTTATTGATAGTTGATCCAAGTAGGTTAAAGTTGTTCACGATTTCAATTTCTTCTCCTTCAACGATGAACCTGTTGATTATGCCAGTTGTCATGATCTTTGTCTTCTTTACATTAAGGTGCAGGCCCATTTTGAGACTATGTTCTTTGATTGTGAGAAGCAAATGTTTCAGATCATCTTCACTTTCAGCCAGTAATGTGGTATCATCAGCATAGCGAAGGTTGTTGATGAGTCTTCCACCAATCTTCACACCTCTGTTGTCTTCATACAGTCCTGCTTCTCTGATGATTTGTTCTGCATATAAATTAAACAGGTAGGGGGAAAGTATGCAGCCTTGTCTTACACCTTTGCTTATTTTAAACCATTCTGTTTCTCCTTGTTCCGTTCGAACTGTTGCTTCTTGATCAATGTACAGATTACGCAAGAGAACGATCAGGTGTTCTGGTATACCCATGCTTCTTAATGTGGCCCAGAGTTTCTCATGGTTTACACAGTCAAAAGCCTTGCTATAGTCGATAAAGCACAAATAGATATCCTTTTGGTATTCTTTAGTCTTTTCAAGGATCCATCTCACATCCGCAATGATGTCTCTCGTTCCTCGCCCTTTCCTGAACCCTGCTTGCACTTCAGGTAGTTCTTGTTCTAGGTATGGCTGTAGTCTCTTTTGAATAATCTTCAGTAGAATCTTGCTGGCATGTGGGATCAGAGCGATTGTGCGATAATTTCCACAGTCAGTTGGATCACCTTTCTTTAGTATTGGTATAAACACAGATCTTTTCCAGTCAGTTGGCCATGATGTTGTCTTCCATATTTCTTGGCAGAGCCTTGTAAGTACGGTAACAGCTGCATCAGATTGCTGCAATACTTCTATGGGAATGCTATCAATGCCTGGTGCTTTGCTCTTTGATAAGGCTTTCAATGCTGCTTCAACTTCTTCTTTCATCACCAATGGTTCCTGATCATAAGGTATAGGTTGAAACGGCTGTTGGTCCACTTGATCTTTATCATATAAAAACTCTGTATATTCCTTCCACCTTTTCTTGATCTTCTCAGCATCATTCAACATAGAACCTTGAGCATCTTGTAACATTCCAATTCGAGGCTGGAACTTTTTCTTTAACTCTCGCAGCTTTAGGAAAGCCGATCTTGTTCTTCCTCTAATAGTTTCTGCTTCTATTTCCTTGCAAGTGTCATTGTAGTACTTTTCCTTGTCCTGTCTTGCTGCACGTTGGAAATCTCTGTTGAGTTCTGCGATTGTCTTTCTTTCTCCTTTGGCTTTAGCTTCTCTGCGTTTCTGGGCAATTTTCAGAGTTTCTTCCGTCATCCATTTTGGCCGTTTTTGCTTTTTCACCTTTTGTAGAGACTTCTCGCTTTCTTCCAGCACAACCTTCTTGACGTCATTCCATAACTCTTCCGGAGCTCTGTCATTTGTATCTAAGGCAGCAAATCGATTTTGCAGGCAGTCTTTAAATTCCAGTGGTATATTCTCAAGGTCATATTTTGGTGCATTCATGAGTGGTTTGCTCTTTTTCAACTTTAGCTTGAGTTTGCATACTAGTAGTTGATGATCTGTACCACAGTCAGCTCCAGGTTTTGTCTTTGTTGATGTTACAGAGCTTTTCCATCGTTGACTTCCACAGATGTAGTCAATTTGATTTTTATACAATCCATTGGGTGAAGTCCATGTGTACAGTCATCGCTTGTGTTGCTGAAAGAAGGTGTTTGAGATGAATAGATCATTGGTCTTGCAGAATTCTATCAATCTTTCTCCAGCTTCATTTCTGTTGCCAAGTCCATATTTTCCAACTACTTTGCCTTCTTCTTTGTTGCCAACTTTTGCGTTCCAGTCACCCATGACTATCAGGATATCCTGTTTGCATGTTCTGTCAATTTCAGCTTGTACTTGTTCATAGAACTCTTCAATTTCATTCTCTTCTGCAGCTGTTGTTGGGGCATATACTTGAATTATAGTTGTGTTGATAGGCAATCCTCGTAGATGTTTCATTCTCTAGAGCTAGCCACAAATAAATTAGATTAGCCCAAAAAAAGCTATCACCCACAGCTTGCTGGTTGACCTTTATTTAAATGGATTAACATGGCTAAATTATTTCATTTCTGATATTACTTGATACACCTCAATGAATACGACTTTCTCTGTAATAAACCAGAGGAAGCTGTCATGACACCACAGAGAAGCATTATGGCAATGCTTTTGGTTGAGACTCCTGCAGGGCCGGTGCTAGAGTTTCTGATGCCGCCCTGCATCTTTTAAATCAATGCCCTCCCCCCTCATTAGCCAATAGCCTGTGGTTGCGCCCACAGTGCTGTTTTTGCTAACACCTTGATTTTTTAATGTTTGTTTCATTTTTTACTGATTTATTTTTCATTTTTTCAAATTCTTATTTCCTCATTTTTTATATTTCTGCATTATGGCACCCTACAAATATCGACACTTCCCTCACTTAGGGGTATGTTTACTAAATCGCGTTAGTTCAGTTCGCGTTAGTATCCGCGTTAATAAGACAAACCCCCAAATAAGGAGGTAGGCGGGACAGCGGAAGACCTAACGCGCGTTACAGAACTAACGAGTGATACGTGGCGCGTTAGAGGAGGCACCGCGCGTTAAGCATAAGAAGCCACTCAGACATACCTAACCCATACAGAGCTGTAGCACAATGGTTACTGCAGTGACTGCTGATACAGGCAGCATGGGTTCGAGTCCCCAGGGTGCCAGATGCAGAAGGCTGGCTGATGCAGCATCCTGTACATGATACAGTGAGGGAGGGGGCATATATTTGTATTCATTTTGGAGGGGTGCAAGCAAACACACCCACACATTAGATAGTGAGTGAGGGGGCAGGTATATGCCAATTTTCCTTTTGGGGTGCAAGCAAACACACCCACACGTTATCTAGTGCGTGAGGGGGCATGTATATGTTGCGTCTGTGTTGTAGGGGTGCAAGCAAACACACCCACACATTATCTAGTGAGTGAAGGGGGCATGTATATGTTCTGTCCTTTTGGGGTGCAAGCAAACACACCCACACATTATATAGTGAGTGAGGGGGCATGTACATGTTGCGTCTGTGTTGTAGGGGTGCAAGCAAACACACCCACACATTATCTAGTGAGTGAAGGGGGCATGTATATGTTCTGTCCTTTTGGGGTGCAAGCAAACACACCCACACATTATCTAGTGAGTGAGGGGGCATGTCTATGTTCACCTGCCCTCTGGGGTGTAAGTAAACACAACCACACATTATATAGTGAGTGTGGGGGCATGTATATGTCTTGTATGTGTTGTAGGGTTGCTAGCATACATACCTGACCCATACAGAGCTGTAGCACAATGGTTACTGCAGTGAGTGCTGATACAGGCATAATGGGTTCCATTCCCCAGGGTGCCAGATGCAGAAGGCAGGCTCATGCAGCACCCTGTACATGATACAGTGAGTGAGGGGGCATGTCTATGTCGCTGATTTTCTGTAGGGGCGCTAGCAAACACACCCACACATCATATAGTGTGTGAGGGGCCCTTTTTCTTTTTATCGTATGTGCTGTAAGGTTGCTAGCAAACACAACCACACAGTGGTGTACCCAAAGTTGCTGCAGAAGGCACCCCATAACGCACAACATAGGCCACACTATAAAGTGGAGTGTCCACTGAGGCACATCAAAATGTCCCCCATAGAGCAGTCCATAAGGGAACATAAAGGGAGCCAGAAAAGGTGACACATGGTGCACCCTATGACGCTCAGTATGGTAATATCACGCTTGAGAGGCTGTCGCTGGTAGCAGTCCTGCATATGTAAAACATATAATGCGGCAGACACCCCTATAAAAGGAGACCATTGTGGGTCTGAACCCATGACTACTGGCTCCACAGGCAATGAGTGACCCACTGGCCTGCAGCCCCATAGCTGGTAACCACCCCCTGGCTGTCCACTGAAGGGCGGCAGGACACCACACAACTGTCCATTGTTGTGGCCTGGATCCGTACCAATGCAGGGATCCCCATGGTGCACTGCACATGCAGACCAGCAGTCCACAGATGAACACAAGAAGGGGTACGTACCCACATAGCTCCCTGGTATGGTACGGTGAAATGACTGTGTGCGTCACTGCACATAGTAGTAACAGACAGTATCCCAACAGGATGCCCCAGAAGAAGCTAGGAAATGTGTCAGTGAAGGCAGACTGATCATTAGCACAATGGGTAAGAAACTGCCTGGTGGTGCAGGGTCTGTGAGTTCAATCCACCCTGTGTGCCCAAAGACCAAGGCTGCCTGCAGCAGTACCCTCCGCAAACAGTAGTCACACATATGTTGAACCAGTCAGCCCCCTGCCTAAACCATTGAGAACCCCATATTTTGTTCAGACAGAAAGAACATGAGAGGGAGGAAAATATGCCCACCACCCCTCGTTGGGAGTGTCCGTGTAATCACGAGAGGTGCAGCACCCAAAGGTAGAAAACACTGTGAATCTGCAGCAAGAACCGGGTGTGTGAAATGTACAAAGGTAAAGATATACACAAATCATGTAATAAAGGAAAGACAACGTCAAACTGTACCAGAAACAATGCAGGGGACAACCCAATTGCCTTGCCATTGGAATTCAGCATCAAACAGCACCAGGACATGCTTTGTGTGCCACAACTATGGGCCCTGTACCAAGTGGATGTGTCCCTGCAAGGTTGGCGTATCTGTGGATGGGTGTGCGTCATGACTCCTACACTAGATCAGTAATATCATAGGTAGTCTGGTTTGTATGTCCAACAATTTGTGCTGGCAAACACCCACCCACAGGGATGTAACTTGAAGGTGTCACATAGGGTAACCCCATGAAAGCCACACCAGAGGACAAAGGCTAATGTTCACTGTCTGGCACAGCACCCTATAGGGCTTTTCAGAAAGCACCACATAGGGCATGTTACAGGGACCATGAGGAGTCATTTTGCGGAGTCTGCAGTGTGAGGGCGTTGCTGTTGTTAGCACCAATGTAAAGCAAGATAAGAATACGCCCCCCAAGGTGCTCACAATGAACCACTGTGTGTTAAAACCCATGACCCAGGGCCCCACCCCCAAGCATGGAAGCAACTCTATGCTTATATTGCCAGTGCACATAACAAAGTCACAATAATGAGGTGGCCAGCCCCTGGAGCAAAACTGACAGATGACCCAAGCACCCGAACCAAACTCACAGAAGTTGCACCATATACATGCAAGGGCTGCCTGACAAAGAAACAAAGCAAGGTCTCAGCAAACAAGGGCATATGGCAAACACAATCAAGACCAAGGTCATGATCATTACCAAATATAGAAGGCCCAATAACATCACAGACCGCTTTGCAACATGGAATGTCACTGGCAAAAGCAAATGCAAGAACAAACATACTATGGTTATTGTGCGCAAAAAAATGAAGATGTCCGTAACACCTGAAACCAAACCCCCTGCCTGTGCACCGAGGGGCGCCATGTCATCACCCAAGGTGCCTGCTGGGGTGCTAAGGATATGGAAGTATGCAACAGTACCCATGGTGCACTGCAGATGCCCAGCAGCAGTCCAGAGATGACCATAGGAGGGGGTAGGCGCCCCCACAGCGCCTGGGCCGGAAGGGAGAGAGGAATATGTGCGCCACTGCCATAGATCACCAAACGACAGTAGGCCAACAGTGTGGCCAAGAACAAGCAGAAATGGTGTGTACCAGTACAGTGTGAAGACAGGTGTCCAAAGTGAACCCAAATATGCGGTAAATCGGGATAGGAGAGTGCTGACAGAACTGTGGCCCATTGAACAATATGGCACGTTGCATCACAAATGGTATGTTTGCAAAGGTCAGTGTGCCCTAGAGGCTACAAGGTGTGCCTGGAGGGCCTGCAGGACCTGTGTGGAACAGAGATGTAGCACAAACACCACCTACAGCCCACAGTAACGACAATGAACAGTTGACTGTTGGATGGCAAGCAGGGAGTTAAGGGACCCTCAAACATGACAGCATCACACGTGTATGGCAGCAGCGCAGACAAAAATGCCGGGAGCAACAGCATCACAGCAAAGGGTCTTGGCACCCTGGTGTACCGTAAAAAAGATGTGTGGCAGGTGAGGAGAATAGGTGCCCCCCAGTGGAGGGTGAGGTGGCCAGAGAGGTGAGCAGGACATGCAGAGCAGGCACAGGACCAACAAGCAAAAGGAGATGCTATGTAGACAACGGTAGCAGGGTAGGATACGGGGGCAACAGTCCACAGCAGCATACATGACACCTCACCACACCATGATGCAAATACATGGACCAAAGGATGGACAGCAAATGTGCTCACGCTAAAATGACCAGACAGGTAGCAGAAGCCAGGAGACCAGTGTTACAGCGACAACAAGCATCAGCGCGGGAAAGACACAGGAAAAGAGGAACAGAAAGAGTGCAAAGCTATGACCACTCTCATGGAAAGCACTGGAGAAAAGAGCTGACCTGAAAAACACACTGAGGCACACAGAAATGGATGCAGACAGGACCACATCATGCCAACATCAAAGACCACAGCTGCGTGTCAGGAGATAGAACCACAGAGCGTAGGCAAAATGCAGTACACATGTGGAGGGGGGGTCCACAGCCCACAACACAGTCCACAGGTGGGATGGAGGACACAAATTAACAGGTCCACACACACACACACACACACACACAAACACACACAAAGCAGGAGATAAAATGTACTGTAAACAACATGCAAGTGATCAGGGAAGTGACACATGAGGGGTGGAATTGGATAGCCCAATGGAGGCCCATTTGGATGGGCTGTGGAAAGGGCCACTGGACTAAAAGAGGAGCATGTCAATCACCAACCAGTCCAACATTGTTGCCTGTGTCCTGTGTGAAAAGATGCAGATATCAGGTAAGGAACTGACACACACACCCACGACACCTGGGGGACAGAAAGGAGACACACACATAAAAACAGCCATACACAGAATGCATAGATAGCACCACATGACGTGGCCACAACACTGAGCACACTTCACATGGACCACAGAAGTAGATGACAGTGAAGACCACGGCAGCATCCCAATATGAACATGTACATGCACATGACACGCATACACCGCAGGGGCCAAGAGCATGTGCAGCAGCGGTGGCATACCTAGATAACAACTAACGAAAGGCTGAGAGCAATAGGCAAAATGCAGAATAAGCAGGCGGTGTATGTCCCAGAGGATGGAAGGCGAGGGCCACCTGAAAGGTACACCAGTGGCCTGAATGGGAATGTTACTGTCAGCCAAAAGCACACAGAGCCCCAATAGCAGATCCAGACAACGATGCACGGTGGACATCACGACGTCTGCATGGGTAGCTGTGAGAGGAACATGTCCACAGTGCAGTGTGTCCTGCGGAAACACAATGTTGATGTACATTGCATCACCATCAAAACTGTGACCCATCTGAGGAACATATATGACACCTGTGCACAATGTACAGTCGCCCACCAGCGGAAGATAACAAATGGATGATGGAACCCAATTGGAGAGGGGGCCAAACACATCCCTACAACACACATAGGCAGGGTGGCGCATAAGGAATGGCCATGTGGACAGGTCACTAATAATCAGGAACATACATAGTGAGATAAAGTACGCATGCACGAAGCCCAGATGTTCTGCCCCCCCAACACTGAACGTCAAATGTAGACACACAGCACATCACATGCATGAGTGGCACATATCTGTCAAATGACCCATTGCCAGTGGCTGATCAACCTAGCAACCGATTATACACTGACCTGTGCAAGAGTACACACACAGCCGCACAAGATGTGTGCAAGATACAACATGCAGACCCCCAAGATGTGAACAGGTAAAGGCCACCTCTGTGACCTATGGAAGCGAAGGGTGAAGGAGCAGTGGTCCAAATACATGTGCAGCACCATAGGAGCAGTGGAGAGAATACAACATATATGTGACCAGATGTGATGACTGCCATGCAATTCCCACTACCCTGAAACTCACCCGAGCCAACAAGAAGGCTGCATATATGAACACACACCCCCCACATGCAGCACAGCCTCATGCAGCATTATAAGGCAATCCGGGTGGGCCTGGAACACAGAAGCTCATCCTGTGGAGCCAAGAACAGGACAGAGATATGGAGGCATCAGATGGCAGTGCTGCACAATCCACACACCACCTAACACATGGCTAACCCAGAGACACATCCCCAGCACACCCATAACTTACAGGTAAAGATCTCCTCGATTAGATGCTGCCTGGCTGCCATCCCCGCACGTGTGTCACCATGGCCAGGTGCAGGAGGGCACATAGGATCCGGGCCGAGATCCTCATTAATTTCGACAGGAACATTGTGCCTGAGAGCAATGTTGTGGAGGATGCAACAGGCTATGATGATCCTTGCCACAGTCAGCGGTTCGTACTGTAAGGCCCCGCCAATCCTATCCAGACACCTGAAACGACTTTTGAGGACGCCAAAGGTGCACTCAATCACTGAGCGACTGGAGGCATGGGCCTCATTGTACCGTAGCTCTGCACCTGTCCGGGGGAGATGCACAGGGGTGAGCAGCCAGGTGCAACACCCATATCCTGCATCACCTGCAGAAAACAATGGTGCAAATTCACATGCGTGCTGAGCCAATAATGGAATGACAGACGTAGCGATTGAGAACTGGACAGCTGAGAGGCCATGCACACACATATGAGGCAAATGAAGTGCACACAGTGGTAGCGCAGCAGAGGCTGTCGAGGCCAGTGGCAAATGACCATGACATGCTGATAGTGGCAGTGCACACCCATGTAACCGTGACACATGACATGTGCAAGAACTGGTTCACCAAAAGCAGTTGCGGGAGGTGTGAGGCAAGGTGCTGGACATTGTCAATAGCAACCGGGGGTGCAGGGAGGCACAGGTGTGCAAGTAGGTGGCTGCCCAGACCTGTCGCATACACAGCACCAGCCACAGGGATACATTGCGTGGGTGGTGTGGGGGAAGCAAACGGCGGTGGTGAAAGGGGACACCGAAGACGGTGCCCAGACATACAGCAGACACGTGTGATAGTTAAATGGGCACCAGCACATCCCCTGGCAAGCCCAAAGCATGGCCAGAAAGATTAGGCCGTGCACACAGAATGAGGCCCATGAGGGTGGGTCTAGGCCCCCCCCCCCCACCAGGCTGCCTCACCGACATCCATGCAAAAGATGGGCTAGCTAAGTGACTGACACCACTGGGAGACATGGGTACAACTGCCAGTGCAGTATGCCCATGGACGGATTTGCAGGCCATGGCTAGGATGCATGTGTAGCTCACAGGCATGGGGGGGACACAACATATGCAGCCCGGTCGCACATGGACACAGTTCATCTGGAAAAAGAGGGCAAGGGCACGGAGAAACAGACACCACACTGGCCTGCTGGGACACACATGTGCCAGCAAACCAACACACATCTTAGACAGAGAGATGTTTGTGACGAAACATATGTCTAGGACCAGGACACCAGTGACATGGCATGAGGTTGTGAGCCACACCTAACAGTGCACTCCCAGAAATACCGCTGCAATGTCAGTCAACCAGTGGAGAATGGTGACAATGCAGCAGATACACCCACCTACAGTGGGCGCATGTCAAATACGCGGAATACCCACCCAGCAGGACGTGGTCACCAAACTGACCAGTCTCAAACTGGTCAAACACTGCCGAGTTCTGCAGGATATAGGAGTCATGGGCAGACCCTGGGAACCACGGAACCACATTCAGGATACGCATACCTGCATCACAGACAACCTGCACATTGAGGGAATGGAAGTGTTTGCGGTTGCGGTACACAACCTCCCTGTCGCGTGGCGGGACAAGGGCAACATGTGTGCAATCTATAGCGCCCATCACGTGTGGGATCCCAGCAATCCTATGGAATGCCTGTTCCAGGGCCGCCCACTGTTGCCTACCGTTGGGAATTGCTATGTAATTCCCAACCCGGCTGACCATGGCACGCAGTACCTGGTGGAGACAGCGGGAGAAGGTGGGCCTACTCATCCCACCCACTGCTGCCACCGAGGATTGGAAACAGCCAGAGGCAAAGAAATATAGGGCAGCCAGGAGCTTAGTCATACCCGGTATAGCATGTGACCGGGCAGTCAGGGGCTCAAGGTCAGGTCTGAGGTCCTGATAGAGCTCCCTAATGGCCCCTGTGTCCAGCCGGTAGAGGGAGAATACCTGGCCCTCACGCAGGTCCTGGAGCAAGACCCTGGGCCTGTAGAGATGCCGCAGGCGTTGTTGTACCTCAGCACGCCTATGGCGCCGTTGGTCAACCACACCCTCCTGTGCAGGCCCCACAGCTGCAGGCCTGAGTTGCAGTGGCAGTGCACCTATGCCCAGGGCACCAGCCCCAGGAACAACATCTCCCTCCTCCTGGAAAAGCAGGTCTACCAGCTCAACCAATGCAACCACTGCACCACCTGCATGCGCAGTTTGAGCCACGATAGACACAGGAGGGTAGCAGGGCTAGAAATAGTGGTGTGGGTGGGGATGGACACCACATGATTGCCACTATCCTGGGGAAACAGAATGTTCCAGATTCCAGTAATTAGACGATGTACCTGTATGAAAGTGCAGCGCGCGCTGCTCCGCGTGTCGTTCACATAATGCAGCCGAGGACAATCATCCACATATCACATTTATGTAGGTGAGTCCGAGCGATGTCGCAGCGTGTATATAAACTGCGTATCACACCTTAAGCCACACCCAGACACCAATGCAGGGGTGACATAAAATGCATGTGCCCATGAGCAGGCAATGGGAGACGCATTGCGATGCGCGTAACACCGCGTGCAACGTCAGAGTGCGGTCGCGTACGTCTCACGTAGTGCTGCATCAGCCTACGCTACCACTACGGCGCAGATAAACATAACCTTACCAAAGGAGGGTACATGTGCACCAGCATTACACAGAACGAAACTGCCGTAGAAGGGATGTGTAGGAGGGATCCGTGAATTCTCCAGTACTGCCTACACGCACACATATGATGTCACTTCCGGCGCGTAGCATGGCGCGTAGAGATGCACGACGGAACGCGCCTCACGGCACACGTGGCTCAGCGGGTACCCAACGCCCTGCGAACCACACCCCATGATAACCTATATATAGGCTTGGCACTGTATGGCTAACCTCCTTGCAGAAACATACTGAACAGTATGGATATTGCACAGACACAGGACCACGGACATCCCCAGGACCAGCCCACACATCCAGCTTCACCAGCCACATCTCCACAGGAGGTGGTTGCAGGACCATCTGGGATTCATCAGGCTCCAGGTGGGCATAGAGGTGGCAGGCCACGCCAGGCCAGGGTCCCTGTCCCGGATGAAACACGGCGCCGAGCCGTACGCTTCAGCCAGCAGGAGAATGACCTCCTGCTGGCCAATGTACTTGAGCGCTATGACCTCCTTTTTGGGCGGCAGAGTGCCACACTCACCATTGCCATGCGGGCAAGGGCGTGGTCAGAGGTCCAGGCAGCGGTTGCAGCAGCTGGGGGACCACAACGCGATGTTGAAAATCTCAGAAAAAGATACTGTGATATCAAAAGGCATGTGAGGGCCGAGCTGGTACGTGAACGACGAGGGGCCCAAGGCACTGGAGGGGGACCAGCATATGTGCCAAACCTTAGTGAGCTGGAGAGACGCCTGGCTGATCGGCTCGGGACAATGTATGTGCACGGACTCCCTGCAGCATTGGACACGGCCCACCCACAAGCAGGTAAGGGGGGAATGTAGACCAAAGTGGGAATGTAGCACGGTCACATGGTGCGAGACTAGAAAGAGGGGGGGCAGTAAGTGGCTGTCCTGCACGAGGGGGACAAATGAGACACAGTGTGACCAGCCATTCAGGAGCCACGATGGGTGGTGGGGGGCCTGTGTATGGGTGGCAGTGGGTGGTAATATGCAGTGAATGTGATACCGTGCATGGGTGTATGCCCCACAATGACAGCAGAGTGACGACATGTTGCATGCCACACATGGCTGGCCTGGCAGGACCACTAGGGCCACACGTGTAAGGGGATGGCCTACGCGACGACACACTTCACCCTCTTGGGACATGCTGAGTGGGGTCAGGTTGAGAGTGACGATGGCCTTGGCTGGGGTTTGCGTCAACACCCAGAGGTGTGGGGGGGGGCCTCAGGGGGCAGACCACAGGGGGCACCTGCCTGGGGAGTGCACAAACGTAGTGGGGTGCCACTACAGCCATGGCTCAGGCACACGTGGATCAGTAACCCACGGTTGCCTCAGGGGGTATGTGATGGGGTGGGCAGACAGCAAAGAGCACCCTCTGATGTATGTATCCCTGTGGCACCCAGGTGATCCCCGCGCCATTGACCAGGAGGAGGAGCCACACACGGTGGCAGACATGGCCCTACCAAGCCCCGTTGACACTGGTGCGGAGTCCAGCAATGTGTGCGTGGAGAGCGAGGATTCACCCCTTGGTGATGGGGAAATGGACGTCCCCGACATAACGGATGTTGGCGCACCAATCAACGCAGAGGACACTGGGGATGTGCCTGTGGATGTGCGGGGGCAACAGAGGAATGAGGCACTGGCTGCTGTGGTAGATGTCATTGCACAGATGCAGGCCCACTCTGACGCAGCCCACAGAGATGCTGAGGGTGAGTGTCCTATCCTGCTATGGTAGATATGGACCCGAGCAAGTGTCGCTGTTTCCCACAGCTCACATTGTACTATGTCCGCTCCCCACAGGTATACGGCATGCCTTGCGCATGGTGGCCCAGACACAACGGCGCCAACTGCGTGTGCAGAGATGCCTCCAGTGTACCATGTCGGTCCTCCTGGGACGTGCGGACCGCATGGCCGCGGCATGTGAGAGAATGGCTGCCGCACAGGAACATATGGCAGCAGGGAGGGGGGCAGGACGCCCTCCTGTACAGCAGCCACAGGGACCACCACCGCATGCAGCAGCAACAGCAGCAGGGGGGCGGCAACCGCCAAGGGGTGGGCGGGGACGTCCAAGGGGTGGCAGGGGGAGGTCTAAATAAAGGGCCACACAGCTGGCCACTGATGGTGACATGTGCTTCCTGTCTCATTTTTTGCATGACAATCACAACCCCACCCCACCCCACCCCCAGCCCCATGGGAAGGTGACGTCGCGAACCCCAAGATGTCATTCACCACTGTCCCCAAACCCTACAGCCATGTCCACCATGGGTATGCTGCCAATCACAGAGGCTGCAATGCTGGTCTATCAATGCCATGTCGTGGTGGCGTGCAATGTGCCGTGGGTGCCCAGGGACCCCATGGGCCAATACCCTATTGAGTCCTCAGCCACCAATGGTCTCTGTGCCGGTGTGGGTGCACTGTATGTCCTGCATGGGGAGCCACATTTGCCGCTCACAGCATGCTCATCAAGCACAGTATGTACACTGTACATGTGACGTACTCAGGTTTACAAGCTCCCGCAGACATCCAACCAATCACACACGTCACACATTACCACTGTGGCCCCCCGAGCACAGCCATGCATCTGTCACCACCCTAGGATCACCCCCCCCCCTGTAATGGCTACCCGTCCCCTGTGCACCAGTGGCCTCCATATACACCTACACCCCGTGGGCCCCCATCATGGCACATCCTACTAACACATTGTTCCCCTGGAGCTACATCCAGCAACTGTCATCGGTCGCACCATCCACACTGCGCCCCTCAACAGCCACAGTCACGCAACACTGTGCCACCCTCCTGGGCATTATCCCGCTAGGGCCCTGTCCCTACCCTCTACTGTGGCCACGCCCTGACCACTACACCCCTATGAGTGGTACCAACACTGGACCAATGCACTCCACTGACGATATGCTCTTGCACCCCCTGTGCACAGCCAGTACACCCGTACCAACATACAGCAGTGTGGTCCTACGTCCCACAGCAGATAATTGACCCATCCTGTACCATTCCCCATTACCACCCTGCATGCTGGTACACGTGCTTTCCACACCGACAACATTTGCCAGGCACTACAGTCACACCTCGCCATACCGCTCACCCTCCCCTCCCCCCTCAGGCTCCAGCTACAGGAACCCCTGTGGTGCACCCTCTGTGTTTCCCCCCTAACCCCACAGGTACATATACACCTCAGCCGCCCTTCCCTTGCCACCACAGGCCACCAATATGGGATAAGGCTGGATAGGATACACAGGCCATCCACTACCCCCTGCCATATGTCCCATTGTCACTCTGTGCTGTCTGCCACGCACCTACCAACACACATGCTGTTGCACATCAGTCATGCACGCCAGTCCCCACCCCTCTTGGTGGGCCACCCACACAGCAACGTAGCTGTGACATGTCTGTGGGGGGTGCCCACGCCACATATCTTACCTGTTCGACATCCATCCTTGGCTCCAATAGTGCCCACTGCCACACCCATCACTCGCACACCACTGTCACCAGGCAATGAGGGACATCTGACCACCAGGTACATATGATTAAATCCAACAGTTATAATGTATGTGTGTAAAACATATTTACATTATTTACATTGTTACAGCCACATGACATCCGGCTATCATGGCCCATGCTGGCAGTTGATGACCGGCATGGCCAACCACGCATGCCACTGCATATTGCATTGTCTGCCCCCATCCCTGTGGCCAATGTGGTGGACATTCAATGGCACGGTCCGTCACAGGGTGGGTGTGCCATGTGTCACCACACATTACACACCCTGGGGACCCCTGTTGGATGGTGGCTGACCGTCTGCGGCACAGGCAGGGCGGTCATCCCGCTCACGCAGACGTTCAGCCACCATGGACAGGGTTGCCAGCACCTGCCCCTGGATCAGGGCGAACTGCCTCTGGGCCTGTGCCTGGGCACGCACAGCCGCAGCAAGGCGCAGACCGCACATGCAGCCGCACAGACACACATCCCCCCGTGTCTGTGTGGCTGCATGGACAGCAGACCTGCCTGCGGCCATGTGTGGCAGGCACACGTCCAGATGGCCTGCCGTGCCCTGCTCATGGGGCAGGTGGCTGGTGCCCCCAGTGCCCTGTGGCAGAGCGTGCCATTGTGGACCGGCCCCCACCCCACCCCCTCCGCTGTACATCCCCTCCCTCCCCCCTGCCTCCAACATCCTCCCCACAACCCCATCCCCCTCCCCCTGACTCCCCTTCCCTCTCCCTGCCACCCACCTCCTCCCTTTCCCCTCCCCTTACACTCACATCTCCCCCCCCTCCTTATCCTGCTCCCCAACCTCCACAATGTCATTCCCCATTTCTGCTGCATCCCGCACATCCCCTCCCATCTGGCCCCCATCCTCATCCCCCTCCTGTCCCTCGTCGGGGCGTGGTGATGCGAGCACATCCTCTGCATCCCTCTCTTGTCCGCTGTCCTCATCATCGCTGTGTTCGTGGTCTTCCTCCAGGCCCACAACATCTGCCGGCTCCTCCGGACCCTCCTCCTCATTGGCTGCACGTGCATCAGCTGTGGGAGAGATAACACATGTCATCCCTTTGGGGAACATCCTCTTCCCATGTCACTGTGGACCTGTGGTTCCACCACTCGTTCCCCTACAAGGCCATGTCCCGGTACTCACCATTCTGCTGTGCCATCTTCTCGCGCTGCACCCTGGCAACGAACCTGGGGTACTTGGCCCTCAGCTCCCTTGCCTTCTTTCTAAGGTCCTCCACCTGTATGGGTGACACCGAACATTGCCCTTAGCTACCGTGGGGACAAGTGCGGGTTCCCTGCCTCTGCATCTAACACTCTCACTTCATACAACAAGCGCCTGCCCCTATTGGGTGAGGCACTCATGCCCTCTTGCGTTCACGTGTGACAGCCCCATATGTGGGCCACACACACACGCCACCCAGGTCGGTGCACCATGTGCCCTGTATGTGCACCCCACGTACATGACACATCACAGCTTTGTTTGCCACCTACACACATCTGCATGTGCCAATCAGCCACTGTTGGGGTGTGAGGTTGTCACCTACAGTGCTCGCTGAAATCCCCTTAGCCTGCGGTTTCTGTTCTGTGATCCCATACAGGGCCTTTTTCCAAGGGCACCGGGTTGCTGCAGGGGACCCCTTTTGGGGCCTGCATCCCAGGAGCTGAGGTTTGCCCTCTGGTGATCACACAGGGCACCAGCAGACAGTGGGCAGGGTGGAGGGGAGATGCCCTCATGTGGGGCCTATATCTGCTTGGAGCTGAGGTTTGTGTTTTGTGATCACAGAAGGCACCAGCAGACAGTGGGCAGGGTGGAGGGGAGATGCCCTCATGTGGGGCCTATATCTGCTTGGAGCTGAGGTTTGTGTTTTGTGATCACAGAAGGCACCAGCAGACAGTGGGCAGGGTGGAGGGGAGATGCCCTCATGTGGGGCCTATATCTGCTTGGAGCTGGGGTTTGTGTTTTGTGATCACACAGGGCACCAGCAGACAGTGGGCAGGGTGGAGGGGAGATGCCCTCATGTGGGGCCTATATCTGCTTGGAGCTGGGGTTTGTGTTTTGTGATCACAGAAGGCACCAGCAGACAGTGGGCAGGGTGGAGGGGAGATGCCCTCATGTGGGGCCTATATCTGCTTGGAGCTGGGGTTTGTGTTTTGTGATCACACAGGGCACCAGCAGACAGTGGGCAGGGTGGAGGGGAGATGCCCTCATGTGGGGCCTATATCTGCTTGGAGCTGGGGTTTGTGTTTTGTGATCACAGAAGGCACCAGCAGACAGTGGGCAGGGTGGAGGGGAGATGCCCTCATGTGGGGCCTATATCTGCTTGGAGCTGGGGTTTGTGTTTTGTGATCACACAGGGCACCAGCAGACAGTGGGCAGGGTGGAGGGGAGATGCCCTCATGTGGGGCCTATATCTGCTTGGAGCTGGGGTTTGTGTTTTGTGATCACACAGGGCACCAGCAGACAGTGGGCAGGGTGGAGGGGAGATGCCCTCATGTGGGGCCTATATCTGCTTGGAGCTGGGGTTTGTGTTTTGTGATCACAGAAGGCACCAGCAGACAGTGGGCAGGGTGGAGGGGAGATGCCCTCATGTGGGGCCTATATCTGCTTGGAGCTGGGGTTTGTGTTTTGTGATCACACAGGGCACCAGCAGACAGTGGGCAGGGTGGAGGGGAGATGCCCTCATGTGGGGCCTATATCTGCTTGGAGCTGGGGTTTGTGATTTGTGATCACACACGGCACCAGCAGACAGTGGGCAGGGTGGAGGGGAGATGCCCTCATTTGGGGCTTGCAGCATCGGCGGCTGTACTTTGCAAATGTGTTGGTTAAAAGAGACATGGTGCAGACCCCCTTCCATTCCTGTTGGCCTGAGAGGTGGGACTGGGGTGTCTTGTGGATGGGGGACATCCCTGCCCTGCAAAGGCACCCTATACCACACCTCTGTGATCTGTGGTGAACCTCTGCCATGGTTGCAGCTACCCCCTTGGGGCAGGGGTGTCTTTTTCTGGGGTGTGTGGCAGACTTTGCTAGCCGCAGGATGTGTCAGCACCTGCTATTCCCTGTCAGTGCATTGTGTATTTGTGCTGAGGTTACTGGGTGTGTTTTGTTTTGTCTCATCATTTGGGGTACTTGTCCCCATGCACTTACCTCACATGGGTAGTCTGCGCTCCTGTTAAACCTATGGGCTAGGCGCTCCCAGGCCCTCCTGACCCTTCCCAGGTTCTGCCTCCTGGATGAGCCCGGGAAGAGCCTCTGCTGGTGGAGGCAGAAGAGCTCTGTGAGGAGGTAGATGTCCCTCTGACTGAAGGCAGGCTTCCTTGACATGGATGCCATTTCTTCCAACTGCCTTTGCTGCGCAGCCACGTGCGTTGCTGGGGGCGTAGCCACGTGCGTTGCTGGGGGCGTGGCCACGTGCGTTGCTGGGGGCGTAGCCACGTGCGTTGCTGGGGGCGTAACTCGTAGGAATATGTACAGACACAGAGCACTAACACAGAGCTGTAGCACACTGGTTACGGTACTGACCACTGATACAGGCAGCATGGGTTCGAGTGCCCAGTGTGTGTAACGTAGACAGCTGTCCCAGGCATTAGCCTGTAAATTACAGGGGGAATGAGGAGGCGTTTTTTTCGGGACATTGCGTATGGGAGCCTAGCCGCGTACGTTGGTACGTGCGTAGCTACGTGCGTACCTGCGCGCGTAGCATCGTGCATGGGTACGTGTGGGTTTTACCAGTGTGGGCATTTCATATATTACAGACTCTGTAGGGCAGTGTTTCCCAACCCAGTCCTATGGGGCACACCGGCCAGTCAGGTTTTCGGGATATCCCTAATGACTATGCATGAGATATATATGCATTAGAGATATCCTGCCAACCTGACTGGTTTGTGGCCCTCCAGGGCTGGATTTGGAGACCCCTGCCTAACACCTCTGTCATCTAAGATTGTGAGTGGGCAAGGTGCAGATGTCCAAGACATCAAAAAGGTATATAGAATGTGTCACATTCCTCCTCACTTCTCACCACCACCAAAATATTGTCTATTAGACAACTTTTTGGTGGTGGTGAGAATCGAGGAGGAATGTGTCACATTCTATATACCCTTTCGATGTCTAGGACATCTGCACCTTGCCCACTCACAATCTTAAATGACAGAGGTGTAAGGCAGGGGTCTCCAAATCCAGCCCTGGAGGGCCACAAACCAGTCAGGTTGGCAGGATATCTCTAATGCATATATATCTCATGCCTAGTCATTAGGGATATCCCGAAAACCTGACTGGCCGGTGTGCCCCATAGGACTGGGTTGGGAAACACTGCTGTAGGGTGTCTTGCACCTATGCATTATGCTACCAGATGTATGTGTGATGCGCCATAGTTTATCAGAGGCTGTGAGCTTGTACTGTGGTTTCAGAGGGTTGGAATGTGACAGTCACACCCATGATGCACTGCACATGCAAATCAGCTGTCCACACATACACACCATGTGGAATGCACCCCCACAGCAGCTGGGCCTGGTAGAGGGAACTGACCATGTGCAACCCCACGGCATCTTGGCCTGATAGGAGGTACTTACCATGTGTTGTACTGGCACAGAGTAGCTGGACACCGTCACATTGTGCGGGTACTGTGCTCACCCTGAGGTTGCGGTGTGGCATCCAGCACTAGGTCCACAGCAACGTCCATGGCTGAGAAGGTCCATGGCGCGGGTCCAAAGCAGTGTTACTGTGTGAGATAGGTATTTTCTGCAGGACCACCTTGGACATTTCTGTCTGTTTCAGGCAGGTGTAGCCCCATGCACCACCACCCACAGGGTGTCAAACAGGGTCACCTATCAAAAGATGCACATTCTACCTCCCTGCAAAGGTGGCAGTGGAGGGGAACATTAACCCTAGTCCTGCTAAGGGGCAGACACCCCACAGAGCAGTCAATGCAGCTCTGTACACATCCATAACACAATAGCAAACAGACATTAGGCCAGGATATAGTATGCTGCTCCCCACCACTATCTGATATTCTCCTGGTGCAAGCCAACACACCCTACAAGCCACTCCATCACATCACCTACCAACTGCAAACAGGCTGCTAGTGCCCAGTGGAGCTGCCTGCACCCAGAACTAGGATGCCAGCATACACATCAAGCAGATACATCAGTGACTGGGCCCCAAAAGGAGACCCATATTTATCACATGAGAGACATACTATATAGCACCATGGTAGTGCCTAGCCATGCTGTGGTCACTGCACAGTCAGGGTGAGAGAGAGCTTTCAGCAGGATATACTGAGGTCACCCTGTCTGGGTGGGTGGTGCCCGGCCACTACAATTTGCCTGTCACTGCCCTATACCCTGTGCAGATGCACCCTGGCCAGGCCACCCTGTCCGGCCTATACCCATGGTACTTTGCTCCTCATTATGCACATGGGCAGCCCAATAGCGGCAACATTGCTGGCAGCATGGACTGTGGAAGGTGTTTGCAGCCACCACACACTGGATAGACAGCCAGCCCCTCCCCCCCCCACACCTATTCCAGCATTGTGCTACTATAGAGGTGGGCATCAGCCATAGCCACCACACTAGTGATGGACATAGTACAGGCATGGATATGGTACACAGGGCTGTTGGGGGTTCACTCACAAGGGTGGTGAACACTGTCAGAGTCCAGACCTGCAGCAAACAACGCAGACATCGGAATGATTGTTATGGTGGAGCTCACTGAGCGAGCTGTGCTTAACGTAGGAATTGGTATATGCCAGTTGTCATAGGAAACGTTTGAGAACTCTGAACCATATACACAGGTGTAGGGTGGCATTGCTATGGTATGCAAATGCTAGTATTTGGGGATACAGGCAGGGCCCAATGTCTTGCCTCTCCAGGAGGCATTGGCCAATTGGGCCTATGGGTGGGTGTCTGGCCCTGTTGGCTGCTGCTTTACAGCAGAGTTCCACGACTCCAGTCCTGCTGTTCCAAACACTGTTTGGGTTTTTACGCTGTCCCTCATACATATGCATGAGCTACATCTGCATACCATGGGGGCGGTGCATAGATATTTATTTATTTATTTATTTACTACACATTTATATACCGCTACTTCCAGCGATCAGCAGCGGTTTGATTCATCTTTGGGGGATTGTCAATCAAGACTTGGGGGGGGTGGTAAATACATAGATCTGAGGTCACAGCACACATGGTTAGCGTCTTCGGGGATGAATCATACATTTTTACATTTATATATGCATATTTACATATTTAAACATATAGCAGATTTAAAATTCTCTCGCAGTTGATGGTCATAGTTGATTGTAATGATATCGGAATAGGTGAGTTTTTAGCTCTTTCCTGAATTTGATGATGTCCTTTGTTATGCGCAGCTCACACGGGAGTTGATTCCAGATAGTTGGCGCAGAGAATGAGAAAGCTCTACGACTCGTACTAGTTTTCACTGTTCTGATGTTGGTGGGGACTTGCAGGGTTCCCGAGTTGATGGTTCTTCTGTCCCTATTTGTAGGTTGCATGCTGATAAGTGAGGATAGGAACGATGGGGATACGTTGTTTATTAGTTTGAAGGTGGTCACTAATATCTTGTATTGTATCCTAGCTGCAATTGGAAGCCAGTGTAGCTCTATTAAAATGGGGGTAATGTGTTCAGCAATGCTTGTTCCCATTATGATCCTGGCTGTTACGTTTTGGGCCATCTGAAGGATATTTAGTGATTTTTTAGGCAGACCTTGTAAGATGGCATTACAGTAGTCTAGGTGCGGTATAATGAGAGCTTGCGCTACCGACCGAAAATCACCGGGTTCTATTATTTTCCTTAGTGGTTGTAACACTCTCAGTTTATGGAAGATGGCTTTATTCGTTTTGCGTAGGTGTGTCTCCATTTTTAGGTTGCAGTCGAGTGTGACTCCCAGATATTTGATTTCATTTTTCGTGTTGTATGTGTTGTTGCACAGTGTGATTGTAGGGGGGGGGGGTTGAAGTTTGGTTTACTGGATATGTACATGACTTCTGTTTTCTTATGGTTGATTGTCATGTTGTTTTTCTGTAGCCAGCCTAACATCTCGTCCAAGCAATTTTCGAGCAGTGTATATTGAGGGTCGGCAGTATCTAGTTGTGTATAAAGCATAATATCATCTGCATAGATGTGGTATTTAATATTATGCCTTTTGAAGATGTCGCAGAGGGGTAGCATGTAGATGTTGAACAGAAGTGCCGAGAGGGCAGAACCCTGGGGTATGCCCTGCGTTTGAGAGAAAGGTTCAGCTTTCTCACCATTGAATTGTACTTGCGGCCTTCTGTTCGTTATGTATGAGGAGAACCATTTGAGGGGGGTTCCCACAATTCCTATAGATTCTAGTTTGTTAAGGAGGATCCCATGGTGTACTGTGTCAAAGGCGGCAGAGATGTCGATGAAAATGAGTATAAACATTTTCTTTCTGTCTTCTAGGCCTTTGAGGAGGTTGTTCATTAGCGCTATCAAAAGTGTCTCAACTCCATGGTTTCTTCTGAACCCGTATTGCTGTTTGTCTAGGGTATCACAGTCATCAAGGTGCTCTTGAAGCTGTATGAGCACTGCTTTTTCTATGATCTTTGCGAGGAATGAAATGCTGGAGATGGGGCGGTATGATGTCGGATCTTCCTTATTGAGCGAGTTGTTCTTTAGGATTGGCCTTATTATAGATTGCTTCAGTTGGTCCGGCATTATTCCTTGATTTAGTGACTGGTTTACGATGTGGGATATTTGCTGGTTGATCTCTTTTTTTGCTGCTTTGATCCATGCTGTTGGGCAGGGGTCGAGTGGGGAGGTGGTGGTATTTATAGAGGTTAGTATGTTGATGGTTTGTTGCACATCAATGTTGCAGAAAATACTCCACGTCTGTTTATGCTCCACCTCTGTATCTTGGCATTGTGTGTCTATATAGAGAGTGGGGTTGGCGGTAGTCAGCTTGCTTGCGTAGTGGTTTGCAAGCGTTTGTGGATCTATGTGGGTATCTTGATGTTCCGGTGTGGCTGTTTTGGTTAATGATTTAACTAGTGCAAAGAGTTCACGTGGTTTGTTGATGGCTTTGCTTAGAATGTTGGTATGGTGTATCCTCTTAGCTGTGTTTACTTCTTCCTTGTATTTTGATAGGAGGTTGAGGTACACAGATCTGAGCTCGATGGATTTGGTATGTCTCCACCTTCTTTCATGTTTTCTAAGGTCTCTTTTCATTCTGGTCAGCGTTATGTTGTACCAAGGTTCTGATTTGAGTTTGGATGCGTTTGGTATATGGTTCTCTTTAGGGATCGCCATGGCCTGAATTCCGGTATCCCAGCTACTTGTTAATTCATTGAGGTCTGTTTTACCCAGGTCTATGTGGGATTTGATGGTCTTGATGAGAGATTCCATATTTGGCTTGTTAAATCTTCTTTGTTGGAGTGGTGCTCTTTTTGCCTTTGTGTCCTTGGACAAGGTAGGAAGCTTTATCTGCATATTGATTTGGTGGTGCGAAAATCATGTCCAGTGTGTGACCCTTTTCATGAGTGGGCTCTGTTATTAGTTGTTGGTACCCTAGCTGGGTCATAGCCTCTAGGAAAGTGTTTGCATGTGTGGCTGTCGTTGATGTTAGGTTTAGGTCTCCTAGTATGATCTGGAATTTTTTTGGTTGCGTTGTGGATATGTTTTCTAATGCTGAGGCAAGAATCTCGTGCTGTGGCGAGGGGGGTCTGTATATTAGGCAGATGGATACTGCAGTGTTTTCCACCTTTAGTAGGTCTATGTCTGTGTTTGAGTTCTGATATGTACTTATGAGTTGCAGGTTGTCTTTAGCTATTATGAGGATCCCTCCCCCCTTCTTGTGGGCTCGGGGACAGTTGTATAGGTTGTATCCAGGTTTGCTGATCTGGTTTAATATGGCTGCATCGGTGTTGGTGACCCATGTTTCAGTTATACATAGGATGTCCGGTTTCTCATCTGTGATGATGTCGTGGATTATGTGGGTCTTGTTCCTGATTGAGCGAGCATTGATGAGGGTGATCTTACATGTTTCATGCAGCGCTTGCTTAGCCTGGTTGTTAGCAGTTTGTGTCAGAGGTTGGTTGTGTGCGTGGTCCAATGATGCTTTAGGCCTGTGGTGCCTCCGATTTCTTGTAGGACTGTTAGTGTAGGCACTGTGTTTGAGTGGGTGCGTTACTGTGTTTATGTTTTGGTAGTATGGTGTGAGTAGGAGAGGTTGTGGCATTTGTATGGTGTAGAGGAGGTAGAGTGTAGTGCATAGGTGCGTTTGATATAGGTTTGGAATGAATGTATAGGCATGGATTAGCGTGAACAGGCATATACCGATATATAGGATTGGTGTCTTCATTTTATATCTAGTTAATGTAACTTTTCAATGTTGTTTAGTCCACCAATTATATTTACACCCTTGGTAACTATATTTGCAGCAATACCAAGTGTAGGTATCGAAAGTAAATGTTGCAGCAGTTAGGATTAGCAAGGCTAAGTGTCAACAGTAGCAGGTGTAAGTTTCAGGGATATGTAGCAGTATCAGTAACAGTATGAACATTGTTATTACTATGTATCCTGGTATAAACAATTAGTACTATGTAGCACTCTGTAGCAGCTCTATGTAGCAGCACTATTTAGCAGTGTAAACACATAGCACAATATTATCTGTATAAACAACAATAGCAACACAATAATAGCAGTATAAACAACCAGTATGAACATTAGCACTGGTAACTATGTTGCAGCACTAAGTATCAACACTAAGCAGCAGTATAAACAAAATTGTACAGTAGTAGCAGTATCAACAAAACAATAGCAGCACAATAGTAGTAGTATAACTAACCGGTATGACCATTAGCATTGGTAACAGCATTGCAATATTAGCAACATTAGCAATATTTGTATTTATAAGTAGACAAATCTAGTATCGGTAGGTGTAGTTTTGCCACAGTTTATACAGCCTGGTTTCACGTGTAAGTTGGGTCAGTTTAACAGCATCGTTAGCAGTACTATTCCTTGTGATCTACTTACATGGCGTTGGTCACCGTGCGCTGCGCTGTGCAGTGTGATTTCGGAGGTGTTAATGTTCTGCATTTTGTAAGTTCGCCTAGTCCGGGGTAGCTCGAGATGTTAGATAGGTGTTGTCGGCGAGCTCATACCCATCTCTGGGGGCTCAAGCCGTGGGTGACAGCATTCCTGTTGTCTTTATCCTATGGACCTCACCCGTTGCAAAGATTTTCCGTGGGGTGGGCCACACCAGTGGCCACCACCTAAGGGCCACACCAAAGGGCCCTCAGGCGCGGGCCCGCCAGGCACGGGCGCGCCCTGTAGGGACGCCGCAATTTATGGCCCTCTGTGGGCTCTGTTCCTCCTCTCCCACTGCCCGGATTGGGCAGGAGCAGCTCCCACTGTCCCGATTGGACTGGAGTGGAGGTAGTGAGCAGCTGGGTGTTCGGCAGCGATGCGGCTCCCTCGGGGTAGGGACGCCGCAATTTATGGCCCTCTGTGGGCTCTGTTCCTCCTCTCCCACTGCCCGGATTGGGCAGGAGCAGCTCCCACTGTCCCGATTGGACAGGAGTGGAGGTAGTGAGCAGCTGGGTGTTCGGCAGCGATGCGGCTCCCTCGGGGTAGGGACGCTGCAATTTATGGCCCTCTGTGGGCTCTGTTCCTCCTCTCCCACTGCCTGGATTGGGCAGGAGCAGCTCCCACTGTCCCGATTGGACAGGAGTGGAGGTAGTGAGCAGCTGGGTGTTCGGCAGCTGGGTGTTCAGCAGCACAGGCATCTTTGTTAGGGGCAGCATGAGGCCGGTATGGTGTGGGTCCCTCCAGGACTGCATTTGCGGAACTCAGCTTTAGGTAATGTGCCTGTTTCTGGTGTCTGTGTTTGGTGTGGTAAAATATAGGCCATGCGTCTGTTCTCTACAAACAAGGGGTGTCTTTACTATCAATGTTTAGTGGTGGGTGAGACTATGGGGACTGGGTTGGCAGGACCCCCAGCTGGGATTTGAACCTGTGACCCTCTGGTCTTACATAGGCTGGCTGTGTCTGTTGCACCACACTGTGGCCACAGCAACAGTGCAGTCCCTTGAGTTAGTTAAACCTGCCTGATGAGTCTGCAACCCTGCTCTGCAACAGGTTTACTGTGGCCTCATTTACCTTGTATGCAGACAAAGGTGCACATATGCCTCTGAAACGAACTCGTGAAAGGGGCACACACCCCTGACCAAGCTGGGCAAACATGATATCATTGGGCAACATTACACAACACTCCCAGGACAGCTCCATTACAATGAGATGGTCTTTGAAAGGGTCTGCGGAGCGTAGACACTTCCACACATCTTTCATTTTTATTTGGTGCTTGCCATGGACTGTTGTTCCTTTTTGCCCATTGCTATCACTGTGGCACAGCTGCATTATGCTTTGTTACATGTTTCTTGTGGGCATTTGTAACGTTTTATGTGATTTTCTGTTCTGTGCACATGTATCTCACTGCTCACGTTTGGTGGGTTTCCCCGGTTTTCCTGTACATTGCTGACGGAAATGGTTTCTCTTGCCTTTAAACGGCTTTAACGGCAGGTTTTCATTCGCGTTGGAATTCAGCTCTGGAAATCAGTGCGTTGGCCTCTCCCCGCCCACTCTCCGCCCATTGACCCCTTCTCTCCACCCACTCTCCACCTTCTGCGCTGTTTTAACGCGCCGCGGGGCTTTACGATCGTTAACCACGGTTAACGCGCATAGTATGACGTTAACGGTCGGTCGCGCGTGCTTACGTGCGGTATACTGCACTTATGACCGTTAACGTCGTACAATGCGCGTTAATCACTTGTGCCGGTCCTGGACTCCAGTCATACAGTTATTCCATCTTGGGCATTTAAGAGTGAACAGCAACCCTGTAATTCAATGGTAAAATCTTTCTAAAGTTTGTTCTTATTTTGATATTATAAAGGAGGAACAGCTTCGTCTTGGTAACTAAAATGGAACAAGCTGTCTACAGAGGATTCTTTCAATTGCATAGATACCAAGATGCATTATTTCACTATTAAGGATCTCTGAAGTAAACAGAAAATTGCCTGCAGCAATTCCCAAATAGTTTTTAATTTAAAACAATGATTTATTGAGTTTTGGTTTGATTGCAACACAGCAGAACGAGGATTAGAAGATCAGTAATGACCTATGGGGTTTTGAGTTTGCTGCCATTAATCCACAGGAGGGATAGAAGCCTCCAGTCCTGCCGTGGATCCTAAATGTCACTCAGCAAGCACTAACTGTCACTGAAAGGTCCTGTTTGTCATTTTTGCTTATTTAGGTTCATGAGAGAACATTTTTATTCTGTATAATTTGAGTGCATACAGGTGACTTATAAACAAACAGAGCACCCTAGGGATGGACCCTAAAGCTACTGATTGGTTAGAAATTGGTTGAGTGGGAGGCGACAAAGGGTATAGGTAAATGGACCACACTCTGAGGAGAGGGAGATTACCAGTGGGGTGCCACAGGTATCTGTCCTTGGTCTGATTCTTTTTAACATCTTTGTTAGTGATATTGCAGAAGGGCTGTCGGGTGAGATTTGCTTGTTTGTGCATGATACTAAAATCTGCAATAGAGTAGACACCCATGAAGGAGTAGATAACATGAGGAGGGATCTAGCTAAGTTTGAAGAATGGTCTAGAATTTGGCAGCAGAAATGCAATGTTAAAAAATGCAGGGTCATGAATGACTGCAAAAATCCAAAGGAGCGGTACAGTGTAGGGGGTGAGGTACTTCTGTCCACAAAAGAGGCATGGGACCTGGGCGTAATTGTGTCAGATGATCTTAAAGTAGTTAAACAGTTAGAAAAGGTGACTACAAAAGCCAGAAGGATAATTGGGTGTATAGGGAAAGGAATGACTAGCAGAAAAAAGGAGGTGATAATGCCTCTATATGAGTCTCTGGTGCAACCTCCTTTAGAGTATTGTGTGCAATTCTGGAATCCGCACCCTTCAAAAGAATATAAGCAGGTTGGAATCAGTACAGAGGGTGGCTACTAAAATGGTTAATGGTCTTCGTTAGGAAGCATATGAGGACAGACTTAAAGATCTTAATATATATACTTTAGATAAAAGGCAGGATGGGGCGATATAATAGAGATATTTAAATACCTCCGTGGCATAAATGCACAGGAGGGTCTCTTTCAATTGAAGGCAAGCTCTGTTACGAGGTGACATAGCATGAGCATGAAAGGGGATAGACTCAGGAGTAATATGCGGAAACATTTCTTTACGGAAAGAGTGGTAGATGCATGGAATAGTTTCCCAGTGGAGATGGTTGACACGAGGACAGTATCTGAATTCAAAAAAGCATGGGACAACCACAGAGGATCTCTAAAGATAAAAAGAGGACTATTGTAGTTGATATGGAAGGGCAGACTAGATAGGCTATGTGGTCTTTTTCTGCCATCATGTTTCTATGTTTCTATTTTGAAGAGGAGTAAATCTCTGTGGAGCACAACCAAATATACCCCAAGTAAGACCTTTAGACGGCATAATTTAAAAAAAATCCACCTGGTTCAAATACTGTATTGCCAGATAATCATCCATTTACATAGTTCAGAAATTCTTAACATAATTTCTTTGTACATTTAAGTGGCATTTTAGAAAGGATGCCCAAGTCAAATTGGGGATATCCAGGGCAGAATGTGCAGAAAAACACCAGGACATCCATGTCCCCTGCCGATTTTAGAAACATAGACATCCCCAAAATGGACTTCCAGACATCCACGCCAGCTGCCATCTAAATGTCCCCCTTAAGAAAGTGTGGGGTGGGGATGTCCATCTCATGCAAGCTAACATAAGGGGACTTCCAGTGGCATAGCAAAACAAAATCATGAGCCCCCCTTCCCTGTTAGTTTATTGACATATTGTAAAATAAACAAGGTAATAGTGTAGATCCTTGTTCACACCTTCCAGATGTTTGCCTAACAAAATGAGCACTTTTCAGGTGCCTGTTCATGCCTTGAGCAGGTATAACCTTAGGAATGACTCTGAACATCCAGAACTTTTGTGAGGTTAGGTGGGGACATCCAGGTTTTTGGGACGGCCCCAGCCACACCTCTGCCATGACCCCATTCAGACTTGGATGTCCTCGCATGGGGGACATCCACAGGCCCAACTTCTAAAATGGCTCCGAAGATGTCTTTGTGCTTTGGATGTCTCTATACCCATTTTCAGATGTACAAATAGGGCTTCCAAAATAACCCCTTTAGTGACTTTTGCCGCAGTTCAATGCCTAATTCTTTGTAAAGTTTCACTTATATTGTAGCTAGGACTTCTGATTTTAGCTTTATAACTGATAAACATGATGTATAAAAAGATAAAACTATTTTTTATTAGATAAAACACCAGGAAAAAAATACGTCCCCAGTAGTCTTTCATCCTTTGCCTTACCTGTTTTGTCTTTGTATCTTATCATGCTGATGTCTCCTCAACTGCACAGAAATATGTATTTTATTCTGCCAGGTAAGAAGCTACCCAGCAATGGCACCTGCATTACAATAATACTGCTAAACCCAGAGGGGCCAATATTCAAAGGTTTTTATCTGGTTAGCAGCACCTACAGTACTAGCTGGATAAATGCCGCTGAACCTAAAATTCAGCAGCACTCTCCAGATAACATCTCTGTCCTCCTTGGCACTATCCAGATAGTCCCAAAATTCCAGGAACAAAACAGAAAAACAAAAGGGACACCCCCGCAAAAAGCAGAGGCAAAAACAAAACAAACAGCAAGGGATGGAAATTAAAACCAACAAATTTTATTAAGTCCGACACGGCTGTGTTTCGGTTCTGGTGCCTGCTTCAGAGGCAAGTATACAACAATAGTAGAAGGTTAGAAATAAAACAAAATAACTATGAAAATGTCCTTAGGTGATGCCAGAAGCAAGCTTAGTGATCTGCCATTGTCACTGACATTTTCTATCCCCTGTTCTTTGTTTTCTTTTTACTATCCAGGGTGGTCCGGGAGTAGAGCTAGGGGTAGAGACAGCACTTAGCGATGCTGAAAATCACTGCTACCGTGTTTCCCCGAAAGTAAGACCTATCCTGAAAATAAGACCTAACACGTTTTCCTGTGCTTACCGTAATATAAGCCCTACCCTGAAAATAAGACCTAGTGCAGATCATGGAGGAGGGCTGCCTGTGTGTGTTCTTGAGGTAGGGGAATGCATTTTTAGATAAATAGGCATTGTTCCTTTTGGTCCCCATGCATTCATTTCAACCCTTTGTCCAGGTTCTAGGAAGCGTATTTATGATACCGTAGATCAGTTTCATAAATCCTCCCGGAGAAACTCTTGGCATGCAAAACATCCCTTCACTAGGCAGGAAAACAGCCCTCCGAGAGTTAGAGACACAAAAGAGAAGCTGAGGCCGGGAAGAAAGGAGCCAAAACGCAATGGAAGAGACGGCAGGGCTGAAAGGTCGGATCGGGAGCTCAGCTCCGCTCCGGGAAAGAGGTTTTGCAATGCAGCCACCCTGTCAAGGCGCGCAGAAGGGAAGAAGCGCACAGAGCTCAGCCCAAAATTGCCCACCAGCTTCGCTACACTCACCTCGGCGGTGCTGCTGTCCCCGACCGTCCCAGGAAGAGGGAGCCTGAAGTTTGCAGCGAGCACGGTCCTGGGCCAGGAAATCCCTCCCTTCATGCTGTGCTGTTCATGTCCATTATGAGGGAGGATTTCTCGGTTAGGAATTCATGATCAGCATTGATAGAAACAAATCCACCTTGCTGATAAAAGTTACAAATGTTACGCTACACCTACCTTCGGGAACAGAAGATAAGAGGGGAGATGATACATTACCAGGAATTGTTTGTCAAGTTTGGGTATTCACTGTTTGTTTCACCGTATAATTGGAAAATCTAATAAAGTTTAAGTAAAAAAAAAATAAGCCCTACCCCAAAAATAAGCCCTAGTGCATCTTTTGGAGCAAAAATTAATATAAGACCCGGTCTTATTTTCGGGGAAACACAGTATTTCAATATCTAGATTGCAATCGGCATAACTTATAACAGCAGATAAAGTGTCCTAAGTGCTATATGGGTTTGCCTTTGATTAAAAATAACTTGCATATCAAAACTCCCAGTCTGAATTCAGTCTTCTGAGCAATTGGAAACCAATGAAATTGCTGTAAAAAAAGTGTAATAAACCTTTGAAATGGGCCATATTTTGTATCAGTTATAAAGCTTGTATTATATAGTTCAGTTTTCCAACTTACAAATGGTTACAATAGTTTTGTTTACACAGGACTAACGATTGTTCAACCACTTGCAAAAGTTTCAGATCTATCATGTATTGAAGTTTGTGCGATAATCTTCGTCAGTAAAAACTTGCTGCTATCACAGATCTAACCTGGGCAATATCATTCAAATGCAAGTCCAGTTGGATACCCAAGCTACTTGCTGAGATAAAGACTTGAGATAAAGACACCAGCATCCTATATGTTCACTTTGAGACCTTTGGGCACTTCAGATGGGTTCAACCCCAGTATTTCTGTTTTACTAACGTTCTAAACCAGTTGATTGACTAAAAAACAATCATGCACCAACTGCACAAAAGGCAATATCACCTCAGTGGTGGCCAGAGATCATTCCATATCTGCATGATTGCCTCATCCAGGCCCATTCCCTTTCAAAAGTATCTCGGGTGGCATCATGAGTGGTGTCCTTTTGGAAAAGCCTCGGCTGGGTAATGGAAAGAGTCAGCTTTTGCATTCCCGGTCCCTGGAGTTTCTGGGAGCATGTTTCAACATTTGAATGGGCAATTTTCCTTCCAGAGGGGAAAGTCATAGTCTTTTGGATTGCCTGGCACTGTTTTGTGCCCAGCAGACTCCGAGAGTCTGGGATAATCTTCAAATGCTCGGATTGATAGTGGTAACTATAGAGATGGTGCCATGGGCACGTGCTCACATGTGACTGCTCCAGTGATCCTTGCTTGCTCAGTGATTCCCGAGTTCTCAGGAATTTGAGCGCAGGGTCCTGCTCACATGAGGTCCAGCCTGCGGTGGTAGCAGCACCCCAGTCATCTAAGGAAGGGTGCTCCACTGGATGATTTCACTTGGATCCTCCTGACGATGGATGCCAGTCTCTCGAACTGGGGAGCCCATTGCCAAGACCATACAGTTCAGGGCCATAGGAACCAAAAGGAAGCAGTGTAGTCCATTAACTTCCTTGAGCCAAAGGCCATTGGGTTGACTCTTCTGTGTTTCCGGTGGTGGCTTATGTCAATCAGCAAGGCTGCACGAGGAATGCTGGAGTAGCACTGGAGATGGCTGTACTGTTGCTGTGGGTGGATAAGAACCTCCCAGCCTTGTCGGCTCAGCACATTGCTGGGGTGGATAATGTGGAAGTAGACTTCCACATCCGGCACTCTCTGGATCATGGAGAGTGGGAATTGAGTCAGGAGGTGTTTCAGTTGATTACGAGCGACTGGGGTCACCCCAAAATTGATCTGATGGTGACCAGCACCAATGCCAAAGTTTGCTGCTTCCTCAGTTGCCGCATGGAGAGGGGGTATAAGGTCAATGATGCCCTGACCCAGCCTTGACCAAATCAGCACCTGCTGTACTTGTTTCCTCTGTGGCCCTTGGTGGGGCATGTGCTTCGGCTTATAGAATGCCATCTGGGCAGGATTGTTCTGGTGGCACCAGCTTGCCAAGGAGATCATAGTTCGAAGACCTGATGCAGCTCCTGCAGGCACCTCCTTTTCAATTGCCTCCATCTCAGGGCCTATTACGGCAGGGACCAATCGTTCTGAAGGACCCGGTTCCCTTCTTAGATTCCAAATTACCCCTGTCTACCGATAAAGATTAATATGAATAAAATACAACCTCTAAAATGCTTGTATGCAATTGCAAGAAGTCTAAAAAATAAGATGTGAAAGTTAAAATATATAGCACTAAATAAGAGGTTAGATACGATTGGTATCTCAGAGACCTAGTGGAAGGAGGACAACCAATGGGACACTGTGATACCTGGGTACAAACTATATCACAATGATAGAATGAAACCCCTCCGCCAATTTGATCTACTCTATGTTAGAGAGGGCATTGAGTCATCACAGGATTAACATTTTGCAGGAAACAAAATACTCCATAGAATCTCTATGGATTGAAATTCCATCTAAAAAAGAGGAAGGCGATGGCAGTAGGGATGTACTATCGACCGCCTGGCCAGGTTGAACAAATGGATGATGAAGTGCTCAAAGAAAATCAGCGAAGCTAACAAAAGTTACAACACATTAATAATAATGGGTGATTTCTATTACCCTGGTATTGACTGGGTCAGTGTCACGGCAGGACTGCTAGGGAAATAAAGTTTCTAGATGAAATAAATGACTGGTTCTTGGAGCAGCTGGTTCACGAACTGACCAGAGGGAAAACCATTTTGGACCTAGTCCTTAGTGGAACACAAGATCTCGTGCAAGAGAAAAAGGTGTTGAGGCCACATTTGATTAGCATGAGGAGAGATCTAGCTAAGCTTGAAGAATGGTCTAGAATTTGGCAGATGGGATTTCATGTTAAAAAATGTAGGGTCAGGCATTTGAGCTGCAGCAATCCAAGGGAGCAATATAGTATAGGGGGTGAAGTACTTTTGTCCACTAAAGAAGAGCGGGACCTAGGCATGGTTGTGTCTGATGATCTCAAAGTAGCTAAACAGGTAGAAAAGGCGATGGCAAAAGCTAGAAGGATGCTTGGGTGCATACAGAGAGGAATGGCTAGCAGAAAAACGGAGGCGATAGTGCCTCTGTATAAGTCTTTGGTGCAACCTCATATGGAGTATAGTGTGCAATTCTGGAGACCGCACCTTCAAAAGGATATAAACAGGATGGAGTCAGTACAGAGGGTGGCAACTAAAATGGTTAGTGGTCTTCATTATAAAGCATATGAGGACAGACTTAAGGCTCTTAATATGTACACCTTAGAGGAAAGGCAGGATAGAGGTGATATGATTGAAATGTGGCATAAATGTACAGGGGGAGAGCCTCTTTCAATTGAAAACAAGTTCTGCTACAAGGGGACATGGGATGAGGTTGAAGGGGGATAGATTCAGGAGTCATATGCGGAAATATTTCTTTACGGAAAGAGTGGTGGATCCATGGAAAAATCTCCCAGAGGAGATGGTAGAGATGAGGACAGTGTTGTTGTTAAGTGCCGTCGAGTCGGAGTCGACTTATGGCGACCCTCTGGATAGCTATCCTAAATTGTGTTCGATCTTCAGTCAAGCGGCTCATTGTTGACAGACTGGTACCCGTAGCTGCTGTTATTGTATCGATCGATCTCATTGCTGGCCTTCCTCTTTTGCGTTGACCTTCTATCTTGCCAAGCATAATGTCTTTCTCTAATGATTTCTCTCTTCGCATGATGTGTCCAAAGTATGAAAGTCGAAGTCTTGTCATCTGAGCTTCTAAAGAAAGCTTAGGTTTGATCTCCTCTAGTACCGACTGGTTTGTCCTTCGGGCAGTCCATGGTATACACAGTATTCGCTGCCAACACCATAATTCAAAGGCATCAATTTTCTTCCTATCTGTCTTTTTCACTGTCCAGTTTTCACATCCATATGATGTTATTGAAAATACCATGGCTTGAACAAGTCGAATCTTTGTATGGAGAGAGACATCTCTGCTCTTGAGAATCTTATCTAGGTCTTTCATAGCCATTCTGCCAAGAGCAATGCGTCGTCTGATTTCTTGACTGCTTGTTGCTTCTTTATTGATAGTTGATCCAAGTAGGTTAAAGTTGTTCACAATTTCAATTTCTTCTCCTTCAACGATGAACCTGTTGATTATGCCAGTTGTCATGATCTTTGTCTTCTTTACATTAAGGTGCAGGCCCATTTTGAGATTATGTTCTTTGATTGTGAGAAGCAAATGTTTCAGATCATCTTCACTTTCAGCCAGTAATGTGGTATCATCAGCATAGCGAAGGTTGTTGATGAGTCTTTCACCAATCTTCACACCTCTGTTGTCTTCATACAATCCTGCTTCTCTGATGATTTGTTCTGCATATAAATTAAACAGGTAGGGGGAAATTATGCAGCCTTGTCTTACACCTTTGCTTATTTTAAACCATTCTGTTTCTCCTTGTTCCGTTCGAACTGTTGTTTCTTGATCAATGTACAGATTGCGCAAGAGAACGATCAGGTGTTCTGGTATACCCATGCTTCTTAATGTGGTCCAGAGTTTCTCATGGTTTACACAGTCAAAAGCCTTGCTATAGTCGATAAAGCACAAATAGATATCCTTTTCGTATTCTTTAGTCTTTTCAAGGATCCATCTCACATCTGCAATGATGTCTCTTGTTCCTCGCCCTTTCCTGAACCCTGCTTGCACTTCAGGTAATTCTTGTCCCAGGTATGGTTGTAGTCTCTTTTGAATAATCTTCAGTAGAATCTTGCTGGCATGTGGGATCAGAGCGATTGTGCGATAATTTCCACAGTCAGTTGGATCACCTTTCTTTAGTATTGGTATAAACACAGATCTTTTCCAGTCAGTTTGCCATGATGTTGTCTTCCAAATTTCTTGGCAGAGCCTTGTGAGTACGGTAACAGCTGCATCAGATTGCTGCAATATTTCTATGGGAATGCTATCAATGCCTGGTGCTTTGTTTTTTGATAAGGCTTCAACTTCTTCTTTCATCACCAATGGTTCCTGATCATAAGGTACAGGTTGAAACGGCCGTTGGTCCACTTGATCTTTATCATATAAAAACTCTGTATATTCCTTCCACCTTTTCTTGATCTTCTCAGCATCATTCAACATAGAACCTTGAGCATCTTGTAACATTCCAATTCGAGGCTGGAACTTTTTCTTTAACTCTCGTAGCTTTAGGAAAGCTAATCTTGTTCTTCCTCTAATAGTTTCTGCTTCTATTTCCTTGCATGCGTCATTGTAGTACTTTTCCTTGTCCTGTCTTGCTGCACGTTGGAAATCTCTGTTGAATTCTGTTATTGTCTTTCTTTCTCCTCTGGCTTTAGCTTCTCTGCGTTTCTGAGCAATTTTCAGAGTTTCTTCCGTCATCCATTTTGGCCGTTTTTGCTTTTTCACCTTTTGTAGAGACTTCTCGCTTTCTTCCAACACAACTTTCTTGATGTCATTCCATAACTCTTCCGGAGCTCTGTCATTTGTATCTAAAGCAGCAAATCGATTTTGCAGGCAGTCTTTAAATTCCAGTGGTATATTCTCAAGGTCATATTTTGCTGCATTCATGAGTGGTTTGCTCTTTTTCAACTTTAGCTTGAGTTTGCATACTAGTAGTTGATGATCTGTACCACAGTCAGCTCCAGGTTTTGTCTTTGTTGATGTTACAGAGCTTTTCCATCGTTGACTTCCACAGATGTAGTCAATTTGATTTTTATACAATCCATTGGGTGAAGTCCATGTGTATAGTCGCCACTTGTGTTGCTGGAAGAAGGTGTTTGAGATGAATAGATCATTGGTCTTGCAGAATTCTATCAGTCTTTCTCCAGCTTCATTTCTGTTGCCAAGTCCATATTTTCCAACTACTTTGCCTTCTTCTTTGTTGCCAACTTTTGCGTTCCAGTCACCCATGACTATCAGGATATCCTTTTTGCATGTTCTGTCAATTTCAGCTTGTACTTGTTCATAGAACTTTTCAATTTCATTCTCTTCTGCAGCTGTTGTTGGGGCATATACTTGAATTATAGTTGTGTTGATAGGCAATCCTCGTAGACGAATAGAGATTAAGCGTTCGCTGACTGCATTTTATTTCATTACAGTTCTTGTAAGTTTCTTCTTTATTATAAATGCAACACCATTTCTTCTTTTTCTTTCATTTCCAGCATAGTAGATAATGGGATCATCTGATGGAAAGTGCCCGAAGCCAGTCCATTTCAGTTCGCTGACACCCAACAGATCAAGTTGTACACATTCCATTTCATTCTTGACCACCTCCAACTTCCCTTGGTTCATGCTTCGTACGTTCCATGTTCCAATGCGTAAGACATCTTTACTGCTTCTGACTCTCATTTCATGCACAGCTACATCAGCAGTCAGACTTTCCGAGGGCTTTGATCCAACCACATCATAAATGCTGGCTTTACTCTGAAAAGTCTTCAGCTCTTCCCCAGTAGCTAGTAGAGTGCCTTCTGACCTGGGGGTCTCATCTTCCAGCAGCATAGCACAATTTGTTTTGTAGTAACTATCCATTGGGTTTTCATGGCAAGATAGAGAAGTAGATTGATGGGCCTTTCTTCCGCGCAGTTTAAGTTTGGTGTTGTTGCCGTTGTCACAAAAATGTGATCCTCCGCCGTCAACACTGTCCCATTCTGCTGCTGCCCAGATGGGTGGTTTGTCTTGGTCTGGCACCTCAGCTGAGACCTGTCCATCTTGGGAGACCCTGCCAGTAGTTAAACTACCGATAGTTTAGCTCTCAGCATCACTGATGCACGCAAGCCCTCACAGCATGACAAGCTGCAAACCAAGTGAGAGATGAAGACAGTATCTGAATTCAAAAAAGTATGGGACAAACACAGAGGATCTCTAAAGGAAAAAAGGGGACTGTTGTAGTTGTTGATATGGAAGGACAGACTAGATAGGCCATGTGGTCTTTTTCTGTCATCATATTTCTATGTTTCTATGTTTCTGTTTAATAAATAGAGGAAGGACGGCAAGGAAATCCACAGTACTACTTTTAACTTTCAAAAAGGAGAATACGATAAAATGAGGAAAATAGTTAAGAAAAAACTAAAAAGAGCAGCTGCAAAGGTTAAAGATGTACATCAAACATGACTGTTGTTTAAAAATACTATCTTGGAAGCACAGATCAAACATATTCCACACTTTAAGAAAAGTGGAAGAAAGTCCAAAAATCTGCCAGCATGGTTTAAAGGTGAGGTCAGAGATGTTGTTATAGCCAAAAAAACATCTTTCCTGAAATGGAAAAAGGAGCCAAATGACAGAGTAGAAACAACATAAACACTGGCAAATTAGATGCAAGACATTGATAAGGCAGGCAAAGAGATAATTTGAAAAAAAAAAAGCTTGCTGTGGAAGCAAAACACATAATAGCTTTTTCCAATACATTCATAGTAAAAAAAACCTGTGAGAGTCAGTTGGACCATTAGATGATAGAGGGGTAAAAGGGGCAATAAGAGTGGACAAGGTCATAGTGGAGAGACTGAATAAATTATTTGCTTCAGTCTTTACTGAGGAAAATGTAGGGGAGTTACCCATGACTGAAATGGTATTTAAAGTTGATGCATCAGAAGAATTGAAAATATCAATAAACCGGGCAGATAGCTATTTGTTAAACTGAAGACTAGCAAATCACTTTGGTCATATGGTATACATTCGAGGGTGTTGAAAGAACTGAAATATGAGATTACTAATAGTAGGTTTGCAATCTGTGAACTATCATTAAAATCATCTGTAATATCTGAAGATTGGCGAATGGCCAATGTAATGCCAGTTTTTGTCAGTACCAGGCAGAATGGTAGAAACCATTATAAAGAACAAAATTACTGAATATGTAGATAGTCGTGGTTTAATCAGAGAAAACCAACACGGTTTTAGCCAAGGAAGGTCTCTTACTAATCTGTTAGGTAAACAAAGGTGAGCCGGTCGATAGTGTAGCTGGATTTTCTGAAAGCCTTTGAAAAGGTCCCTCATGAGAGACTCTTGGCAAAATTAGTGGAGGTGTAGCCTAATGGTTAGCGCACTGGCTAGGGAACCAAGAAACCATGGTTCAATTCTCACTAGCACTCCTTGTGACCTTGGGTAAGTCACTTAACCCTCCATTGCTCAGAAAAATCCAAGTTATCAATGCCCCTGTTTAAGTTACAATGTAAACCACTTTGATTGAAATGATAAAGTGTTATAAAAGAACTGCTAAATAAATAGATAAATTGAACAGTCAAGGGATAGGCAGCAATGTACTGCTGTGGATCAGGAACTGGTTAAAAGGTAGAGATTAGGGCTAAATAGCCAGTTTTCCTAATAGTGAAAGGTGAATACTAGAGTACTCCAGAGATCTGTGTTGCTTCCCATGTCTCTATTTGCCTCGGCCACCAGAGCTGTCTTCAGCATTCATCCCAAAACATATGGGAGAAACATGGAAAGCCTCACACAACCTCAACTGTGGGCAACAATGAGTGATCAACAATAGAGAACTATGTACAAGAAAGCATAAACATAAGGCTTTTTAACATATTTGTAAATGACATGAAAATGGGAATAACAAATGAGGTAATCAAATTTGCAAATGACACAAAATTATTCAAAGTTGTTAAAACCCAAGAGAATTGTGAAAAAAATTGAAAGAGGACCTTGATAAATTGGAAGACTGGGCATCAAAATGGCAGATGAAATTTAATGTGGAGAAGTGCAAAGTTATGCACCTAGGAAAGAGCAACCCAAACTATGGTTACACAATGGAAGGTTCCACATTAGGAACCACCACCCAGGAAAAAGATTTAGGCCTCATCGTGGATAACATGTTGAAACCCTCCGCCCAGTGTGCAGCAGTGACCAAGAAAGCAAATAGAATGCTAGGAATCATAAGGAAAGAAATGGAGAATAAAACAAAGGATATTTTAATGCCTCTCTATCGTTGCATGGTGCGACTGCACCTTGAATATTATGTGCATTTCTGGTCGCCGTATCTTAAAAAGCATATAGCGCGTAATCAAACTCTGTAATTCATTACCGGAGGATGTAGCAAAAGCTGTTAATGTAGCTGGGCTTAAAAAAGATTTGGACAAGTTCCATAAATCATTATTAAAGAGGATCCAGGAAATCTACTGCTTGCCCCAATAGAAGCATTGTGGAACCTGTGTGCCATTTTGCGAAACTGGTAAGTACTTGTGTCTGGATTGGCCACTGTTGGAAACAGGATACTGGGCTTGATAGACCTTGGTTTGACCCAGTATGGTATTTCTTATGTTCTTATGTTCTTGCTTATGGCTTAGCTCCTGAAAGGAGATGGCTAGTGCGTAAGGGATACTCTCCTGCGCTGATCTCTATTCTGCTCTGAGCCCAGTTGGCATATGTGTGGATCTGGTGCCTCTTTGAATGATGGTGCAACTTTTGGCAGTTGGCTCCGGAGGTGGCCAAGGTGTTCTCTCTGTTGGCCTTTCTGCAAGATGGCCTGGAAGAGGGCCTTTTCCTCAGCTCCCTGAAAGTTCAGGTGGCAGCTTTATCCTCTTTCCGAGGTCCGGGGACTGGCAAATTTCTAGTCTTGCACACAGACGTCACGCGCTTTCTCCAAAAGGTTTGGCATCTGCATCCTCCCTTATGATCTCGGATCTGCATCTGGAGTTCAGGGTTCTGATGGCAGCACCCTTTGAGCCTTTGAAGTGTGCTACCTTAAAGGATTTGATGCTCAAGATGGTCTTCTTGATTGCGATTTTCTCCACAAGGTGGATTTCCGAACTGCAGGCTCTGTCTTGCCAAGATCCTTATCTGTCTTTTTCAAAGGAGGTCGGTTCTATTCAGCCTGTGCCTTCCTTCTTGCATTTGGTGCTGTCTCACTTTCATATGATGCAAGCAATGTTCCCTCTAATTTTTAGTAGGCTGTGTGCGCATAAAATATCAGCTGTGTGCAGCTTTTGAAGGAAGGTTAAATTTTTGTGCGCCACATAATGACACTCGGAGTTATATGCTTTAAAATTTGACTACATGTCAGAACACAGTATGTACACCACATTGATTTTAATCAAATTAAATGAAAATAGACGATTGCTAAATGAAGTGGGAAATTTCTAGTAATTACAATCATAACTTTTAAATTTTAAGACGTCTGTGTTTTCTATCAGAATCAGAGCCGTAATTTTTGTGCGCTCTGTTGGAAAGTATGTGCGCTCGCTCGGTGAGGGAACAGTGGATGCAGGTGGTCTGCCTGTCGTCCTTCTCGAAGGAGCAGTGTCAGGGGGAATGATAAGGATCTTTGCCTTGGATTGACTAATGCTCTGTATTGTCTTGATTAGATTGTAAGCTTTGACGAGCAGGGACTCTGACGAGCAGGGACTCTCTTACAGGCATGTTTGTACAGCGCTGCGTGTGTAGCGCTATATAAATGCTGAATAGTAGTAGTAGTAGTAGTAGTAGTACCTTGTGGATGTCTGGATGGTGCTTCTCCAGTACTTGGAGATTACAAATTCCTTTTGTAAGTCTGCCTATTTTGTTGTGCTTTTTGCTGGCCCATACAAGGGTGATGCAGTGGCCAAATCAACAATGAGGCACTGGATTAAGGAGGCCATCACCTTGGCATATCTCTTGCGGAACCAGCAGCTTCTTGAGGAGTTTGAACACCCATTCTACCCAAGCACAAGCATCCTCATGGGCGCAATGAAGCTTAGTAGCCCCTACAGACATTTGTCAGTCAGCAACATGGACATCACTTTCCACTTTTGTTCAAGCATTACAACATGGATGTCTACACACAGGCAGACATGGTCTTTGGCTGAAGGGTTTTGTGAGCTGCTGTGTCTTCTTCCCACCTAATGGATTTGTAGCTTTGGTACATCCCACTTGTCTGGACTGGTCTAGCAGGACGATATGGAAGGTAACGTTGTACTTACCAGTTAATGTCCTGTCCTTGAGTCCTGCTAGACCAGTCCAGGGTCCGCCCCTGAAACTGTATTTGCTCTGTTTCTTCTGCTGCGGTACCTTGGGTCCATTATGATTTTAATACTTGACTCTCCATGTTCATTGTCTGACAGCCTTATGTTTATGCTTTCTTGTACATAGTTCTCTATTGTTGATCACTCATTGTTGCCCACAGTTGAGGTTGTGTGAGGCTTGCCATGTTTCTCCCGTATGCTTTGGGATGAATACTGAAGACAGCTCTGGTGGCCGAGGCAAATAGAGACATGGGAGTCATTGAAACCTGGGCTTTTCATTGGCTCTCTATCTCCACCATTCTGCTGGTAAGGGAACACAGCCCACTTGCCTGGACTGGTCTAGCAGGACTCAAGGAAAGGATACTAACTAGTCAGTAAAATGTTACCTTCAATTGAGCCAAAGAGCATGCTTCTCCCTTTTTGGATAAGGGTGAGCCACTTGATATAGTGTACCTGGATTTTCAGAACACATTTGACAAAGATTTTTAGGAAAGACCCTTCAGGAAAGTAATGCAATAGGAGGACATGCTCAACTATGAAATAGGAACTCGTTAAAAGAAAACTGAGAGATGGACTAAATTATTTTTCCAAAGGGGAAAGGTAAATCGTGAATCAGCATCTGTACTGCCTCTGTAATGGGCATCTGTACTAGGACCGATGACTTTGAGGATATTTATACTGTAAATGATCTGGAAAAGGGCTGAATGAGTGAGTGAGATAATTAAACTTGCAGATGAGAAACTTCTTCATAACCTACTCATGATTTAACAAATGTGAATAACTGCAGAAGGACTTGGCGAGACTGGGGAACTGGGTAGTTAGATGTCAGACAAGATTTAATGTGGACAAGTGTAAATTATAAGTTATGCATGTACGAAAAAATAATCCCAACTATAGGTACAAAATGCTGGGTTCCAAATTAGATGTCACCACCCAGGGCAAGGATCTTCGCATTATTGTGGTAGACAACATGCTAACATCTTCAGCTCAGTGTGTTGTGATAGAAGTAAAAGTAAAAATCAAATAAATTGCCATAAATTATTTGGAAAGAAGTGGAGAATAAAACTAAGAATATTATAATGTCACTATATTAATCACAAATCAACTTCTGGCTCTGCCGCCCCATACTTGCTAGTTGCTGATTATTTTTGGGCAAAATATTGGTGGTGCCACGGCCCCTGTGGCTCACCCTTTTCTGATGCCTATAGAGAGGGGCAATTACAATAATAAAAGGGATGGGATGGCATCCTTAAGAAAACAAGATCCTCACAGGCGACTTATAAACAAACTGAGCACCCTAGGGATGGACCCTAAAGTTACTGTTTGGGTTAGAAATTGGTTGGGTGGGAGGCGACAAAGAGTACAAGTAAATGGAGCTCACTCTGAGGAGAAGGATGTTACCAGTGGTGTGCCTCAGGGATCTGTCCTTGGTCCGATTCTTTTTAACATCTTTGTTAGTGATATAGCGGAAGGGCTGTCGGGTAAGGTTTGCCTCTTTGCAGATGATACCAAAATCTGCAATAGAGTAGACACCCAGGAAGGTGTAGATAACATGAGGAGGGATCTAGCTAAGCTTGAAGAATGGTCTAGAATTTGGCAGCTGGGATTTAATGTTAAAAAATGTAAGGTCATGCATTTGGGCTGCAGCAATCCAAGGGAGCAATACAGTATAGGAGGTGGTTGTGTCTGATGATCTCAAAGTAGCTAAACAGGTAGAAAAGGCGATGGCAAAAGCTAGAAGGATGCTTGGGTGCATACGGAGAGGAATGGCTAGCAGAAAAAGGAGGTGATAATGCCTCTGTATAAGTCTTTGGTGCAACCTCATTTGGAGTATAGTGTGCAATTCTGGAGACCGCACCTTCAAAAGGATGTGAACAGGATGGAGTCGGTGCAGAGGGTTGCTACTAAAATGATTAATGGGCTTCATTATAAAGCATATGAGGACAGACTTAAGGATCTTAATATGTACACCTTAGAGGAAAGGCGGGATAGAGGTGATATGATTGAGATGTTTAAATACCTCCGTGGCATAAATGTTCAGGGAGAGAGCCTCTTTCAATTGAAAGCAAATTTTGCTATGAGGGGACATGGGATGAGGGTGAAGGGAGATAGATTCAGGAGTGATATGCGGAAATATTTCTTTACAGAAAGAGTAGTGGATCCATGGAATAGTCTCCCAGTGGAGGTGGTAGAGATGAGGACAGTAACTGAATTCAAAAAAGCATGGGACCAACACAGAGGATCTCTAAAGGTAAAAAGTGGACTGTTGTAGTTGTTGTTATGGAAGGACAGACTAGATAGGCCATGTGGTCTTTTTCTGTCATCATGTTTCTATGTTTCTAAGATAAACAGATTAGTACTCTTCAGTTTAGAAAAGAGGTGCGATTGAGCCTAGGTTCATTCTCTCTGTGAAGTACATAATTTGGGCATCATCTTAGATTCAATGATGAGCTTCAAATAAAGTAGTAAAGGCCACTTTCTCTAAACTGTGTCTCTTGCAGAGTGTGAAACTGAACTTGGAAAGTACCAATTTTCAAACTGTTGCAAATGTTTGTTTTGTTCACATTTGATTATTATATTTTGATATCTTGGGCTTCCCTCCTCTTCTGTTAAGTGAAGTTGCTTCAAAATGCTGCAGCTCAGCTTTTGATGGGAACCAAACAATCTGATCATATTATACTAGCTCCCAAATCAGTGGCACGTTAAGTTTAAAATCAGTTTCTCTTAGAATCCTTTTTCCTGCCATTGAATGATAGCCTACATATTTCTGTGACAGCAAAACAAATTCTAAGCAAGAAATTCAGGCGATATATTTCCAGACATTTAAACTAGATAATGGGGGAGGCACATGAAAGCAGATGCAGTGAGGAAAATAGCAAAAGATACTATCTTAGAAACTCACTTCTCAGCAACAAGGTGTAGGAGGAGACTAGGCAAAAGTCTATATAGCAGATGAAAAAAAAATTGCTGAAAAACAATCGATAAAATTGCTAGCGGTCTAAGCAACAACGTTCTAGATTTTCAAGTCCTAATCGTAGAAGCAGACTTAGGTACGCTTCAATGAGTTGCATGAATGGGACACAGCTATACCAGTCTATACACTCTTTAGGAGGGACAGAGGTGGCCAAAAAGGGGGATGAGTAGCCCTTTAAGTATTAAAGCGGCCGGAAAGGATGAAGCAATGTGGATCATCTTGGAAAATACCTGTTAAGCCTGACTTCTTTCCTTTCTGTTGATGGGGACATAGAAGGGTCAATCTTTTGTCTATCTTTTGGCAACTTAATAGGTACTTGTGACCTGAATTGGCCACTATTGGAAACAGGATACTGGGTTGATGGACTTTTGGTCTGACACAGTAGAGCATTTTGTATACTTTTATGTTAGAGAGTACTTCAATCTACACACGTGTCTTATACAGACCTCCAGCTCAAACTTAGAAAATAGACAATGATCCAGCCGTGAATATCCAAAGGTTTGGAAAGTAGGGGCAAATGCTGTTGCTAGGAATTTTCAACCACCGAGATGTGGATTGGAATATACCATCTGCAGAATCGGTAAGAAGTAGAGATCATTGATGCTTTCGAGGTACCTACTGGCAAACTATGCACTATCATGCTATTGTGCATACCTGCTAGTACTTTATAAGAGATCATTTACAAATGTATGCATGATTACACGATATAAGGTTCCACATTACAAACCACCACCCAGGAAAAAGATTTAAGCGTCTTCGTGAATAACAAGTTGAAACCCTCAGCCCAGTCTGCAGCACCGGCCAGGAAGGCAAATAGAATGCTAAGAATCATAAGGAAAGGAATAGAGAATAAAACAAAGGCTATTATAATGTCTCTGTATTATTCCATGGTGCACCTTGAAATATTGTGTGCAGTTCTGGTCGCCGTATCTTAAAAAGGATATAGCAGAATTAGAAAAGGTACAGAGAGGCGCCACCAAAATGGTAAAGGGGATGGAAGGATACCCCTATGAGGAGAGGCTTAAAATGTTAGGGCTCTTCAACCTGGAAAAGAGACGGATGATGAGAGATATGACAGAGGTCTATAAATTAATGAATGGAGTGGAACAGATAAACGTAGATTGATTGTTTACGCCATCAAAAAGTAGAAAGACTGGGGGATTTGCAATGAAGCTACAATGTAACCCATTTAAGACTAAGAGAAAATATTTTTTGACTCAATGCGTAATCAAACTCTGGAATTCATTATCAGAGGATGAAGTAAAAGCTGTTAGTAGCTGAGTTTAAAAAAGGTTTGGACAAGTTCCTGAAGGAAAGGTTCATAAACCATTATTAAAGTGGACCAATAGAAGCATTGTGGAACCTGTATGTCTTTTTGGGAACCTGCTAGGTACTTGTGACCTGGATTGGCCACTGTTGGAAACCAGATACTGGGCTTGATGGACCTTGGTCTGACCCAGTATGGCATATGTTATGTTCTTATGAGAAAGACTTTATCAAATTACCCCCTATGGAGGTCATTCCAGAAAGCGAATAAGGCTTTGTATGTGCACCAGGAACATTTATTTCCTGAAAACGTCTACATAGCCCCTCGGAGACATTTATCTCACTAGCATGGGGATCTCAGAACGTGTCTGGGAGGGGTGGAACGTGGATGTGGTTTGCCACAGAGACATAAAAAGCATAGTTAGGAAAGGCTCTTGAACATTTTGGGAGGTCCCCGCAGATGTGCCCGTTATACCTACCGGTGACATGGAATAAGGCCAGTACTTAGAAAATATTCTTCTATGTTTGTATAAAGGTGGCAACTAGTCGGTTCTAAACTGGTGGACTGCAGTATGGAAAACACCACAAGATGCATTTATAAAGAATGGAAATCAGAGGTGTGGGAATCTTGTAAGCTAAAGAGGCATTAATAACTACCCTGAAAGAAAGAAGAGCAATGATGATTATTAAGGCCATGCTGACATTTGCTGTTTGTGCTGATATTTGCTGTCTGTCAAAGTTTTGTGATTTCTTCCTGAAAAAGAAGCTGCACGAGTGAGGTTGTGTATTAGGGATCCATCCCAATTTTTGTTCCAACTTATCAACTGCAGGAATTGGTGGATGACACGATACTGGTCACCCTTGACATAAATGCTTTGTACACAAATATTAATCAAGAGTAAGCTATGCAGTTATTGGAATCTTCTTTTATTTACGCCCCTCCTCGCATCCCTAAGGCTTTTTGTTTGGACCTCATCCTTTTGGTACTCACTAACAATTATTTTTTGTTTGATGGCTGTTTTTTTTCTACAGATTTTTGTTATAGCTATGGGGGCTACAGCTGTCGACTCAATAGCCACATTATACTGGAAATGGAAGAGATGGCCATTTATACTTCTGAATGATTCAAACAAGCTTTTCTGGTGCCATTTCCTGATTACTTTTTTTCTTATGGGTGGCATCACAGGAGGAACTTCAAGGTTTTCTTTTGTGGTTAAACATTATCAAGTCTAACATTCAATTTATGGCTCATATTCATACTCAAACAATTGATTTTTTGGATATTACTATTTATAAAAAACTGGAAGACTATTTACCATGCTTTTTAGAAAGCGGTTGCAACAAAATAGTCTATTAGGTCATCATAGTCATCAGCTGGGACCTTTACGCAGAGGTCTCCTTTTGGACAATTTTTAAGGCTTCGTCATATTTATTCTATGATTGAGGACTTTCAATATCAAGCTATAAATTTATAGGAGAGTTTGTTAGAGGGGTTATTCAGCATGTATAATCAAGTGGGTTTATACACGTGCACGATTTACCTATCAGGAATGATTGCTCTCTGAAGAAGCACCCTTGCGTTCAGACATAGGGTATGACTGAGTAGTTGGTATACTTCTATTCATTCAAATACACTCCTTCCATCATAAGTTTGTTGAAGAGACATTGGTCCATTATAGATCACACAAGAGGGTCGAATCTTAGGGATCGATTGGTAAAATCGGCATTGCCAATTGATCATCCAGTTTGGAATGATGGGGATCCTGGCCATTTTGCATGTGGAGCCTGCCAATTTTGTCATACCACTCTGGAGGGGGTCACTTGGGAGGATCCTGTGACTGGATGTAGGTTTCGTGTGTCGTGACGCAGTGCTTACACATCCAGTTATGCAGTATATCTGCTACACTGCCCCTGCAGTCTGCTTTATATAGGTTGCACTACCTGACCTTTGAAATTGCATTTGGGGGCATGCTCTTTGCACCTATGATCATCGGCACGTTCTGCTCCTGTGGTGGAACATTGTTTTGCCATGCACCACAGTTTTGAGGATTTGCAGTGGAGGATAATTGATCATGCCCCCTTGATCCTCGGGGAGGTGTTATGGACTTATAGATTACAATGGCTTGAGCAGCATTGGATATTTCATTTAAACACTGTGAGTCCTTACGGGTTAAATTTGGAGAACGATTGGATGAGTTTGTTTTAGTCTAAGCCGATGGGGAGAGGACATCCCTGATTTCATGGGGATTTCCCTTTCACCCGATTGGCAGTTCTAAAGAATGACGCATTTGGGATTGTCAGCCAATAATAATCAGAGCTGATATTCAAATGGTATATCCGATAAAAAAGAGAAAACCTCTGATTTACTTAGAGAGCAGTACTATATTAATAAATAAATAAATAAATTTCATAGTCCCATATTATAATGATTATTCAATTGTTCGCTGTACATAATATTTTTGTCGGATAATGCGACCAGGAGTGGACAAAGTCACACTCACCAAATTGCCGAATCCTTTTACTCAAAATAATTCCAAATTAAGTGAAAAAAAAACTGCATTTATCTTTTCCCTAGAGGTTGAAGCCCCTGGCTGTGTCCACACATACACGATGTGCATGTTTCGGGCCGCCACTGCTAGCCCTGCTTCATGTGCCTTGACCTGTCATCCTTCCCCCTCTCCTCCCCTCCCACCTTCATGTGCCTTGCCATGATTTTCCTACACCTCTTTTCCTTTGCATCCTGTTCCCCTCTCTCTCATTCCTGTCAAGCATGTCAGCTTAGTAGCATCTCTCTCGCCGTGTCCTGTTTATCTGCCTACGCATTTCCACTTCCATTCTTTACCTTGCAGGGTATAGGTTATTTTATCAAATCTGAAGGCCTCTCCCACTTTACCCCACCAATCCACTCCTGTTGGGCCAATAGGATGTTTCCATTTCCAAGCAATGGCGACTCTAGCTACCAGTAGCATCTTGGCTCACAACCACCTTTGTATTCTCCCTTTTGTATAAGTGAGGCGTTTTATGTATCCTAGTAGCCCGCTTATTGGTTCTTTCTTTATCTGGTCCTCTGTTACCTGTGTAATTTCCTGGAAAACCGCTTTCCAGTATCTTTGAATGAGCTTCCATTCCCACCAAAGATGATAGAAATGGTCTACTTTCCCACATCCTCACCAGAAGAGCTCATCATCCCTTTTCCTTGCCTTCCCAAGCTGTTGTGGGGTAATGTAAGCTCTGGGCACTATTTGCAATTGTATTTGCCTCCATGAGGTCACTGATGACCATTTATTAATCCTCTCATGGATTTCTTGCCAATTCCTCTCCTCCAACCGCTGGCCACTCCACTCCTCACATCCCTTGACATGGAATGGGGGCATTTCCTCTTTTTCCCCTTCTAGCCCTTTGTACAATCTTGAGACAAGTCCCCGTCTGTCTTTTCCCTTGAACAAAGCCACTTCCACTCCCGTTGGTTTCCTCTGGATCCAGAGCCGTCATAAAATGTCTTATCTGAAAGTAGTTAAAGAAGGGATCCGGCTCCCTACCTTTCACTCTTCTGTTCTTATATCTAGGCAGCCATCCAGTCCTTTCCACACCTCAAACTTCCCCATTCCTTTCTCTTGTAGTTGTTTTACCAAGTCCCCAAAGGTGGCCATTGAGAAAGGAAGATAATCTTGTACTCAGGACCACGCAGCCGGGGCCGAGGGCATCAGCTGCTCTTTTATGCATACTCTCCTCTGCTTTAGCATTAGCTCTAAAAATGGATGTTTCTGCATAGCTGACCCCACAGTCCTCTGCTGCCCCCCACCATTGGCCCCTCCAATTTTTCAAAAATCGACTCTGGGGCAAGTACTCTCTGCTCTAGATTCAGCCATTGAGCCTCCCCGTCTCGCATATAAAAAGTCCTGAATGCCTTTATCACCGCCACCCTGTATTTTCTTCTCAGGTCAGGGACGTTAACCTTCCTGCCTCCTGTATCCTGATTAGCCATTCTACCCCATCTTACTCCTCTTTTCCTGCCATACAAACCATTCCATACTCCTCTCCCACCCTTTAAGGGCCTTTCTGGGTATCTCTATGTGTAACTGTCCAAAGAGGAGGAGGAATTTATGAATTCTGTTCATTTTCAGCACAACTATGCACCCCATCCAGCTAAGATGAAGGCCCCCCAGCCCTTTAGGTCCCTTTCTACCCACTGCATCAATGAGGCATAGTTCATGCGGTACAGGTTGGCTGGGTCTCCCGATAAATGCACCCCCATATACTTTATTTTTCCCCCCAGCCCACCTGAAAGGGAATTCTGAGATGTGGTTCTACTTGAGCCCTCCTAGATTTAGGGCCTCCATATTACCAAGATTTACTTGGAAGCCCAAGAGACATGAAAATATGTATATTTCTTCCAAGAGGTGTGGAAGGGAGAGCTCCAATTTAGTCAAGAAAATTAAGGCGTCGTCTGCATAAAGCAGTATTTTTGTGCTCCTCTGCTCCCTCCCTTATAGTGTATAGCAGGCTTCTGCCAAACCCTGGTAGCAAACGCTTCTATCATGATCACAGAAAGAAGTGGCAAGAGGAGACATCCTTGTCTGGTGCCTCGGAGAAGATGGAACTCTTCAGAACTGGCACCATTCACTAGTATTCTGGCCTCTGGTGCTTGGTATAGCACCTGGACCCCATTTATAAATCCCTCCCTGAGATTAAATTGCTCCATCATAGTGAAGAGGAACCCCCATTCTACTCTATCAAATGCCTTTTCAGCATCGAGTATGATACATAGAATGGGCTCCTGCATAGATTTAATCCAATGCATCCGATCCACGGCTCTCCGAACATTGTCCACAATTGCCCGCTCTTTAATAAATCCCGTCTGATCTGGGTGTATCAATTGATGAGTGCAATTGGACAGTAACTACCACATTGTTCTTTATGTATTTATTATTTATTTATTTATGCAATCTCTGGATATACCGCTAAGGCCAAAGCATAAAAGCAGTTTACAAAAGCTGCAAGAGAAGGACAAGGAAAGGAACGCCAATCAATTGACAGGACAGAGTAGCAAAGGATAGATGAGGCTAGAGAGAAGGAAGTTATAGGAAGAAAGGGGCAGACCAACAAACAGACAAAACCACTCAAACTGATAAAGACCTAGCAGGACTGGGCTACTGAGGTTGGTGGGGAGGTACATTAAAGGCTAGCTGGAAGAGGTGTGTTTTCAAGACAGCTTTAAACCTAGAGAAGGAAATCTCAGAGCAGAGAGTTGAAGGGAGTGAGTTCGACAGGGTGGGGCCCAGGAAGAAAAAGGCAGCACCTCGAGTGAGTTCCAGGTGTGCCTGTGAGACGGAGGGGAGAGCTAAGCGGTGAGTGTGAATGGACCGGAGAAGACAGTGGGGGTGATGAAAATGAAGGAAGTCAGCCAGGTAATAGGGGGTGGAGGTGTGAATAAACTTCTTTTGGGAGCACAGTGATGATGGCCTGAGCTATGGAGGCTGGAAGTGATTCCCATATCTGGGCCCCCGAAAAAAACCTTGCCAGTACCGGCGCCAGCACCTCCCTCAGGAAATGATAAAACTCCAGTGGAAACTGTTTTCCCCTGCGGCTTTTCCTCTAGGTAGGGTTTTTATTCCCCGCTTGATCTCCTCACTGATGGGCCACCCCAACCCCCTCGCTTCTTCTGAACTTAATGTCGGCAACCTCAACGACCGCAACTATTCAGCATAGGGATTGTCCCTCATTGACCTTCAGAGGATAGATAGAGGTAGTTTGTTCCAGGCATAAGGAGCAGCAAGGAGAAAGGATTGAAGTCTGGAGTTGGCAGTGGAAGAAAAGGGCATAGAGAGAAGAAAGCCAGTGGAAGAGCGGAGTTCATGAGGAGGGGTGTAGGGAGAGAGGAGAGGAGAAAGGTAGTGAGAGCAGTAGAATGAATGCATTTAAAGATCAGAAGGAGAAGTTTGAATTGGATATGGAAGCGGAAGGGGAGCCAATGAAGTGATCAGAGAAGAAGGGTTATAAGAGAATATTGGGGTTGGCGGCATGTTAGCCACGCAGCAGAGTTCTGAACAGATTGAAGGGGAGAAAGATGACTCAGAGGGAGACCAGCAAGGAGGAGGTTGCAATAGTTGAGACGGGAGGTGACTAAATCCAGAAATCCTAATTTTAACCCACCTCAAGTCATCAGCATCCTGAATCGTACCATACCAATGAAGGACGAGGTGATATACTTAGGTATCACCCTGGACAGGAACTTAAACCTTCACACGCATATAAGCAAAACCACTGCAAAAGCATACCAATGATTGAAGCTCATCCAGAGACTCAAACTGATCCTCATCCAGGACCATTTCTGAACCGTATGCCAGGTGGTCATCACCCCAATACTGGACTATGAAAACTCTCTATATCAGGGACTACCTAAGCAGGCTACCCATCCACTACAACTAGTGCAGAAAACTGCATCCCGCATCATAACCGGCACAGCCAAGAACGAACACATTACACCTACACTTCGGCAACTGCACTGCCTACCAATAACTGTACGAGCAAGATTCAAAACCACTACAAACATATTCAAGATTATGCACCAATGCACAGCAGATGTCCTCCATAACTTGATAAACAAGGACACAACCAATCAACCCAGACGAACTAGCAACAGCAATAGACTACGCACACCAGCTGGATACCATAAAACAAAACAAATTATCTCTAGCAGAGCCATATCCCTCTCAGCACCAGCCCTCTGAAATTCCCTCCCGGATGAACTGCGGGCAATAAATGACCTCAAGGATTTCCGTAAATACCTTAAGACCTTCCTATTCATGGAATACTATGACAAAACAGCCTATGGACCCCATTAACCATGTTTGAATGTAAAGATAATCCTGCCCACTTTAATCCTTTTGTACGTGGTGTCACCCCTATTCAATGTAAAGCCAATTTGTGTAAACCACCACTTTGATTGAAGGAAAAAGTGGTATATAAATCTGGATAAATAAATAAAGAGTGGATAAGTGTTTTAGTAGTCTGTTCAGAAAGGAAAGGATGAATTTTGTTAATTCTATCAAGAAAGAAATGACAAGTTTTAGCAATCTGTTGGATATGTGTGGAGAAGGAGAGGGAGGAGTCAAAGATGACCCCAAGGTTGGGAAGTAGAAGAGTGTTATCTACCAAGGTAGAGAAGGGAGGAAGAGGGGAGGAGGGTATAGAGGGTAAAATAAGAAGTTTGATTTTGGGCTTGTTCAATTTCAAATGGCAGTGAGACATCCAGGCAGCGACATCAGATAGACAAGCAGAGATATGCGCCTAGAGTGTCAGAGAAAAATCAAGTGTAGATAGATAGATAGATCTGAGAGTCATCAGTATAAAAATGATACTGAAAAGCAATGGGAGGAGATGAGAGCACCAAGGGACTGTTATAGAAAGGAGAGGGCCCAGAATAGACCCTTGGGGCACACCAACTGAGAGTGGGATAACAGTAGAGGAGGAATCACCAGAACAAACACTGAAAGAGCGATGAGAGAAATAGGAAGAAAACCAGGATAATACAGAATCCCTAAAACCAAGTGAGGTCAACGTGTTGAGGAGAAGGTAGTGATCAACAGTATGAAAAGCAGCAGAAAAATCAAGAAGAATGAAGACTGACTAAAGGCCCTTGAATTTAACCAGGAACAAATCGCTGGAGACTTTGTCAAGAGTCGTTTCAGTAGAATGTAAGGGACAAAAGCTAGATTGAAGAGGATCAAGGAGGGATTGAGAGGAGAGAAATTCAAGGCAATGGCGGATAGCTCCACATTCAAGAGGTTTGGAAATGAAGGGAAGAAGAGAGATGGGTCAATAATCAGAAGGACAATTAGGGTCAAGTGAAGGTTTCTTGAGGAGAGGTGTGACTACAGCATGCTTGAAGGTTGCAAGGACAGTTGCAATGGAGAGCAATAGGTTGAGAATATGTGAGATGGAAGGGATGACAGAGGAGGAGATGGAATTAAGGAAATGGGTGTGGAAAGGATCAGAGGAACAGGTAGTAAGTTTAGAGGAGGACAAAAGAAGAGGTTTCCTCTTTGGAGATCTTAGAGAAGAATGAAAGAATAACAGAGATTGAGGGGAAAAGTTGGCATTGAAGAGGTGATGAAGCTGATCTTGTGGGGAATTGGAGTGTAATCTTGTGGACTTTTTGTCATGGACATAGTCAGCTTGGTTTGGGTCAAAAGAGAAGAATGGGTCAGAGGCAGAGGTGCCTTGAGGAGAGAGTTGAGAGTTGAGAAGAGACGGCGGGGGTCAAGGGCCAGAGAGTTAGTCAGATGGACATAGTAGATTTGCTTAGCGAGTGATAAGGCTGAATGGAAGGAAGCAAGCATGAATTTGAAGTGAAGAAAGTCAGAAATGGAGTGGGATTTGAGCCATATGCACTCAGCTGAGCGGGCACAGGAGTGTAGATAGCAGGTAGCTGATGACAGCCAAAGCTGAGGTGTAGTGCAGAGCAAGAGCATCCAGAGCAGAGGAGAGAGCAGTATTATAGGGAACTAAAGCCCCATGAACAGATTCAGCAACCTTTTCCCACTGTCAGGATAACGAACAAGGCCTTACCAGAGCATCAGAAGTGGCATTAGGATAGAGGCCAGATCGCTGATCCCATCCCCCAGTCTCTTCTGTAAGACTGAGCTGCCACAGCACTCTCTGGACTGGGATGGAAGAGTATGAGAAGAGGCACAGAGAAAATGGGAGAGGCTGGAAAAGAGAGAAGGAGAACAGCAGAGTAAGGAGAGAAGGGGGAAAGAGAAGGGCAGAGGCTGGAAAAGAGAGAAGGGAGTTGATATGAGGGAGGGAAGAAGATGTTAGGGACGGATGCTAGAGAACTGGGGAGAAACAGGTTCAGCATTTCCAGCAGTGTGATACGGTTAAGAACGTCTGAGAAATACATAAATACTGTATTAATTACAGTAGCTACCCTCTGCCTCAGCAGCCCACCCCCCAATTCATCAAAGTCCAAGAGAGGCTTCCCCTTCCCCCAGTCCATGCAGCCCTCTTAATGGTTTGAAATGCTTTATGTGGCCCTTCTTGCAAAATATTTAGGGACCCCTGCTGCAGAGTTTGCCAAGACACTGCATGGCTGACCTGGAACAGAATTCCCTGATGGGGAGACCTGAATGAGGACGGGAAAGCAGTGCCGTGAGCCCATAGTTTGGACAGCTCTGTAGAAAGGTTTCGATAACAAGGCGAGAAACTGCATTGTTAGGAAGAAACAAGAACACATTGCGTTCTTTCGCAGGCTCTTTAGAAACAGGGAATTTAACTGAAGGGCTCAGATTTCCGAGAGATGGCAATTTAGCTACTTGAAATGTGAATTCAGCTCTAGTGGTTCGCTAAGGCTGCTGGAAAAGTGATAAGTTTTGTTTGATAAGTTCCTATTTATAAACAGTGTGCTCAGGTGGAGGTTTTAATGGCACACAGTGCATACATTCTCTGCATGACTTCAAAAATCCAATTTATTTTCAACTCTTTTCATCTATCCAGCTGAAGTGGTACAAAGGAGTACTCCACAGAGATAGATGATAGACTCGGATTTTTGAAAGGATGCCGTAGGACGAGCAGTGAAGGGTCCATTCCAAATTTGTAATCCCTGGTTACGGAATCATGATTCTGGAATACAGGTGGCTATGGTTCATCGTCAAGTTTACTTCTCAAAAGAATTGACACTGGTTACTGGACAATTTAATGATTTGGCCCTACTTGAAAGAGCTAGTTGGAAAGGGCTAGTCAAAGTAACATAGTATATGACGGTGAATAAAGACCATTATGGTCCATTTAGTCTGCCCAGTAAGATGGCTAGAATAGGTACACCCTCCGCTCCTTGCAGGTCACCCCCCCCCCCCTCTATTTGTGGAATTATAAAAGACAGTTAAGCTTATTTTCATTTGATCCTCATTATAAAGGGGATCCACTGTGTCTGTCCCATGCCATTTTAAATTCCGTCACTCTGTTTGCCCCCACCACCTCCATTGCGAGGACATTTCAAGCATCCACCATGCTTTCAGTGAAAAAGTATTTTGTGAAGTTGCTTTAAGTTAGCCACCTTGCACCTTTATGTTATGCCCTGTAGTTTCATCGCTTCCCCTTTTTTGAAAAATGATTTTTGGTCATTAATACCCTCTAACTATTTAAACATCGAATGGGATACGATGGTGCTTTATTCCTCTATATCTGTGAGCCTATTATATTTAGGAATGGCTGGTTAGGGTTCTGGGTTTATCCTGTCGCGCACATGGAGTTGTGCCCCTGCTTTTCTTAGAGAATGCAACTGAGAAAGCAGAACTACCAATCCCTGCACCCAAGGGAACAAGCCCGGAAATGGGTCTCTAGGTCTGCAATTATGCATTAGCTAGAACAAAGAGCAAAGAAATAGTTTAAGCCGTTAGGGATATGCACAGGCCAAAATATTTCTGGTCCGTTTTCAGCTAGTTTGGTTTAATTTCCCAGTCTTGAAGGGGGAGGGGGGGAAGGGGGGAGGGGGGGAGGGGGGTTCATTTCAAATCATTTTTGACACACATTAGAACTGTTTAATGTGCACGCATTGATTGTATGTTTAATTTGAAGGATAACATGCACCAGATCACACGCTAAACTTTTTAAGGTGCATTAACAACAAAGAATGAATGCTAACAAATACCCATCCCTAGAAGCTACTGAAGGGCAAATCCTGCAAGCACACGTGGGAGTAAGGATCAGGGCTAGGGCCAGTCAAGATCGGAATCAGGAAATCAATCTACGAGGAACAAGCAAGGGCTGCTACTACTAATCATCATTTGTATAGTGGTACATATAGATATAAGACAGTTTTTGCTCATCAGAGCTTGCAATCCAATCAATACAAAACACATAGGGGATCATTCCGAGACATGAATAGCGGGGATGGAGTGGAGATGGATGTCCCATTGGGTTTATCCTAGGACGTCCATCCCAGCTATTTGAGCCTTTTCCTTGTCCTGTCTACCTTCCCCACGTATTGTACGGGAAGGTAGACGGGGGATGGGAAAGGGGCGGATCCCCTAGTCACCAGGGGATGGCAGGCTTGGGGAGCGGAAGGAGCGGGGAGGGGGGGCCAAAGATATTCCCTGCAGTCCGACCCTGGCCAGATTGTGGGTCAGGCTGCAGGGAAAGCAGCTCTGCAGCCGGCAGCAGGGGACTGAGGCTTTTCAATGGAGCTGCAGTGCTATGGCAAGTGGAAGCCATGGCACCGCGGCTCCATTGAAGATCCCTGACTGAGCTAGCTGGGCAAGGCCTATACTTGCAGACCGGAGGAAATCAGGGTCCTGGCCTGCACATACAGGCCTGTTCTCGATTCTGATCCCGCGGGGTTAGACGTGCCCCGTGGAATCAGAATCCTGGCTCCCTCTGTGCATCTAGTTCCGACTGGACGTCCACGACGGAATCGGGTCCATAGCGAAACTGGGGACTAGAGTATGGTAAGATACACAAGTAGTGTACAAGAGAGGGAGGTGCACCAGAATCAAAAAACAGCTTCAAAGAGGAGGGGTTTTAGCCTGGATCTGAATAGGGCTAGAGAAGGAGCCCAATGCACAGACTCAGGTAGTTTGTTCCAGGCATATGGAGCAGCGAGGTGGAATGGACGAAGACTGGAGTTGCCAGTGGCAGAGAAGGGCACCGATAAGAGAGATCTGCCAGAGGAGCGGAGTTCTCAAGGAGGGGTGCAGAATGAGATAAGAGAGGAAAGGTAGTGAGAAGCCGCAGAATGAATGCACTTGTAGGTCAGTAGGAGAAGTTTGAACTGGATGCAGAAATGGATAGGGAGCCAGTGAAGTGACTTGAGAAGAGGGGTTACATGAGCATAGCAAAACTAGCAAAAGATAATGCGTGCATCCTAGTTTTGAACAGACTGAAGGGAAGAGAGATGAATCAGAGGGAGACCAGTGAGGAGCAGGTTACAGTAGTCAAGGCGGGAGGTGACTAGTGAGTCGATAAGGGTCTTAGTAATGTGAGTAGAAAGGAAGGGATGAATTTTGCTGATGTTATAGAGAAAGAAGTGGCAGGTTTTAGCCATCTGTTGGATGTGCCCAGAGAAAGAGAGAGTAGAGTCAAAGAATACCCCAAGTTTGCGAGCTGAAGAAAAGGGGAGGGGTTTAGTGTCATCCACAGAAATAGAGAAGGGAGGAAGGGGGGAGGTGGGTTTAGGGGGAAAAGATAAGGAGCTCAGTTTTGGCCATGTTCAGTTTCAGAAGGCAGTGAGACATCCAGGCAGCAATGTCGGATAAGCAGGCAGAGATCCGGGACTGGATTCCTGAAGAGATTTCAGACATAGAGAGGTAGGGCTGGAAAAGAAAGAAGGAGAATGGCACACAAGAGAAACAAGGGGACGAGAGAAGTCAAGAGACTGGGGGAAGAGAAAAAGGAGAAAAGGGAGCTGATGCCGAAAAGCGAGGGAGATGTAGGGCATAGAGAGTGGGAAACGAGGGCTCGACGGGGTCAGTATTCCCTTCAGTAAAAGAAGCAGAAACAAATTGGGAGCAGGCAGGCATCTAGGCAGACAGGAACAGAAATGACCCCAAAGGCAGCATGAGTAGGTTAAAGCAGTGCTAGCTTCGGTTAACACTGGCTGGAAGTTGCAGGAAGGAACACGGGAAGAGAGCCAATATGGCACTCAGAATGGTTGGAGGAAGGACCTGAAGAGTGTCGACACAGGCAAGATAGGCTGAAAGGTCCAAAAACATCAAAAGATAGCCAGCACAGCACCCAGATCGGCCGCAAAGTCCTAAAATACCTAAAGCATGTCAACATAGCAGCAAGACAGGCTGGAAGCCTTAAAATACCCAAAGAGGATCAGCACAGCACCTTCTTGCCTTTAAAAATGATTCCTGGTAAAAGCCCAGGGAAGTTTGCACTTGCGGTCTGTGGATATTGTTTCCCCTGAAAAGGACATGTATAGATTCGAAACTCTAATCTACATGCTTGTTTTTCTTCCTCAATCTAATCATACCCCAAGTCTACCTACCCCAGATAAAACATCTACCCCACACCCCAGGTAAAGCAGCTAGCTAAAGCAGTGCACAACTTTCAAGCAGCCAAATTACCCTAAAGAAGAGGCTTCTCAAAACTGTCCTCCCCATTTTGCAGGATGTATGTTAAAATTGCATTTAGCATGCTATTCACTGGGACAGTGGTTTGCAGCCCAGTCCTTGGTTTTCAGCATATTCACAATGAATATGCATGAGAGATTTGCAAGCACTGCCTTCTTTGCGTGCAAATCTCTACTATGCACATTTATAGTGGATACACTGAAAGATGCAGGCTGGCTGGCTATGTCCCAAGGACTGACTTGAGAACCTCAGACTATGAAAATGACTTGCACAGTGCCCATTTGTTAAATCTTTCTAATTTTCTTAACATGCACATAAAAGAAAATTAGTTCCTGAGATGTCATATAAAGGAAGTTGGAGTTAACTCAAGGCAAGTTACATTCAGGTACAGTAGATACTTTTTTCTCTCTCCCCCAGAGAGCTTACAACACAGGTTTGTATCTGAGGCAATGGAGGATTATTATATAGACTATAATAATAAAGACTGCATGCCACACTATTGGCTATGCCGTTTTGCGCATTCACAGCTCTGCTTTTCTTCTACCTCCTCTTCTATCTCCCGAAATATACAAAACATGCCTCGTAACATTCTTGGACCAAAATGAAAAGGAATTAACTGCTTGTAATATAGTTCTCTTTTTGTTTTTGTCATTTGCATTTTTGCCGTTGTTGTCAGTGACCCTAACGTTCTTTAAGTCAACCCCTATCCTGTGGAACTTGCTTCCACTCAATCTTTGTTTGAAGGGGTTCTTGAAAAAAATGCAAACTTGTTTTGAAGATCTATGGAAATCGTTCAAAGGTAAATAATTGTGCTTATGAACTGCAGCGTCACAAGTGGGTATTTCCTTTCTTTTCCCTTCTCTTCCCCTTTTGTTCATTTTGTCCATTATTCATTATTGTCTGTGGATTTTATTGTCGTGCTATATATGACTTATTGTGTCCTTATAACCTTTGTCCTATGTTGACTTTTATTCTATGTTCTGTTGTCAATGATTTACTATTTCTACTACTGAGAATTTGTATAGCGCTATAAGTCGTGCAGAGCGCTGCACAGGCACATGCAAGAGACGGTCCCTGCTCATCAGAGCTTACAATCTAGTCAAGACAGACCACACAGTAGCTGGAGACACCGGATACATTTAGGGGGAATGGAAAGGAAACACAAAGGAGATCAGGCGAGCCAAGATCCGAGCAGCTTTCATGGCTATGTCAACCAAATGGTAGTAAATTAAAGTCTGCAGAAGTAGTGACAAGAGCAGCTTAGGCCACTGCACTACCAACTAAGAAGTAAAGAAGAAAGCAAGAGAAAAGGACCCTTGGAGATGGGTGGTGCAGCAGGGAGCCCCCAATCCTGGAGCAGAAAAAGAGGATCCAATGGATGTCCTCTAGAACAAAGACAAGGAGGGTCATGCCTAAGAGTTGCAAGGTCTATGATCACATTCAGTCAATCATTCAGCTCTGCGAGGTGCTGTGGGGAAAGGTGTTAAGAGGAAAGGAGATTGTGAGGAGGGGTTCTCTACCTGGATGGGAGCGTCCAACTAAACGCTGACTGTAACTGTGTCTTTCTGATCTGACAGCAGTTTGTTATTATTGTTTTTGATCCCTCGATATTTTCAGTAAATCCTTGCTCCAGAATAACCAAATAGACTGAGTTACTGAAGTGGGTGAGTCCTGGAGTGAGTAGATCTAAGGTGCCAAAGGCTTCCCAGTTTATGGGTCCCATCCTGGAACCCCTAACATTCCCAGCAACTTAAGCCTTCCAGTACAGTGCTCTCTCCTTGAAGTTGTGCAGCCAGTCTATGAAATAGCTGTAAACAGCCACTGTGAGGGACTCCAGAACAGGAAAGAATGGAAGGAAGAAATGCAGGGGGACAGGGCCAAAAGCCTCAAACAACAAGAAACAGGAGAAAGCGCTACTGACTGTCAGCGGTACCAAAGCAATAGCAGAGTTACCGATCCTCCAGTACAACCAAGAGAAGGGATAACAAGGTACTAGAAAACATCCCAGAACATTACAGCATCCCGCTGGGGAGGTACCTAGGGAAAAAAAGCATCGGGCCAAGATTCGTCAATATTCACCTGCTATAGGATAATGTCACTGAATATCCTTACAGATTGACTCAGCACTGTTTGGATAGAGGCAGAGTTGGCAATTATCCATATAGCAACGATAACTTAGAACAGCACAAAAGCCTTTTCATATAGCGAGGCTGAACATCGCTGCATACACAAGGGTGATATTTTAAAGTTGTGCTTAGTTACCGTGAGTTTTCATGTGTGTATTTTGCATCTAAGAACAAGCACCCGTGACGTTATAAAATACTAACATTAAGTTGGAGAGAACATGCCTTAATTTAAGACATGATGACTTGCACTAGCCCTAGGTCTGGTGTAAAAGCCACGCCTACCTTTTGCAAATATGTGCATAAAGTATTCCTAATCAACATACATACTTGTGTGCTCTGCATGTTCTGCCCAGACTCCGCCCATACGCATGCCCTCAAATGAAAGTACAGATGATGCAAACTATACACATACGTTTGCGCTAGTTGGTATGTCCTAAGTGGTCATTTATGCACATAAGTGATCACTTAAGCACATAAATGACTAAGGGTCCCTTTTATCAACTGCTGCTGACAAGTTAACCTGCATCACAGCGTGTGGTAAGTGGCCATGGTGAATGCTACTGCATAGGGGATTGTTGTAGTTGTTGATATGGAAGGACAGACTAGATAGGCCATGTGGTCTTTTTCTGTCATCATATTTCTATGTTTCTATAGGTATACCAGCTGCAAACCACCAAAGTGCATGCTAAATGGCAATGTAGAGAGTGGGTGTGTTAGGGACAGAGTGTGGACGTGGTGAGCTCATTAGTACATGATCATCATTAATGTGGCAATTAGCACAGGTGCACCTAATGATACCTCTATGGATATCGTTAAATACACCCATGTTAATTGTGCAGCATGCGAGCGTCACCAGTCATGGGTTAGCTGTCGGGAACTTGCTGGTCATGCTCCCAGCAGCTAACATGAAGGCTTGGCACTTCACGTGCACAACCTTTCCAGGATTTAGCAAAAGGGCCCCTAAAATACCTATGTTTATGTGCACCGCTGGCACCTAAAAATAGGCAGCTCCTTATATAATTCCTCCCATAGTGGTGACTCTGGACTCACTATCCAGATATTCAATACCAATCACAAACTAGATGCCAGCGCTTAACATCTAAATATTTTTATCCGTGGTGGTCAGCACTTTAAATAAAAACCAAGCACTGTGGCTTTTATGTCATTATGTTGTTTCATTATTATATAAGTTACTTGTGTTGTTTTGACAAAAACCATAAGGGAATAATGTGCATGCTATTTTTCTTATTACATTCTGGTTTTCCATTCAGATTTTATGATGATTGCAGGCATTGAAGAAATTGTTTCCTACAAATCACTTTAGGCACTGAAGGAGAGGTACAGCAAACAGCAGAAGCAGTGTGGAGGAGGCATAGATTACATCAATAAGACAAGGCATCCCAGGGCAGTATCAGCAGTAGTTTGAACACCCTAAGCATTGAGTAAAGGTCATAGCAATCTGCAGAGGCATCAATACCTAAAGGAACTGAGGGCAAAACTTGTAGCAGTGGAGGTGAATTCCCACAGGTCTGATCATTAGTATCCAATGGGTGAGAAATTAAAACAAAATGTGAAACGGTGCTGTGTACACAGTCCTCCTGCCATGCACATTGGAAGCCAGGGAAATGGAGGTAGAGGACATTTATCTTAATAAATAGTGTGCCAGTGATGTTCTCCTTGATCATCTCAGGTGAGAATAAAGGCCAAGACAGAGAAGTTCACATTCTGGAGATGAATGCCTGGTAACACCGAGAGCACTTGGACTTTCTGAACTATGGGTTGATTTTCCAAGGACTACTGAGCAGAATGGTGTCCACCTCTCAAAGAAGGGGTAGACTGTCTTCCACAACAGACCAGTGATATTTCAGAAATGCTATTGGGAAAGGTTTGCCTTTTAGAGGATTATACTAAAATCTGCAAGAGATTAGACACCTTAGAAATTGTAGAAAACATGTGGAGGGATGTAGTTATGCTTGAAGAATATTCTAGAATGTAGCTGCCAAGATTTAACGTTAAAACATGCAGAGTCATGAATTTGGGCTGAAAAAAAACACAGAAGAATGGCAGCGCCGTACCTAGCCCTATTCAAGTCAAGCAGTCGTGCAGGGCGCAAAGAAATAGAGGTGCATTTGGGGCTGCTAGCCTTGGCTCTCCCCCACGCTGCCTGCCCTTGCCCCACCACTACTCTTTGTGTTTCCTTGGTGGCCGTGGTGACGGTGGCAGCAGCGGAGCAGACATCCAATTAAAAAAAAAAAGTGTGTCTTTCTGACTCCATGCTTGCATGCAGGCCTGATCCCACCCTCCTCTGACGTATGCTTGCATCAGAGGAGGGAGGGACAAGACCAGCTATTGAAGCGCAGAGTTGCAAAGACCCACATTTGAATGGCTAGTCTGGTCCCTCCCTCATCTGACATGAGCCTACATCAGAGGAGGGAGGGCTCAGACTTGCATGCAAGCGTGGAGTCGGAAAGACCCACATGTTTTTTTTTTAAATTGGATGTCCACTCCGCTGCTGCCACTGCCAAATAACCACGAAAAGCGGGGCAAGGGCAGGCAGCACAGGAAGCCTGCTGGACATGGCGGTGTGGGGTAAGGCAAGATGCTGGGCATGCAGCGCACTACTAAGACACTTATCTATTCCTTAATTGTTTCCCTTCTAGACTATTGTAACCTGCTCCTTGCTGGTCTCTCTCTGAATCATCTCTCTCCCCTTCAATCTGTTCAATACTCTGCTACATGGCTAATCTTCCACCAGCCTCGTCATGCTCATATTACCCCTCTTCTCAAGTCACTTCATTGGCTCCCTATCCATTTCCGCATTCAGTTCAAACTTCTCCTGTTGACCTATAAGTGCATTCACTCTGCAACTCCTCCCTACCTTTCCTCTTATCTCTCCCTACACCCCTCCTCAAGAACTCCGCTCTTCTGGCAAATTGCTTCTATTTGTGTCCTTCTCTTCTATTGCTAACTCCAGACTTCGCTCCTTTCATCTTGCTGCTCCTTATGTCTAGAGCAAACTACCTGAGTCTGTACATCAGGCGTCTTCTCTAGCCCTTTTCAAATCCAAACTGAAAACTCACCTCTTCACTGCTGCTTTCAGATCTTGACTCACCTGATCTTCTTTGTGTTTCCTTATCATTCCCCCTAGGTGCATCAGATGTCTGCAGCTAGTGTGTTGTCTGTCTTGAGTAGATTGTAAGCTCTGATGAACAGGGACCATTTTTTACACGTCTGCACATCCTGTAGTGCTATACACCGGGATGATGTATTACAACTGTTTGATAAACTGAAGAGTAGCAAATCATCTGGATTGGATCGTATACATCCAAAGGCGTTGAAAGAACTGAAATATGAGAATGCAGACCTTCTATTAGTAATCTGTGAACTATCATTGAAATCATCTGTAGTATCTGAGGATTGGAGAGTGGCCAATGTAACTCCAATTTTTGAAAAGGGCTCCAGGGGTAATCTGGGAAACTATAGACTGGTGAGTTGGACGTCAGTACTGGGCAAAATGGTAGAAACCATTATAAAGAATAAAATTATTGAACATGTAGATAGCCATGGTTTAAGGAAAGAAAAGTCTTGTCTTACTAATTTGTTACATTTTTCTGAAGGTGTGAATAAACAGGTAGACAAAGGTGAGCCAGTTGATACAGTGTATCTGGATTTTCAAAAAGGTCCCTCGTGGGAGATTCTTGGCAAAATTAAAAAGTCATGGGATTAGAGACAGTGTAGTATTGTGCATTAAGAACTGGTTAAAAGACAGAAAGCAGAAGGTAGGACTAAATGGCTATTTTTCTCAATGGAGAAAGGTGAATAGTGGAGTACCCCAGGAATCTGATGTCCAGCTCACCAGTCTATAGTTTCCCAGATTACTCCTGGAGCCCTTTACATTGGCCACTCTCCAATCCTCAGATACTACAGATGATTTCAATGACCTGGAAATAGGAATGATGAGTAAGGTGATCAAATTTGCAGATGACACAAAATTATTCAAAGTTGTTAAAACACAAGAGGATGAAAAATTACAAGAGGCCCTTGAAAAATTGGAAGACTATACATCCAAATGACAGATGAAATTTAATGTCGACAAGTACAGTTATGCACCTAGGAATGAACAACCCAAATTATGCTTACACAATACTAGGTACCAACTTAGAAACTACCACCCAGGAAAAAGATTTAGGTGTCATTGTGGATAATACGTTGAAACTCTCTGTCCAGTATGCAGTGGAAGCCAAGAAAGCAAATAGAATGCTAGGAATTATAAGGAAAGGAATGGAGAATAAAACAAAGGATATTATCATGTTCCATGGTGTGACTGCGCCTTGAATATTGTGTGCAGTTCTGGTTGTCGTATCTTAAAAAGGATATAGCAGAATTAGAAAAGCACAAAGAGGAGTGACAAAAATGGTAAAAGGAATGGAAGCATACCCTATGAGGAGAGGCTTAAAAGGTTGGGGTTCTTCAGCTTGGAAAAGGGACGGCTGAGGGGGGATATGATAGAGGTCTATAAATTAATGAATGGAGTGGAACAGGTAAATGTAGATCAGTTGTTTAAACCATCAAAAAGTAGAAAGACTATAGGACATACAATAAAAACTACAATGCAACCCATTCAAGACTAGTAAGAGAAAATATTTCTTACGCAAGACGTAATCAAACTCTGGAATTTGTTTCCAGAGGATGTAGTAAAAGCTCTTAGCATAGCTTGGATTAACAAAAAGGTTTGGAGACGTTCCTGGAGGAAAAGTCCATAAACCATTATTTAAAGAGGATAAAAGGGGCAAGGTTCAGGGTTTGCATTTTGGATTTCCTCATGGGAATTTGATGATAGCATACCCCTCACTACAACTTCACCACTGTTTTCTGCCAGAGGAGGGGGAACTTAAATATGCACACAGTAGTAATGTCTACTTTTTAAAGTGCATTCCTGTTTTCCCTCCCCTTTTGGCCTGCCCCCCCCAACCACTGGTGCTTAAAGGGACAGGAATCCCTGAGTTATAACCAATTGGCATAAAACAAATCCCCCCTCCAAATACTTTTCCTGCAAAGTGGAATTCCTGAGTTATAACCAACTGGCCTCTCACTTGGTTTGCAGCTTGTCGTGCTGTGAGGGCTTGTGTGCATCAGTGATGCTGAGAGCTAAATTACTGGTAGTTTAACTACTGTCAGGGTCGCCCAGAGATGAACAGGTCTCAGCTGAGGTACCCAGACCAAGACAAACCACCTATCTGGGCAGCAGCAGAATGGGATAGTGTTGACAGCAGAGGATCACATTTCTGTGACAACGGCAACAACACCAAAGTTAAACTGCATGGAAGAAAGGCCCGGCAATCTACTTCTGTATCTTGCCATGGAAACCCAATGGATAGTTACAACAAAACAAATTGTGCTATAGTGCTGGAAGATGAGACCCCCAGGTTGGAAGGCACTCAACTACCTACTGGAGAAGAGCTGAAGACTTTTCAGAGTAAAGCCAGCATTTATGATGTGGTTGGATCAAAGCCCTTGGGATGTCTGACTGCTGATGTAGCTGTGCATGAAATGAGAGTCAGAAGCTATAAAGATGTCTTACACAATGGAACATGAAACGTACAAAGCATGAACCAAGGGAAGTTGGAGGTGGTAAAGAATGAAATGGAACGTGTACAACTTGATCTGTTGGGTGTCAGCGAACTGAAATGAACTGGCATCGGGCACTTTGCATCAGATGATCACATGGTCTACAATGCTGGAAATGAAAGACAAAGAAGAAATGGTGTTGCATTTATAATAAAGAAGAAACTTGCAAGAACTGTAATGAAATGCAATGCAGTCAGTGAACGCTTAATCTCTATTCGTCTATGAGGAATGCCTAACACAACTATAATTCAAGTATATGCCCCAACAAAAGCTGCAGAAGAGAATGAAATTGAAGAGTTCTATGAACAAGTACAAGCTGAAATTGACAGAACATGCAAACAGGATATCCTGATAGTCATGGGTGACTGGAACGCAAAAGTTGGCAACAAAGAAGAAGGCGAAGTAGTTGGAAAATATGGACTTGGCAACAGAAATGAAGCTGGAGAAAGACTGATAGAATTTTGCAAGACCAACGATCTATTCATCTCAAACACCTTCTTCCAGCAACACAAGCGGCGACTGTACTCATGGACTTCACCCAATGGATTTGTATAAAAATCAAATTGACTACATCTCTGAAAGTCAACGATGGGAAAGCTCTATAACATCAACAAAGACAAAACCTGTTGCTGACTGTGGTACAGATCATCAACTACTAGTATGCAAACTCAAGCTAAAGTTGAAAAAGAGCAAACCACTCATGAATGCAGCAAAATATGACCTTGAGAATATACCACTGGAATTTAAAGACTGCCTTCAAAATTGATTTGCTGCTTCAGATACAAATGACAGAGCTCCAGAAGAGTTATGGAATGACATCAAGAAGGTTGTGTTGGAAGAAAGCGAGAAGTCTCTACAAAAAGTGAAAAAGCAAAAATGGCCAAAATGGATGACGGAAGAAACTCTGAAAATTGTCCAGAAACACAGAGAAGCTAAAGCCAGAGGAGAAAGAAAGACAATCACAGAACTCAGAGATTTCCAACGTGCAGCAAGACAGGACAAGGAAAAGTACTACAACGACGTATGCAAGAAAATAGAAGCAGAAACTATTAGAGGAAGAACAAGATTGGCTTTCATAAAGCTATGAGAGTTAAAGAAAAAGTTCCAGCCTCGTATTGGAATATTACAAGATGCTCAAGGTTCTATGATGAATGATGCTGAGAAGATCAAGAAAAGGTGGGAGGAATATACAGAGTTTTTATATGATAAAGATCAAGTGGACCAACAGCCGTTTCAACCTATACCTTATGATTGGGAACCATTGGTGATGAAAGAAGAAGTTGAAGCAGCATTGAAAGCCTTATCAAAGAACAATAATATATTACCAACTAAAGAGTGAACCCCTAATAACTGAGCTATTCATTCATGTGTTTTTATTTTTTGTCGGAGGTTTTTGCCATGAGAGATTGCAGGAAAATTGCTCACTCCTGAGGCGTAACTTCCCTTTTAATTACTTAATATGGTAACCAAACCATTGTATAAAACATGTGAAGTAATTGCAAATCTTATATTATGCTACTACACAAATACCCAATGCAGAATTCAAACGAACACAGTACTGCGTTTAGAACAGTTCTTCTCTTTCCGGTCCTGTTTCAACGCTTTACTTTCCGCCCTATATTTTACTTATCCAAGAAGATTTTACTTATCCAAAATGAAGTCAGCTTGTGGAATCTTGTATCTCTTGTATTCCGCAACTTAACAGCAGAACACGGAAGGACATTCCTTATTCTTTCAAGCTGGTATCATCCTCAGTTGAACTTATGTGATAGGATCTTTAAAAACAGCGCATGGCATTTAAAGAATCAGCTAAAACACGCCTCCATGACATCACAGTAGGCTCGCCCAATCAAGTTCCAGGTTCAACCCCATTGGTTCCACCGAATTAGTACGAAAAATCCAGCTTTGTTCTAATGCTTGGAGTTTTTGTTCTCTATCCCCTCCACGGGAATGCTGTGGAACATGATCAATGATCCTCCATTGAATATCTGAAAAAGAGTGGTTGAAATCAATACAATGTTGCACAAGTGGTGCCGAAAGCACCGAATTGCGTACCCTTGAAGCATGTTCTTGTAATCTTAATTTTACCTTGCGCACAGTTCGCCCAACATAAATCTTAGGGCAGGGACACACTAAAACATACACCACATAATCTGAGCTGCAAGAGGTAGACCAGCGAGAACGTTGTGTTATAGTGGTAGTAGGAATCATCCATTCGGCCCCCTCAATAGTCTGCTGACAGAGGGCACAAGCCGAACCTCTGAGACATTTATAGTGGCCCTGTGGGAGACCAGCCACTTCAGGACTCTGCCACGGTTTATTTAACAAATTAGCTATGTTGGGGCCCCTTGTGTATGCTATACGTAGCGTTTTTTGAAAGCATGGATGAAGAGCCAAGATGTGCCAATGACGTAATAGTATAGCCCGAATACGTGGGATATGAATCATATACGGTAAAATGCCTGTAATGTGGTCATCCGCATCTGATCTTCCAGAGAATCGTAACCACTCCCGATGAGTGTTACGTGCTCTCACATGAGCCTGATGTACTATAGAGCTCGGATAACCTCTAGATAACAGACGTGATCTTAACTCCTGTGCATGTTTTTCAAATTCCTCCCCAGAGTTACAAATCCGACGCAGGCGGAGAAATTGTCCATATGGTAAACCCCGTTTAAGAGCCGGGGGATGAAAACTCGTGAAATCCAAAAGTGTGTTCCTTTGTACTGGTTTCCTGTAAAGAGTGGAACAGAGCCTCCCATCATGCTTGAAAATTGTGATATCTAAAAATTCTATCTTTTGCATGTGGGAATGTAATGTAAAGGCTAGCTTCTCTTTTTGGCCATTAAGCCAAACCAAAAAACCTTGCAAGGCTTCCTCTGTGCCTTTCCAGAGAAAAAAGATGTCATCCAAAAACCGTACCCAGAGGTCAATTTTATTGTACCACTCTGATGAAAACAACAACTTCTCTTCAAAATCTGCAAGATATAGGGTAGCTATAGAGGGGGCTACTGTTGCCCCCATTGCTATACCATAGATCTGATAGAAAAATTCTCCCTCAAACTGGAAAAAATTCTTGGTCAAAACCAAAGATAACATCTGTAAGAGGAAGGATTTAGGTAAACGAGATGGCAATGGTAAATCCAACTCAGCTATTATAGTTAACGCCTCCTCTTGAGAAATGTTAGTGTAGAGGGCTACAACGTCTAATGTAACCAGAAGAATGTTCTCAATAGGATAGGTGATCGAATCCATCTTTTCTAAAAAATGGGCCGAATCCCGAATATAAGAAGAGACTTGCTGGGCACAAGGTCTTAAAAAGATGTCACAAAACTGGGACAATGGCTCCAACATGGAGCCTCTGCAAGAAACTATTGGTCGGCCTGGTGGTGACAGCATAGACTTGTGGACTTTGGGCACTGTATAGAAATTAGGAATTAGAGGATGTTTTGGAGTCAAAAAACTAAATTCTTTCCTAGTTAGCCAACCTCGATCTAAACCTGGGGAGGAATTTGGGGAGGAATTTGAAAAACATGCACAGGAGTTAAGATCACGTCTGTTATCTAGAGGTTATCCGAGCTCTATAGTACGTCAGGCTCATGTGAGAGCACGTAACACTCATCGGGAGTGGTTACGATTCTCTGGAAGATCAGATGCGGATGACCACATTACAGGCATTTTACCGTATATGATTCATATCCCACGTATTCGGGCTATACTATTACGTCATTGGCACATCTTGGCTCTTCATCCATGCTTTCAAAAAACGCTACGTATAGCATACACAAGGGGCCCCAACATAGCTAATTTGTTAAATAAACCGTGGCAGAGTCCTGAAGTGGCTGGTCTCCCACAGGGCCACTATAAATGTCTCAGAGGTTCGGCTTGTGCCCTCTGTCAGCAGACTATTGAGGGGGCCGAATGGATGATTCCTACTACCACTATAACACAACGTTCTCGCTGGTCTACCTCTTGCAGCTCAGATTATGTGGTGTATGTTTTAGTGTGTCCCTGCCCTAAGATTTATGTTGGGCGAACTGTGCGCAAGGTAAAATTAAGATTACAAGAACATGCTTCAAGGGTACGCAATTCGGTGCTTTCGGCACCACTTGTGCAACATTGTATTGATTTCAACCACTCTTTTTCAGATATTCAATGGAGGATCATTGATCATGTTCCACAGCATTCCCGTGGAGGGGATAGAGAACAAAAACTCCAAGCATTAGAACAAAGCTGGATTTTTCGTACTAATTCGGTGGAACCAATGGGGTTGAACCTGGAACTTGATTGGGCGAGCCTACTGTGATGTCATGGAGGCGTGTTTTAGCTGATTCTTTAAATGCCATGCGCTGTTTTTAAAGATCCTATCACATAAGTTCAACTGAGGATGATACCAGCTTGAAAGAATAAGGAATGTCCTTCCGTGTTCTGCTGTTAAGTTGCGGAATACAAGAGATACAAGATTCCACAAGCTGACTTCATTTTGGATAAGTAAAATCTTCTTGGATAAGTAAAATATAGGGCGGAAAGTAAAGCGTTGAAACAGGGCCGGAAAGAGAAGAACTGTTCTAAACGCAGTACTGTGTTCGTTTGAATTCTGCATTGGGTATTTGTGTAGTAGCATAATATAAGATTTGCAATTACTTCACATGTTTTATACAATGGTTTGGTTACCATATTAAGTAATTAAAAGGGAAGTTACGCCTCAGGAGGTGAGCAATTTTCCTGCAATCTCTCATGGCAAAAACCTCCGACAAAAAATAAAAACACATGAATGAATAGCTCAGTTATTAGGGGTTCACTCTTTAGTTGGTAATATATTATTGTTTAATAAGGGTGAAGGGTGGTTTTAAGATATAGATTATCAAAGAACAAAGCACCAGGCATTGATAGCATTCCCATAGAAGTATTACAGCAATCTGATGCAGCTGTTACTGTACTTACAAGGCTCTGCCAAGAAATATGGAAGACAACATCATGGACAACTGACTGGAAAAGATCTGTTTTTATACGAATACTAAAGAAAAGTGATCCAACCGACTGTGGGAATTATCGCACATTCTCTCTGATCCCACATGCCAGCAAGATTCTACTGAAGATTATTCAAAAGAGACTACATCCATACCTGGAACAAGGACTACCTGAAGTGCAAGCAGGGTTCAGGAAAGGGCAAGGAACAAGAGACATCATTGCAGATGTGAGATGGATCCTTGAAAAGTCTAATGAATACCAAAAGGATATCTATTTGTGCTTTATCAACTATAGCAAGGCTTTTGACTGTGTAAACCATGAGAAACTCTGGGCCACATTAAGAAGCATGGGTATACCAGAACACCTGATCGTACTCTTGCACAATCTGTACATTGATCCAACAATGGTCACTTCTTCAGAGTTACGTATTTGTCAATTGCATGAATTAATACTCTGATAATGATATCACGAAAGTCTAGCTATATCAAATATTGCAAAATCATTCATATTAAACTTTAGAATTACTCCCAGCAATGTAGGTCTCAGACTAGCGGGAGTAGTAATTATTCAGACTTATAATATATATTCTGAAAATCGCCCAAATTGCATCAATGACCTTTGCAAATATAACATTGCCTGAGAATTTTTTAAAATTATAAATATCCTGCTTTTCACTGGGTCAAAGTGGTTAATTGGGGGATACATTTAACATGAGGGGATATGAGACACATATGCTAATACTCACAGGGAACATGGGCAATGGAGGGTTAAGTGGCTTGCTCAAGACCACAAGGAGTGCCTATAGGACTAGAAATCCCAGACCCTCTGGCCTGAGATTGCTGTTCCCAGGTGGGACTTGAACCCCCAGCCCTCTGTCCTGAAGTACCTTGTCCTAACCACTAGACCACTCTTCCCTCTTAGTAGAGAACTCAAAAATTGTGCTTAGCTTTTAACATCCTCCCCAACGCCACCTTCTGCGCCAGATCTGCGTTTCACCACTCTCCGGTTTCTTCAGGGGATTGTGTAGAAAGTACTATCTCTGGTTTCTTCAGAGGATTATGTAGAAAGTACTGTGATTTAAACAATAATTATGCTCACAAAGTATAGCAACTTTCCAAAAACTAAAATTGAGATTAAATCACTGGTTAAGGAAACCATCTACCTATTCTCAATCACATCTCCGGAATTGAACAATTTTACACTGTTCTTCTCTCTCACCACATTTGTTCAATCCATGTCCGAGCATACCGGCTTACAAAAACGCCGCGCATGTGTAATGAATCTTATAGACCTCGGTGACCCCTCCCTCCGCATGACGTCAACCAAAGGGGTACGGAGTTCATCCACATACCTCCCATTCAATGCGGGCATTTAAACCACCTGGAATCACAGACTTCAATCTGTAGATCCAGCGTTGTTCATGCCAGAGTAAAGTTTGATCTTTAGATTTACCCTTCTGACCTGTCAGTATTTGAGCGATACAAAAACAACGAAGCTCGTCGAATTTGTGATTGTGGCTGAGGCAGTGATCCACTATGGGAGCTTCACATAGTTGGCATTTTATTCTACTTTTGTGTTCATACATACGTGTTTTGAATTCCGTTATAGTTTTTCCCACATACAGGAGGCCACACGGGCACTGTAAGCAATAGATCACATACGTCGATGTGCATGATGTTGAATTACACAGCCGATGATCTACTCCATTGTAGTGGAATGTGGTGAGCTCCATAGTGATCTTACATATGTCACCTTCACCGCACTTCTTGTGTCCCACTGGAACCGTCTCTACCTCACTCACTGGCCTTAGAATCGCGGGGCTCAATAATTCCTTGAGATTCTAGTTACGTTGCCAAACACAACGGACTGTTTTATCTTCTAAGTATATTTGCATGTCGTTTAATGATACGTTTAAGCTGGTAACTAAACGGAGAATATTGGGTAACCATGTTAACATTTGACCTTATACCCATTTCCTCTACTGACCTCTTTTGTGGAAATAGTAACAGCTGTCGATTACTGTACAAAGCTCGTTTGTATGCTCTATCGATCACTCCTTTCGGGTACCTCCTAATACTGAAAATTTTCTTCAAGATCTTTGATTGAATTTTGAAATCCTGCACATCTGTACAGTTCCGGCGGTAACGTATAAATTGTGATAAAGGCAAACTATCTCGTAGTTGCAACGGATGTACACTGTGGTAATGAAGGAATGTGTTTCTATCTGTTTGTTTTCGGAAAACTGTAGTGTGCCATCCAGAGATCTTCTTTCTAATCCTAACATCTAAGAAGGTAACTTCTTCCTTATAATATATGTGCAAGTAAATTTAAGATGTTGATTTCTGCTGTTCAACCACTCTCATATATACCTGATACTACTCACTTTTTACAAATTTTGGAACACCATACCCGGTTGGCAAATATACCTGGACTCTTTCTAGCCACTTTGGATGTCACATCATTGTATACTGTAATACCACAAGACGAAGCTTTCAATAGTGTGATGGCAGCTTTACAGAGAACAGGGGATTTATCAGATAGCCTCTTGAGTTTTCTTTCTGATTTAACCAGGCTTACTATTTTTGAAAACTTTTTTGTTTTTGAAGGGGTGTTGTACCATCAACGGGCAGGTGTGGCAATGGGCGCCACATGTGCCCCATCCGTGGCCAATCTCTATATGCAGCGTTTTGAGGAAGAATGGATTGACACTGCACCGCCCACTAATTTGAAGCTGTGGAGAAGGTTTATAGAGGATATTTTTTTACTGTGGGAGGGAACGGAGACGAGTTTGTGTACATTTACAGAGTGGTTGAACAGCAGAAATCAACATCTTAAATTTACTTGCAGGTAGATGGTTTCCTTAACCAGTGATTTAATCTCAATTTTAGTTTTTGGAAAGTTGCTATACTTTGTGAGCATAATTATTGTTTAAATCACAGTGCTTTCTACATAATCCTCTGAAGAAACCAGAGATATTACTTTCTACACAACCCCCTGAAGAAACCGGAAAGCGGTGAAACGCAGATCTGGCGCAGAAGGTGGCGTTGGGGAAGATGTTAAAAACTAAGCACAATTTTTGAGTTCTCTACTAATTTATAATTTTAAAAAATTCTCAGGCAACGTTATATTTGCAAAGGTCATTGATGCAATTTGGGCGATTTTCAGAATATATATTATAAGTCTGAATAATTACTACGCCCGCTAGTCTGAGACCTACGTTGCTGGGAGTAATTCTAAAGTTTAATATGAATGATTTTGCAATATCTGATATAGCTAGACTTTCGTGATATCATTATCAGAGTATTAATTCATGCAATTGACAATCTGTACATTGATCAAAAAGCAACAGTTTGAACGGAACAAGGAGAAACAGAATGTTTTAAAATATGCAAAGGTGTAAGACAAGGCTGCATACTTTCCCCCTACCTGTTTAATTTATATGCAGAACAAATCATCAGAGAAGAAGGATTGTATTTAGACAACAGACGTGTGAAGATTGGTGGAAGACTCATCAACAACCTTCGCTATGCTGATGATACCACATTACTGGCTGAAAGTGAAGATGATCTGAAACATTTGCTTCTCACAATCAAAGAACATAGGGGTATGTTTACTAAACCACGCAATTGTGCGGGGCGCACGCTAATAGTGTATTTTTGTGCCCCGCACACGTGCGCGCTGCACTAACGGGCCCGCACAAGTGCGCGGCGCGCTGATGTGCGATAGAGGCGTGGAAAGGTATACTGAGGGCAGAGGAAGGCTCCTGAGGGGCGGAGGGACAGGGGTCAATGGGTGGAGAGTGGGAGGGGAGAGGCTCCCTGCACAGGAGCGGGGCTGAAATTCAAGCTAAAAAATACCGTGAGTGAAAACCTCGCGTTAGAGCCGATTTAAAGGGAAGAAAAACCATTTCCGTCAGCAATGTACAGCAAAACAGGGGAAACCTACAAAACGTGAGCAGTATGATACATGTGCACAGAACAAAATAGCAAATAAAAATTGAAAATGACCACAACAAAATTCTAAAAAAATATACAACAAAATTCTAAAAAAATATAATCCAGCTGGGCAACAGTGATATCAATGGGCAACAATAAAAAACACTCCCAGGAAAGCTCCAAAAAAAAAGAAATGATTTTTGGAAGGGTCTACGCTCCATCTGCTGTCTGTCTGCTATTGTGTTATGGTTATGTACAGAGCTGCATTGACTGCCCTGAAGTGTGTCTTTTCCCCAGCAGGACTGGGGTCGATGGTCCTCTCTACTGCCACCATTGCAGGGAGGTAGAATGTGGATCTTTTGATGGGAGACCCTGTTTGCCACCCTCAGCCCTGGAGGAGGAGGGTGGTGGTGCATGATCCTCCTAGGGGTTACACCTGACTGAAACAGACAGAGATATCCAAGGTGTTTCTACAGAAGCTACCTATCTCACACATTAACACTGCTTTGGACCTCCAGCATGGCCTCTTTTAGCCATGGAAGGTGCTGTAGACCTGGTGCTGGGCGCCTCAGCGCACCCTCAGGGTGAGCACAGTACCCGCACAATGTGACGGTGTGTAGCTACTCTGTGCCAGTAAAACACACGGTCTGTACCCCCTACCAGGACGAGGTTCTGTGGAGGTGCACATGGTCAATTCCCCCTACCAGGCCGAGGTGCTGTGGGGGTGCATACCCCATCTTGTGTTTATCTGTGGACAGCTGATTTGCATGTGCAGTGCATCATGGGTATGGGTGGGCTAACCCTATCCTGGTGACCACAGCAGACTGTCTGTGTGGTGACATGCAGGCTCTCTGCAGCCCGCCAGGAACTTGCTAGCAGCTATAGAGCTGTAGCCCAATGGTTACTTCACTGCCTGTGAAGCCCGAGGTCATGGGTTCAAACCCACAGTGGGGTTATTTGATAGGGCTGCCCAAAGCATTATCTCTTTTTAATGTACATTTTTGCAGCCAGCAAAAAAACCCTCAGCATACTGTACCCATAAGGTACCTCTGAGGGCGCTTTATAGGGCGCCCTATAGGGCACCTTATGGTTCCCGTCCATATAAGGTGCACTATACATTATCCTGTGATGCAACTTATAGGGTGCCCTATAGGGGACATTTTAGGGTGCCGTGGCGGACAGTGCACTTTATAATGTGCCCTATGGAGTGCCTTATAGGGTGCCTTATACGGCATTTTCAATTACGGCATGTGAGGGCGTGTTTGCTGGCAGCAATTAATAAAATAAAAATAAAGTGCTGCAGGAAGCAAAATGTACATTGCAAAGCTGTACATTTTGTACGTATTAGGCACACTGGGGAACAAACTCATAACTGCTGTATCAGCAGTCAGTGCCTTAACCATTGTGCTCCACTGCTGCTCCTCCTTGCCTGTCAGCGCACCTACTTATGCTTTTCATTCCTTAAACTGCACAGTGCTGCCATCAAAAACAGTACTCTGACCTTGCGGTACCTCATACGGCACCCTATAAAGCACCCTATAAGCAACATTCCTGGGTGCCTTGGCGGACAGTGCACTTTAAAATGTGCCTTATGGGGCGCCTTATGTTAACACGCTTAGAGAGTGCGTTTGCTAGTAGTGATAATTAAAATAAAAGTAAAATGCCTCCTAAAGCAATCTTCCCCATAATATGCAATGCCTCAGCCAGCCTTGTTCATTGGGCATTGTGGGGATTGAACCCCTGATCCCTGCACCATTGATCAGTGTCTTAAACATTGTGCTGTGGTTCTGTTCTTGTGCTTGCACATCAGCGCTCCGCCTTATGCCTCCCAATATTAAAGTGCCTCCTAAAGCAATAGCACACTGCCTTATGCCCATCAGTGCGCCGCCTTATGATGCCCAATATTAAACTGGCTCCTAAAGTAATGCCTGAGCCAGCTGTCTTCATTGGACACTGTGGGGGATTGAACCCCTGATCCCTGCACCATTGGTCAGTGTCTTAACCATTGTGCTGTGGCTCTGCTCTTCTGCTTGCACATCAGCGCGCCACTTATGCCTCCCACGCAGCTTTCTCATGCGCTAATGTGCGGGGCGCACATGGGCGCTGCGCACCTTAGCGCATATTTAAATCCCGTTTTTTCTTTTTCAGAAAGAAACGCCCACTCCTTATATGGCACCCGCACACTAGCGCGGCCCGCACATTACCGGGGTTTTAGTAAACATACCCCATAGTCTCAAAATGGGCCTGCACCTTAATGTTAAGAAGACAAAGATCATGACAACTGGAATAATCAACAGGTTCATCGTTGAAGGAGAAGAAATTGAAATCATGAAAAACTTTAACCTACTTGGATCAACTATCAATAAAGAAGCAACAAGCAGTAAGAAATCAGACAACGCATTGTTCTTGGCAGAATGGCTATGAAAGACCTAGATAAGATCCTCAAGGGCAGAGATGTCTCTCTCCATACAAAGATTTGACTTGTTCAAGCCATGGTATTTTCAGTAACATCATATGGATGTGAAAGCTGGGCAGTGAAAAAGATAGGCAGGAAGAAAATTGATGCCTTTGAATTATGGTGCTGGCAGCGAATGCTGTGTATACCATGGACTGCCCAAAGAACAAACCAGTTGGTACTAGAGGAGATCAAACCTAAGCTTTCTTTAGTAGCTCAGATGACAAGACTTTGACTTTCATACTTTGGACACATCATGCGAAGAGAGAGATCATTAGAGAAAGACATCATGTTTAGCAAGATAGAAGGTCAACGCAAAAGAGGAAGGCCAGCTATGAGATGGATCGATACAATAACAGCAGCTACGGGTACCAGTCTGTCAACAATGAGCCGCCTGACTGAAGACCAAACACAATTTAGAATAGCTATCCAGAGTTTCGCCATGAGTCAACTCCGACTCGACAGCACTTAATAACAACAAAAACCAATTGGCATAAAACAAATCCCCCTTCCAAATCCTTTTCCTGCAAAGTACCACATAGCTGCATCCCCCCAACATATATACAAGGATAAGTCCTGTGAAGACTCAGATCTCGACCCAAAAATGAAGTTCAAGAAATGACTTCCCCTATTGGCACCTTCCCCAAGGCTTCTACTCTTCCCTCATCCCTCCCCCTCCCCTCGTGCACACACACTGAGGAGTCCTCAGCAGCAAATAAAGCAGGAGAAATCCCAAGTGCCCCACTGGATCTGTAATCCAAATATGCTCTAGCTAGGCTCTGGCTTCCCTCTGCCATCAGACGAAGAAGAGGAGAAAGAAAGATCTTTGGATCATCCACATTGCCATGGTATGAGCTAGTCAGCAAGAACTAAAGAAAAAAGGGAGGCCAGACCATATGTCAGCTAGGGTCAAACTATGAGCTTGGCATGATTAAAAAATAACAGTAATAAGCGAACCATTCAAAGGCTTGAATGGACATACTCAAATAGGAAATAGTGCTCAACCACTTCGTATCTAATGCAGAGGTAAGGGCTAAAAGTATAGGAATGGCTAATAGACTAGTAGGTGGTTAACTATGTGAATAGAAACTGTTTCTACATCATAAAATAGATAAGAGACAAACTGAAAATGATCAAGACTGGAAGTAGAGGAGAAAGTTCTGAAGCCAAGCATACGAATTAGCCTGCTTCAATACCTTTTACCTATCACACATAATAATATTACTGGATGCTTTACAATGAAGAAAAAAATTAAAAAATGCAGCTGTAGGTTGAGGCAACATGGCCCATCCGCTTCTGTGTATATGATGTATTTCAACTTTTTGTCGAGGAAGAATTGTGTGTTCGAGAGAGATTTGCACAGCATGTGTGTGAATAAATTTACCTTTATAGATGAGCTATTTTCATGTGTGACAGATCTATTCTCAAAATAAATGTTTATTTTGAGGTTGATTGCATCATGCAACATATGATTATATGTAACCTTCAAAGTAAAGTATTTTAAAGGGTGATTGAGTCATCATGACATCAGAATAAATGAAGGTGGTGTTATGGTTCACTAGTGGCAATAAAGTTTGATTGATAAACTGTATGACCTTGTAGTACAGTAAAGGACAAGATTGATAGAAAAAAAAGCAAAAACTAACAAAGATATTTAAGAAATGTCTCATGCATACAACATTTCTTACCCTGACAAAAATATCTCCATTAATTTTGGTCACATGAAGGGTAATTATATAAGGGGGTCACCTAGTTAAAGCACCTTTTATGGGGGTTTTATTAACTTTATTTTATAAAAACAAGCAGGCACCTATTTGACTTTATAAAATACTAAGCAGGGGACAGTCCAGGTTAAGACATCCAACAGACAGTGAGAAAAGTGTGGTGACGTCACTATGCTGCACTTATTTAAAGAACACACCATGGTGATGTATGTGCTCCTGGTGTGCACCAAAGGAACATCACAAAGGAACAGGTCCGACTCCCTGAGGCGCCTTTGGGAATACTCTGAAGATCTGGGGTAGGCCGATTGTGTTTGTGGTTCACCTGACTTTGACTCTCGGTACTTCAGACCCCTGAAGCAGGCAAGTAGCCAAAAGCTGGCTGTGTCGGGTCATTCTTCCGGACGTCTTGGCCTGTTCTGTCCTCCCCTCTGTGTCTCTCACTTTTCCTGGATTAGCTGAGCAGTTTGTCTACGTGTTTTTTGCTGTTAGGAAGATACTAGCCTAAGTAGCAGAAATCACGCCTCAGGTTAAGGCATGGACATTTACACCAACCCTAGAGCTGATATAAATGCCCAGCCCTAGATGCATGCAAGAACTCACATCAATTCTAGCATTTTATAATCAACGTACATCCTTATGTACTCTGCCAAACTTCGCCCATCGGCAAAGTATGCCCCATTATGTGATGCGCATACTTTTATGCTGGTCATTATTTTATAAGAGGCCACTAACTCCCAGTTCGGCATCCACATGGTTCCTAAAAGTGTGTGTCCTCTTATAAAATTACACCTTACAGGGGGTAATTTCATAAAAGGGTATTTATGTGAAATGTTCAAAAGGTGACTGCTTTATAGAGGCAATATAGCTGCCTATGTGCTCCTACAATGACCCCCATAGCACCTAAATGCTGTCACACACATGTATACCTGTTCCTGCATATATTCTATTCATGGACACCCATATTTTATAATATACACATGCACATCAAGCTCCTCCTCTGCTCTACCTAAACTATGCCCCCATGAACACCTATGCACGGCACATGTATAAGTACATGCCATCTTCTTGGCACACATACATATATGTGCATATGTCACCACACTGATATGCTTTATAAAATTACCTCCTAAGTGCCCTAGTTACCAAAGAGCATTAAAAAGATGCCTTAATGCATTAAAAAGGCTTAGGGGGTCATTCCAGAATATGAATAAGGGGTTTGTACGTGTGGCGTGGACGTTTATGTAACAAAAAAGTCCCCAAACGTATTCTGAAACACTGCTGACATGCACGTCCACGGAGCTAGCATGGGGATCTCATAATGTGACCAGAAGAGTTGGAATGGGGGTGTGGTCAGCCACGGAGAGATATAAAGCATATTCAGGAAAGGCCCGTGTACGTAATAAGTGTTTCCCGGAAATGTCCACGTTATTCCTGCTGAAACATGGAATAAGGACAGGACTAAGAAAAAATTCTGCTCTTCTTTTCAATGAATCCCATATTGAAAAATGGATGTGAAAGTATGTTTTGAAATGGTGTGACTGCAGTTTGGAAAAACACAAGATGCAGTTTTAAGGTACAAAGAGCAGAGGGGAGGGAATGTTTGAAGGTATGGACACACTAATAAATATACTTACAGAAATATTAAAAAGACTAATCGTGTTTATTCTGGCTATGCTGAAATGTGCTGTGTTGTGGCAAAGGAGCCAATCTAGGGGATCTTAACAATTCCTATGTTCTGAAAAATAGAACTGCTGATGTAGAGATAGTATGGGCATCAGCAGGGAACGGATTCTTGTTGGATGAGAAATGGAGATCATACAGTGCCTTATGAAAGTATCCATCCCCTCAGTTTTTGTTCTGTTTTGTCGCATTACAACCTGGAATGAAAACGGAGGTTCATTTGGATGTTAGGTAATGGAACTAATAATATAGTCCAAATTGGTGAAGTGGAATGACAAAAAAGTACCTTGTATATATAAAAAAAACAAGTAAAAACTGAAAAGCTATGAAACCCCTAAATAAAGTCTGGTCCAACCAAATAACCTCGGAAGTCACATAATTAGTTGATCAGGGTCCACCTGTGTGCAATCAGGGTCACATGATCGGTCACATGATGCCTGATAAATATACCTGTTCTGAAAGGCCCCTGACTCTGTAACACCGCTAAGCAAGCAACATGAAGACCAGGAGCACTCCAAACAGGTCAGAGATAAAGTTGTGGAGAAGTATAGATCGGCGCTGGGTTATTTTATTATTTTATTTTTATTTATTTATTTATATTCTCTTATATTCCGCGCTATTCTGCATCATTCTGAATATCACACGGAGCACCATTAAATCCATTATAACAAAATGGGAAGAATATGGCACCACTATAAACCTGACAAGAGAAGGCCGCCAACCAAACCTCACAGACCGGGCAAGGAGGGCATTAATCAGAGATGCCACAAAGACACCAAGTATAAGACTGAAGGAACTGCAAAGATCCACAGAGGAGATGGGAGTATCTGTCCATAGGACCACTTTAAGCCATACACTCCACAGAGCGGGGCTTTATGGAAGAGTGGCCAGAAAAAAGCCATTGCTTAAGGAAAAAGATAAGAAAACACGTTTGGAGTTTGCACAACAGCATGTGACAGACCCCCAAACATATGGAAGAAGGTTCTCTGGTCAGATGAGACGAAAATTGAACTTTTTGCCATCATGGGAAATGCCATGTGTGGCACAAACCCAACACTTGCCATCACCCCGAGAACACTATTCCCACAGTGAAACATGGTGGTGGCAGCAACATGCTGTGGGGATGTTTTTCATTGGCAGGGACAGGAAAACTGGTCAGGATTGAAGGAACAATGGATGGCACTAAATACAGGGCAATTCTTGAGGAAAATCTGTTTCAGCCTACCAGAGATTTGAGACTGGGACGAAGGTTCACCTTTCATCAGGACAATGACCCTAAACATACTGCTAAAACTACTGGCATGGTTTAAAGGGAAACATTTAAATTTCTTGGAATGGCCTAGTCAGAGCCCAATTCTCAATCCAATTGAGAATCTGTGGCATGACTTGAAGATTGCTGTACACCAACGCAACCCATCTAACTTGAAGGAGTTGGAGCAGTTTTGCCTTGAGGAATGGGTGAAAATCCCAGTGCCTAGATGTGCTAAGCTAATAGAGACATACTCCAAGAGACTTGCAGCTGTAATTTCAGCAAAAGGTGGCTCTACAAAGTATTGACTTTTGAGGGGTGGGGGATATCTAGACACACTCTGTGGTTTTTTTTTTTACTTAATTATTGTTTGTGTCATAATAAAGGATATTTTGCACCTTCAAAGTACTAAGAATGTTGTGTAAATCACATGGTGCTAAACCCCAAAACTCCTTTTTAATTGCAGGTAGTAATGTGACAAAACAGGACAAACACCGAGGGGATGACTACTTTCACAAGGAACTGTATATGTAGTCCTGGTACCCCATGCTATTATGTTATGTCATAGCTGTTATGTATAGGTTCAGGCATCTTTTTGGCAGAATTATGTTGTTGTGACGTAAAGTGAGAGTGTGCGTGGGTGTGTTTTGAGGGATGCCCGGGATCTAGTGTGCTCATCTGCAATGCAGGGGGAACATGAAAGCCTGGTCAGTTACTGGACTGTAGGGATCACTGCAGAGTTACCAGGTTCCAGTGTGATCGGGCAGTCAAATCAGAGAGGGTTCACTATAAGGAGTGGAGGAGTGTCCTAGTGGTTGGGGCAAGGTACTTCAGGCCAGAAGGTCAGGGGTTCAAATCCCACTAGAGGACAGCAACCTTGGGCTGGAAGGACTGGGGTTTCTAGTCCCACAGGTGCTCCTTGTGGTCTTGGGCAAGCCACTTAACCCTCCATAGCCCATGTTCCCTGTAAAATAGTTATCTCCAAGTTATAATGCCCTGTTCAATATAATTTCAGTTTGTTCAATGTAAACTGCACTGATGCAGAATAGCACGGTATATAAGAGAATGTAAATAAATAAGTGTCAATACATATCCCTGTCAATAATAAGGGACCCTCAAAATAAGGGCATTCAACAGTGAAAACAGCACTAATGCATGCACATTTTGTGGGGCCACTGATGTTGTTTTTGAGCATGTATTAGTGCTGTTTGCACTGCTGAATGTTCTTATTCTGAGGGTCCCTTATTGACAGGGATATGTTTTGACATTTAGCCAAAGGGAACCCATGCTGATTCGTTCTGGATCATTTTACATAGGGCACTCAGGAGGGAGGAGTGGCTCAGTGGTTGGGACACGTAACCTCAGGCCGGAGGGTCTGGGGTCTCTAGTCCTATGGCCACTCCTTGTGACCTTGGGCAAGACACTTAACCCTTCATTGCCTCAGGTATGCTTAGATTGTGAGCCCTTCAGGGACAAGGGAATAAAAATAAGTGCCTGTTAGCATATATCTGTAAAATGCTTTGACCTGGTGAAAAGTGGTATATAAGCACAGCTAAATAAATACTCTAATAAGATCTGAAATTGTTGGCAGTGTGATAGGGCAGTCATACATCCACTGTGCCAGGCACTGGGAGACGTGACTGATGTTGTGCCAATGTTCTCCAGATTGTACCATGTAGTCTACATCCCTATGCAGGCCAGGATGAATTAGAGCTGCAGAAGTGGTGATATATCTGGTGCTTGGCTACTTGATGAAATGGCACAGGGATCTCTCCTCCCATGCTCACACAGGTCTGACCATGGGAGCAGTGCCACAAAGTAGACTGTGGGAAGGCAGACAGAGTTGCCCGACAGATAGGTGATGTATACAGACTGAGATATGCCATGATGGGACAGGTGTAGCTGCTGTGAGAAATGGCAGTACCTAGATAGGTGGGCCTCAGATGCCATAGCTTGAAGGCCCTACTACTACTAATGATCATTTATATAGTGCTACAAGGCTCAGCAGAACTTACAATCTAGTCAAGACAGACAATACAGCAGCTGTGGACAGTATCCATCTAGGAAGAATGGTCAGGAAACATAAGGGAGCTTAGGTGGATCAGATCCAACAACAGCAACAAAGAGGTGAGCACTCAGCCTGGATTTGAGAGGGGCCAGAGACAACACCTGGTGTACAGATTCAGGTAGTTTGTTCCAGGCATAAGCAGCAGCAAGGTGAAAGGAGTGATGTCTGGATTTGGCAGTCAAAGAGAAGGGCACAGATAGAATGATCTGACAGAAGAGCAGAGTTCCCAGAGAGAGGTGTAGGGAGAGCTAAGAGGGGAATGGTAGTGCGGAGAATGAATGCACTTATAGGCCGTAGGCATGAAAAGGGCACACATTTGACCTCAGCAATATTATGCATCCTTTGTGGAACTGCAAGATTAGTTCCGGGTTTTGTGAACTTGGTAAAGGTCCATCTCTAGCAGCTCAAAGTGTATTTGTAGAAATGAGCAGAGCAGAAATCACTGGGGCCGGTTCCTAATGCCATGTACCATTTGATGTAAGGTATATCCTGACATACATGTTCATATTTGCATTCTGGTATAATATATTGGGATGCACTGGGATTATCTAGCACGTTGCAGGGCATGAGGGGGACTGGTATATGGTCTAGGTTGCAGCTGCTATCATTTCTCATTGGTATTTATGTCTAGTGTACATCAGCAAACTACTGTTTGTGATGAGCAGCTTAGGAGATGCATATTTTTCCCGAGGGGCGTGGCATCCATGGGCACATCGTGGGGACGGGCAGGATCCGAAACATGTGACTTTTCGGAATACAGTGGGCGCAGGGATGTCCACAATGTCTACCTGCGTCCGATATTGACGGGGACGGGCCAGCTGAATAGCGCTTGCACGTGCTGCTCTGAACACATCTATCTCCCCGATTCTGGAGTGAGGTGATCAAATTTACAGATGACACAAAATCATTCAAAGTTGTTAAATCACATGTGGAGTGTATTAAACTGCAAGAGGACCTTGAGAAATTGGGAGATCAGGTATGCAAATGGCAGATGAAATTTAATGTGGACAAGTGCAAAGTTATGCACTTATAGAAGAACAACCCAAATAATAGTTACACGATAAAAGATTGCACACTAGGAATCACCACCCAGGAAAAGGATCTAGGCATCATCATGGATAATATGTTGAAATGCGTAAGCTAAATACTTAATAAATAAATAAATAAGGAAAGGAATGGAAAATAAAACTAAGGATATTATAATGCCTCTGTATCGCTCCATGATGTGACCACACCTTGAATGCCTCTGTATCGCTCCATGATGTGACCACACCTTGAATATTGTACAATTCTGGTCATCATATCAGAATTAGAAAAGGTACGGAGAAGAACAACCAAAATGATAAAGGGGATGGAAGGATATGCTTAAAATATTAGGGCTGTTCAGCTTGGAAAAAAGACAACTGGGGGGAGATATGATGGAGGTCTATAAATCAATGAGTGGAGTGGAACGGATTAACATAGATCAACTATTTACTCCTTCTTAAAGTGGAAAGGCTAGGGGGCATGCAATGAAGCTACAATATAGCTCATTTAAGGCTAATCTGAGAAAATATTTTTTTCACTCAGTGTGCAATCAAACTCTGGAATTTGTGGCCGGAAGATGTAATAAAAACTATTGATGTAGCTGGGTTTAAGAGGTTTGAACAAATTCCGGAAGAAAAGTCCATAAAACATGATTAAAGTGGACTGAGAAAAGAAGCATGGAATCCTTTTACCTTTGAGAACCTGACAGGTACTTGTGACCTGGATTTGCCAATAGATAGACCTTTGGTAACATAGGAACATAGTATATGACCACAGATAAAGACCAGTATGGTCCATCTAGTCTGCCCAGTAAGATGGCAAGAGTAGGTGCACCTGCTGCTCTGTGCAGGTCACCTCTCCATTTGTTTAGGGGTATACCCACCGCTCTTTGTAGGTCACCCATATTTGTTCAGATATAAGAGATAGGCTTATTTTTATTTTATCCTGTTGCTATAAAGGGATCCACTATGTCTGTCCCATGCCATTTTGAATTCTGTCACCATGTTCGCCCCCACCACTTCCATCAGGAGGGCATTCCAAGCATCCACCACTCTTTATTTATTATTTATTTATTTATTTTATTTATTTAACATTTTTATATACCGCACTATTTATTATCAGCGCGGTTTACATAGAACTACAAAACATCAGATAAGATACATATATCTGTTTTTACATGGAACAGGAAGAAAAACTTGGAAAACCGGGGTAATTGTAACAAAGGATAATAGACATTGAACTATATACATATGATAGTAATATTACATGAAAAGGCATCTTGTTAGATAGGAACGGGATTAGAGCTATTTGGATGAACTTGTGTTATTGTGTTCTCTGGAAAGTATTTGATGAAAAGGTGATGCTTCAAGGCCTTTTTGAACTGGGGGATATCAGAGATGGCCCTAATGTGTGGTGGGAGGGTGTTCCACAGTTTTGGAGCACATAAGCTGAATGATCGGTTCACAGTTGCAGAGATGTATTTTAAGGATTCTTTTGGAACTTTAAGCATGTTTAGTTCCGAGGTTCTTCTAAGCCTGTTGGAGGGGATAGGTTGTATCAACTCTGATAGAGAGGAGGGAGCAGGTCCTTTGTGAGCTTTGAAGACTAGTAGCAGGGTCTTGAAGGTGATTCTCGCTTGGATAGGGAGCCAGTGTAATTGTTTCAGGAGAGGTGTTACATGTTCTCTTTTTGGTACCCCGAAGAGCACTCTTGCAGCACTGTTTAATGCTAGTTGAAGCGGGTTGAGGGTTGATTGGGGGAGCCCCTGTAGTATACAATTTGCGAAGTCAAAGTGTGGGATAATTAAAGCCTGGTAGACAGTACGGAAATCATCTGGATCAATTAGTTGGCGAAGGTGTCTAAGGGAGCGAATCTTGAAATAAATTGCCTTTACAGTGTTGGCTATGTGGGTCTTCATGTCTAGATTCTGATCCAGGGTAACACCAAGATAACGGATGTGGGGTTTTACTTGCAACTTAGCATCATGGACTTCAAGGAATGTAGGTGGTGTGAACTTGGGGTTTCTTGAGATGAAAAGTACCTCTGTTTTCTTGTTCTGGATTCTGAGATTTTGAGTCAGTAGCCAGTCTGAGATGGCGTTAAAACAGTTGGATATGGTGGTGAGATTCATCTTATCAATGCAGAATGGCATATATAATAAGACATCATCAGCATAGATCATATAATTGACTTTGAAGGACCTGATAATATTGCATAAGGGTTGCATGTAGATGTTGAATAATAATGATGACAAAGAGGAACCTTGTGGGACTCCTTGACCTTGGTGAAATGGATCTGATGTTTCACCATTTGAGCGAACTTGCTGCCATCTTTCTGAGAGGTAAGAGTTGCACCATTCAAGAGCATTTCCACAGAGGCCCTTCTCTCTTAGGCGGACAATAAGAATGTCGTGACAGACCGAGTCAAAAGCAGCCGCAATATCTAAAAAGATGAGGACAAAGCCCTGTTTGATGTTGTCGATGCCAGAGTTTAATCTGTTGAGAAGTGAGGTGAGGAGCGTTTCGACCCCGTAAGATTCTCGGAATCCATGTTGACAGGTATCCTGACATTGCCTTTCAGTTTACCCCCTTGCAGCTTCATGTTATGCCCTCTAGTTTTACAGCTTCCCCGTCTTTGGAAGACGTTTGTTTGTCCATTAATACTCTAAGTATTTAAAGGTCTGAATCATATCTCCCCTGTCCCTCCTCTCCTCCAGCGTGTACATATTTAGGTCTTCAAGTCTCTTCTAATAAGTCTTCTGACGCAGGCTCCAAATCATTTTGGTCGCCTTCCTCTGAACCGCTTCCAGCCTTTTTATATCCTTTATGACATACGGTCTCCGAAACTAAACACAATATGCCAAGTGGGGCCTCACCAGCGACTTGTACAATGGCATTAGTACTTTTTCCTTTCTGCTTGGTAATTCCTTTCTGTATGCAACCAAGCATCCTTCTGGCTTTTGCCACTGCCTTGTCAAACTGTTTTGCGACCTTGAGATCATAAGAAACAATCACACCGAGGTCTTTCTCCTGGTCCGTGCATATCAATCTCTTGCCCCGTATTGCATACAATTCCCTTGGATTTCTGCTTCCCAAGTGCATGACACTGCACATCTTCACATTAAATCTTAACTGCCAAGCATTTGACCATTCTTACAGCTTTTGTAGATCTTGCCTCATGTTCCCCACTCCCTCAGGGGAGTCCACTCTGTTGCAAATTTTGGTGTCATCTGCAAAAAGACAGACTTTTCCATTCAGCCCTTCGGCAATATCACTCACGAATATATTGAACAGTACCAGTCCCAAGACGGAATCCTGGGGCACACTGCTAATCACCTTCCTTTCATCTGAGTGAGTTTCATTTACTGCCACCCTCTGTCGTCTATCAGTCAACCAATTTCTGATCCAGTTCACCACCTTGGGACCCATCCCCAAGCTGTTGAGTTTATTGATAAGCCTCCTATGAGGAACAGTATCAAAGGCTTTGCTGAAATCTCGGTAGATCACATCCATCACATGTCCTTAATCTAGTTCTCTGGTCTAACCCAGTATGGCATATTTTTATGTTCCTGGAATGGCAGACATCTATAATTTGACATACAGGTTCCTAAAATCAGGTGGAAACCTGCATGTGTCCAACCTTCTGCATGCCCCTGTTTTCCTTTTTCTTTTGCAGACACATGTATCTCTCAGGGTAGAGATGGGTCAATTTTGCACAGCACTTATACATACCCACTTTTAAGATGCTTTGACTTGGACGTCCAATTTCATCTTCAGGTCTTTCTAAAATGTGTTTTCACATGTGCTTCTCAGCTTTGCTCTACATCCCTTCTCATATAGTCCCGACATCAATGGAGTGGAGGAGAGGACTCAAGGTTAGGGCAGCAACCTAGCACTAGAAAGACCAGCGGTCAAATCCCAGTAGCACTCCTTGTGGTCTTGCGCAAGACACATAACCCTCCACTGCCTCAAGTGCAAGCTTGGATTGTGAGCCCTTTTGGGACAGGGAAATACATACTGTACCTGAATATAACTTGGCATGATCTTCTCCTGGAAAGGTGTGAGCTAAATACTATTAATAAATATTAGCCTTTTTTTGTGTGCCGTGGCACACTGGGCTGATGATATTAACGTATTGTTCACAGTGCCTCCAGATCTTTTTCTTGGGTGGTGACTCTTAACTCGGTACTCAGAATTTTGTGCCTGCAATTGGGATTATTTTTTCCTAGGTGCATCGCTTTGAAATTGTACACATTTCAATTCATTTGCTGTTTAGATGCCTAGGGGCTTGTTTACAAAGCCGCGGTAGCGGTTTGCGATCGTAATCGGAGCCGCGGCCCCATTGATTTCAATGGGGCCGCGGCTGCGATCGCGATCGCGAACCACTACCGCGGCTTTGTAAACAAGCCCCCTAGTCTCTTAGTCCACATAAGATCCTTCTACAAATCCTTGCAATTCTCTGCCATTTTAATGGCTTTCCATAAATTTTACTTGTCATTAACACCTCCAGAACATTTATTAAAATCTTAAATACCACAGGTCCCAGTACAGACCCTTGGGGCATTCTGCTACTTACCATTTAGCCCTAATCTCTGTTTCCTGTCTTTTAGACAGTTTCCAATCCAGAAATTCCAATCAAGTCTTGAAGGACTAGAAAAGGGGATTGTTACTTCTGGAGAGAGATCTGAAATTGTGAGTATATACTTCTGGGAATTTTCTGAAAGGAATTCTTTCTATTAAAGCTAATTAATCTGTGAACCACTATTTTTTGTTAAATCAGTCAGGGCCTAGTTTAAATTTAAATTTAAAACAGTTTAAGTTTAAATTTAAAACACAGAAGAGAACGTTCTGGTTACATTTCATACTCAGCAGAGAGCTTGTAGATTAAATCTAATAGTCACTCAGGGCCTAGTATCAGCAAAGTACTTTTAGTTTAAATTTAAAACACAGAAGAGAACTTTCTGGTTAAATTTGGAACCCAGCAGAGAGCTAGTAGTTTAAATTTCATAATAAGTTAGAGCCTAGCAGCAGCAAAGAGCTATAATTTAAATCAAATCAGAATATAGCTTACCTCAGCAGCACAGGGCAGGGTACTGTGTAGCAGCCCTCTTTTAATAAGTGTTTAATAAGATTTTTGCTCAGCACTCCAAACCCTTATTCTCCCTCATGTCGACTACTGCAACAATATCTACCAAGGACTACCACAGGCCACTCTTCTCCACCTTCAATCTGCACTTTACACAGCTGCATGCACAATTCAGAAAGCTACTAAGTTTGACCACATCACCCCAGTCCTAAAGCAGCTCCTCTGACTGCCTCTCACAAGCAGAATTAGATATAAGACCTTGCTACTATCTCACAAAGCACTACACTCACACACACACCCTACCCTCCTACAACCCCTACTTCAGAAACTCTCCACAGACTGACCCTGAAGATTGGCAATATCCAACAACTCAAAATACCACAATCTAAAACAAAATTCAATCATCATGCCTGCCAAAGAGCATTTGAACTCACCGCATGATCCCTCTGACACACTAAGGAGCTTCACCGACCTTCCCGCATTCTGCAAACATTTGAAAACACATTTATTCACTGAACACTTTGGGCCCACTACCTAAACTACCCACTAACATGAAAAATGTGACTGACACACACATAAAAGAACCAATCTCTGTGAATAGTTATAGAAATTGCCATTATGTATAGCTATTGTAATTGTGCATAGTTCAATACCAACATATATATTAAATATTATAATCATATAATATGAAATTAACTGTTACACTGTTCAGTTGTTTACTATAATATTATGTCGTTCTATGTATCTAGTTAATTATCTTTTCCTTGTAAAAATCTGTTTTTGTTCAATGTAAACCTCTTTGACCCAGTGAAAAGTGGTATGTAAGCATGGTTAAATAAATAAATTTAGCAGCTTGACCACTAGAGGTAGTATCACAAGACTACTACTAGGGGTCAACCAGTGCCATTTTGAACCCGGAAACTAAGCTAGTAGGAGAAACTGGTGATTGTTTCTATTCCCTCATTAGACACCAGGAACACCCCAGGTAAGAGCTAGGGCTGGGATCAGAGGTGAGGAAGGTCGTGTTTATTGAGGGGGAATTGACAGGGGGGGGGGGCTTGCCTTTAGGGGTTCTTGCCTGTAAAGGGAGTGGATCAGGGGACTGGGGGCTTCTTGACTGTCAAGAGCAGTGATTTTAAAATGCTGCAGTCTGCCGGTTTGGGTATAGGTCCGGCTGGGCAGATATCTCCGACTATGACTGCTGGCGCTGAGGGGGTTGTGGAGGATATAGCCTCTCTGCTTCCGCATTTTTCTGAGGAATCTTCTTTGAGACACCAGCTGTCTTTCTTTGCAAGTTGTAGGTGCTCAATAACTTTTGCTGGAAAAGCCTAAGGTTGTTTCCTTTGAATCCTTGTGGGATGCCTTTTCAACTATGCACCTCAACATAACATCTCAGCTCCAGTCTATTGCCCAACAGTTTCAGCTTTTTGGGCAACAATTGCAAGTTTTTGAATCTTCTCATACCGAGATAAGTGCCAAAGTGGCCTCCTTGGAGGGGTCCTTAGGGCAGGTAAAAGATGTTTCCCAGTCTTTAATAAAGGATTTATCGGCTGTGCATAGGAGGTTGGAATTTCTTGAGAATACTGCAAAAAATCGTAACCTTCGTGTTTTGAACTTTCCTAAAGTTCCGTCGGTCTCTCCTTTGGAACTTTTTAAACAGTTCTTGTTACGGTTTTGAAGGTCTCAGCGGATGCTATTCCTCCAATTTCAAAAGCCTTCTACTTGCCGACTTCGAAGATTGGTCTGAAGGGTGAAGGAGAAAATCTGCTAATGTCTTCGGACAGTTTAGACCTTTCTACCTTCTTGGAACGGTCCCCCACTGCGGTAGGGATGACTGCTACGTTGTTGGTGACCTTCGCTCTTGAAGTGGATAGAGACTGGCTCCTGAAGCTATTTTTCAGATCTCCCAGTAAAATGTTCTTGGAATCACAGATTAGAATGTTCCCTGACGTCTCGAGAGCAACCCAGAGAAGGAGGAAGCAGTTTCTTATGTATCGTCTGGGTGTTGTTCAGTTGGGGGGCTTATTTTTTCTACGATTTACCTGTAAATGTCTGGTAAAGTTATCTGGGAACAGGTATATTTTCTTTGAGCCATCCCAATTAGCCTCTTTTATAAATTTAAAACGGGTGGATTCATCGGCTCTTTCTCCCTCTCTCCCTCTAGTTGGGCCCCCTGATTAGGTGGTCCTTTAATTGTGGTTAGTGTGTTATGCACTTTCCTTTGCATCCGTTTTGCCTGTTTGTAATTGCTAGTAACGACTTTTCCTTTGTTTTGTGACCCATCTTGCCTGTAAAATGGTGGACTTGTGGACCTAAGGACCTTTTTCTGTACAAGTTGTTTTGCTTGTTGTATTTTGAAAATTGCATAAATAAAAAATTTAAAAAAAAATGCAGCAAGGCACTCTTTTTCCACATACAGCTTTTTAAAGTCGTTGTTCCCTCTGGAATGCCAGCAAATATCCATGTACCTTGTAGGTATTTTACAAAAGGTGCCGATTTCAGCAGAATCTTTTGTAAAATATAAATGTTTTAATTCCGTTTTTCATGACCTATCTACGCTCCATCAGCAAACCCAGAGAACTCTTCAACATTGTCAAAGCACTTACCATAGACTCATCACAAACAAACCGTGACCACACTTTTAATCCACAGGATATGGCCTCATACTTGCAAGCCAAGCACAAATCTACTCCTACAGCAGTCCCACCATCCCAAGTTTGAACGAAGAGACCACTGAAGACTACTACTGGACTACCTTCAAGACACTATCATCTGACGAACTGAATAACATAGTCGACAACATCAACACAACAACCTCCCCACTTGACCGTTGTCCAGTTTCCTGGGACAAAATCACAAAAGAACATTTCCTGCCAATCATATCTAACATTCTCCATTCATCCCTTTTGCAAGGTTTTCTTCCTCCCTCCCTCAAATAAGCATCAATCAGACTGCTCCTGAAGAAACCAAACCTGGATCCATATTCACCTTCCTCTTACAGACCTACAGTATAACTAGCATATTGTTTATTTCTAAAATCATTGAAAAAGCTGTGCAAACCCAACTCCAAGATCATATAGACCACTTTGCACCTCTTAAACATGCATCAGTATGGATTCTGACCCAACCACAGTGCTGAAACCCTTATTTATTTATTTATTAGCTTTTCTATACCACGCTATTTAAAATCAGTGCGGTTTACAAGGAAGATTTCTTTGTACAAAGCAGGGGGACCTACTTTGCACTTACACTGAACAGGTATAGCAACTTGGATTTAGAATCGGGGGTAACTATATACAAACTAAGCAATTTGTCACTGCGCTGTTAACGCGACATGCTTGCTCCATAACTATGTACAGATTTTTCGGTGCACTATATACAAACTGAGCAATTTGTCACTGCGCTGTTTATGCGACTTGCTTGCTCCATAACTATGTACAGGTTTGTCAGTGAGCTATGTACAGGATTGTCAGTTATTTAGTCTAAATAGTTGGGCTGCTGGGAGCATTTGCTTCACCCGGACCAGGATGTGCTGGTGGAGACTTTAAGGTCAGTGGGGGTATGGTGGGTAGAATTGTGTCGTTGGGGTGTGAGTAGTGTTGAACAAATAGATGGTGCTTTAGTGCCTTCCTGAAATGGGTGAGATCATTGATTGCTTGGATAGCGGTTGGTAGGTCATTCCAGTGGGTAGGTGCGTAGAGTGCAAAGGCTCTGTTCTTTGTTGCCTGAGAGCATCTTGTTATTTCCTTGGGGACTACTAGTGTGTTGATGGCGAAGGTCCTCCTGGATCTGTTTGGAAGGGTAGGGTGGAGGAGGTCCATCATGGAGGAGGAGGATAATTTGTTGATGGCCTTGAAGGTCATTAGTACTACTTTGTAGGGGAGCCGGCAGTTGATCGTCAGCCAGTGTAGGTCTTTTAGGATTGCGGTTATGTGCTCTCTTCTGGATGCCCCATGTAGGAAGCGGGCAGCAATATTCATTGCCAACTGTAGTGGGTCCAGTGTGCTCTTGGGGAGTCTGTGCAGGATAACGTTGGCATAATCGAAGTGCGGAGTTAGCAGTGCTTGGAAAATTGTTCTGAAGTCCTCTGGCTGTTGCAAGGGTTGGTAGATTGCTTTGATGGTGTTATTTATATGTGCTTTCAAGTCGAGGTGCCGGTCGAGAGTTATGCCCAGGTATCGGATGGTGGGTTTGCTTAGGAGCTCGGCGTCTCTCACCGTTATTGCTGCGGGGGGGGGGGGGGGAACAAAGGCTTTATTTTTTGTGATGAATAGTACATCAGTCTTGTTGCAGTTGATCCTAAGATTCTGTGAGTGGAGCCAGTCAGTGACAGCATCAAAGCAATTAATTAAATTCGAGAAGTCCAGATGGTCGATGTTGAATGGGGTGAACATCAGTACATCATCTGCATATATCAGACAGGATATATTGAAGGAGTGGATGATTGCACATAAGGGCTGCATGTATATATTGAACATGAGGGCGGAGAGTGAGGATCCTTGTGGAACTCCTTGTTTTTGTTGGAAAGGCTCTGAGGACTTGGGGCCTAGTCATACCTGCTGCCATCTGTTTGTCAGGTATGACTTGCACCAATTCAAGGCTGAGCCCTGGACTCCCTTCTCATGGAGGCGCATCAGGAGCTCTTCATGGTTGACGGAGTCAAATGTAGCGGCGATGTCCAAGAATATAAGTGCGTACCCACTTCTGATGTTGTCAATCCCTTTTATTAGGGTATTGATTAGTGTGGTGAGTAGCGTCTCCACGCCATGAGATTCTCTGAAGCCATGCTGGCATGGGTCTAGAGGGGCGGTGGTCTCAATGTAGTGCTGGATTTGACGTTGGACGACCTTCTCGATTATCTTTGCTAGCAGGGGGATGCTTGAGATGGGTTGATAGGATTCCACCTTCTGGGGTTCAGTTTGTTGTTTCTTAGAAGGGGCCAGATGGACGTCTGTTTGAGGCTTGATGGGAAGGTGCCCGTTGAGAAGGACTGATCCATGATCTCGGCTAGGCTTGGGCTGAATTTATTTATTTATTTATTTATTTATTACAGTTTCTTATATACCGCGCTATTTAGAATCAGCGCGGTTTACATCATAACATAACGACCATAACGACAAACTGTCAGGTTTTACATTGAACAGGAGTACAAACTTGGATAACCGGGTTAACTATATACATAAACTATCTACACTGAAGATAAAAATTGTAAGGGCCTTTCTAGATTGGGTCATTTCTTGGGAGGGATATCTAGTTCAATTGCTGTCTGGGAAGTATTGGAGGAAAAGGTGGGTTTTGAGAGCCTTCCTGAACTGAATTCCTCTCGCAGTGATTTTATCCAAAAAGCCAGATAGGAGTCATTTGGAGCAGTGGTGGTGTTGATTGCTGCGATGGTGTCCCTGATGTCTCTTTCGGATGGAGGTGTGAATGAGGTGAGTGGTGTTGGTTGGTGAGAGTTGTGATGAGGTGCAAATGAGGTGTGTGGTGTTGGTTGGAGTGAGTTGTGATTAGGTGTGGGTGATGTGGCTCGCTTGCATTGCTGGTTTTGGCTTATAGGTAGTCTATGAAATCTTGAGGGTGCAGTTGACTTGGTTGGGGATGCGACGGCTCTTTCGTCAGGGACTTCACTATGTTGAAAAGATCCCGAGGTTTGTTTAGAGAGCGTTGCAGGAGTTCAGATTGGTGTTCTTTCATTTTCTCTGAGATTGCTTCTTGGTGTGCTTTTAAATGGGATGTGTATGCTGACTGGTCCTCTGGCGACCGTGAGCATTGCCATCTTCTTTCTAGCTTCCTGAGGTGGAGCAGTGAGGTACGTAGCTCCGAGGAGAACCAGCATGCTGATTTCCTTCTTTTTGGTGGCTTGTCTGTGTCGGGAGAATTGTCTGTGGAAGGTAGCCGTGCAAAGGAGCTCAGGCTATTGTTCCATGTGGTTATCATTTTGTCCCGGCAAAGTGACGTTAGCTTGAGGTTTGAAAGGACTCCATTGATGATCTCCTCTTTGGTGAAGGGCCTGAATCACCCCGTGGGTACTGGGGGGGCATCAGTTGGCCTGCTGGTCGAGTTGCGGTCTTGATGTATGGGCATCTGAAATTTGATTAGGCTGTGATCGGACCATGGGACAGGGGTGATGGCTAGGTTGAAGTTATGGTTCAGGCTTGTGTCTGGTTGTGGAATGAAGATAAGGTCCAGCTTATTTCCTTTCGCTCCCATGTTCAATTCCCTGTTATTTGTAAACTCAATGTTGTTTGTATACATTGCAGTATGCTTGTTCGATGTACACCGCGCTGATTTTAATAGCGTGGTATAGAAGAAATGTTAAATAAATAAATAAATAAGTGGGTCGGTGCATTAACTATCTGTTCATAGTCCAGTTTGTCTAGTGCATCAAGGAAGGCGTTAGACTGGGTACTTTGGAGAGCTGGCAGGTTAAAATCGCCCAATATCCAGTTTGGTATATGTGTGTTCTTGGGATTGCAGGCATGGTCTATTATGGTTGAGAGGTCTTCAGAGGAGGGGGATGGGGATCTGTAGACTAGGTTTATAGTACAGTGTTTGTTGGCTATGGTGACTATATCCAGGTGTGTTGAGCTGATGGGTGTGAGCAGCTGAAATTGGAGCTCTGTCTTTACTAGAATGAAGGCGCCACCTCCTCTGCGGTTGGTTCTGTGGAAGCAGGGGCGGCCCAAGGGGGGTGCGGGGCCATGTGCGGAGACTTGGTGCGGGGCCTCATTTGCATAAGTGGTCTTATTTGCATAAATATTTGCATAATGTTACCATTCACTAACTTTTAGTAAACATGTCTCTTAATGAGTGTATGGATAAAGAAAGACTAAAAGATTTCTACATTACTATAATCTAGTGCCAACCACCAGGCACATTAGGAACTACTACAAACGCTGCCCATTTAGAACCCATAGCAAACCCAACGTATCCTGACAGCATTACCAGGACTCACAAAGCACCATACCCTATCTATCAAAAGGCAACACTGCAAATATTAAACCAATACATTTCAGAGAATACTGGGGAAAGAGAACAAGTGGCAACGTCAAATAGGAATTACATAAACAGAATACCTCAGCTCAGTTACACATGCAGAACATAGACCATCACCAAACAAGGAATCACAATTTAGAAACAGGAAGGCAATAATTAAACTGGGAACCCCAAAAGCCAAACTTGGAATGTACAACAACACTGTAGAAATAAAACTATAAATTAATTTCCTCTTGTACCAAACAAAGCGCAGATGTTAATGATGCACATTTCCCAGAGCTGACATATTCCAGTTAATAAATTCAAAATAAAGAGATATCTCTCTACCTTTTGTGCATTTTTTTTTCAGTTGCAATTGGTCCAGCCACTTTCTTCTGGTTTCTTCATGTTTTCTGCTAACTCTCCATCGTCTGCTGTCCAGTTGTCCTTTCTTTTCTCTCTTCTAGTTTTTTTTTTCCATTCTCTCTCTCTCTACATCTGCTTTAACATACTAATCTTTCTCCTTTTGCTCTTTCCTCATTCCTATTTCATCCACACAAATTTTACCCCTCCATCCTCAATCCCCAATTACTCTCCCAATACCTGGCCAATTGTAGATTTTTCATCCCTCCTACACAAAATATTTTTCCCCTCTCCATTTTAATCTCCCAGCCCCATCCCATTCTAATCCTCCCCCAACATCAGCTCCCTTCTAGTTCCAGTCTCACCCAGCATCCATTCCCTTCTAGTCCCTGCATCAGCCCATTTCCAGTCCTAGCCCCCCATCAGCCCATTTCCAGTCCTAGCTCCCCCATCCATTTCCAGTCCAAGTCCCTTCATCAGCTCATTTCCAATCCTAGCCCCCCCATCAGCCCATTTTTAGTCATTTCCTAGCCCCACCATCAGCCCATGTCAAATCCTAGCTCCCCTCCACTCAGCCCAATTCCAGTCCAAGCCCCCCCCCCCATGAGCCTACTTCCAGTTCTAGCCCCTCCATGAGTCCATTTCAATTCAAGCCCCCACCACAGCCCATTTCCAATCTTAGCTCCCCCCAACAGCCCATTTCCAGTCCTATCCTAGCTGTTCCATCAGCCCATTTTCAGTCCTAGCTCCCTTCCCTCACAGCCCATTTCCATTCCAAGCCCCCTCCCCATCAGCTATTTGCAGTTCAAGCCTCCCCTTCCACTCAGCCCATTTCCAGTCCTAGCAACACCCCAACCCATTACCAGCCCTAGCCCCCCGTCAATCAACTTCCAGTCCTAACCCCCATCACCCCATTTTCAGTTTAAGCCCCCCCCTATAACCCATTACCAGTCCTAACCCCCCATCAGCCCATTTCCAGTCAGCCCCCCATAGCCCATTGCCAGTCCTAAACCCCCCCATCAGCCCACAGCCCATTACCAGTCCTAACCACATCAGCCCACCTCAAGTCCTAACCCCTCCCCATCAGCCCATTTCCTGTCCTAGCCCCCCCATAACCCATTATCAGTCCTACCCCCCCATCAGCCCACTACCAGTCTTAACCCCCCCCCCATAGCCCATTACCAGTCCTAACCCCCCCCATCGCCGATTACCTGTCCTAACCCCCCCCATCAGCCCACTACCAGTCTTAACCCCCCCCATAGCCCTTTGCCAGCCCTCATCAGCCCACAGCCCTTTGCCAGTCTTAACCCCCCCATAGCCCACTGCCAGTCTTAACCCCCCCTCCCTAGCCCATTGCCAGTCTTAACCCCCCTCCCTCCCTAGCCCATTGCCAGTCTTAACCCCCCTCCCTAGCCCATTGCCAGTCTTAACCCCCTCCCTCCCTCCCTAGCCCATTGCCAGTTTTAACCGCCCTCCATCCCTCCCTCCCTAGCCCACTGCCAGTCTTAACCCCCTCCCTCCCTCCCTCCCTCCCTAGCCCATTGACAGTCCTACCCACCCCCCCTCGGCTCATGGCAATTAAAAAAAAAAATAGCTGGCCGCTGGCGCCGCGGCGGGATGGAATGTCCCGCGGGGCTCCCTCTGCCCGGCGGAACTCTCACGGCACGGCTGAGCCCCTCTCTGCCGGCTTGCAGATACGCGAAGGGAGAGAGTCTTCCTTGCGTCTCTGTTAAGCCCGCAGGGGCAGATGGGAAATTTCCCATCAGCCCCTGCTTCCCATCAGCCCCTGCGGGCTTAACAGAGACGCAAGGGAGACTCTCTCCCTTTGCGTATCTGCAAGCCGGCAGAGAGGGGCTCAGCCGCGCCGGGAGAGTTCCGCCGGGCAGAGGGAGCCCCGCGGGACACTCCATGCCGCCGCGGCGCCAGCGGCCAGCTTTTTTTTTTTTTTTTAAATTCAATTAAGAAAAAGCAGAATGTTCTTTGCGCGGGGCCCCCCGAAACGCGGGGCCCTGTGCAAAAAACATTCTTGCTCAATGGACGGGCCGGCCCTGTGTGGAAGGTGTGGATTGCAAAGCCAGGGGGGATGAGCTGGTTAATGATGACTGTATTTGAGTCAGACAGTCATGATTCTGTTACCAATAGGATGTCTCCTTTCTAAATTTACTCATCACAGGCATTGAAACAATCACCCAAGGTTTCATCTTGCTCTTTCTGGACATCACCGCTGCCTTTGACACTGTATCCCACCAGCTCCTTATTAGCCAACTCCACCACATTAGAGTCTGTGGCATCCCCATTCAAATGGTTCCATTCCCATCTCACCAGCTGAAACCAGAGAATAAAGATGCAAACACAAACCTCAGCTTCTTTCACTCTGAACCGGGGAATGCCACAAGGATCATCCCTCTCCTCCTCTCTACTGTTCAATATATACATTAACCACAGTGTGCCATCCTCCAACAATTCCAAGTAGAGTTCTTGATATATGTTGATGACATCATGATCTTTGCACCATTCTCCACTTCTGCTCCTAATTACTCCACGGTCTCAAGCTGCCTCTCAGAAGTAATAAACTGGCTCTATCTTCACAATCTCTCCATCATCCTCAAAAAAACAGAGTTCCTCCATGTCACAAAGACCCCAACTTCACCCTCACTGATTCCATCAGACTCGGCAACAATGATATCTGAGTCAGCACCCAGATAAAATACCTAGGTATCACACTGGACCAACAGTTGAACTTCAAGACCCATATGCAAAATATCACCAAAGCTGCATACTATAAACTCAAAACTCTCCGAAACCTATGCCCCCTCCTACCCCGGATACATTCTGCTCAGTCTGCCAAGTCACCATCATTCCCATGTTTGATTACTGTAATTCCATCTATCATGGTCTCTCCTACCACTACAACTCACCCAAAATACTGTTGTTCAATCTATCTTCCAAGCTTCAAGACAAACCCACATCACTCGAATCCTCAAATACCTCCACTGGCTTCCCATCATCTCCAGAATACAATTCTCAGAGCAACTCCAAACATTAATTCACACCCTGAACTCCAAAGAGACCAAGAAGAAAGTGTACCCAAAATCTCCTCAGTCTCCCACCACAGACTCACAAATCCAAGCAAACCACAAGAATGACAGAATTCTCCTTTTATGCCCCCACCCTCTGGAATTTACTACCCCCCTGAATTTGAAATATCAAATCAACAGCAGACTTTTGTAAAAAACTTAGAACCAACCTCTTCCTAGAACATTTTTGCAACAAGCACTCAACAACCATAGATCAGGACTATCCCATACAAACAATCACTTCTTTTTCCAACCTACCCCCATAAAGCCCTTTTAATCCCCTCAACCCCACACCCCCTATCCCTATGTACATAGTTCATTAGAGAAATATTGATTCAGATATATTAAAATATACAAAAGATTCATTATTGTCTGTTTATAGTTAAATAGTATTCATGTTCATTGTAAATGGTTTTTGAAGTTCCTTGTAACTCGTTCACTGTATCAACTCAGTTCCATGTAAACAATTTTGACTTGTAGAAAAATGGTATAAAGAATTTGTCTTCCAGAGCCTGCACACAGCTAAGCTTTCAGCTTTCTATCTTTTGCATGTTACTAATATAGAATTTAACTGTTGGTTAGATATTACTTTTTGGGAATATTTGGACTGCCTACATTCCTTGTGTAGGCCTTAAATCAGATATCTGAGTGTGCCCACTGTTCATGTAAGGCCTACTGGCCAGGGACACAAGTGACATAAAGCTACTTGGAATAGAAATACTTAAATTGCAGGGACCTGGTCTTTTACCTGAGTCTCCCACTTACTTTAGAAGCAAAGGTATTAGTTAAAGTTTCAGGGACATTTGCACAGTAGGCAGACACAAAGAAAGAAAAAGTTCAGTTTGACTATTTCTGCTTCCATTGTTTGAATTTTCTGTTTGGCTATTTCTGCTTTCATTGTTTGAATTTTCTGTTGCAAGCCTGCTCCCAGGGAGGGACTAATTAGATTATTTTACAGCCTGCCACAAGTACCTGGTCAATTCCAGTCTTCACAGCTTCCAGAGCCTGGACACAGCTAAGCTTTCAGCTTTCTATCTTTTGCCTGTTGCTAATATAGAATTTAACTGTTGGTTATACATTACTTTTTGGGAATATTCGGACTGCCTATATTCCTTGTGTAGCCCTTAAATCAGATATCTGAGTGTGTACACTGTTCATGTAAGGCCTACTGGCCAGGTACCTGAAGGAGGAGTTGGCAGGGTGGGAGGGGATAAGGGAAGTGGAATTGCAAAGGGCTAAACTAAAGATGGCAATAAAAGGGGCAACAGATAAATATGTAAGGAAAGTAAATAAAAACAAGAGGAGAAGGAAACCTATTTGGTTCTCCAAAAAAGTGTCTGCTCAAATAAAGGCAAAAAACAACAGCTTTTATAAAATTCAAACATTTGCAAACTGAGGAACACAGTAAGGAATACAGGATCAAACTAAAAGAGACAAAAAGAGAAATAAGGAAAGCAAAATCAAAGGCAGAGGAAAGGATGGCTAAAGATGTGAAGTGTGGCGATAAAACTTTCTTCAGGTATATTCGGGAGAGGAGGAAAATCAGAGATGGAATTGCAGGACTCAGAAGTGCTGGGAACGGATTTGTGGAAAGTGCAATTGAAAAAGCAAAATTGCTAAGCAAATACTTCTGCTCTGTTTTTACTAAAGAAGATCCTGGAGAAGGACCATCTGTGACTCCCAAATATAAAAATGGGAATGAAGTAGATACCACACCATTCACTGAAGATGATGTGTTAGAACAATTTGCAAAACTGAAAGTGAACAAAGCCATAGGACTGGATGGGATACATCCCAGGATACTGAAAGAGCTCAGAGAGGTTCTTGCAGGGCAGTTAAAGTATGTTTTCAACAGATCTTTGGAAACAGGAATAGTTCCTCAGGACTGGAGAAGGGTGGATGTGATACAAAAGTGGTGACAGGGAAGAAGTGACAAACTACAGGCCCGTGAGCCTTACCTCTGTGGTGGGAAAAGTAATGGAGGTATTTCTGAAAGAGCGAATAGTGGACTTTCAAAGGACAATCTTGCCAAACAAATCTGATTGAGTTCTTTGACTGGGTGACCAGAGAACTAGATCAGGAGCATACGATGGATGTCATCTACCTGGATTTCAGCAAACCTTTGATACTGTTCCTCATAGGAAGCTTATCAATAAACTCAGTAGTTTGGGGATGGGTCCCAAGGTGGTGAACTGGATCAGAAATTGGTTGACTGACAGACGACAGAAGGTGGTGGTAAATGGAGCTCACTCGGATGAAAGGAGGGTGATTAGCGGGGTGCCCCAGGGTTCGGTCCTGGGCCCGGCACTGTTCAATGTATTTGTGAGTGATATTGCTGAAGGACTGCATGGAAAAGTCTGTCTTTTTGCAGATGACATGAAAATTTGCAACAGAGTAGACTCCCCTGAAGGAGTGGATAACATGAGGAAAGATCTACAAAAGCTGGAAGAATGGTCTAATGCTTGACAGTTAAGATTTAATGCAAAGAAGTGCAGTATCATGCACTTGGGAAGCAGAAATCCAGGGGAAATGTACGCGATAGGGGGCGAGAGTTTGGTGTGCACAGACCAGGAGAAGGACCTTGGTGTGATTATTTCTGCAGATCTCAAGGTTGCAAAACAGTGTGACAAGGCAGTGGCAAAAGCCAGGAAGATGTTGGGTTGCATACAAAGAGGAATTACCAGCAGAAAGGAAGAGGTACTAATGCTACCGTATAAGTCACTGGTGAGGCCTTACTTGGAATACTGTGTTCAGTTTTGGAGACCATATCTTGCAAAGAATATAAAAAGACTGGAAACTGTTCAGAGGAAGGCGACCAAAATTATTTGGAGGCTGCATCAGAAGCCTTTTGAGAAGAGACTTGAAGACCTAAATATGTGCACTCTGGAGGAGAGGAGGGACAGGGGAGATATGATTCAGACCTTCAAATACTTAAAGAGAAATAATGAACAAACAAACCTCTTCCAAAGATGGGGAAGCTGTAAAACTAGAGGGCATAACATGAAGCTGCAAGGGGGTAAATTGAAAGCCAATGTCAGGAAATACTTTTTCACTGAAAGGGTGTTGGATGCTTGGAGTGCCCTCCCGATGGAAGTGGTGGGGGCAAATACAGTGACAGAATTCAAAATGGCATGGGACAGACACAGTGGATCCCTTTACAGCAACAGGATAAAATCAATATAAACTTAACTAGCTAATTTTTCAACATACAGGGTTGTCCTACACGGAACGGTGGGTTCACCCCTAAAACAAAGACATGGGGAGGGGTGGCCTGCACAGAGCGGCAGGTGCACCTACTCTTGCCATCTTACTGGGCAGACTAGATGGACCATACTGGTCTTTATCTGCCGTCATTTACTATGTTACTAAAATAAATTAAATTTAAAAAAATGGGTGAAATAGGCTTAAAATAGGTGCCCTTTTCCTCTCCCAATCTAGCCATACAGCTATAAAATCTCATGGTATATTATATATTAAGAGAAATAAACATAAAATTGCTCCCTATAAGCTCTGAGGCCCTCTTGAAATGCACCTTTATTGTGGTTCAGCAGGACCCAGGAGAAATGCTGATTTTTCTAATTCTTATTTAGATAATATTTCAGCTCCTGGCCTAAAGTACTGATCACAGATGTGCACCTTTCATGATTTATTTTAAAAATCTAGACAGCCGTTGCTGAGTAAAGCTGAAATACGTATTCAGTGGTTCTTTCTGATACTTGCCCGAGTCATTTTGGTTATCTGCTGTAATTGATGTCTATAGAGAAAGCCCTTCACCTGAAAAGCCCCACCCCCCAAGGAATGATTGGAACTATATCACTTAGACATTATTCATTGGCCTTAGGCAAAGGCTTCATTACACTCATCTTAGTAAAATTGGAGGCATTCTACTGGAAAAGTGATGAGAACAATTCAGCTGGACTATAGAGTACAAAATAGCCAAAATAGAAAAATTCTGAGCAGACTCTGTTTCGGGCTATCTTGGGTGAACTTAGATTTACGGCCATCTGTGAACTGCTTCGGTAAGGAAACCATTATGGGTAATTGATAGGTAGTAAAAAGAATGATTTGATAATTATCCCATTGCCCTTCCATTACTGGCCTGACCTGATAAGAAGAGGCTCTCATATTTATCACAGCTCAGGGCATCTGACTGGATTCACTTTTCAGACAACTATCAGCCAGGCTGGACTCCCAGACTTATATAGTAAACCCATTCCTTAAATTCAGTTTACTTTGTTGAAAGTGTTATTTTTTTTACCCAAGATTCTGCCCTCCCCTTCTCCTTGTTAACTGTATTGCCATTTTCCTGCGCTGGCTGGGAGGGTATTTGTATTGCAGGGCGGAATGGGTCCCATCCAGCAGTTTTTCTTTCTTTCCTCATTGTCCTACTCTAGTGGAATAATCTAAGTCCAAGTGGCAATATAAATGAGGCCTAGTAGAGTGCAATGCAATTACTGTAGTAGGCATGTGCATTTAGTTTTATATGAATAGAAAAAGCAACAGAATTTGCAATTTTTTATTCATCCTGGAGCCAACTAACTGTGCATGCTTGGAAAAAAATCCTGAATCAGCTTTCATTGAATTCATTTCATTAATGTGCAATGCTGCCAGACACACTGGAGCCAATCGTGGGGGGGGGGGGGGGGGGCGGGGGGGGGAAGGAGAGAGAGTCACCAGCAGCCAGCACAAGGCACCTGAGCCGAACATGCTGCAAAATCCTTGGCAAAGTTGCAGCAAACTCCTTTGCTACTATCTGCACTGCGAGGAAGTCTTAATCACCACCAAGATATTTTCAAACGATTTTCAAAAATATGTTAGGGACCATCAGAAAGGGGCCGTAGGTGTTGCTTATATCTGCACCTTATTTGCTCCTAATATCAGTCGTCAGTCCCACATTTAACATTACAGTCCATTCCTTTTACACTTTCAGTTCATGCAATTTTCAATCTTTGTCACCGTATTTTATGGGCTTCTTTTCAAAAAAACCAACTTCTTCTACAAGATGCTCCTTTCATCGATGTTACCACTGTTAACAGCTCAAAACATTTGTGACTGACTCATTTAACTGCTTCAAAAAGTAAACTGCTGACAATACCTTGCTGCAATTAATAGAAACTGGAGAAAGTTCCTATAGACATCGAGCACGTATCTATATATCACAGGTAATGTTACCAGAAGTCCCCGATTTTCAGGGATTGTCCCGGATTTTAGAGCTGTGTCCCTGACTCCCAGCTCTTTGGCAGCCTCAAGCTCCCGATTCCAGCAATGGGGACAGAGGGAGTAGAAAACAAATGGATTTTCAAGTTAGTGGTTTGCATATGCCACTTTTAGAATTTACATCCACTGGGGACATGTTCAGGGACGGTGGATAATGCTGGTCATCACTACTGAAGAATGAACCCATGCTCCAACAAAGATTTGCAAACATTTAGGAAACCTACCTATTCATTCAGCATTTTGGAGACAATACTGGAGTGAATGACTCCTCCCATGAGCCATCATAAAACTAACCCACCCCAGAAGAATCACCCACAATGTAGAAACTTACAGATTCTCTCTGTAGTTATTGTTAAGAACATAAGAACATAAGACATGCTATTCTGGGTCAGATCAAGGTCCATCAAGCCCAGTATCCTGTTTCCAACAGTGGCCAATCTCGGTCATACGTACCTAGCAGTTTCCCCAAAAGACACAGGTTCCACAATGCTTGTATTGGGTCAAGCACTGATATCCTGGGTCCCTTCTTAATAATGGTTTATGGACCTTTCCTCCAGGAACTTGTCCAAACCTTTTTTAAACCCAGCTACACTAACAGCCTTTACTACATCCTCCGGCAACAAATTCCAGAGTTTGATTACATGTTGAGTGAAAAAATATTTTCTCTTATTTGTCTTAAATAGTTTACCCTGTAGCTTCATTACATGTCCCCTAGTCTTTCTATATTCTGCTAAGGTAAACAATCTATCTATGTTTACCCGTTCCACTCCATTCATTAACTTATAGACCTCTATCATATCTCCCCTCAGCCGTCTCTTTTCCAGGTTGAAGCCTCTCTTCATAGGAGTAGCCTTCCATCCCCTTTACCATTTTGGTGGCTCTTCTCTGTACCTTTTCTAATAACGCTATATCCTTTTTAAGATACGGCAACCAGAATTGCATACAATATTCAAGGTGCAGTCGTACCATGGAACGATACAGAGGCATTATAATATCCTTTGTTTTATTTTCCATTCCTTTCCTTATGATTCCTAGCATTCTATTTCTATTCTTTGTTCTATGTACATTGTGCTGATTTCCGCTGGATTCACAGACTGTTGGGATGAGTTCTATGTATTGCTGTTGTTTTATTGTAAACCGTCCTTGATCGCAGGAAGAAACACCAAAATAAATAAATATCTTGCTGCTGATATTGAATATCTAGGTTGGCCGTTTAGTGTGTTAGTTAACCAGTCAGCGGCAATAGTCAATAGATGGCTGGTTAGATAAAACAGGTAAAGTTAGGCCAGCCATTAATGTGCCCAACTTTAGCCACTTTGGGATATCCGGCTAACGACTGAATATTGCTGCTAGTTGGTTATCCCCCAGTGCTGCCTCCACTCTGCCCCCAGAACACCCTGACCCTAGCCGGCTAGTGTCGGAGCACTGAAGGGTCAAAACCAGGGATATTCAGTGGCACTAACCATTAAACAATGTGAATAGCTCCCCCCCCCTCAATTATCTTTGTATTTTATATAATACGGGGGAAATGCATCACTGTTTCTAGTTCTCTGTCGATTTGTCTGCTTGGAAATGATATTGTTGCTGTCCCGGGATGGATGGGGGGCCTTGTTGCTCAAACCTAGAACACACAAACAAAGTAACATAGTAAATAATGGTAGATAAAAATACCGACATGGTCCATCTAGTCTTCCCAGTAAGGTGGCTACATTTATAGAGCTGCACCTGCCGCTCTTTGCAGGTTACTCCCCCTCCCTGCCTTTGCGTAAGGTTGTACCTGCCGCTCCAGGCAGGTTGCGTCTCTCTATTTATAAATAAATAAATAAAATAAATATTTATGAAGCTATGTGATTTTGCTTTGACTCCTTCCCCTTGCTATGTAGTGATCTTCTGTGTCTGTCCCATGCCTGTATGAATTCTGTCACTGTTTTTGCTCCCACTACCTCCTTTGGGAGGGCATTCCAGGCATCCACCATCCTTTCTGTAAAAAAGCATTTTCTGATGTTACATTTCAATTTTCTTCCTTACAGCATCATTTCATGTCTTCTAGTTCTACAGTTCCCTGTCTTTGAAAAAGGTTTGTTTGTTCATTAATACCCTTTAAGTATTTAAAGGTCTGTCTCCTATCTTGTCTCTCCATCTCCTCTAGGGTACACATTTTCAGGTCTTCAAGTCTTTTCTCATATGTCTTCTGGCGCATTGGTCACCTTCTTCTGAACCATTTCAAGTCTTTTTGTGTCCTTTGTGAGTTGTGGTCTCCAAAACTGAACACAATACTCCAAGTGAGGCCTCACCTGTAGAGAGGCACTAGTATGTCCTCCTTTCTGCTGGTTATTCCTCTCTGGATGCTGCCTAGCCAGGGCCGGTGCTAGGGTTTCTAGTGTCCCCCTGCAACCTGTAAATTGGCACCCCTCCCTCATTATTATTAATATTGGCTGCACCCTACCCTTCTTTTTCCCAAAACTGCTTTGTGAACTCTTTTCAAGTGATATTAGTATTTCTACTTCAAATCCAGTGTTGTAAGAAAATTGCAGCAAAAGAGCAAATGCAGGGGATCCAAGATGGCGGATTTGGTGGGGAGCTGAGCGGCACGGCGTTTTTTCTCTCGTATGGGAAGGAAGCGGAAAGCTAGAGGGGCGAAACAGCCTTCTGCCCCTCTAGCCTCAACGCCATTACCTGCTGAGGTTGTGGGACCTCTTGATTCTTACTTTTCGCCGGTGCCGCGGCAGGGGGTTGCGGGAGAGAGTGACCAGGCTTGGCGGCATTTGGAGGTGGAATCCTCATCCTCCGCCTCTGGTGTAGAGCTGTCCTCTCCTGGCTCAACGCCAGCCCTGAAAATACCTCAACCATCTAGTGTCGAGCCAGGAAGTGTACTCCGGAGCGGAGTGTTTGCGGATTCCACTAGTGGAAAAAGTTTGGGAGTGGTGAGTGGGCCGAGCTCCAGGGCTTCTGGTGAACGATCTCAGAGGGCTGAGTCTCCGAGAGAGATGGCAGAGGCAGGCACCGCTTCGGCGAAGAGCTTGCTGGCACCCTCTACCTTGACCCTGGGCGTTGCTGTTTTGCCTTCTTCGGTGGAGTCTTCCTCATCGGGAACTGTGGATCCTCCAGAGGTGGTGATATTGGAGGTGATTTGGGCTGCCACTATGAAACTCCGTGAGGAACTGGTCCCACGAATGGCTGCCTTGGATGTGCAGGTTTCTACATATGTGGAAGATGTGAAGGAAGTTATGTCTAAAGTTGCAGTTTTACAGACTAACTTTTCTCAGACTCAGACTCAAGTCTTGGCTTTGGAAAATGAGGTTGAATCTTTAAAAAAAATTTCTGTACCTATTTTTTCTAAGTTGGAAATGTTGGAGAATGCTGTGCGGATGCGTAACATTTGTTTAATTAGTTTTCTTAGAGTGTCTTTAATATCCGCAAGAGATATGTTTCGGAATTATTTAATTGATGTTTTAGGTATTCCTCTTGAATCCCATCCCCCGTTAGTTAAAGTGTACTATTTGCCTTCTGGTAAAAAAGAATTAGGACAGGGAGGTGATATTGGTTTACCTCAAATGGATGTTTTAAATGTTACTGACATATTGGAGTCATCTCAGGAAGAAAAAATTATACCCTCTACATTATTGATTACCTTAGCATTAATATCAGATAAGGAATGGTTAATGAAACTTTTCTTTAAAAAACGTCATATGTTATTTAAAGGTTTGGCTGTTCGGATGCTCCCTGATTTATCTAGGGAGACACAGAGGAGGAGGCGTGAATTTCTATTATTGCGTTCTGGGGTACAGCAATTGGGCAGGTTGTTTTTTCTTAAGTTTCCCTGTAAATGTTTGATTAAATATCAAGCTAATTCCTATATATTTTTTGAACCTTCCCAATTGATTTCCTTTATCAACGCTCGGGTCTCTGAAGGGGGGGTGGATACCCTGTCTGTTCCAGTTAGTAATATAAGTATACCACTGCTAGGCTCCTCCTGTTTCTCTTAATATATTGGATAGGTTATTACTGAATTGTATCCCCTCTATTTTGAGGGCTATAGGGAGGTGGATTGTTTGCGTTGTTTTCCTCTGTATGTATAATTGCTTCTTTATTTTTGTTTTGTGTTTCCATCTCTATTTCTTTTTCAAGATGTATTCTTGATTGTTTTTGCAAATTTCAAAAAATTTAAATTAAAAAAAAAAGAGCAAATGCATAACCAAAATAGAAATACTTAGCAGTAAATACTTAGCATCATATAAACAGGCTGTGATAGTCCAAAAAAAAGAAAAAACAAATAAAATCTGATTCTGGCCATATCACTAACAACAACATAAAAATTCTCCAGTGCCAGGCATATTGCAAAATAATTTAAAACACTGCAAAAGTCACTGAAAATCTACAAAGTCAAATCTATTATACCATACCACCATACATTTCCAACATTCATACAATAAGAGGCCTACCCAGAAAAAAGCAGCACTATAAATACTGTAATGGGCCCCAAAACCTCCATACACCTATTTGAAAAGCTGTACAAGTCAAATTACTACAGTACAGATCCCTACGTACAAACTCCATATTAACAGAACACCTGGCATTGGTCATACACTCAGAACACAAACCCTCACCAAGTACAGAATAAGTGACCACAATCTAAATTAAAAATAAAAATATGTAGACAAAAATGAAAATGAAACCCCAAGAAGCCAGGCTCCGCATGCGGTGCCATACCAGATAAGAGAGGCAGTTCCCCATACTGTGTGAAATATAAAGATAGCGCAAAGTCCAATCACTAAATTGAAAATAAAATTATTTTTTCTACCTTTGCTGTCTGATAATTTTTGATCATGCTGGTCCTGATCTGAGGTTTCTGTTTTCTCTTAGTTCTTTTTCTATGGTCTATAGTCCATCTGCCATTTCTTGTCTCTCCTTTTGCTTTCTTCATTTTCTTCCATAAGCCTTTTTCCAATCCCAGTAACCCTCCCCAGTATAAGTCCCCTTTACAGCCTCCCCTCCCAGTACCTTCCAGTGTCAACCCCCTTGCATTCCCAGCACTGCCTCTGGTGTTTATTCCCTTTTATTCCCCCTCCTTCTCCATTGTCAAGCCCCTTCTAATCCAAATACCATCCCATCTATCAGCGAACGTCCTCTCCCAGTAACCTCTCCCATGTCAGTTCCCCTCCAGTCACCCTCTCCTCTGTCCATCTGTCTTCCTGTGCCATCCCTGGGTGTCAGCTCCCTTCAAGCCCCCACCTTCCCTCCAGCCTCGTTCTTCCCCCTATTTTCTGCTCCCTTCCAACCCACCATGTGAGCTCCCTTCTAGCCCCCACTTTCACCCCTGTGAGTTCTCTTCCAACCCCCTCCAATTACCCAGCCACCTTCCAGCCCCATCCCTACGTGTCTGCTCCCTTCTAGCTCCCCCTTCTCTGTAGCTCCCCCATGTCTTCTCCCTTCCAGCTCCCCCCTGTGTCTGCTCCCTTGTAGCCTCCCCTCCATGTCTGCTATCTTCCAGCTCCCCAGTGTCTACTCCCTTGTAGCCCCCCATGTCTGCTCCCTTTCAGTCCCCCCTCTGTGTCTGCTCCCTTCCAGCTCCCCAGTGTCTGCTCCCTTCCAGCCACCCCCCCCCCATGTTTTCTCCCTTCCAGCTCTCCTGTATCTGCTCCCTTTCTGACCCATCTGTCTATCGCCCAATATCTAGCCTACCATTCCTGGCAAAAATAATCGAAAAAATTGATTAGAGACAGTCCAAGACTATATTGATGAATATGTACCACTAGATCCCCACCAGCATGGATTCCGTCCTAACCACGGTGTTGAAACACTTCTCATACACCTATTCAACAACATAATCAAAGGAAAAATAAAGAAGGGCTTCCTACTAATTTTTATTGACATATCATCTGCCTTCGACACAGTCTCCCATCACATCCTATTGAAGCGCCTTACGGAGATTAACATCCAAGACAATACCTTCAAATGGTTCCAATCATATTTAGAAGACAGACAGCAAAGAGTAACATCCTGTAACCTCACCTCAGCACCCTTCCGTTCAACCCAAGGAGTTCCACAAGGCTCATCACTTTCCGCACTCCTCTTCAACATCTATATTCAACCCATATGCAAAATATTCTATTCAACAAACACAAAATGCAATATGCTATATATGCCGATGACATTATGGCATATACCCCAATCCATCTAGATGCCCCAGACTATACCACGATATCAACCTGCATTCACGAAATAACAACCTGGTTTACCAGCAACAACTTAAACATCAACATAAAAAAATCCGAAGCAATTATCATCACAAGGGACTCAACATTCACTCCTCCCACCTCTATCAACATCTCAAATACTCCGATCCCAATAAGAGATGAAGTTTGGTATCTTGGAGTGATTCTAGACAAACAACTTACCCTCCAACCTCATATCAACAAGGTCTCTAAATCAGCCTTCTTCAAACTTGCAATGCTCCAGAGATTAAAACATCTCCTCAACAAAGAACATTTCCGCACAGTATGCCAAGCCATCATTACAACTGTGCTGGACTACTGCAATCTCCTCTTCCAAGGTCTACCTAAACAATCCACTCGTCCCCTTCAAATAGTCCAGAACATTGCTGCTCGTATTATTGCTGGCACTTAAACACATGACCATATAACACCTATACTACATGATCTACACTGGCTACCAATCTCATCAAGGGCAAAATACAAATCAGCACTCACCATCTTCAAAATTAAAAACAACATGTCAGCAGGAATTCTACAAGAACTCATCGGAAATAAAGCAAGCACAAGACCAGACAGATACAGCACCAAAAACACCATACCATCCCCCAGTCTATTCACAAGAACCAACAAATCCACTTCCATGCGAGCTTTCTCTCTTGCTGCCCCAGCTATCTGGAATGTCCTCCCAGAACATATAAGATCAACAACCGCTATAAAAGACTTCTGGAAATTGCTCAAAACCACACTATTCATAGAACAATACAACAAAGACACACAACCACACTAACCACTCAACAACCAGCCTCACACAAACTATACCTTCTATACCAGACATCTTTTTCATTACAATTTCAAGATTTATTTTATTCTTTTATATACTGCGCTCTTTAAAATCAGTTTTGTTTACAGATAACATTTTTATGCATATCAGGATGTCTGTTATGCACTTACAGTGAACGGGAGATACAACTTGGATGTTTCTTAAGTTTAGTTGAAGTTACAAGATACTGTTTAAATTTGAAGCTATGATGTTACTGTTTAATTTGCAAGTTCTATGCAAAAGTTAAAAGTTAAAGTTTGTAAACTGCCTTGATTAAATGAAATGGCGGTACAGAAAAACTGTTAAATAAATAAAATAACTCAACCTAGCACAGTTTTCAAATAGTCTGTGTCAGAGATTGGCTAAAAAACAAAGAAAACAACAGCTAGTTCAAAGCATTTAAAAATATATCACCAATTCCTGACTCAGACCAGGACGAGCTGTGAGGAGACACACTGGGCTCTTGCACACATGAAGGACTGAAGCAGCCGGTGACCAGTAATATACAGATAAGTGCTCAATATCTATAAGAACTTTCTCTAGTTTCCGTTAATTGTGGCAAAGTGTCAGCATTATACTATGCAGTACAAAGTGGCTAAGTGAGTCAATAGCAAATATTTTGACCTGTGAATAATGGCAACCAGTGAAAGAATCTTCTTGTGAGGAAGTTGTTTTCCTTTTTTAAAGACACATATAAGGTGTGGAAACAAAAGTAAAATGAATGGACTACAATGTTAAATGTAGGACTGACGACTGATATTAAGAGCAAATAAGGTGCAGGTATAAGTTACCAATATGGCTCCTTTCTGACGGTCCCTAACATATTTTTGAAAATAGCTTGAAAATACCTTTGTGGTGATTAGGACTTCCTCATAGTGCTTAGAGTGGTGAACTTTGGTTTATTTTTCCTTCAACCTTTGGTACTTTTAACTTGAAGCAAATCCTTGATTGGCAGCCAGAGAAACATATCTCCGCCTGAGTACTGTGAATCCCATGTGTGATGAAGTTACAGCGGGGCTGCAACGCATAGTCCAGTCCAAGCCCTAGAGAGCTGTTTTGGGGGTACTGGATGTTAGGATTGGAAAGGAGAAAAATAGGAGTGAAAAAAAATAGGAGTGTAAAAAAAACAGCACCTTCAAGTTTGTCTGAGGATGAGGGGAAAGGCACCTTGGGATTTAGTATTTGTAATCAGCAAACAGGGATTAAAGGGGCTGGGGAAAGGCGCCTTGGGGGCTTAGGATTTCAAAGCAGAAAAACACAGTGTTTGAAGGCTGACTTGGAGTCACTGTAGTTGGGACTTGCTAGTGCAAAGCACAAAAAATTATTTTAAAAAAAAACAGCTTCAAGGGAGCTGAGTATTCTTGCCTGTGCTACTGTGAACTGTCTGGTTTTGGAGGTTGAAATTTCTAGTAGGCTTCCTTCTTTCTGCCCTGCAGGGACTGTCTCTCTGGGCTGGAGAAAGAAGATCGGTAAAGGCAGAGAGAGGCTAGGGAAGCTCTCCCTGTACTGTTTGCCAATTGGGAATTGCTTACTGTCCTCAGCACTGCTGGAAGGTGTAAGCACTGTGCAGAAACCTCCCACAGTTTGAAGGTGTAAGCACTGTGCAGAAACCTCCCACAGGGTGTATCTATCTATCTTTTCCATTGTACTACCAGAAAATACAGTGATATATTTTTTTATAAGAGTTTTGGCATCAGCCGTGAGGGTAGAGGGATAAGGCAACTTACTGTATTGATTTCTGCCATCACACACTAATGAAATACAGTTAAATATGTATTTAAGGCAGCACATTTTGAGCAACTGTATTTTGGGGTGGCTCAGACCTGCTGGGTGGAGAAAGGCGCTAAAAGATGGGTGGCCCATGCTTTCAAGAGCTGGGAATGTATTCCCATAGGAGCATTGGACAGGCAAACATATCCACCCTCTCCAGTCCTTTGAAGAATGTGAGTACTCAGGCAGGGTAATTGGGTACTACTGGGCCTACCCCATGCCAAGCAGGTGACCCTGGGCACAGTATCTGAGGCAGCACACATAGGGTGATGGTACTCTAGGATGGCACAGGCTTGCTAGGTGGGGCAGGATGCTAAAAGACAGGTAATCACTGCTCCCAAGAGCTGGGAATCCAGTCCGAGCATATCATAATGTTTGGGAAGGATGCGTTTAGAAAATCACGTGGCTATAGATGGAAAGAAGGGAGGAAAGGTGAGAGCAATACTGGCATAAGTCTGATGTTATCTCCACAGAGGTGCAAAGGGAGGTTGCACATGAGAGAAGCGTCAGGAGAAGGTAACCAAGAAGGGCAGCAGAAGCCTCATACTACACGCTGAAAAGTGTGTGGAGATGGTCTTGGCACATACAGAGTCTGAGGGATCCACATCAGTGGGATTTATTTCTGAATCATCAGATATCGATAGTGCACTGGTTGAAAAGAATATTGAAAAGGTTGCTAGCATGCTAACTAGTGAGGAGGTAAAAAGTGATCCTGGCAATGCCAAGGACAAGAGAATCACACAGGTACAGGAAACAGTAGAGAGAGGGAAGGATGCCGCTGGCCTTTCAACATCTCCCATGTCCCCAGTCATGGCTGCAGCAGCAGCACCAAGAGCAAGAGCCGCCCCCGCCCCTTTCCCCAAGGAAGTTTAGGGGAAGTCTTGTAAAGCCTCACAAGCATGGAGGCATTGTCAAATGCGTTATGACCTGCGGTACACAGCATGCAATTACTGGAGGAAGTATATTAGTAAAGGAAAACTGATGGGTAACGTACAAACAGTAGTCCGCTGCATCATTTGGAAAAACAGCATCCTTTACAGCTCAGTACAAAGGAGGGGGCAGGGTGCTGATTCTAGGCTGGAGTCTCCATCCAGGAGTGGAAATTGCAGTGGAGGGAAAAGTACAGAAAAAAAAATAAATCCCTTTCCGAAGCAGAGCACCTATCCTCTTCCTCCAGTCAGATGACATGGCAGCAGTTTCAACGCCCATCAAAGCAAGTCACCATGAGATGGGGTGGTGCTGGCAGTTAGCACTGTCAGGGGGCAGAAGCAGGCAACATTGAGGGTGGTGAAACAGCGCATTAGGGAATTATAGCCCTGTATTATGATTCCTTGAGCATGGTTGAGAAGGTGGGGTTTAAAAGGTTGCTGCATCCCTTAGTTCCTGATTATGAAGTGCCCTGCAGAATCACTTTTAGCAGGCAGGTGATCCTCATCCTGTATGATCGGTTGCAACACCAGCTGCAGGAACAGCTGGAAAAAGCAAAGCCAGTAGTAGCATGCATTTCACCACTGACATCTGGACTAGTCAGGATGCTATGTCTATTCACACGACTATTCTGGGTCTGATTCTCAGAGGGTTAATAAATCTATATAATATAACTAGTGCCCTCAAAATTTGACAAGAAAGCCTAACCAAATGGGATTTCTCTTATTCTGTCGTTGCCTGTAATCCAAAATACAAAATTCTTCTTAATATGTTAATTTAGTTTTTATTCATTTTTCTTTTTAAGAATTAAGATGTATATTTATTAATATTTAAGTTTTGAGAGAAAAGGAAAAACATAAGAAAAAAGAAAGAAAAAAGAAAAATGAATAAAAACTAAATTAACATATTAAGAAGAATTGTGTATTTTGGATTACAGGCAACGACAGAATAAGAGAAATTCCATTTGGTTAGGCTTTCTTGTCAAATTTTGAGGGCACTAGTTATATTATATAGGATGCTATGTCTGCCTACCTCTCTCTAACAGCATCATGGTGACTACCATCCAAGGCAGGAACAGGCTGGAGAGCTAACGGGGAGCAACAGGAGGGTACCTACTGGGCTGTGATGTACAGCCAGATAATGGATGATGGCCATACAGGGACCCACATCTTAGCAGAAATAAGGGCAATGTTGCAGGGCCAGCACCAGAGTGTTTCTGTGGACAGGTCTCCCCCTCCTCGGTTTCTTTTCATTTTCAAGGGACTAGGAGGAGGAATAAGTGTAGAGCTATATTGAAGGGGCAGTTGCCCGCACTTTCTGTCTTTATGGCTCGACGCAGCAACTTATGCTGCCATTAATGCACAGAATGAAGGAAGGAATCTAACGCAAGCATAATACACAATGCTTTTCAAAATATGCAGTGCAAGTAACATTTAATAGCCCTTCGGTACTCCGTTTCTACTGGGAATCTAATTTTTCTTTTCTCAACAGAGTTTCTAGTAACAAGCTTCAGTAGTAGATACGTATCTCAATGTAGCAGCTATTTTCTGTGTCTCAACATTTCAAAAGATCAAGATCCTTCCCTCAAAATCTTTTTACCACTTTGTGTTTTTCTGAATTTTCTGAGAAGGAACACATTTTATCAGGAAAGTATTGAAATTATTGAGATCCCAACTTGTGCAGTTGCCCCAAATCACTCTGAACTACTGAGATTTGTCTGTAGTATCTGTGGAAAGGGACTGGTCTCATGGAAAAAGTCTGGAGAGTAAAAGCAGCTTGAAAAAGTGCTGACAGTATTGCAAAGGATATGTGGAAAAATTGTGAGACTGTTGTAGCAGCAAAGTGCAGACAATGAATAAATCCAGGAGTCAATTTACAGGGTCCAAGCCAATTTATTGTGCACAAGGCCCAGTTAGTCAAAGCTTCAAAAAGGACTGAGCAAAGCTCTTACAGAAACATATTCATTTTATACATTCCTTTTCAGTTTGATACATACAAACTTTCTATTGGCCCCAATGCCCCCTGCATCTATCCAATCAGAGATCCCTCCTGGGCCTAGCACCCAGCTCCCTCCTCTATGACTGTTCTAACAATGGTACAGTTTCTAGGTATGGATACTTCTCTACTGCAAGGTCGTTTCTGGCTCTAGGAATGCAAGTATTGAAACATTTCTATTTTCACAGCACAAGAGAATAATGAAAGATTTATGCATTCATGAAAACTTCTTATTAAGTAGTTTAAAACAGTTTTCTCTAACTTTTACAGACTTTGGTTCTTTACTGAGATGGGGGTTGGAATCAGGGCCTAACTTACAGGCCTTTCATATTTGCAGATTATTATAGGCCATAGCCTGCCACATCCCCCCCTTTGATTATTCTCACCCGCAAGTGAGAAAGGGTGAGAATTAAATCACATATTAAACTTGTGTAACAGCATCATCTTTGGATATTGGGGAATATTGCCACATAGCTAACATTTTCGTAGCTGCCTTCCGTTCTACAGTGTTATCAATAACTGAGGTTATCATGCGTAAGCAAAGGGGTAGGAGACATGGGAGAAACAAGCATACAGCTAATATGAGTAATACAATAAACACGAGGGTCCTCATACCACCTAACCATGAAAATGCTGAACCAAACCACCCATCAAGCTTCAGGCCATGCCAGGTCTGAACAGGCACATATGCTTGTGTGCGCATTTGAGTAGCTATATCTTCAACAACGTGTCCATTATTATTAATCTGCAAACAACAGTTGCTTAAATTCAATTTTCCACACACTCCACCTTCAGCTGCTAACAGATAATCTAGAGCTAAACGATTCTGATAAATAGCTGTGCGCATCTGTGTACTCTGCTTAGCTAAAAGAGTTAGTGCTTTACTGGTTTCATTGGTTATTATTTCAACAACAGCTTGTAAGCGTATAATATGATTTATCATATACACTGGAGTACGATATCCCCATGTACCATCTTGCTTCCAAGTAGCAGGTCCATAGTATGCAATGATTCTCTCAGGAGGCCACTCCTCATCATTCCATTTGTCCCATTGGCCTATTTTCAAAACTTTTCGTTTCTGTCGACTCCTGTACACGGGAAAACCCAGTTGTTCTCCATGGGATGTAGGCAACAGGAAGAAGGAAGATCATATGGTTCCCAAGGCACATGCTCCTCCCCAGTGGTGAGGAAGCCTAGCATATGCTTGGGTTCCACAAATCCAGTACAGTCCAGGTGGTGCTTGCCAGGTATTATAAGATGCTAGATTAGTCCAGATGCTGGCAAGATTAGGGAAACAAACTAAAGGGTTGGAGGGCTCTGAAGCATTGATTCCTGACCACCAGGACGTCTTCTTGGTGGTACTGTTGTAGAACTTCTGATTGAGACAGACCAGCTGTCCAACTTCCATGGCAAACTGTGGTCCAAAGCGAGCAAAACACAAATTACCAACAATGGGGTGGGCCAGTACCCACTCACTAGTAGCCTGATGTAAATCAGTCTGATTATAAGGCATAGAATAGTTCACTTCTTGTGCCTCCCAGGGCCATTGGTCTCCCATCTTAGTCCCTCCACAAAAGAGGCAGTCCGAAATGTGGAAACTAGATGCTACTGCCCCGGCGAGCTCAATGAATAAGTTTTGGGAGGCATGAGGAATCTCAAACTCCGCTTTCATGGCTTCATAGAAAGAGTGATGTATTCGATAAGGTGCAGATGCATGAGTCTTAGTATTCAGCTGTATATGTATAAAAGTTCCAGGATCTACACCTCCTCCTGCTATCCGTAACCCAAATCTGTACCCCCTGCTTCCAATGGCTAGGGTTAAGTATGATGAGTCGCACTGGATTAAGGCACCTTTCTTGCACTTTCGAGGTTCTGGTAAGGATAATTTTTCCAGGCTGGCTATGCGTTTATCTCCCTCTCGTCCAGTAGGCACACCAGACCAGGTGGAATAGTACACGCATTCCCACTTGGGACAGTAGTAAGCATCTTTGGATGATGTACTGTAAACGGTTGGGGAAGATTTCCCAGTACACTTTCCCCATCCGTATGCTCCTTCAGGACACATATATTTATCATCATAGTAGTAGGCTTGCTCCCAATATCCACACTTGTGATAGACATTTCTGTTGAACACCTCACAAGCGTCAAAACTCAGGGTAACATGCTTCGTGGGATCAGGAAGCTGTCGTGTGGCATTTATGAGGGCTCCATCCTCATCATTCCATCGTATCTCAAGTACATAATAAGAGGGGTTCTGTCGGGGGTTGTAACAAGTCTTACTTTTCCCCTTTGTACAGATATTTAGCTCTGTACCATTGTACACACACCAGCTAACTATACCAGTGCAAGTATAGTAGGAATGATAAAGTAAAGTCTGAGTGACCTTCAGTCCAGTTCGGGTGGTAGTTATACAAGCTACACATGGGGGTAAGGCAAAAGTCTTTTCCAGGAATCCCAGGACCATCACTCCCACAAGGCAATAGTGGAGGAACATTGTGATTACAGTCTTTGGAGGTCAACTGGAATATTGGGCACGATGAACTTGTAGAGTCTTTTCTTCTTCTCTGCTTCGACTGCTACCCATGCGCAACAGGGGTAGGATGATAGGATCTAAAGACTCTTACAATGCTGGTTGTCTCCGCAATGTGAGTCGCAATGGAGTTTCAGGATCATTTACTGAAGTCCATTGACCAGGTTCAGGAGTAGCTGCCGGCTTCACTCGACTGTGATGGATCCAGGGTTCGAGTTCTGCAACTTGGGGTTGACAAGATGACAACATAAGGTCCCTTCCAATGCGGTGCCAACGGTGTCTTTCTCCACTCTTTGATCCACACCGAGACACCAGGCTTGAGAGGATGCAGGGGTTCTGTTAGATGGATGGGCAGCTGATCTTGTACCCACGTATGAAGACTCTGCAAAACAGAACTTAAAACCAATAGTTCTTGTATAGTAATTTCAGATCTAATCTGTTCCATATCTCCCTTTATTCCCTATACAATAGGCGGGGGTCTCCCATACAGAATCTCAAAAGGGGAAACTCCTAAAGACTTAGTAGGGGCTTAGTATACCCTAAGAAGGGCTATAGGAAGAACCTGGGGCCACTTCAGGTGAACTTCTTGACAAAGTTTAGACAACTGAGATTTCAGGGTTCTATTCATACGTTCTACTTTTCCTAAATTCTGGGGTCTATAGGCAGTATGCATCTGATAATGTCAATATCTCGGGGCCATACTTAATGGACTTGCTTCCTGAGGTTATCAACCCTCATTCTTTGTACAGGGCCCCATGTGCATGCAAGGTTGTAAGGTCATATTTGGAATCTGTGGACACATTTAGACAGAGCCCTTTTCCTATTGTCAGTGCTCTAGTAAGAGCTATCAGTTCAGCTTTCTGTGCTGAAGTTTCTGGGGCCAGAGCTGAGGACTCAACTACCAGATCAAGGGTCACCACTGCATACTCTGCACAACAATGTCCATTAATGATGACAAGACTGCTTCCATCTACAAAGAAAGTCCGTTCAGGGTTCTCCAAAGGAACATCAGTCAAATCCGGGCGACTTGAGAATACAGTGTCCATAATTTCTAAATAGTCATGATCAGGGGGACCAGGACCAACTGATAACAGCGTAGCAGGATTCAAAGCTTGACTGACCATCAATTGCAATCGAAGATTCTCACACAGCATACTCTGATACTTCAACATTCGTGAATTTGTGAGCCAAAAATTTCCTTTGTGTTCCATAAGGATCAGAACAGAGTGTGGTACAGTAACTTGAAGATTCTGTCTCAAAGTGAGCTTGTCTGCTTTGCTCACTAGGAGGGCTGTAGCTTCAACAGCTCTCAAACAAGGGGGCCAGCCTTTTGCAACTACATCCAATTGTTTTGACAAATAGGCTACTGGCCATTTCCAAGATCCAAGAGATTGAGTCAGCACTCCTAGAACATTTCCTTGTGACTCATGGACATAGAGACTGAAAGGTTTCTGGACATCTGGTAAACCCAGAGCTGGTGATAACATCAGAGCGGTTTTTAAGAGATCGAAAGGCTGCATCCTGTTCAGGTCCCCACTCCAATGGAGACCTTTCCATTCCTTTGGTAGCTTGATACAAGGGTTTTTCCAGCAGAGCGAAATTGGGGATCCATATACGACAGTACCCTGCGGCACCCAAGAAGGCGCTCACTTGCCTCCCAGTGGTTGGAGTAGGAATACTGCATACAGCTTCTTTGCGTTCAGGTCCCAAGCGTCGAATTCCACTGGACAACTGGAACCCTAGGTATTTAACTTCCGTTTGACATAGTTGCGCCTTGGCTCATGAGACTTTGTATCCAGCCTCATTCAGAAGGTACAGAGGTTCACTGGTGGCTTGTAGACATTCACTTTCTGAATTGGTGGCTATAAGTAGGTCATCCACATACTGAAGGAGAACCCTTTGTCCTGGGTTCACTGAGTAACTCGTAAGATCTTGATTCAGAGCAGCACTGAAGAGAATGGGTGAATTCTTGAATCCTTGAGGTAATCGAGTCCAGGTAAGCTGGCCCCGCCTTCCTGTTGTGGGGTCTTGCCATTCAAAAGCAAACAAAAGTTGACTGGTGGGGGCTAGGCGTATGCAGAAAAAGGCATCTTTCAGGTCCAGGACGGTGAAATGAGTAGCCTCAGCAGGGATCAGTCCCAAGAGAGTATAAGGATTTGGTACTACTGGGTGTATAGTTTCAACTGCATCATTTACCCGCCTTAAATCTTGTACTGGGCGGTAATCCCCTGTCCCAGGTTTCTTAGCTGGGAGAAGAGGGGTGTTCCAAGGTGACTGGCATTCCTTGAGAAGTCCATACTTCAACAGTTTCATCAAATGGCAGTGGATTCCTTCAATGACTGATCGGGGAAGAGGATACTACTTCACATGCACTGGTTCCGCTCCTGGCTTGAGGGTGACAATGACAGGGGCTATGTTCTTCGCTAGGCCAGGTGGATTATCTTCTGCCCATACTTCAGGCGGGGCTATAAGGTTGGTGGGTATACAGGAACTGGTTGACTTGATTGGAGGTGTACTATAGAACCGCCATTCTTCTTCTCTGGGAACAGTTAGCACCATTAATCCAGCAGGCTTTGGGTTCACAGTCATTTGCATTTCTCCCCCTTCAGCAAAGTATATCTGCGCCTGGAGCTTTGCAAGCATATCTCGGCCCAAGAGTGGAATAGGGCATTCAGGCATATACAGGAACTGGTGCGTTATTTTCTGTCCCCCTAGTTCACACATGTGGTTCTGCAGGAAAAGCTTTGTGGCCTGACAATGGGGATGCATCGAGAAGACAAAGGGGCTACTGGCTTTAGTATTCTGCTCCTGTATCCCCCATAAAGTCCATATATTGGTCCCCTATTTTCAAACTGACCATAGGCTCCTGGGGACCCAGGGTGAACTTGGAGTCTGGTCTGGCCTAGTCTTCATCCACGTCATAGCCTGTCGCATCTGCCACTCCCTCAATAGCTTCTTCCCTCTCTTGCTGGAACTGTGCTCGGTTTATTCTTCCACGACTCTAAAATCAACCTCCTGTTCTCCAAGTGCTCCCTCCTCCCTTCCTGGGGGTGGAGTCAAGATGCGGGCATTCACTTCTCCAATGTCCTTCTTCTCTGCAATGGGCGCACTGATTTGCACCCAGTGGGGGCCGATCATTTTCACAACCCCTTCCACTTCCTCTGCTCCTTCGATTAGGAAAACCTTTTCCACGTCATTCAACTAAAGCAGCAGCAAGAAGATCTGCTTTCTTCTTCATCTTACGTTCACTTTCTCTGTCACATTCATTTTCACGATTCACAAAAACCTTCTGAGCAACTTCCATTAACGGTGCTGTATTCATGCCCGCAAATCCATCCATTTTCTGTAATTTTTGTTTTATATCTCTCTGGGACTGACTGACAAAAACTGCATTTTCATACGCAAATTCTCCTGGGCTGCTGGATTGCATGGGGTATATAGTGAGGGCTACCTTCACTATTTGGATCCCACTTGGGGCCATCAAGGCTGATGGGTCTGCATAATACTGTTCATTAGTTCAATCAAATCCTAAGGCTTCTCAGTGTAGGAGGCATAATGCGTCTTTCAGTTCAGTAAATCAGTGGTGGAAAAAGGCACATAAACAAGGCTGGTCAGCCCTACCATGACCTGGCCTTCGGTATTAAGGGTAGGTAGACCCTGGACCTGGTGCAATGGTATAACGTGACCATCCCTTTTACTGGTAGTTGTACTTCTGAAGGCATTCGGCAATCGGGACTGTCTGGGTTCCACTTCATGTTCTTGGGTGCTGGCTGTGAGTGACCCTGAACTGGCAAATGAATCCCTGCTTGCAGTATCATCGGTGGACTGTGGCCCACTTGGAGTACTTTAAACTAAGCCGGGGCTTCCGGTCAAGAGGGGGTGCGCGTCCTCCTGCTGCGGAAGTGGCTGGTGAACTACTTGGGGTACATCTGCAGGGAGGTGTCCCCCCCTGCCCCAGGCTCTGCCCGGGGTGGTGACAGAGCTGAGGGGACTGGCCTATAAAGATACTGGGACAGACAGAGTGGAATGTCTAGAGATTCTGGGGCAGAATAAACGGGCAGTTTTTTTTTTCCAGACTTCCGGGCCCCCCCCCTTTGTGGCTGCTACTAATCTCCTACACTGTTCCTCATAGCAACGCTTTATCCAGGAGGGCTTTTTTTTTTCTTTGTTTTTTCAAACACTTAACCAGGAATCTATATAGGGGAATTGATCAGGGAACATTTTTTGCACAATCTGATGAACACGGGAAACTACATTAACATCAAAGGTGCCCTCACGGGGCCATGAAGTAGCTAACACTGGCCACTCCCTTTCACAGAGCATTTCTAATAGGGACGGAGACATTTTAATTCTGTAGTCTCCAGCAAATCCCTTGCTAAAATTCCTAGTCATACATTTCAACAAAATCTGTGTGGACTCCGACCCCCCCCCCCCCCCCCATGATGATGTACTTGACAACAGACAGAGGGGGCGGACAGTCAGGCTGCATTTTCCTGAGGACTATGAGTCAAAACTATACAACAATATTAAACAAAGGGTGGGCAGAAAACATAAGCTTAGATTGGTTGTAATAAGCATAATAGATGTGTGTGCTCATTCTAAATAGGAACAATTTAGATAAAGTCCTTAAAATATAAAACTATTATTTTGCAACATGTTATAACAACAATCCCAATAGAAAGAACTATGGCTCCTAACATGACGGCCACATATCTGTTACGTATGACTGGAATAAAAATACTTGGCATGGAAACTAACTGCCAGCCGTAATCAGCTCTTAAGCTGAACAATGTCTCTGCAAAAGAAATTACTTTAAATCTTACAGTTCAGAAAGCAGACATTCAAAGGACATGTACATTCCCTCAGGATTTAAATCATTTTCAAGTCGCGATCAGGTACTACGGGCTCGGGATGCTTCATAGTCCTGTCAGGGTTCTTAACCTTTACTTCAAAGGTCAAAGGAAAATCAAAAGCAATTTCCTTAATTTCTCTATCATTTCTGTTTGGACCATTACAGACAAGTAGGGCTCAGATATAACAAGAACAGTTGAGGAGATCAAAAGGGGTTAATAAGAACTTAACCCTTTCCAGGCTGAGCCCAAAACTGTCGGGATCCAAAATTCTGACTAAACATTCCTATTAAATGATATATAATACATGACCATAGCAGAAGGAACATCACTATTAGAACATATTGAATAAAACAAGTACAATTTTCCTGAAATAAGCACAAATTAACCCAGCTGCAGAACGTAGAATAAATTGAAAGTGAGCCTTCTAAGGGTTAAAGAATACTAAACATTATTTTCTACAGACACGCCCCTTCTCTCTCTGCTTGCCAGAGACGCACTGCTGTGCTGAAAAAAAACCTGGAATTAGTGAGACAGCTGTCTTTGTACGTAAAGGTGACTCCTGAGTTGTTTTTTCCTTCTTCTTTCTTCTTCTCTTAATACTATTCCTTAATCGGTAAACTGTTTCACAAATTAACTAACAGAATAATCTTACATTATATCAGAAGGGAAACCCGTGGTTTCAACAGATAACAAAAATCAGATACAAACAACAAACAGTAAGGACAATGGGGGAGACAAACACCAAACGCTTCTTCCTTTTCGCGACCTGGGTGCAGTCGCCTGGCCAGGAACTGCGCTACTCAGGAGTCCGCTCTCACTTGGTCTTATGTCTCAAGACCTCTCAGTCACACAAACAGTCATACCAGCAACAAGAAATCATTTTTCAAATGCCCAAGGTTTTCTGACTAACTGACTATTCCCAACCAAAGGGTCGATGGCTTCGGTTTCCGCTAACCCTTATGCGGAGCGTACTAGGACCGCCCTTATGAGAGGTGATCAAGCTCTCTTGTCTCACGCACTCATGCAAGACTTTCCCCAGGCTTCACTGACTAATAAGCAAGAAAATGTCCACTCACCGGATCCGGTTCCCGATACCAAACCAGTTCTTGGGTTGGATCCTGGACTCCCCTCGGGTTCGGAGGTGTCGGCCAGCTAGACCCAGTGGCCTGCTGAGGCAAGGCGGAACCCTCTCCAATGCAATAAGGCCAGTGGCGCCAGAGAATTCCCCTGCGGTCGGACAGACACGGTTCCAACCGGACCAAACCTTTGAGGCGAGAAGTCGTGGTATATTCACTTGCATACCATCCATTACTCACACATTCCCGGCCAATGCACCAAGAATATGTAGCAGTGAAGTGCAGACAATGAATAAATCCAGGAGTCAATTTACAGGGTCCAAGCCAATTTATTGTGCACAAGGCCCAGTTAGTCAAAGCTTCAAAAAGGACTGAGCAAAACTCTTACAGAAACATATTCATTTTATACATTCCTTTTCAGTTTGATACATGCAAACTTTCTATTGGCCCCAACGCCCCCTGCATCTATCCAATCAGAGATCCCTCCTGGGCCTAGCACCCAGCTCCCTCCTCTAGGACTGTTCTAACAATGGTACAGTTTCTAGGTTTGGATACTTCTCTACTGCAAGGTCGTTCCTGGCTCTAGGAATGCAAGTATTGAAACATTTCTATTTTCACAGCACAAGAGAATAATGAAAGATTTATGCATTCATGAAAACTTCTTATTAAGCAGTTTAAAACAGTTTTCTCTAACTTTTAAAGACTTTGGTTCTTTACTGAGATGGGGGTTGGAATCAGGGCCTAACTTACAGGCCTTTCATATTTGCAGACTATTATAGGCCATAGCCTGCCACACTGTCAAGGTTGTATTTTGCAAGGGGAAACTAGATAGTAAGCTTATAATTGTAGAAAAAGCTCTCAGCTTAGGGCAAGTCACCTATGTTTGTGAACAACTTGACATTGGTAAAGAACAACTAAACAAAGTCTTTTCTCACAGAAAGTTTGTTATGTCTAACACGTGTCCAATATGTTCATGCATAGTTTGACTTGCAATGTGTAGATATTGTTAAAGATTAAGGCAAAAAGCATGACACAAACTGATAAGACAAAATTGTATAATATGGCAGTTTTTCCTAAATAAAAGTAGGTGCTGTGACCAAGCAAATTAAGGGAGTTGTTTGCATTTGTCTGCAGCTTTGTGACTGCCTTCTTAACCCTTTGAAGGCCTACTTTAAATTTTTAATCCACATTCTGCAGCCGGGTTAATTTTTGCATATTACAGGAAAATTGTACCCGTCTTATTCAATATGTTCTAATAGTGATTTTCCTTCTGCTATGGTCATGTATTATATACCATTTGATAGGAATATTTAGTCAGAATTTTGGATCCCAAGAGTTTTGGGCTTGGCCTGGAAAGGATAAAGCTTTAGCAGAACTTTGTTATTGTTACGATATAATTCTACGTGTGTTGTGTTTTCATTTCTTCTCACTTGCCCTGAGACCAGAGACAGGAAATCAAGGGCCGAGAGGATTTCAGTGGTTATTGCCCCCAGCCAGGCAATCAGGAACAGAGAACCCAGACACTGTCACTGGCAAGTACATATGTGTGATGCAAGAAGGTGATCTCACAATGTTCAGTGGCTATAGAAATTCCGCCTAGTTGGTAATGTTGAGCCAGCCATGTGATGTTGCTCTAACAGTGCAACCCCTCAATATGTCTGTTGGCTCTTGCTGGCTACCTTCTATCTTAACTTAATCAAAGGAAAATGGAAGGACGATCTCTACTGTATCACAGCCAATCTCCAGGAACAAGCAGGAATGAGTCTTCACATATGGTTCGTCAGTATCGACGGATTCTGTGCGGGAACGCTCCCCAGCGTCCAATCAGAACGCTTTTGGAAGCATCCCAACACGCCTGCGTGCTGCCTTCCCGCCTTTCCCAACTGCCTCTCCTCAGTTTTCATTTTTCCACGGAGCCGGCAGGACATCCTCCTGTCACCGCAGAAAATTCTTCTTTTATTTTTTGGTTTTCTTGTGGTCGCGTCTGCCTTCCCCGATGCCACTGGTACCGCCGGTGTTTCTTTTCTTTTTTCTTCTAAAATTTCCTTTATAAGGAATACTTTTTTCCTTCTTAGTGCCTGACGTTGTTTTTCGGCCTGCTAGACCTACTCTTTTTCCTCATGGAAGCGCCAGCCACTATCCCTAAGAAATGTTCAAATTGTGGCGGTACAAAATTCATTTTAGACACTCATAATTGGTGTCTACCCTGCTTGGGTCCTGACCACTATCCGCTGGAGTGTCCCTCCTGCAACAGTATAGTCGGAAGAGGTCTTCAGCATCGAGTTCACCTCGATACGCGGTCCCCATTCAACTTCAGGGCACCGACCACCCTTTCTTCTTCACAGGATCAGGTAACCCAAAAACAGTCTGTTAAGACTAGCCAGTCCTTGAGTGGTAGATCTCATGCACAGCATAGAGATGCCTCTGGCCTTACCCTCGAGGACACACTGGCTTTAAAACCCCGGTGGGAGTCTTCGGCCTCCAAATCCATAGTGGGGTTTCAGGTTGTTCCTGAGGTTCACCCCTCTCCGAACATACCTGAGCCATGCTCGGTGGTGGCATCCGCTTCAAGCGGTACCGATACCCCGGCATCGGCAATGGTGTTGGATGAAACATTCCTCACCAAAGATCGTAGTCTGGCGTCCTCGGTACCTGCGGGCCCGTTGGATACACTGCAGACCGATCTTCCAGTATCGGTATCGATCCCGGTACCGGTACTGGTACCGACTTCGGTACCCTCCAGATGTACATCGATAGACTCGCTTCCTTCGATGCCGAGTCTGGAATCGATCTCCAGTCTGGACGACTGGGTACCGACTCGCTTTGGTACCGACACCGGACGGTACCGAAGGCACGGTTCCGATGATCCAGGTCGGGCACTCTCGGTCTTTTCGATACCATTAGAGCTGTCACCGGCTGGCCTTCATCTACCGGTATTGGATACAGTGCCGGAGTCAGTACTGGTATCCACATTACCATTGCTGTCGGTACCTTCCATGCTTGTTTCATTAGGCTCGCTTCCCTCGGTACCGAGTTTGGAATTGATCCCTAGCATGGACGATGCGCTACCGACTGTTGCTGGTCCCGACCTCCTGCGGTACCAGCGACCATCCTCTAAGGATCCGATACTCCACCCTTTAAGGTCTTCTATTCCTCTAAATTTGGATAGATCCCTGGGTGCCAATGCTAGTTCTTCAACAGATCTAGCCTGTACTCCTCTTTCTAGAGGACTTCCCTCTGGGGATTTTTCTTTTCAAGCATTCCTGCTTGATATGGCAAAGTCACTTGTCATTTCTATACCTGGTCAGGATACTGCACCAGGGAATACAGAATCTCTGTATATTCCCTGGAGTCCAAAGGAGGACATCATGCTTCCTTTGCATCAGACCATGCAGGATCTCCTCTTTCGAATGTGGGAAACTCCTTTAATGGTACCCCCACCTTCTATGGCAACTGATCTTCTATACAAGGTGCCCCCCTCTCCAGGTTTTCAAAAGACTCAACTTCCTCACCACTCCATTGTTGTAGAATCAGCAATGAGGCGTGTTAAGAGTAGTAAAAAGCACTCTTCTTATCCGCCAGGTCGTGAGTCTAAGACTTTAGATGCCTTTGGACGCCAAACCTTCCAGGCATCCATGCTTTCAGCAAGAATTCTCTCATATATTTTCTATATGGGATTATTTCTTGAAGAAGTCACAAAAAAATTACTACTTTTGACCCCTTTTCTTCAAGAGCCCAAAAGAGCAGACTATTCCTTATTGGTTAGTCATGCTCAAAATATCTCTAGGTTCCTTACTCGTGCTTCCCTAGACTCCTTTGAGTCTGTTAGCAGAACCTCTGCTATAGCTATAGGGGCACGACGTAAAGCCTGGCTCCAAGTTTCAGACTTGGACAAATGGGCACAAGAAAGACTGGGAAATACTCCTTGCACTGGAGAAAATCTCTTTAACAAGGAGTCTTTACTCCAAGTTGCTCAGTTAACCACTGACATTGCTGTTTCCAGAGGCTGTTCTACGCCTTCCTCTTTCCCAGTTGGTAGGAAATTTCCTAACAAACTTTGTTCCCCTAAGGGGAAAAAGTTGTATCCATCTTCTACCCATCATACAGATGTTCCCAGACAGGGGAAACATTGCACTGGTCTAAAGAAACCACAACCTCAACAGGTTCAGCAAACCCACCAGTCGCAGGGTTTCAGATAGATAATCATTGCATCTCCTGTTTGGTGGTTAGAGTTTGCAGTCTGCTTCTTTTCACTTGAAGCATCTACACTAATTTCATCCTAAATTCTCATGGATCTCTCTTCATGAGACATCCTTTCTTTTTGCTCTAAGAGTTTTTATGATGATCATGCCTATAGTTAACAGGTTTCTCTTCCTCCTACTGGGAAAAAGAGATGTGACAACTATCAATAAGACAGTTTTCCCTGTACTAGCATGTATCATCTTACCTTTCAGAGACTTACTACATAGTCAGTCTCCTTCAACTCTGTCTTACCTCCCTCTTACTACAACATTTGGTTTGTAACAGTGGCTCTATTACACTGGTAAGCCCCTATGGTTCTCTACCTATTCCACAAAGGTGTTTTCCCTTCCAGAGTTGTCTCCCCCTTTTTCACATTCTTACTTTAGGGCAGCTTATCAGACAATAAGGAAGTCTTACCACTCCTGCTTATGTCTGTTGCTTCTTTTTCCAATCTAAAAAAAGGAAAAAGAAATTTTTTTCCGCTGCCCTGGTAGTTGCTGCAAATGCAGCAATTCCTAGTGGTTAAGCCACTGGTTCTGTTCACCACACAACCAAGGTTTGTCCTCCACTAGCAATCCTTCTGGCCTCAGTGCTAAACCCAAAACAGGTTATCAACCTTTTTTGGAAACCCTATTATCACAGACTTGTTGGTTTGACTTCTATTCTTCGCCATCTCCAATTCCCTTGTTTTTGGCAGAATAGTTTAAGTTACCTACTGGCTTTAAGCAGCCAGTTTCTTCTTCTAACCAACCTGCAGCATGCTCTCTGCAACTCTACAGAGTAGCTTTGCACTATGGGCCCTTGCTAGAGAGCATTAGTATCTTGCCTAGCAGATAATCCCAGATGGTTAGGAGGGGTTCACCCAGTCATGCTCCCATGACTGGTAGGTGTTCCCTACCCTTACCATCTCATCTAAAATCTCTTTTCGAGACAAAAGTCACAGGCCTTACATCACGTGAAAACCTAAAGAATGGTCAATTCCCTGGCTTGGTCCACATCTTCTTTGGACTTCTCGCCAGGGATAGTTTTCTTTCAGTTGCAGCTCGTCCTTATATGCTTCCTTCCCAATACTTCAGGGGACGCCCATGTTCAGCTCAAGGACACCTGATACCCATCTTGCCCTCATAGGCGGGTCAATATGGTACCTTATTCCAGTGGCGTCCTCTATCCATTCACCATACTGCAGTTCTAGAGAGATCTGGACTTGCTGCCTGCAGACTGAAGTTATCCTCTGCATTTTTCACGTAGGCCATCTTGGTTATTCAAGAGCTCGAATTCTTAAAGGAATCTAGACTCCTCCTTGTCAGGGAGACCATTCCTCTGACTCTGTCAATTATAACCAGGGAAAGAAGATTCTCTATACATCTATTCAAGCAGGTATCACCCTTCTTGCTATTAGATGAATCTTCCCTCTATCCCCATATCCCTATGGGGATCTAGTTTTATGGCCATGTCTCCATCTACTTACATGGAGACATGTGTCTATATGTCTACATATTTATATATATCTATATCTATATATATGTATCTCTGTATCTTCTGCTCAGGTATATCTCTGTATATATATATATATATATATATATATACCTGTCGAGATATATCTTCTAAGTAGATATGTATCTACGTAATTATCTATCTGTCTGTCTAGGTTCATATATCCATATATTCCTATATGACTCTGACGGATGTGCACTACCCCTATCAATGCTGTGCCAGCATGCTTAGGGTTCTACACATATAACCACTCCCTGTGGTAATTAACAAATTTTTTGTTTCTCTTACCATAACCTTTCAGGTTTAGGTACCTCTGAAGCTTTCCATGTACCTTTTTCTTTCCTAATTGACCTCATTTAGGAAAGACATCACGGATTTTCAGTTAATCTAAAGCTGTAACGCTTCATAAGTCTGTCCTTACTTTGTTATCGGATATAGGGGTCTCCATACCCCTTCTCTCCTACAGGGACTAGTTCTATTGTCAGTCCAAATCGGTCAGACTTATTTTCCTTTTGGTCCTAGCATTGTACTGTTCTTCGGCCAAAAGAGCTTACGCTTTGTCTAATAGTACCTTCTGTGTTTTCCGCTGAAGCCCTACCTCATTGTGCTACCCCAGTTTCCCCTGGGGATATTTCTCACCCTGATGGGTTCTGACCTCCACTTGTTTTTCCTACAGTTTATTACCTCTACTTCACAGTGAGGTACTCCTTGAGGATCTTCTACTGGCTCTTCTAACAGATCCATATGAACCTCAATAGACTTTTTACAATACCACCAAGGGAGGTCCATATTAGAATATTGCACTCAATATTTTTACTACTAAATGTCATCTATACAGGATCTTCCTCCATAGAAGTCCTGTTCTAGTCCAGCTGTTCCACAGCACCTTTCTGTAATTCAACTCCTACCCTCCATCCCCAAGATGCCTGAGGTTCTGAGGAGTAGCATGGCTCTTTCTAGATTCGCTACATGCTAGGACTCCCTCTGGGCATCTTAGCTTGGGGAGTCCCCATATGTGAAGACTCATTCCTGCTTGTTTCTGGAGATAGCACAGTTACTTACCTGTAACATGTGATCTCTGGGAACAGCAGGAATAAGTCTTCACAACCCACCCACCTCCCCTAGGAGTTGCTTTTCTCTATCTCTATCTTTCCCTTTCTTGCTCTCTCTCTCTCTTTGCCTCAGCTTTAAAACTTAACTGTGGAGAGGCAGTTGGGAAAGGCGGGAAGGCAGCATGCAGGCGTGTTGGGATGCTTCCAAAAGCATTCTGATTGGACGCTGGAGAGCGTTCCCGCGCAGACTCCGTCGGTACCGACGTACCCATATGTGAAGACTTATTCCTGCTGTTCCCAGAGATCACCTGTTACAGGTAAGTAACTGTGCTGTATTGCATTCTAAGAGGGTATCATTTCACTTTGACCGACCCTATTTGTAGCCTTGGTGATACTGGGGGTATAGCTATCAAAACTGGTTCAGGATCCCCATCTAAAAAGCAAGGGAAAAGCATAACTTGCAAACACTGGCCACTCACACTGAGATGTGCAAGAGCTTTTACTTTTACAGAACCTGTGAAGTACAACAGCAATAAATACATAAATGCATGCCATTTGATGTTCAGGTTATAATCTTGGCTATTTGATGCAAGTTCTTGGAACATTTATTTCTTTATTATTTTATTTATTTATTCAGCTATACTTATATACTGCTTTTCACCTGCTCAGTTTCTGTCAATTGGCTTGTGTTTTGCCCACTTTGGCCCTCTAACTTTCATATAACTGAACAATCACCCCCTTCCTTTTTTCTACCTATTATCCACCACCTGCCCTTAGAACCACATTTTAGGGGTCTTTTTCTAATGGGTGCAAGCTGGCAGTGCATGTTCTAGGTGTGCTGAAGACACGCTGGCATGTGCATTGCTGGCTGGTGCAGGGCCGTGGCCGTGCAGAATGAGTCCCATGCTAATTGTGCAACCTGCGTTAGGATCATTAGTGGGTGGGTTAAGGACAGAGAGTGGGCATGATGAGCTCAGGGTAGTTAGTGCTGTGTTCACACTGCTCGCTAACTGAATAGGTGGCGCTAGGTGCACTCGCGCTAATGCAGGACTCCGCATTAACTGCTGGCTTTCCACGCCCCTGATGGTTAACACATTGGTGCACAACAGTGTAGCACTCATTAGTAAAAGATTTTATTTATTTATTTATTTAACGCTTTTCTATACCGCGCTCTTTAAAATCAGTGCGGTTTACAAGTAACATTTTTGTACAAAGCAGGGGGGGCCTGCTTCGTACTTACATTGAACGGGTAATGTAACTTGGATATAGAACTGGGGTAACTATATACAGTACACGCTGAGCAGGGTGTCACTGAGTTGTTGTAGCGACATGGCGTGCTCTAATAACTATGTACAGGATTGTCAGCTATTTACAGGATTGTCAGTTATTTACAGTTAGATGGTTGGACTGACGGGTGGGGGTATGGTGGGTGGGGTTGTATCGTTGGCATGTGAGTAGTGTAGAAGACAAAGGTGGTGCTTTAGTGCCTTTCTGAATTGGGTGAGGTCAGTGATCGCTCGGATGGTGGTTGGGAGCTCGTTCCAGCGAGTAGGTGCGTAGAACACAAAGGCTCTGTTCTTTGTTGCCTGAGAGCATTTGTTTCTAGCCCAAGCATGTTAAACTTCTGTAATTTGGCCAAGATGGTGCTAGTCAGGCTTTAGTGAAGTGAGGCGGTCATTATTATATGATGGGATGGAAGCATAAGGACAAGGGGCTATTGCAGCCTTCCCAAACCTCTAGTACAGGGGTTCTCAACCCTGTGCTTGGGACCTACCTAGCCAGTTGGGTTTTCAGGATAACCACAATGAATATGCATGGGAGAGATTTGCATATATATATATATATATTTAATGGTATTTATATACCGCCTTATCCTTCAATCAAAGCGGTCACAACACAAGTGGGGGATACATTTAACACGTGGGGATTTGAGACACATACACTAATACTTACAGGGAACATGGGCAATGGAGGGTTAAGTGGCTTGCCCAAGACCACAAGGAGCATCTGCGGGACTAGAAACCCCAGTCCTTCCGGCCCAAGGTTGCTGTCCTCTAGTGGGATTTGAACCCCCGACCTTCCAGCCTGAAGTACCTTGTCCCAACCACTAGGCTACTCCTCCCTCAATGCATATGCCTATAATGGAGGCAGTATATGCAAATCTCTCTCATACATATTCATTGTGGTTATCCTGAAAACCCGACTGGCTAGGTGGGTCCCGAGGACAGGGTTGAGAACTCCTGCTCTAGTATCTCAACATCTATTTCTGCTGTGGTTTCTGGACCACTTGATTCCTTTATTCAGCGATTACCTCGATATCCAGTGGGTTCGGGGGAGGATATCCTGGTTGCAGTTTCACTGAGGCTTGAGAGCTTGGTGTCTGCTTTGGGGTTCTCATCTCTCTCACCCAGTATACAGCCTACCCCAAAAGCAGTATGCTTCCAACAGTCCTCTCCGGAAAGCCTGCAGCAGAAGGCTTCCTCGGGAGAGGGGGTCTCATTCCAGCTGCGAGGGTCAGGATTTGGGACTGTGAGTACTTCGTTACCCTTTGACCCAAAACAACCTCAACATGCTGATTCTTCAGCATTTTTCGGCAGAAGGTCAGCTGCGGGAGCGGCACTGGTCTTGGAGGGTGCATCGGCGTGGGCGGGAATGGAAGTACTCCTGGTTAAATCAGGTGAAACTGCGACATTTTCCTTAATGTGACCAACAAATTTCACTTAGAGACTATATGATAAGCTATTGTTTCACTGGGAAAAGCTTTGCTACCTCAAGAGTCTTCATTGGTAACTAATATACAAACTAATTCTGAGGCTATTGAACAAAGTGTAGCTAAGGTCTCTGTGGTTCAGTCGGAAGTTGCAAACAAAAGTTGTAGCATTGGAAGAACAGTCGGTGTCCTTTATTAAGAATTTCACTTCAATTAATACAAAATTGAAACATCTGGAGAATTTTTCCTGAGCAAATAACGTAAGGCTTATATATTTTCCTCGAGTAACCACAGTATCTGTGAGAGATTTGTTTAGAAACTATGAAGGCACATTCTGCATTGGCTGTCCATCCCTCTGTGCGGCCTACCAGAAGCTGGATGCCCAGAGTTAGACCCAATTCTGATCCTGCAGGGGCTGGAAAGGCCCGGACATGCAGGCCAGGCCTCAATTCTGGTCAGCCTGCATGCATAGCAGATCCCTGGCTACCTCAGTCAGGCTCCTGAATGAAGCCGCGATGCCATGCGGTCCCGTCGCCATGGCACCACGGCTCCATTCAGGAGCCGCAAATGTTGGCCGCCACTGACCTTCTTCTTTCCCCACAGCCAGACCCTTGATTCAGCCTCCCATGGCCAGGGTCCAGCTGCAGAGATCCTCCTACAACCCCTACCTATGTGCCATGGCTCCGTGGCTTGATCCCCTGATGTCCAGGGGGACTTATTCTACTACTGCAGTGGAATAAGTCCCCTGTCCATGTTCATGGCCCCAGAAGTACAGGGCCGACATCAGAAATGGCCCCGTATGTCCGGAGTCATGGCCCACCCATTCCTCGCCCTCACTCTGCCTTGGACATGCCCCGTGCTGCCCCCATCTAGGCCTCCCTGTACAAATGAGCTGTTCGTATGGGGAGGCATTAGCTGGGGATGGCAGCAGAGTCATAGTGGGGATGGACATCCAAGCCAGATGTCCATCCCCGCTGTTTGTGCCACTGAATGACCCCTTACCTGACAGAGACTTTGTCTGTGCCAACTAAAATGATACCACCAATTGTGAAGATGCACTATTTGCCTGTGGGTAAGAAATCGGCATCTGCAGTGAGAACTGGGGACCAACAAATGGATGTTTTGAATGTTTCTACTTTGTTAGAGTCATCTTAAGAAGAAACTCCGGTTCCTTCTACTTTAATAATAACTTTTGCATTGTTATCTGATAAAGAATGGCTGTTCAAGCTATTCTTTAGGAAGTGGAACTTATTATTCCGTGAGTTATTAGTCCGCATATTTATTTTATTTTGTTATTTAACAGGTCTTCTATACCGCCTTATCATACATTCAAAGCGGCTCACATGGAACAATTACAACAACAAGATTTACATAGAACAGGGATATACAACTTGGTGGTTAATTGGAGTATTACAAGCAATTAACAGTTGTTAACTATAGACAAAGAAACGGTCCACTCCATCAGGGATCATATCCTGATTTGGCCAAGGACACCCAGCGCTGTCGGAGGGAGTTTCTCCTGTTACATCCTAGGATTCACCAGCTGGGGAGGGGGGGCTCTTCTTTTTGAAACATCCATATAAATGTTTGGTATGTATATGTTGATAGTATCCTGATCTTTTTCCTAAATGTTTGGGATAAAGGGTTTCCTTTTCTTATAGGTGCTTCTCCCTTAGGGGAATGGGTAGAACAGACAGCTATTACTGTTAGTTTTTCTTGATATATTTTCTTTGTTTGTTTATTTATTTATTTATTTTATTTATTTAATAAAAATTTCTATACTGTGATTTCCAAAAGATCAATCGTGATGTACAAATAACAACAATTTGAGTAGTACAAAACAGATGCAAACTCAGTTACATGAAACAATGTAAACTATGTACAGTGGTATAAGATTCATTTAACTATTGTTGGGTTTTTTATGTTTCTGCTGTTTCTGTACAATAATGTTTGTGCTACTGTCTTGCTTTAATTGTAAATTTGCATGAAGATAAAATAAAAACGTCTGTGCTTGTCTTGGTTTGCCATTACTTCTTCTAGCTGTCATTTCCTACTTCGCTCTATTCTGCTATGTTTTATTTTTGTAAATTGTCTAAAAGTCATTGATGGAGATGGTATAAGAAATTTTAATACAATGAAAATGAAATTTAATGAAAGCGAAAACCATCTACCTTCATTTCTGTAAAGTATGTTTTCATGTTTCCTTTGAACTTTAGGCTTGTGCATTAGTTTTCATTCAAATGGTAAAAATTGACAAAAAACATGATTTTCATTTCGTCCCAGCTTCAACTAACTGGGCGTGCATGGTTGGAAAATTTCATTAATCGCCATTTGTGAATTTTGTTTTTATCATGAGTGTGAATGTGCCCGGATGGACTAGAGCCAATCTGGGAGGGGAGGAGGCCACGGAGTGGTTAGCAATAGCTAGTATAAGGCTCTTCAGCCAGCCCTGCTTTAAATGCTTGACAGGCAGCCAGAGAAACTAATTGCTATCTGACCTCTGCAAATCCCATGGCTGATGACATTACAGCAGGGCTACAACACACAGTGAGCACAAAGGACAGACAAAGAATTTAGCTCTGATGTTCAGAGGCTGGGGATGGAGTGTTGGTGCAGGTTTTAGGATTCTAACGGAAAGATTGTGGCAGGGGTAGGTTTGCAAAGAAAAAAAACAAAACATATCAGCTTTACTAGCGGCACTAGTGCTACTGTCTAAGAGCTGTGTATAGGGCAAAGGAGGAATTTAAAGCTAAGAAAACACAAAGAACATCAAGATTGATCTGTGCCTGCTGTCACTTTGCCTTGGTATGTCAAAACACAGAAAGAACAGATTTTTGCCTTCCTAGGCAGTCTGCCACGCTAGGGGCTTCAAAGGGTAGTGCCTTTGCACTTTGAGACAATGCAGAGTAAGTGGCAGAGGTTACTGTATCAAAACAAATTCCACTGCAGAAGGATAAGATACAGTGCAACAATATTTCCTGTAACAATCGTTTTTGTGAATTGTCTGTAAAAGCAGCTATGAGGTTGGCAGGTCACCTGTGAAGTTGACAAGACATAGGGTAACTTATTGTTCCATTGCACTGCTCATAGAATAATACATTTTGAAGCTAAAAGATAAAAATTTTAAAAGTAAAAACTTACAATAGAGGAGCAGCCCCTGGGAATCCACTAATGCCATTGGAACCATTCTGGAGACCACACCGTTAAAAGGATATAAACAGAATAGAGTTGGTACAAAGTGTGGCACCAAAACGGTCAGTGGTTTTTGTCATAAGACATATGGGGACAGACATAAAAATTTAGATAGTATATATATATAGATATAGATAGATAGATATATAGATAGATAGATATATACTATGGAAGAAAGGTGAGAGAGGGTATATATATATATACTATGGAAGAAAGGTGAGAGAGGGTAAATATGATAGGCTTTTTAAGTATCTCTGTGGCATACATCCACAAGAGAAGATGCTCTTTCACTTGAAAGAAACCTCTGCATTGAGGAGTCATAGGATGAAGGTGAAAAAAGACAGACTCAGGAGTAATTAGAGGAAATATTTCTTTATGGAAAGACTGGATGCATGGAATAGTCTCCCAGTGGAGGTGGTAGAGACGAGGACTGTATTTGAATTCAAGAAAGAATGGGACAGACACAGAGGATCTCTCAAGGAAAAAAGGGACTGTAAAGCTTAGGAGTTGGTATGGAAGAGCAGGCTGGATAGAAACATAGAAACATGTCAGCAGAAAAAGACCATATGGCCTATCTTGTCTACCCTTTCATATCAGCTACAGTAGTCCCCTTTTTTCCTTTAGAGATATTCAGTTTGTCCCATGCTTTTTTGAATTTAGATACTATCCTCATCTCTATTACCTCCACTGAGAGACTATTCCACGCATCTACCACTCTTTCCGTAAAGAAATATTTCCGCATATTATTCCTGAGTATACCCCCTTTCACCCTCATCCTATTTTCCCTCGTAGCAGAGCTTGCTTTCAAATGAAAGAGGCTCTCCTCTCTTGCATTTATGCCACAGAGATATTTAAATGTTGCTATCACATCTCCTCTGTCCCGCCTTTCCTCTAACATATACATATTAAGATATTTAAGTCTGTTCCCATATGCTTTATAAAGAAGACCACTAACCATTTTAGTAGCCACCCTCTGAATGGACTTATGCTTATACCCTTTTGAAGTTGTGGTCTCCAGAATTGTACACAATACTGCAAAAGAGATCACACCAGAGACTTATACAGAGGCACTATTACCACCTTTTTTCTGCTGGCCATTCTTCTCCCTATGCAATCAAGCATCCTTCTAGCTTTTCTACCTATTTAGCCACCTTAAGATCATCAAAAACAATCACGCCCAGATCCTGCTCTTCTTTCATGGACAAAAGTACTTTGCTCCCTGCACTGTACCACTCCCTTGGATTTTTGCAGCCCAAATTCATGACCCTACATTTTTTACCATTAAATCTCAGCTGTCAAATTCTTGACCATTCTCAAGCTTAGCTAGATCACTTATCATTTTATCTACTCCTTCCTGGGTGTCTACTCTATTGTAGATTTTGGTATTATAGGCAAAGAGGCAAACCTTACCTGATAACCCTTCCACAATATCACTAACAAAGATGTTAAAAATAATTGGACCAAGGACTGATCCCTACAGCACACCACTGGTAACATCCTTCTCCTCAGAGTGAGCTTCATTTATCTGTACCCTTTGTCGCCTCCCACTCAACAAAAAACAACAACATTTACTGTAGCTATTAAAGATAACAAGAAAAAACACCTTTAAGAGTTCTCAGGCACACCAATGGTTCCAAGGGTGTTGAAAGAACTGAAATATGAGATTGCAGACCTACTATTAGTAATCTGTGAACTATCATTAAAATCATCTGTAATACCTGAAGATTGGAGGATGGCCAATGTAACGCCAATTTTTAAAAAGGGCTCCAGGGGTGATCCAGGAAGCTACAGACCAGTGAGCTTGATGTTAGTACCGGCAAAAATGGTAGAAACCATTATAAAGAACAAAATTACTGAACATGTAGATGGCTTAATGGGAGACAGCCAACATGGCTTTAGCCAAGGAAGGTCTTGTCTTACTAATCTGTTATGTTTTTTTGAAGGTGTGAATAAACAGGTAGATAAAGGTGAGTTGGTTGATATAGGGGCTTGTTTACAAAGCCGCGGTAGCGGTTTCCGACCGTTATCGGAGCCACGGCCTCATTGAAATCAATGGGGCGGCGGCTCCGATAACGATCAGAAACCACTACCATGGCTTTGTAAACAAGCCCCTTAGTGTATCTGGATTTTCAGAAAGCCTTTGACAAGTTCCCTCATGAGAGATTTTTGGCGAAATTAGGATAGGAGGCAGTGTACTATTGTGGATCAGAAACTGGTTAAAAGACAGAAAGCAGGGGGTAGGGCTAAATGGCCAATTTTCCCAATGGAGAAAGGTGAATAGTAGAGTACCCAGGGATCTGTGCTGGATCCACTGTATTTTTAACATACTCATAAATGATCTGGAAATGGGAATAACCAGTGAAGTAATCAAATTTGCAGATGAAACAAAATTATTCAAAGTTGTTAAAAACCAAGAGGATTGTGAAAAATTGCAAGAGGACCTTGATAAATTGGAAGACTGGATGTTCAAATGACAGATGAAATGTAATCTGGACAAATGTAAAGTTATGCACCTAGGAAAGAACCACCCAAACTATGGTTACACAATGCAAGGTTCTATATTAGGAACCACCACCCAGGAAAAAGATTTAGACGTCAACGTGGATAGCACGTTGAAACCCTCCCCCCAGCATGCAGCAGCAGCCAAGAAAGCAAATAGAATGCCAGGAATCATAAGGAAAGTAATGGAGAATAAACCAAAGGATATTATAATGCCTCTGTATTGTTCCATGGTGTGACCGCACCTTGAATATTGTGTGCAATTCTGGTCGCCATATCTTAAAAAGGATATAGAGTTATTAGTAAAGGTACAGAGAAGAGCCACCAAAATGGTAAAGGGGATAGAAGGATACCCCTATGAGGAGAGGCTATAAAGATTAGTGCTCTTCAACCTGAGTGGACCATCTGAGGGGAGATATGATAAAAGATCATCTGAGGGGAGATATGATAAAAGTCTATAAATTAACAAATGGAGTGGAATGGGTAAACGTAGATTGATTGTTTACACCATCAAAATATAGAAAGACTAGGGAACATGCAATGAAGCTACAGTGCAACCTATATAAGACTAATAAGAGAAAATATTTTTTCACTCAACGTGTAATCAAACTCTGGAATTTGTTACCAGAGGATGTAGTAAAAGCCGTTAGTATAACTGAGTTAAAAAAAGGTTTGGACAAGTTCCAGGAGGAAAGGTCCATAAAATATTATTAAAGTGAACCTGGGAAATCCACTGCTTGCCCCATTACAAGCATAAACATAAACATAAGGTTGATAAGAAACAAAATGCCAAACATTAATGACATGATTAGAGACGAGAAACCTGACCTACTCTTTGTCATAGAGACATGGCTTGCACCTACTGACACAATTCTATTAAATCAGCTGCGGACGCAACAATATGACCTATTCAACTGCCACTGGGACACCAAAAGAGGGGGAGGGGCACTCATTGTGACCAAAAAAGACCTCACCTGTCAAACATTAATAGTGTAGATGTTATGGACATCATTAAAGTAGAGAGCAAGACCCTTGCACTTTGCCTACAGACCACCATCATCTGATCACAAAAACCTCACCCCAATTCTTGAACTAGCATGTACAGCTTCACTGAGAAAACCTCTCATCATACTGGGTGATATGAACCTCCCATCTCTTAACCCATCCCACACAGAAAACCTCATGGACACAATGACAGAAATGGGATTCAAAAATATCATACATGCTCCCACTCACATAAAGGGAAACACCCTTGATCTAGTCTTCCTCCCACACCATTCGATGACCATCAACTACACCCACCCCCCCTCCATAACTGACATTCCCTGGTCCGATCATCACTTAATAACCTTCTATCTACCCACACAAAAGCCCAATATCTATACTCCCAACTCTAGACTGCAAAATAGAAGTTTTGCTCACTTCAATAGAGATACCTTCATAGACAATGTATTTCCCCAGCTGACAACAAATTCCTTAAACATTAATATATCCATAGGTCAATGGAACCAGGTCATCCAAAAGGAAGCCTCCCCCACCAAAGGCACTCCAAAATAAACCCTAAAGTGATCTGAAAAGTGGTTTACCCACAAACTTGCAAAATTGAAAAAGCAACTGAGAAAACAAGAAAAAAAGGTTGAGAATAACTACGAGTAAATCGAACGAGAATAAATCCCAATACCTTAGCTTACTCAACATCTAAACAAGACAATCACACAAAAATTATAAATTTGGCCATTAACCGACCCAGGGAACTATTTGCAATTGTAAGATCCCTAACAAAAACATGCAAACCTGAATCAGAACACTCCACAATAAGTGCACAAACTTTAGCCACACATTTTGCAGAAAAACTGAAAAACAAGCTCTCCAATTCTGTCACCTCTATACATCCAGACTCAACAAACACAAACAAATGGGATAATTTTCACCTAATTGGTCAAAAACACCTCCTCAAGATCATATGATAACAATGATCAACACCACAACCTCCCCCCTTGACCCATGCCCAGTATCATGGATCAAAGCCACCAAAACCGAACTCGCCACAAACCTCCTACACATAATCAATCAATCCTTCACACAAGGCATCATGCCTGATGCCCTTAAACTCACTTCCATCCGCCTCATCCTAAAAAATAATACCCTGTATCCGAAAGACCCAAGCTCATACAGACCCATAACCAGCATACCATTCGTTGCCAAACTAAAAGAAAAAAATAGTCCAACTTCAATTGCAAGATTATATTGACCTCCACACCCCCTTGGACCCCCATCAATTCGGGTTCTGCCCATTCCATGGCATCAAAACCTTATTAATAACACTAATGGACAACCTCATCAGAAGTACAGATAACCATAAGCAAGGCTTCATTCTCCTTTTCATAGACATAGCCTCTGCATTTGATAATATCAACCATAACACACTAATCGAAAAGCTGGCACAAATGGGAATAGGGGATGCTGTCCTTAAATGGCTTATGTCATATATATCACATTGTATGTTACGTGTTCAATTAGGCCAAGACATCTCAGAAACATTCCCCCAAGGCCAAAGAATACCACAAGGCTTGGCTCTCTCAGCCCTACTTTTCAACTTATACTTACAGTCTTTCACAAACATATTCAGGAAATTCAAAATTAACCATTACATTTATGCTGACGATATCATGCTCTCAATCCCTATAGACACTAATAACCCCTCATATCTCAATCTATCCGAATGCATCAGAGAAGCTTAATCTTGGCTAAAGACTAACCACCTCAGTATTAACTTCAAAAAAACTGAAGCTATGTTTGTATCAAGGAACCACGATGCCATCCATCCAAAATCAATCACAATCAACAATATAGCCATCCCTGTCAAACAAGAGGTAAAATACCTAGGGATAATATTGGATCACACTCTCAGTATGCTCCCCCACTTAAAACAAACAGTAAAAACAATATTCTTTAAACTAAAAACTGTGCAACACCTAAGACCCCTCCTTGATACCTATGACTTTAAGTCAGTAGTCCACACACTAATCACCCCCCACTTCGACTATTGTAATGTTTATGTTTATGTTTATTTAATAGTCTACTGTACGGATTACCACTTAAAAACATAAACATATTCCAAAGAGCCCAGAACATCACCGCCAGGGTCGTCTCCAAAGCTCGTCTGACTGACCACATAACCCTATCCTACAAGACCTGCACTGGCTTCCAATACATAGCCGGATAAAATATAAGATACTTCTGACAACATTTAAGCTACTTAATAACATCTCCCCTTCCTATCTAACCACCCTCCTTCACTCACCGCCAGAATCCAGATCACACAGACAAAATGCAAACCACTCACTTGTCATACCCAAAGCTATCTGCAGAACGAAGAAAATTACAAGCTCCAGAGCCTTCTCATCCACTGCACCCACCCTCTGGAATGAATTACCACTAGCAATTCACATGACAAAAGACCTATAGCTTTTTAGAAAAGGACTCAAAATGTTCCTATTCACTGAACATTTTGGAAACCTAACTGAAACCCCCTCCCTCTCACAAACAAGCACACAACATACACAAGAAACCCACCGACTAACCCCCCTCCCTCCCATATAAGCAACCCCAAAGCCTCTACTCCAAAGCCTCTAACTCCTCCACTCATCTAAGAAGAATCAGCTGAGTCCTGTATATATGTAAATAGTAAGTTTTCACATACTTTGATTTCTAAGATATGTTTTCTGTAAATACTTAAACCACTGTTCCATGTAAAAGTTGTTATATTGTTAATAGTAAACCACCCTTGATCTCTGGAAGGGGCGGTATAGAAGAACTGTATAAATAAATAAAATAATATAAAATTGTGGAACCTGTATCTTTTGTGGAAACTGCTAGGATCTTGTGACCTAGACTGGTCACTATTGAACAGGATACTGGGCTTGATGGATCTTGGTCTGACCCAGTATGGCATATCTTATGTTCTTATGTTGTTATGTTCTTACAGTTTGTAGCCAGGAGCCCACAGGATTACCTTGCTTGCAATGCAGACCATCTAGGAATGACAGAACCTGCAATGCAGATCTGTATACAGCACTCAGCTGCCTAGCTCTAAAGCAAGCTAATTGAGACCACTAACACCTGATGAGGTCAGTAACTTCAAAGAGCCTGCTCTATCCCTTTGAACTTGAAGGCTAGAGGAGAGGACATATGGTCTTTCTCTGCCATCATTTTTCCATGTTTCTACATTTCTTTGAGGCTTATATTTGCAAGTTCAGCATAGCTGGAGGGCAGTGGGCTAACATATTCTCTCTCCCCACGTCCTTTCAAGAGTATGCGTAGAAGTGCACAGTCTTAGTGGGCAGGCGCTGCAAGGTGGAGCGAAGCTTATTTTAATGCTTAGAAAATGTACATCTGGAAGAAAGAAAGAAGGGAGGGAAGGCTAGAGCAGCACTGGCTCGAGTGCACAGAAAAAGATATGGTTATGGGCAGTGGTGGGATTGGGTCGGTTTGGCCCAGTTCGCATGAACCATTTCCTGCCTTGGCCTGCGTTTGCCTAATTGGGTTGAACATGGCATGGAAACATCGTCACTGCAGTTGCAGGGCACCGCCGCCTGACAAAGTTTAACGGCATCAGGAAAAGCCCCAAATGCTGTCAAACATTGTCAGGCGGGGGATCAGGCCGCAGTTCAATGGCTGGGTTGCTGCACCTCAGTGGAGGGCAGCAGCCCAAGCATTCGGTCGCTGCAACGCCTCCACGTGAAGTGCCTCAACCCGGCCATCATGCATCAGTTCTTAGTTGGTTCGGATCCCACCACTGATTTTGGGCTCTTCTATGTTGCCACCCAAGCTAAAAAGAGATGTCTTTACAAGGAAGGTAGAAAGAGCTACATTTTCCAGTGCAATTGTGGAAGAGCGGGTGTCCGTGTCTGGTGTCATCTCTTCAGCCGGGCAAAGAGAGATTGACATGGTACAGGGATGAGGACTGATGCCTGTGTTAAGCTATGTTAACTAATACACACAGATAGGGGGAGAGACCTAGATCTGGATTCTTAACTGATGATGGAAGTGGATCTCCTGCGGGTCATAGAGAAGCTCATTGAGCTTCGGATGTTTCTTACTACTAGAGGAGATTATGGATCAGGGGTTATTCTTCTGTTTCCCTGCCTTGTACAGCACAGTCACATAGGAGGTTATTCCAGACCATGAATAGTGGGGATGGGCGTCCCAACGGGACATCCATCCCCGCTATTCATGCAGCTGCAGGCCCCAGAATAACTTCCCTGCCAGTTGTGCGGGGAAGTGAAGTGGGGCAAGGAAGAGGCAGCCCGAGGGCAGAGAGTGGGTGGGCAGTGGAATAACCTCCCTGGACGTTCTTTTTCTTTTGATTCAGGGTGCAGAAGGAGCTGGGGGGGGGGGCAAAGTTAATCCCCCGCAGCCTCACCCAGGCCTTAGGAAGCCGGATCGGGGGATGGGCTGAGGGGAATTAACTTTCTGGGGCAGTGGCTGGCATCGCAGCTTTTAAATGGAGCCATGGTGCCATGGCAATGGGACATCATGGCGCCACGGCTCCATTCAAAAGCCCTGGCTGAGTTAGCTGGGCTAGCACTGTATGTGCAGGCTGGGACTGAATCACAGCCCTGGCCTGCACATACAGTGCTGTTCGCAATTCTGATCCTGTGCGGCTGGACATGCCCCGCGGGATCAGAATCGCGATCTCCTTTGTATGTCCAGGTCAGCCCGGACGTACAAAGGAGATCTACTTCGTGAATAGAATCGGGCCCATTGTGAATTCCTAGAGGAAAAGGAGCTTGAAATATCCAAGATTAGGTTTATTATTTAGTTTATTATTTAGTTTATTTAGACTCAGTTACAAGTTACAACAAAGCGGTCACATAATATAAATGCAGGGGAGAGAGGAGAAAACAGAGAGACAACAATGAACTGCCTTCAGCCACAGGGCTCAGAAGAAATCTCTGTCTCCGAAAATGCCTGAGAAAACCATGGGCATAGTTTGACAGTTTCCTTTTGGGGGGGGGGGGGCAAAGGGTGGGGTAGTCGTACTGGGGAGCTTTGACATATTTGCATATTACTTTGCATATATACATCTGATACATATTCATTATGCTTGTCTAAAAAAAAAGTCTGGATAGGAAGCCAGTATATCAAACAGCAAACATTTTTAATGAAATATACCAGCACTATTAGAAGTTTCTCTTACGGTGACCCCACTCAGATTCATATCAGTTAGCACTTTCCTTCTCCCCCTCCCCTAGACCTGATGCCAGCGCTTTTCTCACCCTCTAAAACCCAGCTCTCTCCCTCCCTCCGCCTTCCCATTTTCCTAGCATCCAGCAGAGCAGATCTGAAGCCTAAAGCAAAAGAGGAGGTGGCTGTATGGTGGTAATCGCAGTGCGAGGAAGCAGGAAGTGGTGGCCTGGTTTGGCTATCTGCTGTAGATACAGCCACCCCTTTGCAGCATCGCCCCTTTCTTCCTCCCAGTCCTGAGACTCAGGGATGGCTCCAGGCAATCTGTTGCCTAAGACAAGAGATGAGCTGGTGCCACCTCTATAATCCCACTCCCAAATTAGAGGAGCAGCCCCAGAGCTCTAGTTAAGAAGCAGGGAGACACTCAGAACACTGGTCAGGTAGTTGCTCCAAGAAAAAAAAGAAAGCAACATATTCTTAGGTTATATAATTTAAATTTTTTTTAAACTTGCAATGTTAATTAAACTGCTACAATTTTTGCTGTATATAAACATGCTGCTTGGGAATCCAATATAAACTATACTGACTTCTGACACTGCACACCGGACTGCATGGTATTAAATGTAAATATGTATTCTGGAGAAAGCAAAGAAGATGCAAGGTGCTCGCACACGAAAAACAAAAAGAAAAGGCAATTACCACAGGGCATAGTTAATTTTATTTTGGTGTTATAAACAGTGCTGTGGTTCTCATTTTATCTTTTTGAACATATATCTGGCATCCAAAAAAACTCCTCTACCAACAATGGGTGCAAAGCAGAACTAGTAAATTTCCTCATAGAGCTCAACATACCAAAAATTATTTCTGATTCTGGTGTCATCTCAGTAACAACAATATAAACTGTCACCATTACTAAGGGTATTGTGAAGTAATACAAAACACTACAAAAATCACTCAGGACTATGAAGATAATATACCATATCATAACAGCATTGACATGGAATGGCTGAAAATTTGGCAGTGAACCTTTGGAGCTGTGCCTGAAAGATATTCGGAGAAGGGAACACTGAAATTCCTAGCCTTACTGAGCACTGGAAACCCACATAGAAGTTTGACATAAAGGTGATTGGTGTGCGTTACAAAACTGAACCTGTGGGTTGGACTTATAGCACCGGGATTGCTAGTGGAGAGTGGGGCAAGCCTACTAGCATATCTTGGATTTGAGTCTATTGTGCAGCTGGAATCATAGAGCACCCTCTGGTGGTGACAGTGGATATAGTTGATCTGACAGGCAAACCTCTTCTAACTGAAGCAAAACAGCAGGAGCTGGTACGCCTTACTTCTGGTGTAAGATTGATGATGTGAAATGAATAGTACTGCATACATCTTGAAAGGTTAAAAAAACAATAAGTAATAAACTAGTCCAGAGGCAATCGGGGAAGTAGCATAGCAGGAAGTGGCAGGAGCTGTGATTCTCTGTTCTGGAATAAATCTATTTGGGGTTGTAGCCTTAAGGCCTGTTTACTAAGCATTTTTTTCCCATAGACATGAAATGTCAGTTTCTGATTGTGGGCATGAGCAGTGACTACATGCTTTCCTGGCTTTGAAAACACACCAAATAATAGTCAGATGTATTTCGCGCTTGCGCTATGATCTGCTTTGATGTATCTTGTTTACTAGAGGTAGAATGTCAAATACTAATAAATACAAATCAAGCCAAATCAGTATTCAGCCACTGTTCATCAAGTGGAAGCCCAATCCCTTGAGGATGAATCAACCCAAGATAAGTTACTACTAGAGTTCTGGATATGAAGGTTAACCAGATTAAAGTACGCACTAGAATCTTGCATGCCATCTTTGTGTATGCTTACCATTATTAATTTTAAAAAAGTATGCGCTGCATGACAAACAGGAACAATAATTCACAGGGAACTGTACAAGATAATTACAAAGCTTGCATTGCTATATGTTTTTGATTTTTGCTAGTTATTGTTATTCAATGACATTTAGAAAAAATTCAGCATGTGGAGACAGAGATTTTTTAAGTGCTTCAGAGAGAGTCAATGTCGGAGTTAGGGTCAGCCGGCTAAAACAGTTGCTGCTGCTGTTCCCCAGCACTAACTAGATCATTTGATCTTTCCTACATTTGGGAGCTCTACTGTGATTGAATTTCTACCAAAAAAAGCTATATCCTGTGGTTCTGCAAGAGTTCTGATTTTGGCCTTTGCTGTAGTTCAGTTTTTCTATAGAGCTAGTTGTGTCAGAATCTCATTTATTGCTTATTGACTTCCGTGGAGTTCAAATAGATTGCCACAGTACAGTGACAGATGGCAAGCAATTTTTGAACTGCTGGCATTGTCTTTTCTTATATATCTAGGCATCTATATAGATATATCTAAATATTCTATATAGATGAATAGATCTATTCAAACTTTTTCTATAGAAGACACTATTGCTTGGTGTAGGTTAGGAGGCAAATTTTAGAAAGGGTGTCCAGGTGCAGAAAAATGCCAGGGTCATCTATATCAAAGGCCAATATCAGGAAGAGACATCACCAATGTAGAGGTCTGTAGCCCTGTCCACATAGATGTTGTCATCAACCCCCCCCCCCTGGTGGCCAGTGGCGGCAAAGGCAGGTTGAGCATATTTATTATTTGTGGAGGTAAGAGACTTTTGGAGGCCAGGTGCACCCTGGTCTTTGTAGTCCTCCTCCTTATAGGATTAAGTTGTGTAGACCAGAATGGAGGGTAAATAAGGCTTTTATTTCCCCTTTCAAGCACTGAGGTTCGCTTAGGTAACAGAAAATAAAGGGTTCTCCTTCTTTGTCAGGGTTTTTTACCAAAGCATAGATAAACAAGTTTATTTATTTATTTATTTATTTAAACGGACTTGGTATACCGCTTTATCATGAAATCAAAGCGGTTGGCACAGCAAACAATCAATGAAGGGTGTGGTTGTCATTAGCATGCAGTGCGAGAAATGATACAGTGTGCTGCGTGAGTGCGTGTGGATGATTTTGATGTGAGCTATATACAGTGTGCGCTTAAGGTACATATTTACAGATACATATTTACATGGATGGCTTTGCTATCTTAGGAGTCATTCTGTGAGGTCCTTGAAGTAGTCTGTGAATAGTTCAGTTTTAAGCAGTTTTCTGAATTCTTTGGTGTTGTTTGTTGCTCTGAGGTGGTCGGGGAGAGAGTTCCACATGGCGGGGGCTGCTAGGGTGAACGCTCGTTTTGATGTGGATTGTTTTGTTCTGGTGAAGTCCTTTGGGGTTCTGATGTTGTTCGATGTTCCCTTTCTTCTTGGTCTTTTGCTGTTGTCAGTTGTTATGAATTGTTGTAGGCTGTCTGCAGATAGGTTGTTCATTATTTTGAAAGTGGTTAGGAGAACTTTGTAGCGGACTCGAGAGCTGATTGGGAGCCAGTGAAGGTGGTATAGTATGGGGGTGATGTGTTCGTGGGTTGAGCTGTCTGTTATGAGTCGTGCGGCTGTGTTTTGTGCTAGTTGAAGTGGTTGGGTTGATTTCTTTGGTAGTCCTAGGTAGATGTGGTTGCAATAGTCTAGTGTGGGTGTGATGATGGCTTGGCATACTGTTCGAAAATGCTCGGGAGCAAGGATGGGTTTGAGTCGTCTGATTGTCCTCATCTTGACGTAGGCGCTTCTGGTGGTCTTCGCAATGTGGGATTGTAGGTTGAGCTCCCTGTCAAGTGTTATTCCCAGGTATTTTATCTCTTGTCTTATTGGTATGATGGCATTGTTCAGGTTGATGGAGGGCGTGGGTGTGAAAGCTTGGTCTCTTGTTATGATCAGAGCTTCGGTTTTGTTATAGTTTATTGCTAGGTTGTTTTTTTGCAGCCAGGTTGACATTTCTTTGAAGCAGTTGGCTATGTTGTTGTAGTCTGGTTTAGTTAGGTTGATTGGTGTGAATATCATTATATCGTCAGCATATATGGTGTATTGAATATTGAAGCTTCTGATGATTGTGCTGATGGGCTGAATGTAAAGGTTGAAAAGCAGGGCGGAGAGGGATGAGCCTTGTGGGACTCCCTGTGTGACGTTGATGGGTTGAGAGGTTACATACTTCACAGCTTCTTGCAAAAACAACACAGGGTTTTCCAAACTTCGGAGCAAAGTAAAATTAGTGAGCTTTTTCTCTTTCGCTCAACATGAACCAAAACAATATCAGAGCTTGTCTAAATAAGTTACAGCTCGGGGAGTGACTCAAAACTCCCTGCTACACAAACCGAGCAGTCCATTACTTCCTCCTGGGATAATGTAACTGAGTCTACAGGGTCCAGCTGCATGGGCTCTGTTTCATTTGTGCCTCCCTCTGCACTTGAGCTTTCCCTGGCTGCTGTGGTTTGAAAGTCAGTACTTCTTCTCCCTAGCTTCCAGCTAGGCTGTTCTAGGGCTTTCAGGTAAATAGCAGGGTTTGTCCCTATGCCCCTACGTGGTGGCTTAAAGGACTCCTGCCGGCTTCCTTTTCTCTTAGGCTGATTATCTGGTTTTAAAAACGTTCTAGGAGCTGGACCTTTCCTTGAGACAAAATAGTCACCGTACCTTGGCTTCGTGAAGTCAGGGCATCTGTTACTTGCCCACTCAGGCACCTCTCTCTGGCCACGGTCTCCTTTGCAGACTCCCTCTGGAAGCCTCCTGGGTATTGTCTGTCCTCTCTGTAGCTTGGGAAGACCCTGTAAAGATTCCAGGCTTCCTGGCTTCTTAGTATAAGTAAATCTCCTGTCAGGACGTTTCTTCCAGTACCTTTTAATCCTGTTTCAGACCCTCCTGGTGAGCAGAGACCTCTCTCCCGGCTGGGCTCTCTCCTTCTGAGCTCTCTACCTTTGGGATTTCTTCCAAACAGATCTCTTTCCAGTCTGTCTCTCCCAGGTCTCTCTCTCACGCCGGCTCTTTTGGGTCTGCTCCTTTCTCTCTCTCTCTTTCTGAGCTCTCCTCTGAGCTCTCTTCTGAGCTCCCTTCCGAGGTTCCTTTCTCTCTCCTCCCTTCTGAGTTGGCCCTGTGCTTAGAAAGGCCTTTTACTTTTGAGTTTCCCGGGCAACCCCTCAGGTGGAGCTGATTAGCTCCTGCACAATCAGTACCCGGGTGTGTTAGCTCAGCCTCTGTAGGTTCATGCCTGCTCCCTCTAGCTGCTCTGCACGGGAACTGCATCTTCTGCACGTTAGCTGCTTTGTAAGGAACAGTGGTTTTTTCTAAGTTTTTGCTTTCAGTGGCTTCAACCCTATCACAACGTTCCAACTACAGAATAGCAGGGTGGGGACATCTAGCGCATGCAAGGTTACATATGGGGATGTCCAGCAGTATTGCAAACTGAAAATATGAACTCCCATTCCTCAACATGGGAAATATATGGGGTAGGAGTTTGCCTCCTTCTCCACACCCTCTGGATGTTTGGCAGGGAAAATGAGCTCTTTTCTGCTGCCTATTTGTACCTGGAGCAGATACAAACTTAGATGAGGCGTGGTACATACAGGCAGTTTCTGCATTTGGGTGAGGACGTCTGGGTTCCTTGTAATGCCCCAATCACGTCTCTGCCGGGCCCCATTCAGATGTCTTCAGAACTGACTTCTAAAATGCCTCCAAGGATATCTCCATTCTTTGGACATCTCTACTGTATGCCCAATTTCTGACATCCAAAGCACAAACAGGGCTCCTAAAATAACCTCCTATATGTCTATATATCTAGCTCTAGATTTAGACATATAGCTCTAGAGCTAGATAAATAGTCAAGATGTTCATTTGCTTTGTAACTAATGGCAAACCATTACCAATAGCAGCATACTCAATTAGTTTTACCACTAACTAACCTAATGAGCAAAATCGCAATTATACACAAACTGCCATTCATCCCATTCATTTTTATCATAGATATGCATGCATGCCCGGATGCGTTGGTGCCACTCTAGGAAAAGAATGGGGAGAGGGGAGGACAAATCAGAAGCACAAGGTATTTCAGCCAATCATTTTTGAACTTTTTGAAAAGCAGCCAAACAAGCCTATTACAACTAAATCCCATGGGTGATGATGTCACAGCTGGGCTAGAAGACATCAAATCAGACCATCATTTTTTCTTTCATAGAGGGAGAGAGAATCCTGTGGTAGATTGTTCCAGTGCTTCTGCAAAAAATTGCAGACAAAAAAAAGAAAACAAATTACTGAAATGATAAGGTGGTATAAAAAAAACTGTTAAATAAATAACTAAATAAATCTGCCAGAAAGCACACACACACACACAGAAAACCATGTGCTCTCTTTCCAAATTTGTGAGGGTTGATGGCTGATCTTAGAAGTAAGAGGACTTACTTTCTACCTATTGGGGGTATAAAGAAGGTGACAAGAAAGGACAGTGGGACTGGGTGACAGGTCAAGTGTGTGACACATCTTGTTAAGAGCAGAGAAAGGTGTACTTGCAGTCTGTCAGCATTGGTAGCTTGCAGATGCACTTGGAGTTTGAATTTAGATCATATCTTTTCTTTTTTTTAATATTTTTAATATTTTATTATTTTATTTTAAATCCTTCCAGTTCATCCTGAGGTGAACACTAAACGTTCTTTATACTTATTAGGTATAATTGTATTGGTTCAAGTATCCCTATTCCCCTAGCAACTTTACATAACTTAATAATTTAAAATAGCTAAAAGAAATCTTTAAATCTAAGATAGCAGTCCAGCAGTGAGGTGGGAGCTATCTAGTCTTTTGCATTGCTACATGTATGATTTTCTCCTAGTTGGTGAGAGGTCTTTTGTGTGCACTAAGTGCAAAGAGCTCTTTGCTGTCAGGGAACAAGTCTGATCTCTGAAGGCTAGAGCAGCAGACTTGGAGGAGCTGAGGCAGACAGAGAAGTATATAAACGAGACCTACAAGGATATATTAGAGAAGTCCCAACTCTGCAAAGGAGAGAGGTCACATGAAAGGAGAGCATCACCTTGGTGTGGCAGGAAATACTCATGTAACTAGTACTTGTCCTCTAGGTGATGTAATATGGTCTCACACCGAGGCCGGCCATGTGCCCATGAAGGAAGGGTTACGATGGCTGTTATAGTTAGCAATTTGATCATTAAGCATGTAGATAGATGGGTGGCTGGTGGATGTGAGGATCACCTGGTAATATGAATTCCTGATGCAAAGGTAGCAGATCTCACATTCCATCTAGACAAAGTTTTAGATAGTGCTGGGGAGGAACCTCCTGTCTTGGTTCATGTTGGTACCAATGACATAGGAAAATGTGGGAGGGAGGTTCTGGAAGCCAAATTTAGGCTTTTTGGTAGAAAATTGAAATCCAGAACTTCTAGAGTAGCATTCTCAGAATGCTTCCTGTCCCACTTGCAGGACTCAAGAGGTAGGCAGAGCTTTGGAGTCTCAATGCATGGATGAGGTGATGATACAAGGAAGAGGGTTTTGGATTCATTAGGAACTGGACAATATTCTGGGGAAGAGGGGATTTTTCCGAAAGGATGGGCTCCACCTTAAACAGGCTGCTTGCATTAACCTTTAAAAAAGAGATACAGCAGCTTTTAAACTAGATAATGGGGGAAAGCTGAAAGTTGCCCAAGAGTGCATGGTCCGGGATGATGTATCCTTGAAGGATACTAGCAAAGCAGGGAAGTCAGGACATCCCAATAGAGAGGTTCCAATAAAGTTAATAGTAACCCAGGTGCTTCTAAGTAAAAATTAGAGTTGAGAGATTCCTAATTAACCCTGTCATCAAATAGCTGACTGTCAATATTAGCAAAAACAAATTATGAAATGCCTGTTATATTATTTATTTAAAGAATTTTCAAATATACATCAAGTACTTAGCTTGCATAGAAAGGTGTACAATCCAACAATATATCCAAAGAAATTATACGAAGAAACAATAGCAATATGAACGTACACCTTTAGTCCACATAAAGAGGGCATAATTGATATACACAATCTTAAATGGGTGGGAAACCCCATCAACAAATCAAAGGAAAAGGAGAAAGAAGAAAACAAGAAGGCCGCTGGAAGCCCAAAGCCATCTATTTACAGCCCATTAGCTTGCTGCCCCAAGAGTAGAAGAGGAAGAAGGAGAGTCAACAGGAATCCTAGCACTTATAAAGGCATATAAATCTGAAGGCTGAAAGAAAATAAACCTCTGTGACTTATAGACAATAAGACACACGGAAATCTGAGATGGAAAGTATCCCCCAATTTCAAGGCACCCGGTCTAAGTAAAAGAAACTGTTTACGTCGCTTTTGAGTGTCCCTGGAAACATCCGGAAAAATCGAAATTTTTTGACCATAAAAGGGCATAGAACATTTAGCATAATATAAATGTAATAACTACTCTCTTATCAGATAATAAAGCAAACTTCACCACCAAAGTGGCAGTACGCAACACTGTTGGCTCCAGTGACTTCAGAATATCAGAGATATTAATAACATCTAGTTGAAATGACTGATCCATATTTCCACTTTCCCTCTTCCCCATAGGTAAATAAAAAATTTTCATAATCGGAGGCATCAATCCATAAAAAAAGACAAATTTTCAGACACATATTTCTTAAACAAATCTAAAGGAAAAATACCTGGAAGAACCGGGAAATTCAAAACCCGAAGGTTAAACGCCCAGGCTGCGTTGTCCAAAGATTCCAACTTCACCACCAAGTGTGGAGTGGAGGAGTGGCCTAGTGTTTGGAGCAAGATACTTCAGGCTGGAAGGTTAGGGGTTCAAATTCCACTAGAGGACAGCAACCTTGGGCCGGAAGGACTGGGGTTTCTAGTCTTACAGGTGCTCCTTGTGGTCTTGGGCAAGCCACTTAACCCTCCATAGCCCATGTTTCCTGTAAAATAGTTATTTCCAAGTTATAATGCCCCATTCAATGTAATTTCAGTTTGTTCAATGTAAACCACACTGATGCAGAATAGCATGCTATATAAGAGAATGTAAATAAATAAACTTCACCCGCATCATACTATTATCCTTCATCAATGCAGCACAGGAATCTTCAAAAGCATTCATTTTTGTCTGATGTTCATCCACCTTCTTTTTGATTAAGTCTGAAGCCTCCAAACAACCGTCAACCTTTTGTACAAGAGCATTTATCTGGGAACAGAAACCCTCAACTTGCTTATCCAAAGTTATGATAACACGGTAATGGCGTCCCAAATGTTCTCCAAGGTAATCTTCTGTGGACACTGAACTAAGAAACCAGTCAGGACCTCCAAAGAAATGGGGGAAGACTGTAACTGCGACTTGCCTTCCTCCGCGGGCAGCACCAACTCCTCCAAATTGCCAGAAGAACTCCCAGTTGGTAACAGGGCAGTCGCTGCACCTCCTTCCTCAACAGCCCCCTGCGGAGACACGAGGGGGGAACGTCCCGGAAACTCCCCATATGCGTCTGCTGATGCGGCGGGGTCAGTAGCACCAGGCAACAGAGGAGGAGCACGGGTCTCAGGGAAGAGGCTGACATCTAGCACCGGGAGGACCGCCGTTCCCTCCGTCGATCCTCCTGCTGTGCCCTCTCAAATTCCCCGACACTGTGCCTCGGACACCACTATAAAACGATCCATTGGACCCAAATTGGAAGGAGGGAGCTCTGTGGGGTAAGCTCGAACCTTGCCTTTTCGCTTTGGCATAGGGAAGAAAAATGTGGCACACTCCTCAGATGGCCATCTTTTTGAAATGCCAGTATGCAAATTCTAGAAGTCTATAAAATAAGATGGGAGAGTTAGAATACATAGCAATGAATGAAAGATTAGATATAATTGGCATTTCGGAGACCTGGTGGAAGGAGGATAACCAAGAGGATACTAGGCTACAAACTATCGCAATGATAGGGTAGATCACATTGGTGGAGGGATGGCTCTATGTGTTAAAGAGGGCGTCAAGGCAAATAGGAGAAAGGTTTTGCAGGAAACAAAATACAATGTAGAATCTCTATAGATGGAAATTCCATGTAAAAAGGAGGAGGGAACGGCAGTGGGGGTGTACTACTGTTTGCCTGGACAGAATGAACAGACAGACTGATGATGATATGCTAACAGAAATTAGGGAAGCTAGCACAGTAATAATGGGAGATTTCAATTACCCCAGTATTGACTGCATCAATGTTACATCAGGACATGACAGGGAGATAAAGTTTATAGATGAAGTAAATGACTGCTTCATGGAACAGCTGTTCAGGAACCAGTACATGGAGATGATAATTTAGACCTAGTCCTCAGTAAAACACAGGATCTAGTGCAAGAGGTAACTGTTTTGGGGCTGCTTGTCAATAGTGATCATAACATTTGATTTAATAAATGGAGGGAGGATAGCAAGGAAATTGACTCTGCTAGCATTTAACTTTCAAAAAGGCAACTATAATAAAATGAGGAAAATGGTTAAGAAATATGACTCCAGCATTGAATATTTGGGTTTAAGGGTCGGTGGGTATGGCTATGCACCATAAGGGTGCATAACCTGCCCAAATTGGGCTCTAAGAATTTACATCAGGCTTGAACATTATTTAAAAATACTATTGTGGAAGCCCAGACCAGATATATTCTATGCTTTAAAAAAAGTGGAAGGAAGGCCAAATGACAGCCTGCATGGATTAAAGATGAGGTAAGAGAGGCTGTTATATCTAAAAGAGAATCTTTCAGAAAATGGAAAAAAGAACCAAATGATGAAAACAGGAAACAGCATAAGTATTGGCAAGTTAAATGCAAGGCATTGATAAGACAGGCAAAGAGAAATTTTGAAAGAAGATTGCTGTGGAAGCAAAAGCACATAATAAAAACTTTTTCAAGTATATTCATAGCAAAACACCTGTGAGGGAGTTAGTGGATCATTAGATGATGGAGGGGTAAAAGGTACACTACGAGAGGACAAGGCCACAGCAGAGATTGAATGAATATTTTTCTTCAGTTTTTACTGAAGAAGATGTAGGATGCCTACCCATGAACAACAAAACAGCAGGTTAATGGGACAGATGATCAGCTCTTTTAATTGTGAACAAAACCCCTACGCGTTTTGGCCCAAAGGGCCTTCTTCAGGGGGTGCAAAGCCTCAAAAACTGTCAAATATAAACATATAAATACAAACATAAAACATCAATAAATAACAACTCCAATAAATAAAGGGTTCAAACCCCATAAAAACATACATTAAAACATCTTAAAACACAATAAACTCATACATAATAACTAATATGTCAAAATGAAATAAATAAACAAGCAAAAACATGAAGCTAAACAGCTGACTAATCCTTCCCTTTCCCTCCTCCCCTCCCCTTCCCCCTATCCCCTCCTCCTTCTTTTGTTCTGTGGTTGGTTTTGAGTGGCACTCTTGGGTATGGCACCTTCAGTCTTTTTATTTGTTGACTAGGTATGTAAGGTTTTTATGAGATACAATAGGATTTTTACTTTTGTATCTTATTCATCGTAAGGGGTAAAGGGATGCCAATTGGCACCGTTTTTAGTGTCATTGGATGATATTGTTTTATTTAGGTTTCTTATATAAAAAAGAGGTGTAGTGGTTTTAATTCATTTGATGCGTTTGATTTTTAGCGATTTTGTCATTTATAGTATTCATCGGTGTCAGTGCAATTTATGATTTCATTTTCCATTTGGTTCTGTATGTGATAGTATAATTGGGACAGTATTATAATTGCATATGATTTATTCTGACAATTGAAAGGTATGTGTAATTTCAAGGTCGGGTTCTCTTGGTCTTAACTTGAGGCAGGATTTGCACTCATATCTGAGGACTCATCCCCTTTTTAGAATAATTCTTTAATGATTTTCAACTTTCATTTTTAGACATTTTCATTAAGTTGATTTCTAAGGTTTTGTTGATTTCATCATAACTGTTCCCATTGGCGAGTTATACACTATGGGGGTTATTCTGTGCTAATCATGGTTTAAAGCAGAAAGTCAACATGGATTTAGCCAAGGGAAGTCTTGTCTGACCAATCCCTTATATTTTTTTGAAGGTGTGAATGAACAGGTAGATAAAGGTGATATAGTGTATCTCGATTTTCAGAAAGCCTTTGACAAAGTCCCTCATGAGAGTCTCTTGGTGAAATTATAAAGTCATGGGATAGGAGGCAGTGTACTATTGTGGATCAGGAACTGGTTAAAAGATAGAAAGCAGAGAGTAGGGCTAAATGGCCAATTTTCGCAACGGAGAAAGGTGAATAGTGGAGTACCCCAGTGATCTGTACTGGGCCCACTGCTTTTTAACATATTTACAAATGACTTGGAATTGGGAATAATGAGTGAGGTGATCAAATTTTCAGATGACACCAAATTATTCAGTTGTTAAAACACAAGAGAATTGTGAAAACCTCTAAGAGGACCTTGATAAATTGGGAGACTGGGCATCCAAATTGCAGATGGCATTTGATGTGAACAACTGCAAAGTTATGCACTTAGGGAAGAACAACTAGACTGTCTATTTCTATGTTTGTACAGTGCTTGTGTATGCTTTATAAGTGTTAATAATAATAACAACCCAACCTATGGTTATATGATGCAAGGTTCCACATTAGGAACCACCACCCAGGAAAAAGAGTTAGGTGTCATCATGGATAATACGATGAAACCCTCTAACCAGTGTACAGCAGTGGCCAAGCAAGGAAATAGAATGCTAGGAATCATAAAGAAAGGAATAGAGAATAAAACAAAGGATATTAACATACCTCTGTATCGCTCCATGATGCGACCGTACCTTGAATATTGTGTACAATTCTGGTCACCATATCTTAAAAAAGGATATAGCAGAATTAGAAAAGGTACAGAGAAGAGCGACAAAAATGGTAAAGGGGATGGAAGGATATCCCTATGAGGAATGGCTTAATAGGTAGGGCTCTTCAACTTGGAAAAGAGAGAGCCGAAGAGAGATATGAGCGAGGTCTACAAAATAATGAATGGAGTAGAACGTGCAAATGTAGATCAGTTGTTTACTTCTTCAAAAGGTAGAAAAACTAGGGGACATACAATGAAGCTACAATATAGCACATTTAAGACTAGTCAGAGAAAATATTTTAATCACTTAATGCGTAATCAAAATCTGGGATTTGTTACTAGAGGATATAGTAAAATCTGTTAGTGTAACTGGATTTGAAAGGGGTTTAGATGAGTTCCTGGAGAAAAAGTCTATAAGAAATTAATAAAGAGGGCTGGGAAAATCCATTGCTTACCCAGTGGACAAGCAGCATGGAATCTGTCTATCTTCTGGGAACCTAACAAGCGCTTGTGACCTGGACTTCCCACTGTTGGAAGCAGGATACTGGGTTTGATGGACCTTTGTTCTGACCCAGTATGGCATATCTTATGTTCTTATGAGTTCTGGTGGCCCTACCCCCCCCCCCCCCCACCCACTCCCACCTCACCACCACCACCACTCCATCTCGGTGAAGTTGGGTGCAACCGAGGGATGAAGCTGCTTCAAGCTCCCAACAAACAAAGGCCGACAGAAAGTCTGGGAACTGCAGAGTCAGTGAGCGATTCTCTGGGTTCTATGAGTGCTGAAAATGGCAAATTGATGGGAGAAGTTAAAGTTGTTTTCTCGGATAAAACTTTGCTTCCTCTCCTGAAGCACTGCCAGGATTGGAAACTGGTGGGTCTGGACTACCAAGTTCTGGAGGATATTTGGGAGGCCTTGGTGATGACTGAGGTTGGTATGAATAATTTTGTTTCTCAAACATCTGTATTTACAGAACAACCTGCTGCCAATCTAGGAGAGCATGAGGCCAGGCTCGGAATGCTGGACCAGCAGATGGGGAATATGGAGATTGAAATAGCCACAGTACAAAAGATCTGAATAGCCTTCCATTCCATTCAACATTGAAAGTACTTAAGAATATGTAAACCGCTTTGGAAAACTTTTGCCAGTAAGGCAAAAAAATAAATAAATAAATACTGCAAAAAAATAAATCAATAAATACTGCAGGTGGTAGGGACAAAAACGGTGATGAAATTCATAAAGACATGGGATAAGCAGTGAAGATCCCTATAGGAAGAGGAGCATTCCTGCTGAAAGCAAAACTTGAATGTCTTCACATTTCAAAAAAGCGTAGCAGAGATAGCTGTCACAAAGTGTCAGTTACAACCCAAAGTAAAAAGCATAGAGTGGACATAAACTGCACGGAGCGACAGTTGCTTTGGCATGACGGTTACTGTGCTTTAACTGTACGTCATACAATAATGTGGTGACTGGGCAGGATAGGGGTGGAGAGAGAGCATTGTGGTTAGCATGGGAGTACATACCACACATTGTCAGTTTTGCTATTAGCGTGGGCACACTTAACATTACCTCAGTAGTTGGCATTAAGTGCACTTGTGTTAACTGCAGATGCTGTTGCTGTGCATTAGGGTACGTTGTGGTGCAGGAACTGATGGGAAAATGTTGGCCACATGCCTGACAGTGCATGACTTTTGCTTTTACCATGTGTTAATTTATACTCAAAGCATGCGGTAAATGCAAAAAGCTGGCGTTACCTCCTGGAGTTCTTGTATGGTTGTGCGGCCTTCTCTAAGTTCTTTTACAAGGACTTATACTATGGGTGCATACGTTCAGTCCTCGAGGGCTGCACACAGGCCAGATTTACAGGATATCTATAATGCATATGCATAGGATAGGTCTGCATGCATACCACCTCACCTCCACTATATGCAAATCTATCTCATGTGTATTCATTAGGGATATCCTGAAATGTGACCTCCTTGCAGCCCTTGAGGACTGAACTTGTGCATCCCTAACTCAAATAAACATAGATTAGAATGGGAGATAAGGTCTATCTAGTTTGCCCAATTCACTTCTTGCTATGATGCCATAGATGAGTATTTCTCAAGCTGGTCCTGAACTACTCTCTAGCCATTCTGGTTTCCAAGGTAACCACAATGAATATGCATGAGATAGATGCACTTCCTCATGCATAGTCATTGTGGTTATGCTGAAAACCAGAATGGCTAAGGGATACTTCAGGGCTGGCTTGAGAAACACTGCCTTAGATATCCAGTTCATATTACTACTATAGCGCTACAAGGCATTTGCAGCGCTGTATATATAGATGTAAGACACAGTCCCTGCTCATCAGAGCTTACAATATAATCAGACAAAACACATGAAGCCCAATTCCATAACGTGCATGTCCAGTCCGCGGACACATCTAAATAAAAAAAGGGTCCCCTTTGAACCTCATTCCGCATCCGCGAGTCTGGATGTGCCCGTGGGGCCAGAATCGGGGAGATAGACATGTTCAGTGGGCACGTGCAAGCACTTTCCAGCATGCCCCATGCCTTGGATGCTGGTAAACATTTTGTCTGTCCCGACTAGATTGTAAGCTCCGCTGAGCAGGGATCATCTGTTACATGTGTCTGATCAGCACTGCGTAAGCCTTGTGGAGCTATGCAAATGATCAGCAGTAGTTGTTGTAGCTGTAGTAGGGTCTTCTGGTTATGGCATCTGAGGCCCACCTATCTGGGAACTGGCATTTCTCACAGCAGCTACACCTGTCCCATCATGGTGTATGTCGGTCTGTATACATCCGCTACCTGTGGGGCAACCCCTTCTGCCTTCCCAAAGAAATGCAAACAGCACTAATACATGCTTAACCGCAACACCATTGGTCCCACAAAATGTGCATTATGGGCATGCATTAGTGCTGTTTGCACCATTGAGTGCCCTTATTTTGAGGGTCTCTTATCATTGATGGGGATATATTTTGACATTTAGCTATAGTGAACCCTCTCTGAGTTTGACTGCCCAATCACACTGGCACCTGATGATGTTGTGGTTATCCATATGGTCCAGGTACTGACCAGGCTTTCATGTCCCACCTGAATTGCAGATAAGCACACCAGACCCCCCCCCCCCATGCACCCCTCAAAGCACACACACACACACGCACTCTCAATTTCGGTCACAAAAACACGATTCTGCCCAAAAGATGACCTGAAAATATATATAACAGCTATGACATAACATAATCGCATGACATACCGGAATTACAAATATAATCTCCGTTTCTCACCTAAAAAGGAATCCTTTCCCTGCTCACATCCATACTATCCCTGCATCTGCAGTCCCATTTTTCTGAACATGGGAATTGTTAGGGTCCCATAGATTGGCTCCTTTAGCACAAACAGCACATAGGTGCATAGCCTGAATAAACACTATTGCTCTTCTTAATATCTCTGTAAAAGTGTTTAAATGTTTCTTTACCTTACAACATTCCCTCACCTCTGCTCCCTGTACCTTATGACTGCATCTTGTATTTTTCCAGACTGTAGTCACACCAGTTCAAAACATACTTCTCAGAACCATTCTTCTCTATGGGACGCATTGCAGAGCACAGCACAACATATTTTCTAAGTCCTAGTTTTATACCATGTTTCAGCAAGAATAATGTGGACATTTCCGGGAAACAATATACAAACGGGCCTTTCCTGAAAACGCTTTGTACATCTCCATGGCCAACTATGCTTCTGTTCCGCCCTTTCCCGCCCACGTTCTGAGATCCCCATGCTAGCGCCATGGACATGCATGTCAACAATGTTTCAGAATACTATCGTGGACATTTTTGTCACATAAACATCTCCACCACACATACAAATCCCTTGTTCATGTTCTGGAATGACCCCCATTGTAACAATGGGGACTAGAGTATGTTAAGATACACATAAGTAGTGGACAAGAGAGTGAGGAGTATCAAGATCCGAGAGAGACTTCAAAGAGATGCCTGGATTTGAATATGCCTAGAGACGGGGCCCGACACACAGGTAGTTTGTTCCAAGCATATGGAACAGCAAGATAGAAAGAACCAAGTCTGGAGTTGGCAGTGGTAGAGAAGGGCACAGATAAAAGGGATCTGCCAGAGGAGTGGAGTTCCCAAGGAGGGGGGGTAGAGTGAGATAAGAGAGGAAAAATAGCGAGTAGCCGCAGAATGAATGCACTTGTAGGTCAGTAGGAGAAGTTTGACCTGGATACAGAAAGTGATAGGGAGCCAGCAAAGTGACCAGAGAAGAGGGGTTACATGAGCATAGCAACACTGGCGGAAGATAAGCCGTGCAGCTGAGTTTTGAACAGATTGAAAGAGAGGGAGATGATTCAGAGGGAGATCAGCAAGGAGCAGGTTCCAATAGTCAAGGCGGGAGGTGACTAGTGAGTAGATGAGAGTCTTAGCAGTGTGAGTAGAGAGGAAGGGATGAAATTGCTGAAGTTACAGAGAAAGAAACGGCAGGTTTTAGCCATCTATTGGATGTGCCCAGAGAAAAGGGAACTCTTTCTGCCAAGTGGCCTATCTCACTTCCCCTTTATTTCTTTATAAACAAGAATCCATTTCACTTATCCTATTAATTCTGTTGCTGTTTGTTTTCCTCTTTACCACCTGAACTGGAAGGCTGTTCACTGCATCCATTGTTCTCTTTGTTGAGGACACTACCTTTGAAAGCCACCATGCTATACATTTCTACTTCCTTCCTTTGAAAAGTATTTATTTATTTAAATTATTTCTATACCGCGCTCTTTAAAATCAGCGTGGTTTACAGGTAAACATCAGTTTGTACAATGCAGCGGAACATGCAATGTACATTACAAAGAACAGGTATTATAACTTGGATTTCAATGGGGGTAACTAAATACAATGGAGCTATTGTGCCACAGGTATGCCACAGGAACAGTTGTGGGGTCATGACACGCTCTGAACTATCTACATTTTAGATAACTATTTACAGGTTTGTGCAGTAGTACTTCTGGATGTGGTTGTGTCAGCATGATATGAGTGTGATGGTGGTGTCATTGTGGTGGGTGGAGGGTATGCTGGGTCGTGATGTTTCGCTGGCCTGGGAGTAATATAGAAGGAAAAGATGGTTCTTTAGTGCCTTCCTGAATTGGGCAAGGTCGGTAATATCTCGGATGGTGGTTGGGAGGCATTCCAGAGTGTAGGTGCGTAGAATACAAAGGCTCTGCCCTTTGCTGCCATGGAACCTTTTGCTCTTGCACTGGGGACTATTTATTTATTTATTTAAAAGCTCTTTTATACCGCTCTCTTCAACATCAGTGCAGTTTACAGTTAACAATTCTTGCAAGAGACAATGAGAAATGCCTAGTGCTACATTGAACAGGAACAGGAACTTGGATCAGTAACTGGGAGAAGTATTTACACACTCAGCTAGCACAACTGTAGCAGAGAAACTATTTACAAGTTCGATGTTAGGCAGCCTAAATGATTAGAGCTGGGTCTTCAGTTATTACATTCATCATTATTATCATTCTTGGTTATTACATTTATCAGTATCAACGCATGTCGAAGTACCTAATGGGATGGTTCTGTTGTTCGGTTGGCCTTATTCGGTTTGTGAAGTGTTGGGCACTGAGTGAGTGAGTTGGGATGTGGGATGTGGCTGGGTTGCATTTGGTTGTGAAAAGTATTGAAGGAATAGGTGGTGCTTGAGGGCTTTCCTGAATTGTGTGAGATCTCTTATTGATCTGATGCTTGGAGGGAGGTTATTCCAACACTTTTGGGCATAGAAAGCGAATGCCCTATTCCTGGTTGCTTGTGTGCACTTAGTGGACTCGATAGGGATAATCAGCTGCTGTCCTTCTCAACCTGTTGTTGGGGGTTGGGGTGAGGAGGGCTGTGAGGGATGAGGGGGATATCATGTTAAGGGCTTTGAAAGTGATGAGTAGTGCCTTGTATGTGAGTCTGCAGTTTAGTGGCAGCCAGTGAAGGTCCCTTAGAATGGGTGTGATGTGGGTTCTTCTGGATAGACCATAGAGCATGCGTGCGACCACGTTCATCACCAGTTGTAAAGGGTTGAGGGTGCTCTTGGGGAGGCCATGCAAAATGACAGTCGCATAGTCAAAATGTGGTGTTACCAGTGCTTGGAAAATTGTTCTGAAGTCGTCGGGAGCTAACATGGGTCTTATATGCCTTAGAGTCCTGATTTTGTTGTATATAATCCTGGTGGTGTAAATTATGTGTTCTTTGAATTTGAGGTGTTGGTCAAGTATCACACCCAAATAGCATATCACAGGTTTGCTTGGGAGCTCTGCATCTCTTACCTTCAAGGTAGTGGGGGGAGAGAAGTTTCTGTTCTTTGTGATGAACAGGACCTCCATTTTCTTGAAGTTAATATGGAGGTTCCGGGCTTGAAGCCAGTCAGTGATTGCACTGAAGCAATCTACAAGGGCTGTAAAGTCAGACTACAAGTGTGTTTGCAGTGAATGCCCTTCTGGACCTGTTTGGAGGGGTAGGGAGGAAGAGGTCCGTGAGGGAGGTGGAGGATTGTTTGTTGATGGCCTTGAAAGTCAGTAATAATACTTTGAAGGTGAGCCTGCTGTGGATCGGCAGCCAGTGGAGATGTTTCAGGATTGGGGTTATGGGGTCTCTTCTGGAGGCTCCATGCAGGATGCGGGCAGCGGCATTCATTGCTAGTTGCAGGAGGTTTGGAGTGTTCTTGGGGTGTCCATGCAGAACAGCATTGGCGTAGTCAAAGTAGGGGGTTACAAATGCTTGAAAAATCGTTCAGAAATTGTCTGGTTCCAGTAGGGGTTGTAGGTGGCGAATTGTTTGTATCTTGTGATAGATTGCCCTGATGGTGTTGCTTATGTGTGCTTTCATGTCAAGCTGCTGGTCTAGTGTGATACCCAAGTAGCGGATGGTGGGCTTGCTCAGGAGCTCAGCGTCTCTTACTCTTATTGATGTGGGAGGGGTGAAAGAGTGATTCTTGGTGATGAAGAGGACATCTGTTTTCTTAAAATTAATCCTGAGGCTTTGCATGTGGAGCCAGTCTGTGACAGCATCAAAGCATTTTGTTAATGTTGAGAAATCAGGCTGGTTGATTGAGAATGGAATGAAGAGTATTAAATCATTGGCGTACATGGATGATTGAGCAAATGGACTGCATGTATATATTGAAGAGGAGGGCCGAGAGTGATGAACCTTGGGGGAGCCCTTGCATTTGTTGAAAAGGCTTGGAGGTCCTGGAGCCTGTTCTTACCTGCTGCAAATATCTGTCAGGTATGACTTGCACCAACTCAAGGCTGGTGGATTCCCTTCTCTTGGAGACATGCCAGGAGCAGCTCGTGGTTGACTGAGTCGAATGTGGCAGCAATGTCCATGAAGATTAGCGCATATCCTTTTCTGATGTTATCGATCCCTGTGATTAAGGTACTGAGTAGAGTGGTCAGGAGGGTCTCAACGCCATGTGATTCTCTGAAGCCATGCTAACATGGGTCGCATGGGGCAGTGGTCTCAATGTGGTGTTGGATTTGGTGTTGTATGACCTTCTCTATTATCTTGGTCAGTAGGGGAATACTGGAGATTGGTAGATAGGATTCCGCCTTTTTGGGGTCTAGTTTGTTGTTCTTGAGAAGGGGTCAGATGGACATTTATTTTAGAGCCGGTGGGAATGCCCCTGTTGAAAAAGATAGGTCCATGATCTTGGTTAGGAATGGGCTGAATTCCGTGCGCAGCGATCTTATCCAGAATGCTGGGCAGGGGTTGTTGGAGGCTATGGTGGTGTTGATAGATGTGATGATGTCCTCCATGCTTCTCGCGGAAGGAGGTGTGAATGCTTTCAATGGTGTTAGGTGGTGTGGCTTGAGGTCTGGTGTGTGGATCATGGTGGTGTTGGTTTGGCTGGATTTGGCCTGCAGGTGGTCTGCGAATTCCTGAGGGTGTACCAGGCCTGGTTGGGAGGGAGAAGGTTCCTTCGTCAGGGTCTTTACAATGTTGAAGAGGTCGTGGGGTTTATTTAGGGATCGTCTCAGGAGTTCAGAGTGATGTTCTTTCATTTTCCTTGAGATTGCTTCTCGGTGTACTTTTAAGTGGGAGATGTAGGCTGCTAAGTCATCTGTGGATCGTGAGTGCCGCCATCATCTTTCGAGCTTCCTGAGGTGGAGCAGTGAAGTTTGTATTTCTGCGGAGTACCATTTTGCAGCTTTTCTTCTTTTTGTTGGCTTGTTTGAGGCAGATAGATGTGCAACGGAGCCTAAGCTGTTGTTCCATGTGGATATCATTTCATCGAGGCTGGGTGATGCCAGGCTGAGGTTTGGTAGGACTTTTTTGCTGATCTCTTCTTTATCAAAGAGCCGGAATCGTCTTGTGGGTGGTGAAGGAGCCTCATCTGTCTTGCAAGGGGAGTTATAGTCTTGATGTATGGGCATCTGAAATGTAATTAGGCTGTGGTTGGACCATAGTACTGGAGTGATGGATATGTCGAGGTTGTAGCTTGGGCTTATGGCCGGTATTGGAGCGAAGACCAGGTCCAGAATGTTTCCTTTTGTGTGGGTGGGGGCGTCGATTGCCTGTTTGTAACCCAACTCGTTGAGTGCTTTGAGGAAGCCTTTGGAATGGGTGCTTTGGAGAGTTGGCAGGTTAAAGTCACCCATTACCCAGTTTGGTATGCGTGGGTTCTTGGGGTTGCAGGTGAGTTTGATTATGGTCGATTAGTCATCCGGGGAGGAAGATGGGGATCTGTAGATTAGGTTGATGGTAGAGTGTTTGTTGGTTATGGTGATTGACTCCAGGTCGGTTGTGCTATCGGAGGAGAGCAGCTAAAATTGGAGCTCCGTCTTTGCTAGTATCTACCCATCCCTACTGCAGATTGATTGTGTCTTGAAACTATTTTTCTATACTTTATTTGATCATTATTATATGTATTTTATTTTCATGTCTCTTGTCTCTGTTTGGCATCTATTTTCCAATTGATCTTGGTGTTTGGGGAAGTAGGGTATGTTTATGTTTATTAAAACTTTCTTAACTGCCCTTCACAGATACCTTTCCTCTACCTTAAAAACTAGGTTGACATAAAAACCGTCATCAGCAGGTTACAAATGGGCTTATTAACATCAAGCCTTCATTCCCCCTATTAATTATTTAACTTATTTTGTATACTGCTCTATTTTGCATTTAGAGCCATTTACATAAAACATTTAACAATTAGAATGTTACATAGAACAGTAATTGACAACTTGGATAACTCAACAGGGAAAACAAATTGTTAACAATCATTCTGTACAGAGAATTAAAAAGGGGGGATCAATGGGGGCGGAGCCTGATGTCCAGCGGGTTAGACGCTTTGCGCTGAAGCTCCCGAGGGGCCTACTCAGAATCCTGACTTAATACCCACATTAACTTGATATTTTGCTCCGAACTTACCGGGGTGCCTCGGGGGAGATGGCGGCCCATAAACCAGCGCGCTTAGACTTCGGATCTCCCTCTTCTTCACACGGAAAACGTTCCAAGACAGAGCTGCCTTCCCCACAAAAGATGGTGCCATTTCGGGATAACCCCGAAATGCAACAGGAGATCTTGGAGGAAATACGTGGTGTGAAGGAACTGGTGCAGTCTAACGGAGAAGCGCTCCGAGCCATGAGAGAAGATTTTGGTGTGCTTCAGGATCGTTTTGAAGGTCTTTCATTACGGCAGGACAATATGGCGGGGGTCCTCAACTCGCACGTGGTGCGCTTGGTGAAACTGGATGAGGCTGAGCGTCAGATACAGAATCTAAAAAAAGAGTTAGAGGATAGCAATAATCGAGCCCGTCGCAACAATGTAAGGCTCATTGGTGTACCGGAGGGCGCGGAAGCAGGAGATATGAGAGAATTCCTGGTCAAAACTCTTCCCTCCTTGCTGAAGATTACTTTTCACAGAGATCTGGAAATTGACCGAGCACATCGTGTTCCTACCAGCATGGCGCTCAATCGGACGACCCCCCGGCCCATCATTTTTCGTCTACTGAGATATCAGCAAGTTGAGCAAATTCTAAATGCTGCCCGGGCGAATCGTCATTTGGAGTTTGAAAATCATAAAGTCTCCTTCTTCCCTGACTTGGCTAAGCCCACAGCTGACCGTCGGAAGAGACTCCTTGCTTTTCGACCTAGACTTCAACAGTTACAGGCTCGCTTCGGCATCTTATATCCAGCGAAGCTCAGAGTGACTCTCCATAACCAAACTCGTACCTTCGAAGATCCTGATCTGCTAGCAACATTTCTAGCTTCTAAAGAAGCAGACCAGATGCGCTAACCCAACAGCTTGGATGGAATCCGCTGGAACTGTCCGCCATTTTGAATGGCCCGATGCGGTGATCGCTGCCTGAAACGGAGACTGCCTGGACTTTCTTTCTCTTTATATATACCTTATTGGTCTCCTTTCTTTCCACGATGAGATCCTTGGTTAGTTTCGGAACCTGTATAGCACTGTAGGATTTATGTTTCAATTCAGGCCTTCTCTGGGGTTTCTCCCCGCAGACATCAGGCCGCCAGTGATTTCTGGGGTTTTGCTTCTTCTCTAGGCACTCCGGTGCTTATTTTGTTATAAGGGGCGCTTCATGGTTTTCCTTAGTTTAATTCCTATCATGTTGTTTCTGCAGTCATTTACTGGTACTATGAGCGACATTGTGTACCTCTGTGCGCTATTATGTTTCTTTTTCAGATTGTTTAACTACTTGGCATTGCTTTATGTACGTTATCATTACTGACTGTAAAAGGCATCAATAGTTCATTCCAAGGAGGGACAATCCCTAGCTCTCTTAATCATGATTATTCTGAGTTAGTGTTTTTTCAGGAGGCCCATTTACTGGGCATAGCTATTTCCTATCTCCTTCATTACGAAATACTGGAAATTGGCTCCCATCTGAACCTCAATGATTGGTGGAATTATGTCCATTTTACTGTAATTATGAGCAACTACCTCGTTTGTCAATCTCTTCCATTCAAGCCCTTCACTGCTTGTTTAACAGGAAGGTGTTCCATGATTATGTTCTAACTGCTAACTGCTCTCATTTGGCTGTTTACTTTTGTATACATTTCTGCCACAGGATCAGCCTGTATCATCAATACCATTTCTGCTTGTTTGCTGTACAACAACTGTTGTGTGTAAGCGCTTATGTGATGACTCATTAGTTTAGAGAAGAAGCATAGGGGTGGGGGGTAATTGGGGTTGTTTTCCTTATTGTATGTGTGTATTTGTATCTTTTGGTGTGTTGTTACTTTTGTTTGTTGTGAAATGAAAATAAACGTCTTTAAAAAAAAAAAAAGGGGGGATCAAAATGGAAGGGTTCTAGAGCAGTTCAGTCATGTTAGATTCTCTTTATGGGATATTGTCATAATACTGACGGAATAAGTGTGTCTTTTGAGACCTGTGAAAGTTTACGAGATCAGAATTGGATCGGAGAGTCTCAGGAAGCGTGCTCCATATGGTGGGTTTGTATAATGAGAATGCTCTAGCACGGGTTGTCTGGTTGCTCTTGACATTTGATGCAGGTGTTAAGAGAATATTCCACATGTCACTTCATCTTAATCTATTATCAGGTGTCCAATGGATAATGGTTGTGAGTGGGTCTGCAGAGAGCTTATATAAGATTTTGAAGGTAACGAGCAAGACCTTGTATTTTATTTATTCAGCTATTGGTAGCCAATGTAGGTGTTTTAGTATTGGCATAGAAGCACTTAGTAATCAGTAGGCCCAGTAAAGTGGTCCAAGAACTAACAACACTGACTCTGTACTGTCTGCGTAACCTCCTGTGCAGATGTGCTTGTTGAAACCTGTCCTGCCTCTCATTCTGATCCTGGGCTCTTTCCTCTCCTTTGACTTTCTTCTTAAGAACATAAGAACATAAGATATGCCATACTGGGTCAGACCAAGGTCCATCAAGCCCAGTATTCTGTTTCCAACAGTGGCCAATCTAGGTCATATGTACCTAGCAGTTTCCCCAAGGGACACAGGTTCCACAATGCTTGTATTGGTTCAAGCATTGATATCCTGGGTCCCTTCTTAATAATGGCTTATGGACCTTTCCTCCAGGAACTTGTCCAAACCTTTTTTAAACCCAGCTACACTAACAGCCTTTACTACATCCTCCGGTAACAAATTCCAGAGTTTGATTACACGTTGAGTGAAAAAATATTTTCTTTTATTAGTCTTAAATAGTTTACCCTGTAGCTTCATTGCATGTCCCTAGTCTTTCTATATTCTGATAAGGTAAACAATCGATCTACGTTTACCCGTTCCACTCCGCTCATTAATTTATAGACTTCTATCATATCTCCCCTCAGCCATCTCTTTTCCAGGTTAAAAAGCCCTAACCTTGTCGTCTTCCCTGTGCCTTTTTATTTTTTAGACTGCATGTTTGGGAACCAGTAGGGCTTACCCACAAGTCAATACCTGCATGATGGGAAAGCGTTATAATTCCGATGGCTGACCCTTAGGAGATTGCAACTGGAATACCCTAAATAAGTGTGGTGTAATAGCCACCTATCAGAATGCAGAGCTCACCTTCCAGCATTCTACATTTACATATATGGTTTATAATATGCTAATTGGTCTGCATATATTTAATAAAGCAAGAAACTTAGCATCTCTAGATAAAAATTAAGCAATGTAATATCTGGAATTTGTTACCGGAGGATGTAGTAAAGGCTGTTAGTGTAGCTGGGTTTAAAAAAGGTTTGGATAAGTTCCTGGAGGAAAGGTTCATAAACCATTATTAAGAAGGGACCCAGGATATCAATGCTTGAGCCAATACAAGCATTGTGGAACCTGTGTCTCTTGGGGAAACTGCTAGGTACGTATGACCTAGATTGGCCACTGTTGGAAACAGAATACTGGGCTTGATGGACCTTGGTCTGACCCAGTATGGCATATCTTATGTTCTTATGTTCAGTTACAGGTGGCTCCTTTTTCGGACTTTAATACTAATGGTATAACTTCCAAAAAAAGAGCTTTGTGTTAACCTGAGCAACTCACTTATTAATCTACAGCCAGAAAAATAGTTAATATTTTTCAACAGCATCTATTTTTGGTACCACTGGGATATTGCCATGGAAACAGCAATAGTTTGAAATAAAAGAAAATATGTTTGATTTACTTATTTTTCAATGGGGACCTTATAATTTCCAAAGATGCAAAACAGCTTCACGCCATCTGCTCACTGAGCCTGGAATTCTAGCGCTCATTTGCATCGGGATAGGCGAATGTTCTCTGTCCCAATTCAGATCAGGGTTTTGGATATGTACTGTAAATACTACATGTCTTCATATAACCAGAATCAACCTTGCCACATACTAATTCGGACTTATATTTTTAATCTGTTCTCATTCAGATGGGTTTAGGGTTGAGCCAGCATTCACGAATCTAATCTATTCAAAGTGCTTAATGGTCATATATATTTATAAATACTTTAAATGTGTTTGTATCTGAACTAGGCAAATATATAAATTGGAGTCAAACAGCAAATGATCCTGATGTATACAAGTCATGCCATGAGTGGCTCAAATTTATGCCATTCCGTGACCTATTAAGACTGGTGGACGCATGAAAACCCCTTCATGGAGGTAGATGAAACCCACAACAACCAGATTCAAAAGGCATGAGAGAAGCACTGAGGATCTTTAGATGCCAGGAGGTTTACGTTAGTTTTAGTGGCCATCTGGATTATCACAAAATTTGGAGATAAAATATGGGAAGAGGAGATCCAAGATAGCCACATCCTGAACGGCTTACTCATGTGCTTTTTAGCATGGGAAGAAAGAGGAAGGTTAAGCAGTTTCGGCATCCCCAGGCTGGTCTGCTAGCCTCTTCTGTAGTTTCCTTGGGTCCTATTGAAGCTTACCTACTGTCGCGGGGCGGCCCTGTCTACGCGTTACTCATGTTGGGGTGAGCCCGGGCAAAGATTTTGCTAGGTAGTCCAGGGAATGTAAATCCACTCCGCGTAGTTGAGAGAAGTGGCTTTACAGATTCCACTACCTAGGAGCACTCATTAATGAGACCAGGTGGAGGGAAATAAAGGCTTTTATTCCCTGGTTAATGCAAAGGTTCAACATAAGATATAATCCATGAAACAGAAAGTCCTTTGTGTCAAAAGGTACCAGTATTTACAGTGGGTTACTTAACTGTTGCTTCACAGTTAAGGCAGGTTTTCAGCAGTAGAATTCAATACACGAAACAGCAATTACATTTCATTCACTCTTCTTCATTACATGGACCATACAGACTCTGGAGCTGAGGAAGTGCACCAATCACATTCCATGAGTTCTGGCATAGGTGAGGGAACAGTGTTTGGATAATCAATCTCCATGGACTCTCCTTCACTGTACTCAGTTGAGGAGTATTCACTGTCCCTGTCTAACTCAGCCTTGTAAGTTAAAACTCTGGAGTCTGGCTTCCTATAGCCAGGGGTTCTCAATGTTGCAGGAATTTTACTGAACCAATCTGGTTTCTTTTCCCTTACATAAGGAACGTGGGTTCTAGCAAAGCCTTTAGGAGCACAACAGGTACAGTCATTGGTTAATGTTTCATACCTGGGTTTAGCTGAGTTGGAATGCACCGTGTTTTCTCTTCCAGCCACTCTCCCTTGGTAGCTGAGCCTCTGCCTGCCTGCTTTGGACACAGCTGGGCTTCTAGGCAGTTGAGTAAAACTTGGCCTGGATTCTCCTCTCTCTCTGGGTAAAAACTCCAGCCGATCATAAAAGTGCTTTCCTCTCTGACATGGTAAAACTTGGCAATAATCCTTTAGAGATTGTAAGCTCTTCTCAGAACCCTTCCCCCTGGTTCTTAGCTTCTGTCTCTCTGTTCTGGCTTCAGGCAGACTGTGAGAACAGGGCGTGGCAGACACTCTCACCTTAGAGCTGGCTCTATCAAACTTCCCTATTGCAGCAGGGTCAGTTTGGGCCTTCTGGCTCCCAACCTTGTGAAGTCTGTTCCCAGTCAGGTTCTTCTCAGTCCTCTCCTGATGCCTCTCAGCTTTCTCTTGCTCCTTTCTTCTGTGGCTCTCCGCCTTCTCTCGCTGGCTCTCAGCCTTCACCTCCTTCTCTACTTCTTTCTCTCGGTGGCTCTCTGCCTTCTCTACTTCTGTTTCTGTTCTAGAAGCATTCTGCTCTGACTTATAAAGCAAAGTGCTTAAGCTGACTTCCGGGTTTCTTCCCAGGTGCAAGTCATCAGAGTTCCTAGGCTCATTAACTCCCGAATGTCTGTTCCTGCTCCCTCTAGCTGTGCCTGGAGGTAATTGCACACCTAGTTCCTCAAAAGAAACAGGATTTCTTTTCAACCACTCATCTTTATTGACACCCGCCTCATGACACTACTCAGAGAGCAGTGACTGGCCATTGTGCCAGAGGCGGTTAGCCTGGCTGTGGGATTTTTGGAGCGGTCAGACTCCTGGTCCCCCTCGGACAGTGAGCTCATGCCTTCGGAGACACGGAAGCTCTCCAAACTGATTTTCCCATGCATCTCTATGGTGCAGATGGAAGAGGAGGGAGCATCCAGTGTTGGCGTCTCCTTTTCCCAGCTGGGGCTGTCCGGTATAGGAGGAGTGGAGGGTAAAGGACCCCTGCCGGATCAGCACCTTGGAGCAATACCTAAAAAAGGGAGTATGTCGGAGATGGCTGATGGTGCCAGTTCCCATCCAGAAGAGCGGTGGGATATGTGGGGGGACATTGGGATGTGGAGAGGTTGGCACACTTGTGGTCTCTGTTCACACATGGGTGTGACTTTGGGGTATGTGGGTGTGGTGGGTGAGCAGGGACAGGCATTTGTGTTATCATGCCTTGGGGGTGTGGTGCTGTACCTTAGCTTCTGCCATGAAGAAATGGGTTTGCATCATACCTACTTATCTCCATGTCTCCTTAGGTCTCAATCTGCGATACTAGTCACATTTGCATCCTTTGTAGTGCACAGGTTGCCATAGGCTTGGCAGCTGCTCCCATCTAGATGGGGTTTTCCTGGCTACAGCCATTCTGGATTTTCCTATTTTAGTCAAAGTAGCTATGAGTGCCGAGCTTGTTTTTTTCTAAATCCTGCCCTTATACCACGTTTCTGCTGGTCAACTGTAAACATCTGCGGGGCAGACGCCAGATGTACATGGGTATGACCTGTATACACACAAGCATGGAACACACTAGCAGACCCTGACCTCATTGCCTGCCTTTCCGCTATAGCCAACCACACCGGAGCTGCCACTACTTCCACTGGAACTGTCATTCTTATACTGGAACCACCAGCAAAGGCACAGAGCCCTTAGAGCAGCTCTCCTCCAGGAGGTAAGCTCCTCCCGTTGCTGCCAGCCACACCGATGCCCTTCCGGCCTTTTGGCCCCAGGAACACTTTAAGAGCCTGCAAAGACAAGGCATGCCTGCGCCCAGCAGGACCGCATCTAAGGGTCACGCCAAAGGGCCTTTGGCGAGGTCCTTAGGCAAGGACCACTCAAAATTGCAAGGATACCAACACAAACAAAGCAGCAACTGAAACTATATATATCCATGGTGGAAAACAAAACCCATCGACAGAAAGACGCAGAAACTAACAAAGCAGCTATCCACCAGAAGGTCACCAAGCAACCTTAAAAATGAGAGTCCCCAGCTAAATCTTCCCATACCTCTTAATTCTACTCTTCATCATACACTATACATGAAGCACCCTCTCACCCAAGATAGCTATAGTCCTATTGCAACAATACCCTCACCACTACCTCTTATCATGGCAACCCACACACCAACACAAGAAAACCCCCACCTTGAAATACTTCTAACTGAACACTCAAACAAAAAACTCCCTGACAAACCACCCTTCAATCGACTCAACACCAGATCGGTAAGAAACAAAACCAGCACCCTAACCGATCAACTGCAACTCCACCAATCAGACATCTTCTGCATCATGGAAACCTGGCTAACCGAGACTGACCAAGTAATCCTGAACCAGATAACTCCTCCTAAGCACATGACATTCATAGTAACATAGTAACATAGTAGTTGACGGCAGATAAAGACCAGCATGGTCCATCCAGTCTGCCCAGCGAGATGGCAAGAGTAGGTGCACCTGTCGCTGCGCGCAGGCCACCCCTCTCCATGTCCTTGTTCAGGGGTAAACTCACCACTCCATATAGGACACCCCTAAGACGTTATATGGTTCGGAAGTTAGATGGTACCGTTTATTTTGGTTTTTTTCCTATTTCTGTAAAGGGATCCTCTGTGTTTGTCCCATGCCTTTTTGAATTCCGTCACCGTGTTCGCCCCTACCACTTCCATCGGGAGGGCATTCCAAGCATCCACCACCCTTTCAGTGAAAAAATATTTCCTGACATTGCCTTTCAATTTACCCCCTTGCAGTTTCATGTTATGCCCTCTAGTTTTACAGGTTCCCCGTCTTTGGAAGAGGTTTGTTTGTTCATCATTTCTCTTTAAGTATTTAAAGGTCTGAATCATATCTCCCCTGTGCCTCCTTTCCTCCAAGGTATACATATTTAGGTCTTCAAGTCTCTTCTCATAAGGCTTCTGACGCAGGCTCCAAATCATTTTGATCGCCTTCCTCTGAACAGTCTCCAATCTTTTTACATCCTTTGCAAGATATGGTCTCCAAAACTGAACGCAGTATTCCAAGTGAGGCCTCACCAGTGACCTATACAGTGGCATAAGTACCTCTTCTTTTCTGCTGGTAATCCCTCTTTGTATGCAGCCCAACATCCTCCTGGCTTTTGCCACTGCCTTGTCGCACTGTTTTGCCACCTTGAGATCAGCAGAGATAATCACACCAAGGTCTTTTTCCTGAACTGTGCATACCAACCTTTCTCCCCCTATCTTGTACATTTCTCTTGGATTTCTGCTACCCAAGTGCATGACACTGCACTTTTTTGCATTAAATCGTAGTTGCCAAGCTTTAGACCAGTCTTCCAGCTTTTGTAGATCTTTCTTCATGTTAACCACTCCCTCAGGGGAGTCCACTCTGTTGCAAATTTTGTGTCGTCTGCAAAAAGACAGACTTTTCCATTCAGTCCTTCAGCAATATCACTCACAAATACATTGAACAGTGCCGGGCCCAGGACCGAACCCTGGGGCACCCCGCTAATCACCTTCTTCTCATCCGAGTGAGCTCCATGTACAATCACCTTCTGTCGTCTGTCAGTCAGCCAATTTCTAATCCAGTTTACCATCTTGGGACCCATCCCCAAGCTACTGAGTTTGTTGATAAGCCTCCTATGAGGAACAGTATCAAAGGCTTTGCTGAAATCCAGGTAGATGACATCCATTGCATGCCCCTGATCTAGTTCCCTCGTCACGCAGTCAAAGAACTCAATCAGATTTGTCTGGCAAGATCGTCCTTCGGTAAAACCATGTTGCCTCGGGTCTTGCAAGCTGTTGGTTTTCAGAAAGTTCACTATTCGCTCTTTCAGGAGCGCCTCCATTACTTTTCCTGCCACCGAGGTAAGGCTCACGGGTCTGTAGTTTGACACTTCTTCCCTGTCACCACTTTTGTGTAGAGGTACGACATCAGCCATTCTCCAGTCCTGAGGAACCTCTCCTGTTTCCAAGGATCTGTTGAAGACATCCTTTAACGGTCCTGCAAGAACCTCTCTGAGCTCTTTCAGTATCCTGGGATGTATCCCATCCGGTCCCATGGCTTTGTCCACTTTCAGTTTAGCAAGTTGTTCTAACACCTCTTCTGCTGTGAATGGTGTGGTATCTACTTCATTCCCATTTTTATATTTGGGAGTCACAGCTGGTCCATCCCCAGGATCTTCTTTAGTAAACACAGAGCAGAAGTAATTGTTTAGCAATTTTGCTTTTTCAGTGTCACTTTCCACGAGTCCTTTCCCAGCACTTCTGAGTCCTGCAATTCCAACTCTGATCTTTTTCCTTTCCCGAATATACCTGAAGAAATTTTTGTTGCCACCCTTAACATCTTTAGCCATCTTTTCCTCTGCCTTGGATTTTGCTATCCTTATTTCTCGTTTTGTCTCTTTGAGTTTGATCCTGTATTCATTTCTGTGTTCTTCTGTCTGCAAGCTTTTGAATTTTGCAAAAGTTGTGTTTTTTGCCTTTATATGAGCAGCCACCTCTTTGGAAAACCAAATAGGTTTCCTTCTCCTCTTGCTTTTATTTACTTTTCTTACATATTTATCTGTTGCTCCTTTCAATGCCTCCTTTAGTTTAGCCCATTGCAATTCCACTTCCTTTATCTCTTCCCACCCCGTCATCTCCTCCTTTACATACTCTGCCATTTGATTGAAGTTAGTGTATTTGAAGTTTAGGACTCTGAGCTTGCTATGATTGGCCTGTGCCATGGCTTTTATTTCAAACCACACCGTGTGATGGTCGCTGTTGCTCACAGGGGCACTCACGCAGACATTTGACACACTATCACCGTTGGTGAGCACTACATCCAGCGTTGAGCTTTCCCTGGTTGGTTCCATCACCATTTGTCTAAATAATGCATCTTGGAGAGCATCCACAATTCTTTTGCTTCTTTCCAGATGTGCAGAAGGAGTAATCCAATCCACATCAGGTAGATTAAAGTCACCCAATATGATTGCTTCCCCCTTTGATGCTATCTTGGCAATATCTCTAATCAATTCATTGTCTCTCTCTTCAATTTGAGTTGGAGGTCTATAGACTACAGCAATATGGATGACAGTGCCATCTCCTCTCTCCAACGCAATCCAGAGCGCTTCTTCTTTTCCCCATATCCCCTGCATTTCAGTAGCTTTAATATTGCTTTTGACATACAAGGCTACTCCTCCTCCTTTTCCATTTTCTCGGTCCCTCCTGAATAGATTATAGCCATTCAACCGTCCACTTCCCCAGAGATGTGGTGAGGGCATGCTGATTCTAGCATGATCTCTACTCAAATTTAAAATGAATACTATGACTAGCACAAAGCACTTCAATACCATATTCATCGAAAACAAACACCTCGCCTACAGAGCCCCCAACAGCAACACAGACTCTCCACCATGTTGGAACTAATATACACAAATAACTCTCCCCACAAGCCTCTAATAGTTCTGGGACACCTCAACCTCAATTCGCTAACCAACAAGGAAGCTGACACCTTCCTCAGCGCTATGGATGCACTACAATATACACAACTTGCCATTGGACCAACAGACCATCTTGGATTCACACCAGATATGATCTTCATCCCAAAGCGACTTCTTGAAGAAGACAACATAACATCCCCCTTAGTGACCCCATTCCCATGGACTGACCACTACAGCGTAAGATTCAGCATACTCCACCCCAGAGCGACCACCCAAGAAAAACTTCAGCATCCTCTGCAAAGGTACAAACGCTTTGAATGAGATCAATTCCTGCAAAACATCACCCATGCCCTTGACCAAGACTTTACTGACACTGATAAGGCCATAGAACACTGGAACAAAATGATCAATACAGCCACATTAGAACCTGGAAAAAGAATCACTCTGATCAACAGGAGATTAGTTTGTTCAGTACCCTGGTACTCCAGTGAAATAAGAGAAGCAAAGAGACATCTCCGCAAACTCTAGAGGAAATGGAGAAAGAACAAGTCTCTCCTAACATTACGACTATACCATACAAAGCAGCAAGAGTACCTAACCTAATCAAAACACGCAAGCGTGAATATCACACTAACATCATACTAAAATCTGTCAACAAACCCAGAGAGCTCTTTGACATAGTCCGCATTCTCAAAAAAAGAGCCTACCACCAATGGGACGGAAATGATACACCCCCAAACCTTTGCAAACTACCTACTCAACAAATACAGTACCGCACCGCGGCACATCCCTAACCATGACAGCCAGATAACGGAAGCTGCCCCATCCCATATCATATGGGATAAATTCAGCATACCCACCATTGACCAAATCACCAGCACTATTTCAAAACTAAACACGAGCACAGCACCTATAGATCCCTGTCCAGTCCAGTAGATAAAAGCGACTAAAGGGGAGCTCAGCAAATACATCCAAAAAATAATTCACTCCTCCCTAACACAAGGCTATGTACCTCTGCCCTTCAAACTAGCAACCATCTGCCCAATCCCTAAAAGTACACCCCCCCCCCCCCGAGCAAAGAAGATCCATCCACATATCGCCTCTTATCCAGCTTACCATTCCTCACCAAGATAGTGGAGAAGACTGTCCACCGACAACTGCAGGACTATATAGACTCACAAGCCATTCTGGATTCCCATCAATATGGGTTCTGAGCTAACCACAATGTAGAAACTCATCTGATAGTAATCCTAGACAACCTGATCAAAAGAATTGACAATATTAAAATGGGCTTTTTACTCATATTCATCAACATAGTAGCAGCATTCGATACCATATCACACAGTATCCTTCTGCAAAGACTCAAGAATGTCGGCCTACAAAACACCACTCTCAAATGGTTCAACTCATACCTTAGCAATAGGTGACAACAGGTCAAATTTGGAGATACTACATCTTCCAACTTCCCTTCCCACCAAGGGGTACTGCAAGGATCTTCTCTATCTGCCCTGGTCTTCAATCTTTACATAAGACCTCTCTGTGAAGTCATAAGGAAATGTAGCATCCAATATTCAATCTATGCTGATGACCTCATGATATACCCACCCATAAACCTTGACAACCCAGACCACACCGAAATAACAACCTGCCTAATTGAGATGACTAAATGGCTCACTAACAATAACCTACAAATTATCTGCAAAAAAACTAAGGCTCTCAAAGTCCGCTATGTGATATAGCGGAAGGGCTGTCGGGTAAAGTTAAGAACATAAGATATGCCATACTGGGTCAGACCAAGGTCCATCAAGCCCAGTATCCTGTTTCCAACAGTGGCCAATCCGGGTCACAAGTACTGTCGCGAGCACTACCCTGGCGGTAAGTAGCGGTCAGGGCAGGTCGGACGCAACTGTATAGGGGGGAGATTGGCCAGTAATCCAGAGGCCCAATTGGCTTTTGGTCCTGTTAGTTTCCTGGATCCTAATCTTCCAAAGAATTCAACTGCACAAGTGGTGGGAAAATAAAGGCTTTTATTTCCCCTTCTCGCAAGGGTTCAAAGGATTGGGCAATAAAAACAACGCAAATGTCCTTACTTCAGGTAAGAAAAAGTAAAACAAAAGTTTAAAGCAAAACTGTTACTTTCACAGTAGCGATGATATTCTGACAAATAAGAATGTTCTAGGCAGCAACACATACAGCTTACAAGCCTGGCAAAGATTCTAGGCTTCCCGTGGTACAGTACGTACAGTCCATTTCTGTATCTGAAACCTCATTTGCCAGTTCCACTTGCATTGGCTCATAGGCGGAAGCCTCTGACTCTGAGTCCCTGGGTTCAGGTAGGTTATAGTCAGGCTTCTTACATAGCTCTTCTAGCACAGCCAAATGTTCTGGGTAACTCATAGGGCGTCGGCTTTGTGCTGTTCTATATTGAGGAAATTCCTCTCTCCTTAGAGGTTTTATGGCAGTTTTATAAAAACATTTATTATTCAAACCTTTCTTATCAGGTAAACGTTTCCTATAGCTTGTATCATAAAAAGCTTTACCTTGGGAATTTGGCTTCTCTGTTTCCAGTGAAGGTTGAGGCCTGCACCAGTTTCTCCGTTGGCTCGCCTGTACAGCATGGCTTAGGTCTTCAGGCTGTGACCCTGTTGGTTTTGGACAACAGCTGCAGCAATGCCTTTGCCACTCTGGGCAAACAGCTTTTACTCCTCTGTGAGCTGAGACCTACCCAGGTTCCTCCTTAGCTCTCAGGCAATCACCTTTCACTCTGGGTGATCTTCTGGCAGTGGAATATTCAGGTTTGCATTCTAACCTCTTTTCCTCTGTCTTGCCTTCCTTCCTGCTGCCTCCTTTCCAGCCGTCTCTCCAGCTGCCTTCACTCTGGCTGCTTCTTTTCCAGCCTTCACTCCGGCTGCTTCTCCAGCTGCCTGCTTTCCAGCTGCCTTCACCGCTGCCTTTCCCGCTGCTCTTTCCTCCGCTGCCACTTCTCCTTTCTGCTTTCCAGTCTTCCTCCTTAAGAAGTCCTCCTGTGCTCGAGGATTGGAGGTTGGCTGGCATTACCTCTTGATCAGTGGGGCGTGGTTCCTCAGTCACTCTGGAGTCCCTCTTGCTCCCTCTATCTGGTTCCTCCAGATATTGCAGCTTGTATGTACCTTTTTCTTTATTTAAAGCATTTTCCTTCCTCTCAACCAGGTCTGCTGGGTGACAGTACATAGCAGTTTCCCCAAAAAACACAGGTTCCTCAATGCTTGTATTGGATCAAGCAGTAATATCCCGGGTCCCTTTTAATAATGGTTTATGGACCTTTCCTCCAGAAACTTGTCCAAACCTTTTTTAAACCCAGCTACACTAACAGCTCTTATTACATCCTCCTGTAGCAAATTCCAGAGTTTGATAACACGTTGAGTGAAAAAATATTGTCTTTCCTTAGTTTTAAATAGGCTACCCTGTAGCTTCATTGCATGTCCCCTAGTCTTTTTATATTCTGATGATGTAAACAATTGATCTACGTTTACCTGTTCCACTCCATTCATTAATTTATAGACCTCTATCATATCTCCCCTCAGCCATCTCTTTTCCAGGTTGAAGAGCCCTAACCTTTTTAGCCTCTCTTCATGGGAGTAACCTTCCATCACCTTTACCATTTTGGTGGCTCTTCTCTGTAACTTTTCTAATAATGCTATATCATTTTTAAGATACGGCGACCAGAATTGCACACAATATTCAAGGTGCAGTCGCACCATAGAACAATACAGAGGCATTATAATATCCTTTGTTTTATTTTCCATTCCTTTCCTTATGATACCTAGCATTCTATTTGCTCTCTTGGCCACCGCTGCACACTGGGCGGAGGGTTTTAACATGTTATCCACGATGACGCCTAAATCTTTTTCCTGGGTGGTGGTTCCCAATGTGGAACCTTGCATTGTGTAACCATAGTGTGGGTTGTTCTTTCCTAGGTGCATAACTTTGCACTTGTCACATTAAATTTAATCTGCCATTTGGATGCCCAGCCTTCCAATTTATCAAGATCCTCTTGCAATTTTCCACAATCCTCTTGGGTTTTAACAACTTTAAATAGTTTGGTGTCATCTGCAAATTTGATAACTTCACTCATTATTCCTTTTTCCAGGTCATTTATGAATATGTCATAAAGCAGCGGACCCAGCACAGATCCCTGGGGTACTGCACTATTCACCTTTTTCCACTGGGAAAATTGCATTGGCTGGGTTCTAAATCTAACCAGAAAGCTCTCCTCTGTGTTTTAAATTTAAACTGAAACTCTTTGCTGCTACTAGGCCCTGACTGATTTAACAAATACACTGGGTTCACAGATTAATCACCTTTAATCTAAAGAATTTGTTTTTCCCCAAGATTTAGAAAAATTCCCAGAAGTAATACTTACAATTGCAGATCTCTCTCCAGAAGTAGCAGTCCCCTTTTGTAGTCCTTGCCTCTTTGTGGATGATACCAAAATCTGCAATAGAGTAGACACCCAGGAAGGTGTAGATAACATGAGGAGGATTCTAGCTAAGCTTGAAGAATGGGCTAAAATTTGGCAGCTGGGATTTAATGTTGAAAAATGCAAGGTCATACTTTTGGGCTGCAGCAATATAGTATAGGGGGTGAAGTACTTTTGTTCACTAAAGAAGAACGGGACCTAGGCGTGGTTGTGTCTGATGATCTTAAAGTAGCTAAATAGGTAGAAAAGGCGACAGCAAAAGCTAGAAGGATGCTTGAGTGTCTAAAAATCCAATTTAAGGTCATTTCAGCACTGAGTGAGTTGCACAGTAAGAAAAAGACTGTGTGGGCGGAGGCTATTACATTTTTTAAAGGATATAAATGATTGACAACAGTTCTTGTCCCTAGAAGATTTTCCTTTGTGTCGTTTACTATGCTGCACACTTTGGCAGGTACAAGGAGTTGGCGTCAGGGATTCTGCAGCCCCTGTACATCTCTTTGTGAAAGGAGAGGACTCAGATGCCGAACATCGTGATGGACTGAGAAATATAGAGTGGAGGGGGGGAAGAAAGATCAAAATCCAAGATGGAAGCTGGTTAAAAAAATGGCAAGAGAACCAGAAATATTCCCAAGCTTTTATGAGTCAGAAAGAATTGAAAATACTTGTATTATAATTTTTGTTTTTCTCGTATGACAGTAGATTTGCACATTTACAATGCTTTGCATGTCGAGGGCACAAGGATCATTTTCCATTTCATTGTGCATCAAACACTGAGAAGTTTTTCTTTCATCTTGTTCACCATGTTTGAGCTGACAGCAAGAAACAAGACAACTTAAAATATGAGGTTCTGTTTTTGAGGCGTTTTCCTTAAATGATAGTGATTACTAGGGAGGAAACATCTGTCTGTTTGTCCATCTGTCTTATGACTCCACTCTGCCTTCCAGAGCAGTGGCAAGAAGAGCTGGTGAGAAAAGAGGAGGGCGGCACGGAAGAGCCAGCGGGAGAACTCGGATCCTGCTGATGAAGATTGGGTTGCAGTGAGAGAAGGGTAGGAGCGAAGTTAGATAGGAGGGAAGAAGAAGAAGGGCAGAGTGTACAGGAAGGGGTAGGAATATGAGGAAAGAAGTGGGGCAGATCATAAGGAGAGCAATTAGGAGGACGAAAGGAGAAGGGGCAGATAAGAGGACAGGGTTAGAGGAGGGACAGAGAAGAGAGAGTACAAACAGAGATAGAGGGAAGGAGGAAGGGAGTGAAAGGCAAATAACATAGTAACATTAAGGTACATTTTACAAATGACGTCCCAGTGCAATCTGGGACGTCAAAGTCAGAACATCTGGAAAAGAAAGCAGACACGTGCAAGGTCAGGCATGATTTTAGAAACGTGGATGTTCCCAATATGGACGTATATGGAGATATCTACATACTGTAGATCTCCCCAGAATAGCATCAAGGCCTGCCAAGAAATCGGTGAGTTCCCTCACCAGCTCTTTGAGATACATGCCGATGTATAATTGATAGGATTTGGCTTTGGGCCTGGCATTGGTTCTGTCAAGGGGGAGTCCTTGACGAAGATGGCCTTGGGGATCCGAGTCCAGTCTCCAGCTGCCGATGACTCCTTCTGGGGCTCCTGCTCCAACCCCTTGGACTCACCCTTGGGACTGCGGGGCCTAGAATGGGATTTTCCCGCTTTCCCAGACCCATCCTCCGGGGCGGTCTTTGAGGGTTTTGACTTCTTGTGTTCTACTTCTGAGGATTTTCCTTCAGAAGACCCACAGCCACTGGACTCCGAGGCGAACCCGGACCTAGCAGGGCACCAATGTACCGGAGGGGGTCCTGGAGCGCGGTGTCTCCAGAGACTCCGGCGCAGAGTCGGACTTGTGAAAAATCTTTTTCTGATGCAGCTGATGACTCTTAATGGCCTTTGTGATCATTGCCTTGCAAACGTCTCAGTCTGAGTTGTCATGGTCCAGCCCAAGGCAACAGAGGCAGCAGTAAGCTGATCAGTGAGGGACATCATCTTACTGCACCGATCACATTTTTTGAAAAAAAGGACCCTGCCACCCAGGCACAGGTCCAAGGCCTGCGGCCAAAAAAAGGGTGCAAACGCCAGTCAAGGAACACCTTAAGAAAAACCAAAAAGATGAACCCAAGGAGCGATTCCAAGGCGAGCTGGCTTGGGGGCTGGAAAGGAACTGGTACACGTACCAGATAAAACAGGAAAAAAAGGCACTTTTTCCAGGGGGAAACTGGATAGACATCCGAAGGGCTCCATGGAAAAAGGAGACTGAGGCAAGATGGCTTCCTTGAGCAGGAAGGGAACCATGCATGCATGGTGCATCTGTCAAAGGCTTTCTTTGAAAGCTGGGGAGATGCTTCCGCAAGGGCTCTGTCTGCACCGACATCACCCATATGTGATGACTGACTTCCTGTTTGCTTCTGGAGAAGAGGATTATTTAAAGAAGCATTGCCACATCTAAAAAGCAACAGTTACATGTGTGAATTGGCTGATGCATGCAAATGTCATTTTAGTATTTGTTTTTTTCAGATGTGGGAAACTCACCACGTCCAAATCTCCTGGGGGAGTGCTCAGGGCAGGGAGGGGGAGTGGTTTGAGTGGGCCTACAATGGAGAAGTGGATTCCTTATTTTATATGGGGAATCCATGGCCTCTGCCCAGGCTGCCTCCATGAGTGTCCCAGTGCTGCAGACAACCCCACCCCTCCTTAGGCAGCCTGGTTTTGCAGGCAACCCTCCCTACAGAAAATCTGATCAGGCAGGTAACCCCCCTCATAAACAATGCACCCTCCAGTCCCTGACCCTGCATTTACCGATGAGTCATTGGTAGTCAGTGGAAGCAGAAGCAATGCCCACTCACTCCTGCTCAGCACGTGGTAGAATCCAAAATGGTGGGGGGGGGGGGTGGAGCTGCCTGATTGGGTTTTCTATGGCATCGAGGCACTCATTGAGGGGGAAGGTTGCCTACTAGGTATGCCTGCATCACAGGAGAAGCAATTTTAAGAGGCTGCTCCCACAAATATCTGAGTAGGTTCCCATGCTTTATTCCCCCATGCAGCTTCTTAAAATTGTTGCTCCTGCCAGACGTTGAGAGGCATATCCGTGCAGTCCTGCAGCTATTTTACAAGGGACTCTGCATTTGGCAGAATCTTTTGTAAAACACCGCCATAATTCTCCATATCCTGAGATGGACATGGAAATTCCCCTCTCTACCTCCTTTCTAAAACGTGTCTTTATGTGAATAGAAGCTGACACAGCTTCTACACAATGCAAAGTTGAAAATCTTTCTGTTCATTTGAATGTCAATGGAGGTGTTTTGCTAAATGTTTTCTGTGATAAGATCAAAATCTTTCCATTCTTGCATTTGGAATTCTTTCCCACTATTCCTTGCAGAGCTCTTCTTCCTAAGGATAGTCTTAGGATCATTTTAGGCTGTGTGTTATGCAATGAGACAGGAAATATTGTGCGAGTGGATGCATGGAACTAAGTATCAACATATTGTAGACAAAGTGCCACAGTTAAGTGAAGAAATTAAAGCTGAAAAAAGGCTGCATATTTCAGCAAGAAAAGGCAGAGAAGATTTTAGAATGGCCTTCACAGTTCCCATATTTCAGTATTATTGAAAATCTGTGGGGACATCTCAAACATGCCGTGCATGCAAGCAAACCTAAGACTAAATGATAATTATGCATTGTAATTTGCAGAAAAGTATAATCTTTAGTAAAATCAGCAGTACTAGATGATCAGACTGTGATACAAGACACAGGGCTGGGACATTTTTGCATTTGGAAATTGTCAATTCTGTGCACAAACCATTATGGGGGATACACCAGAATAACAGACTGTCTCAAACATATGGCCAGCTGGTTTCAAGACAAAAACCTGACCATAAACTATAACAAGACTGAGGCACTCCTCATCACCCAAAACTCCAGCTTTATTCCGCCACCCTCCATCAAGGTCAACAACACAACAATACCCATAAAACCGGAAGTGGAATACCTCGAAGTGACTCTCGACAAGGAACTAAACCTACAGTCACACATCAGCAGAACCACCAAAAATGCATACCTCAAGATGAGACTAATCAGACCCTCAACCCCCCCCTCGCTCAAGATCATTTCCGCACAGTATGTCAAGCACTAATAACTCCCATCCTAGACTTCTGCAACCCAATCTATCTGGGCCTAACTAAGCAGACACTCAGGCCACTGCAAATGGCTCAAAATACAGCAGCACGCAAAATACAGCAGCACGCATAATACACCGCTTTGATTGTATGATAAGGCGGTATAGAAATACCGTTAAATAAAAATAAATAAATAAATAAATAAATATCTGGCTCATCAAGACAAGATTACATCACCCCCATTCTAAAACACCTCCACTGGCTCCCAATCAGTGCCCGCATCAGATATAAAACAGTCTTAAACATATTCAAAATCAAACAAAATCAATAAGTCTTTTGCCATCTGGTTTACCCTCGGGAGCCCTTCCCCCACCTGTGCTCCTTCCCTCTCTTCCCAGCCCATCCCTCTTGTTTCATCTCTTAGGTATCTTGGTGTTATTCTTGACTCTTCTCTCTCATTCAAAGAACACATCACTTCTATAGTTCAACGTTCTTTTCTGTCCCTAAAACAACTTCGGCCTGTACGTCCTTTTCTTTCGCCCTCTGCTTTTGCTACTCTTATTCTCTCTTTTGTAGTGTCCCGACTTGATTACTGTAATGTCTCTCTAGCTGGTCTACCACAATCTCAACTCTCCCGTTTACAACGTGTCCAGAATGCAGCTGTCCGTCTATTATCTGGTGCTTCTCGTTACGACCACGTCACTCCCCTACTTTTGCACCATCACTGGTTACCAGTTTCATTTCGTATACAGTATAAGGTTCTCACGTTTGTGCATAGGGTGACTCACACAAGTACTCCTCTTTATCTTGCAGATCTTCTTCATTCCCGCACTCCCCATCGCCTGCTCCGTTCTATTCACGTTAATCGTCTGTCCCTTCCTTCTCCCTCTCAAGCCCACTTGGAGTCTACACGTTCTTCGGCTTTCTACTTTCTGGGTCCTAGGCTTTGGAATTCACTTCCCCCCCCCCCCCTCCGTGCAGAGCAATCATATCATGCCTTCAAACAGCAACTCAAAACCCATTTGTTTAGTCTGGCATTTGATCTCCCTCCCCCGTCTTTGTCTCCCTCTTCCTACTTTTGTTGATGTTTTTCTAATTTGCTATGTTTTCTATCCTCTGCCTCTTTTCTGTCACTTTTAATATTTTAATTGGCGTTCTTTTTAACTTTTCTAACAGCCTGTAATGTAATTTATTCTTTTAGTTTTGTAAACCGCCCAGACGCCATTGGTATGGGGCGGTATAGAAAGTATTTTAATAAACATAAACATAAACACTGGACATCAGCACTCAGCCTACAACCACTCATACAACCTGACATCAGCACAAGACCTAGGAGGAGAGGCACCTCGGACACCATAAACACACTAAAAAACTTCACCAAGGCTCGTAAGAACACTGCAAGAAGAGCTCTATCGATGGCGGCACCTGCAATATGGAATGCCCTCCCTGACGACCTACGATCAACAGAAGACATTAAGGACTTTCAAAAATAACTCAAGACAATGCTCTTCATTGAGCACTACGGTGATAGCACATAATTGTGCAGCCAACTCCTGGACTAATACCAACCCCCCACCCTTTCTCCCTCATGTACATAACATTGTAAAGTAGCTCATACTGTAAATAGCCCACCACGAATCAACGCCAACTTACACACACACTCATTCACTGTATAACACTGCATGATCACACAAATGTCAATATATCCAATTGGTTGCTGTGTACACCGCTTTGATTAAAGGAGAAGGCGGGATATAAATCCTTTTAAATAAATAAATAAATTTAACTCTAAATCAAGAACAACATGTGATTGCAAGCATGCCATTTCTATCGTTATGGGCCCCACTACCTAGTTTGTGTAGGTGCCAAAAGAGGAAGATTAAACAGCGATTTACAGAGCCCAAGTCTTGGATGAATACAGCGGGGCATGTTTACTAAGCTGGGCTAACGGTTAGCTCCGGCTGTTGGAACTAGATCCCATTGAATAGCATGGACCCTAGTTGCAAGCAGCCTATGCTGTTAGCCCAGCTTGGTAAACATGCCCCAAAGTGTGTCATGGCTCTGATTGTAGAGCACTGTATTCTTAAAGGATACACTTTTAAACATTTACAGTAGAAAGATTTAGAGTACATTGTTCCAAAGTGGCTCAGAGGGGATGTAGTGAAGTTATTAAACCTCCGGGAGCAGCAGTGGATTTTTAAATTAAGAACGGTGTCACCCGGCAGACTGGAGATGGAACTTGAGTGGCTATCTCTGTTGTGAGTATTCTGATTCATGGAGAGCAGATCGGCTGACTAAAATAAATTGTAGGAAATGCTGAGCGAGTGACATCTGTCTCTGAAGAAAATTGAAGTTGGTTGAAATAGTGGAGCACATGGTAATTGAAATCAGAAGAAAGTATGGACCACGTAGCATAAAATGAAAAAACTGATGCTAAGATAAATGAATTTTATAATTCCCTGGTGCAGATTTTATCAAAACATAGTACTGAATCGGATGTGGATGTTAATAGCAAAGATTTTATTGTGTGAAAATTGGACTTACAGACATGATGGTTTGATTATAGTGAGGCGCAGGCACATTCGCTACTACACGGCATCATGTGGCGATATTCAGCCACTGGCCAGATTGAAAAACTAGCTAAACTTAGGCCAAACTTTGTTTCATCGAATTCTCCATGGACAAACAGGAAGTAAGTCCTCACGTATGGGTGACATCCCCAACAGAGCCCCGTGTGGGAACGCTCCCCAGCTTCACTTGGAAGTTTTAGGAGGCTCCATAGCGCATACACATCCATCATGGCACAATCTTCTCTCCAGTCTTCTTATCCATGGAGCTCCTAGGACATGTTCCTGCCATCACTGGAAAAAGGTTATTATATTTGACCCCTTTGTGGGCTGCTTTTCATCTTACTTTACCGCCTGCATTTGGTTGCATCAGCTCTAGGGCTGATGTCCCCTTTTTCAGTTCTTTTTTTCCTTTTCTTTTGTTGTTTTTCTCTTTCCATTTTTTTTCCCGTGGCTGGCAAAATTGAGCCATTTGACTCTGCCATGGCCATGTTTCTCAGCATGTCCAAGCTAGCCAGCGGCTTTAAAGAGTGCACTAAGTGTGCATGCACCATTTTGGTGACTGACAGGCACAATTGGTGCCTGCAGTGCCTTTGACCTGACCATCAACCCACCTCATGCAACATGGTCCAGTGTGCACTTGGAGCCACAGGGCCATGGTGCTACTAAGCAGAAACTCTCCATCGACCTCTGGTCGGTGCCCAGGAAGGATCTGTCATAGACTTTGTCAATGCTGAAGAGGGCATCTGAGCACCAGCACCGGAGCCCTTCTCAACATGACGTCAAGAGTGATGGCTGGGAGCAGCCCGCTAAGCTACCCCAGAGGGCTGTTGGCTGTCTCCCAATGAACCCATCATTGTGGAGATCCCATCACAGATGCTGGAAGCTTCAGCCGAGGTTGTTATACCAGCCCCAACAGTTTCAGAGTTGGTGGCGCTGGAGGAACACTTTTAAGCCCTCAAGGCACACATGATAGCAGCGATAGTCATGTGGCAAGCTGGCCCCTCAATAGCATTGGCATCATCATTGCACTCCATTCAGCCTATCCTGGAGACCCATGCTCTCCTTACTGAGGCAGGTGCATCGAATAAGAAGTCAGAATCAACACAGGTTCAGATGGGCATTTCATTCTCCAGCATCTTGGGCTCCATTGCCCAAGTGCACCAGTGCCCCTGCTCAGTACACCATCGGTCCCACCAGCACCTTGCATTTTTTAGCATTAAATCCCAGCTACTAAAGTCTAGACCATTCTTCTAGCTTAGCTAGATCCCTCCTCATGTTATCTACACCTTCCTGGGAGTCTACTCTATTGCAGATTTTGGTATCATCCGTAAAAAGGCAAACCTTACCCGACAGCCCTTCCGCTATATCACTAACAAAGATGTTAAAAAGAATCGTACCAAGGACAGATCTCTGGGGCACACCACTGGTAGCATCCTTCTCCTCAGAGTGAGCTCCATTTACCTGTACCCTTTGTCGCCTCCCACTCAACCAATTTCTAAACCAGGCAGTAACTTTAGGGTGCATCCCTAGGTTGCTCAGTTTGTTTATAAGTCGCCTGTGAGGAACAGTGTCAAAGGCTTTACTGAAATCTAAATAAACCACATCTAGGGCTCTCCCTCGGTCCAACTCCCTGGTCACCCAGTCAAAGAAATCAATCAGATTTGTCTAACAAGATCTGCCTCTGGTAAATCCATGCTGCCTCGGATCCTGTAATCTGCTGGACTCCAGAAACCTCACTATTTCCTCTTTCAGCAGCGTTTCCAATAATTTACTTACCACTGAAGTTAAACTAACTGGCCTGTAGTTTTCAACGATATCCTTACTTATGCTTTTGTGCAAAGGGATCACATGAGCCTCTCTCCAGTCCTTTGGCACCACTCCCGACTCCAACGAGGTATTGAAAAGGTCAGTCAGTGGAGCTGCTAGAACATCTCTAAGTTCCCTCAGTATTCTAGGGTGTATCCCATCCGGTCCCATCACTTTCTTCACTTTAAGTTTAGCTAGTTTCTCATGAACATATTATTCTGAAAATTCTTTAAAATGCCCTCATTTTGTTCCTGTTTGTGGGTGTTTTCTGAGGTCCTGTTCCTGGTTCTTCATCTGTGAACACAGAGCAGAAATATTTGTTAAGCAATTCTGATTTATCCTCATCATCTTTTACATATTCCTCCCCTTCACCCTTGAGTCTGACAATACCCCTTTTACCCTTCCTCTTTTAACTAACATTAATGGAGGTATGCTAGACTCAGTGGCTCCCCTTTCCCCCCACATACCTCCCCCAAAAACCCCACTCCTCCCCCTTTTATTTCCGCCCATTCACAAACCAAACCACACTCATATTGGGTATTAACCGGTCGCAGCTTTATTAACATTCCAACATTATTAAAACTCATATTCCAACATAACCTCATAACAATCTATCCGGCGGAGCAATGCCTCACCAGCCATATTATTAGCAAGGTGATATCAACTCCACCTCTGCCGTGGACAGGCCAACAGCTAATTAAGTACCCACCCTTCTCTGGCCTCGCCATATGATTAGCAAAGGCCAACCAGGGTTGTCTGGGTCAGGAGCACCCCACCCCACCCTAATCATTACCTAAGGCTCCAGACCCCGGAAACCTCCGGGATCCCACTTAACCCCCCAGACCACCGAACACAGAAAAGGGAGGGAGGGTGGGATGCCGCTAGCTCTCTCCATGGCTTCCTTGCACCGAAGCCTGATCCTGCCAACCATGTTCTGCAATCGCCCCCCTCTCCCCGGTGCCCTCCTCCCTCATGATTGGCTCCCCCACCTTCATTCACGTGGTGGGAGCCAATCAATTTAAAGGACACCGTCCTCTCCCTGGACTCCTCCAGCCTTGCTCACCACCTCGCGCGCACGTGGGGACACCACCTCGCCGCCCCCTCCTTAATGGCGGCCGTCGTGGATCATCTGAAAAATGTCTTATCCCCCCATTTTATTGCATTGGCTATTTCCTCCTCTTTTTGAATCTTTGCTTTTCTGACTACTTTCCTAGCTTCTCTAAGTTTTTCCAAATATAGATACCTGTTTTCCTCTCTCTGTGATCTCTTGTATTTCATGGAGGCCTCCCTCTTTTTCTTCACTTTTTCTGCTACTTCTTTCGAAAACCATAGCAGTCTCCTTTTCCTTTTACCTTTATTTACTATTTTAACAAAAAGGTTGGCTGCCCTTAAAATATCACCTTTCAGTTTTGCACACTGTATTTCTACATCCCCCAGCTGTTCCCATCCCGCTAACAACTTCCTGAAGTATTGTCCCATATTGGCATACCATCATTCTCATTGCCCCATATTGGCCCAGGCAACTGTGGTTTGCCCTGCTGCTTCAACTCTCTCGGTGGGAGCTTCTCCATCTGGGCTCCTCCTTGGACCTCATTTCTCAGAAGGACAGGATCCTGCTGCACCCCAACGTCCAGTCCCTAGCCCTCATGATATTTAAGTGCAAAATTCACCATTTTCTGATAATGTAGCATGGCTAGATGCTACCATTTTGATCAAGAAGCATTGTTATGAATTTTCCATCTTTAGAAAAGGCACTGGCCCCAATACACTTGACATTTGACAGTTGTTATCCTTGCAATTTGAATAAGAATTTACCAGTTAATGAGATGTATGTTCCTCAAGCTCTAAGTTCAAATTTCAAGTTATATACATTGCACTGTATTTTTGAAGGAGAAGATATTCCAAGTCAGTAGTGTAAATTCTGCCCAAGCAGCCCCTTCAATGCGGGGTGGGGGGGGGAGACAGGGGCGGAAATAGTTTACTTTATCATGTTTGCCATGCTGTTCCAGTCTTGTAATTCTGCCGCCGGCCTGGTAGCTGTTTCTCACCGGGCCAAAGTCTCATGATAACAGCCACATTGTGAGACTTCAGCCTGGCAGGGAACAGCCACTGGGCCCTTAGCGAACTTACAAGAGCGGAGCAGTGCGGCAAACATAATAAAGGAAGTTTGGTCCTGCTGTCGCATAGGATGGGCACACGTGAGGCATGCACACATTGCGGGCCCCTCATGGTAACTTATGCCACTGCTTCAAGTCATTTATTTAAGAAAAACAAACGATTCCTGGTTTTCTAATCAAAATTAGTTTGATTGAAGGATAAGGCGGTATAGAAAACTGGATAAATAAATAAATAGCTCCTATAACGGCGTAATCATATGCTTTGCGATTATATGGTATCTGTTCTCCCTTTCTCCCCTCATTTAAGTAGAGGTCTTATTTTATAGCATTACCATGTCTTACAATTATAGACCATGATATCTTTGAACAATGCCATGCCTTCTGCTTTACTCCTGGATGCAGTCTTCAAATCCGCAACATGGATTATGCTCTGCTTTCTCTGATATCTAAAGAAAAATAGAAAACAATACATAAACTGGTTAGCGACTGACCTTCCGAGAATGTTCCTCCTGTAACATCTGTGGGAGCGCTGGATCTGTAGTGGTACAATTATCATCATAAATCATTTCTCCATCTGCATCGCACTTCTTTGTTAGTGATATAGCGGAAGGGCTGTCGGGTAGGGTTTGCCTCTTTGTGGATGATATCAAAATCTGCAATAGAGTAGACACCCAGGAAGGTGTAGATAACATGAGGAGGAATCTAGCTAAGCTTGAAGAATTGTCTAGAATTTGGCAGATGGGATTTAATGTTAAAAAATGCATGGTCACAATCCAAGGGAGCAATACGGTATAGGGGGTGAAGTACTTTTGCCCACTAAAGAAGAGCGGGACCTTGGTGTGGTTGTGTCTGATGATCTTAAAGTAGCTAAACAGGTAGAAAAGGTGACGGCAAAAGCTAGAAGGATGCTTGGGTGCATAGGGAGAGGAATGGCTAGCAGAAAAAAGGAGGTGATAGTGCCTCTGTATAAGTCTTTGGTGCGACCTCCTTTGGAGTATATTGTGCAATTCTGGAGACCGCACCTTCAAAAGGATAAAACAGACTGGAGTCTGTACAGAGGGTGGCTACTAAAATGGTTAGAGGTCTTCATTATAAAGCATATGAGGACAGACTTAAGGATCTTAATATGTACACCTTAGAGGAAAGGCGGAATAGAGGTGATATGATTGAGATGTTTAAATACCTCCATGGCATAAATGCACAAGGGGAGAGCCTCTTTCAAATGAAAGCAAGTTCTGCTATGAGGGGACATAGGATGAGGGTGAAAGGGGATAGATTCAGGAGTGATATGCGGAAATATTTCTTTACGGAAAGAGTGGTGGATCCATGGAATAGTCTCCCAGTGGAGGTGATAGAGATTGAGACGGTATCTGAATTCACAAAAGCATGGGACAAACACAGGATCTCTAAAGGAAAAAAGGTGACTGTTGTAGTTGTTGATATGGAAGGACAGACTAGATAGGCCATGTGGTCTTTTTTTTGTCATCATTTTTCTATGTTTTTCTATGTTTCTTATACAGTACACATCTCCTTGAATTTCTATTGGTGAGACAGAGGGACCCTTTTAATAAAGCACAGTAAGCAGTTAGCATGCACTTTAGCATGTACTAGCTGCACACTTAGGCCTCATGGTAATTGTTAGCATGGAGGTGTGACAGTTTCCGCTTTCTGATTCCCATGCTAGTTGCCAATGGCATGGTAAGATGACAAATGTGTGGGTTAGGGGCATAATGGGCAGTTAGTGCAGGGTATATATTCTGAAGTCAATGTTGCAATCAGTGTAGGTGCACCTAATGCTGCCTCAATTGGTGGCGTTAGGTGCACTGTCAGTAATTCAAAGGGTCCAAACATGCGCTAAGGGACTTACCTGTGTGGTAAATGTTAGGCACATGCCGGCCATGGCCCCGACACTTACCATGGAGCAGTTGCACCTAACGTGCATAGCTTTGGGCACAAAACACACATTTGGTAGAAGAGCCTAGTGCACTTTAGTAAAACGGCAAGCAAGACCTCAAGTATTAGAAGATGTGAACATACTGTAGAAGTTGTCTCATAAAGATGTCCTCCCCATTTTACAAATAATCATGTTGATCTCAAAATCATAGATTTAGAGAAGATCAAATGTGTGAGGCTTGGTAATGATTTGGATCTTCACCTCTCATGTTGTGAACAAAAGTAGATTTACAAACTACAGTTGTTTTCCCAAAGGTCTCTACATATATATTGATTTGTCCAGAAAGTGAGGGAACGTTTTTCTCTAGGCTTTTCTTTTCTTTTTTTATTCCAAAGTTAATAAAAAAACAAATGAAAAATATTTGAAGCTTGGATTCTGCTTTTTTAGCAGTTCTTTTTGAATTATTTAGTTTATTTCATCTAATGGGAAAATCTGGCAGTGGTTTTGTACATTTTCATCCCTAGATGTCACGGAACTGTATAGCTGAATTCTAGGCCTCTGTTTTACTTGAATTTAGTCAGATGAAGCACAATATTGTATTTTATTGTTTAATTTGAAAGTGTTTTAACATTACCTATTGTATTTTTTTGTTTTAGCATTTGACCCCACACAATAGACTGAAAAATGCTTTTCTCTAGACCAGTGGTTCCCAACCCAATCCTCAGGTACTCCCAGGCCAGTCAGGTTTTCAGGGTATCCACAATGCATATGCATGAGATAGATCTGCATACAATAGAAGCAGTGCATGCACATCTATCTTATGCATATTCATTGTCGATATCCTGAAAACGTGACTGGCCTGGAGGTACCCTTGGACTTGGTTTGAAACCATTGCTCTAGACTGTCAAAACAGGCATGAATATGCTTAAACTGGAACTCTGTTGTGTTCCTGGGACTTTTTTATCTTCTGTTGGAAACTATCTCTAATTTCCACTTCATGAAATTTCTTAACATTTGCATACAAAAAGGCAGATTTTAAATAGTAACTGGAGAGGTCAAATCTCAAAAACACCCTAAAACCAAAGCAAAGAACACTATTGGATCTCAAATACAACTCACACGAACCACACACCAAGAACATCACACATGTAACATTATCCTTATTAATGCTAGGTCAATAAGGAATAAAACGCATATTATCCACAACATTCTAACTGACGAACAACCAGATATCCTATGCATAACAGAAACATGGCTCACTGACTCAGACTCTGCAACAATGAATCAAATACAGAAGCCCGGATACCAACTATACAACTGCCCACGCATCAACAGAAGAGGAGGCGGAGTCCTTATAGCAGCCAAAACCAGCCTTCAACTCACAACTACATCTACGGTCACAAATCCCGATCTTGACCTACTTAAAGTCGAGAGCATGGCATTATCCATCTGCCTAATCTATCGACCTCCCTCACCACAGCACGAAACACTAGCCACAGCACTAGAAACCATCACATCCACACAAAGCAAAAAATTCCAGATCATCCTCGGAGATTTGAACCTAGCATCAATTCCTCCGTCCCACACGGACTCCTTCTATGAAGCCATCGACCAATTGGGTTTCCAACAAATAATAAGCAACCCCACACACGATAGAGGAAACATCCTAGATATGATTTTCATACCCAGAAATCCACAACAAAGCAATGAACCACCTATAATAAACATAACTCAAGTACCATGGTCAGACCACCACCAAATCAACTGTAAACTTAAACTACAGTGCCAACCCAAAAACTCAAAGGAGATGAGAATGACCAACCCCATTAGGAAATTCAGCAAACTCAACGAGGAACACCTCATAAGCACCATTGCATCCCACATAAACCTAGAGTCCACAGACCTAGACGAACTAACTAACAGATGGAACACACACATCCAAAATACATCTAACCCAAATTTGAAACACACATCAAACCCACATAAGATCAACTCGGAACCCTGGTACACAGGAACTCTAATAAAATCAAAAAGGGAGCTCCGTAAAATAGAGAGAAAATGGAGACAAACCAAATCCTCCGATCTCAAAACTAAATACATGGCCCATCTCGCAAAATACAAAGACGACGTGAACAATGCAAAAAAATTACATCACACCAACATCCTAAACAAGGCAATCAATCGCCCACGAGAGTTATTTGAACTAGTCAAATCACTAACCAAAACCGACCAAAATGCCAACCTCAACAAATCCATCAAGGTCCAAACACTGGCAAACCACTACGCGACCAAACTGACGGCCCCTGGTCCTCCACCCCCCCCACCAACACCACAAATCAGAAGTGAGAACAACACAACGCAAAACCAGTTATGGGAGCACTTCCACAAAATAGGAACCCAGCAAATCACAGCCATTGTCACAAGCCTGAAAAGCACCACCTCCCCACTAGATCCCTGTCCTGCATCCTGGATCAAGGCAGTGAAACAAGACATAGCACCTCACATAGCACACATAGTTAACCTATCCCTACAACAAGGAATCATGCCCTCAGAACTAAAGAAATCAGTCATTAGACCAATCCTAAAAAACACTACACTCAACGGAGAAGACCCAGCCTCCTACCGTCCCATATCAAGTATCTCATTCCTGGCAAAGATCATAGAAAAAACGGTCCTTCTACAACTCCAAGACCATCTGACTGACAGTGCTCCTCTTGATGACCAGCAATATGGCTTCAGGCAACATCATGGAGTTGAAACCCTGTTACTAGTTCTACTTAACAACCTCCTAAAGGGCCTTGAAAACAAAAAGAAAATGTACATTCTTGTATTCATTGACATCTCAGCTGCCTTTGATACAGTTAATCATGGGACCCTCATAAATAGGATAAAATCAATAGGAATAACAGGAACCCCACTAAAATGGTTCTCATCCTACATCTCAAATCGAACACAACAGGTTCAATTCAACGGAGAAAAAGCAGAATCTTTCTCACAAACACAGGGAATCCCCCAAGGCTCTGCTCTCTCAGCACTTCTGTTTAACATATATATGCAGCCACTATGCAAAATTTTCTCACGGCACGAAATTAATTACCACATCTATGCCGATGATATCATGCTATACACACAACTAGACACTAAAAACCCAGACTACAACCCACTGGAGACATGTATCGGAGAGATGCAAGACTGGTTACAACAAAGTAGCATGTCAATTAATCACAAAAAAACCGAAGTAATGTATATCTCCAAAGAACCGAATTTTGACCCTCCCACATCAATAACACTATGTAACAACACTTACCAAACAAAAAAAGAAATAAAGTATCTAGGAGTCACATTTGACTGTGACCTAAAGATGGAAAAACACCTCCGAAAGACCAACAGAGCAGTTTTCCACAAGCTTAGAGTGCTCCAACCCATTCGGAATATTATTGATCCCCAAGACTTCAGAACAGTGGCCCAAGCACTCATCATGCCACATTTTGACTACTGCAACGCCATCCTACAAGGTTTACCTAAAAAAACCCTAAACATATTACAAATGGCACAAAATGTAGCTGCCAGGGTCATAATGAAGAAAAATCTAAGTGACCACATCACACCAGTGCTAATTCAATTACACTGGCTACCCATAACAGCTCGCACAAAATACAAAATACTAACAACCACCTTCAAACTCATCCACAACTTAGCACCTTCCTTCCTCAACAACCTAGTAAGATTGCAACCTCCTACCCGAAACAGAAGAACCCACAATTCCAACATCCTTCACACTCCAACAGATATAAGATCTGCCAAAACTAACACCAGCCACAGGGCTTTCTCATATGTGGCGCCAACACTGTGGAACCAACTCCCACCAGAACTACGAGCTAGCAATGACCTTCTAGACTTCAGAAAGAAACTCAAAACGCACATTTTCCAATCACATTTCAACCTGAACTAAACCCACAGATGGAGCAGCCCCTGACCACTGTGTCCAAGAAGATTATCCTGTATATATGTATTTATGTATATATGTAAGTGAACTCCCCCATAGCTAAGAAGTGTTAACTCTGTATGATGTGCTTTTCTGACAATCTGTATGTAAACAAAATTTGTACCTGCCTTGATTCGGCAGTTTCACAATAGTAATCCTACCCGCTTCTGATCGCTGGAAGGAGCGGGCTACAAATGCTTGCTAAATAAATAAATAAATAAATAAATAAATTCACATGTCCAGGCTGAGGACACAGAATTTCCATAGAATTTTACAAGAGGCTCTACCAAACATAGAGCCTCTTGGAAAATAGGTGCAAGACTGTATTTCCTGGGGTCAGCTGTCAAGAGGGTTCTGGAAGAGAATGTGAGGTATTCTATGGGGATCCAGGGGAATCAAGAATGGAGGTGATCTGTGGGGAGCAGTCTTCAGCATTGACAGCTGCCCCTTCCAATAGGCACTTGTAGAGCAGCTGTAAATGCCAACACACTAGAGATGTGAATTTCCCTCGTAAAATAGGGAATTAATTTCTATGTTGTAGACCTGTCCAAACCATTCCCTCTCCCAACCCTCACCGCACCTCCAGGAAATGTAAACATGGTAAGCATCTCCATGTTCTAAAGTAGAATTTATATATGCATTGTATATGCCAATGCACACGTCTAAAAATGCTGCTCTTTAGATGTGGGGATGTTTATAAAATAACCCCCAAAGTCTGATTTTGGACAATATACATTCTTTTATATTTGGATTCCCACATTTACAATCTCTTCTGAAAACCATGCCAGTTTGTAGCACCAAATGAACAAAGTTGCTGAAACCTGGAAGAGTTTGGTTTTAAAGGATTTGAAGACACTGGGGTTGTCCTTCACATGTCAACATTCTAACATCTCTAAGGCACAGAGGTTGGCTATATCTCAATTAGTCACCAATCATCATCTGGTCATTCGGGGTGCCGATAAAGGAGGAGTGGTGGTTGTCCAGACTTTGGAAGCTTATTACAATGGCATATTAATGCAACTTAGGGATACTACCTATTATCGACAACTATCAAAAGACCCGACTCCAGGTTTGAGCACACTAATAAAACAGATTACGACGGATGCGCATCAGGCAGGATGGTTTACCACGAAAGAAACATCATTTTTATGAGGACGATATCTGAAAATTCCTATTCTTTATACAGTACCTAAGGTACGTAAATCGCTTTTGGCCCCTCCAGGGAGGCCTATAGTTTCTTGTAGAAGTTCTCGTCTTGAACCATTATCACAATTTTGTGATGTTTTTTTGAAACAGGAGGCCTGTCAGGTTAAATCATACATTAGGGACACATCTATTTTTGCACCAGCTTATGCAATTTTTGGAATCGGCTGAGGAGGTTTTTTTGGTCACTTTGGATGTCATGGCCTTATACGCCAACATTGATCAGGAAGAGGCCATGCTTCTTTAGGATTCATCCTTTAGATATGCCCCTGCACACATTCCAAAAAACGTTTTTGGTGGAATTGATTCTCCTAGTATTAACCAAGAATTATTTTTTGTTTGATAGTAAGTTTTATTGCAGGTCTGTGGTATTGCTATGGGAGCCACGGCTGCCCCCTCAATAGCCACTTTGTATATCGCCGATATGGAAGAGAAGCATATTTATCCCTCTGAGGGGTCCAACATATTAGATTCTGGTGGAGGTTCCTTGATGACATTTTTCCTTGTGGACATCATCCTTGGAGTCTGTCAGACGGCTGCCTAGGGTGAGAACTTACACAATCTTGACGATGCATATATTCATATGATTCTTGCAAGGTATTGTGGGTATTGTAGTTCATTCACTCCCAAACACAGCTGATGACAATAATTTGAGTTGTGAAACCAAGTGGTAAGATCAATAAAATACTTCTTTTATTGATGGGGTTTAATTCACCCAGCACATGTATGCTTGATAGCACTATAAATGAGGTTACTTGCTTGCAGTGTTTAAAATGGATAACAAAAAGTCACAAAGTAAACCAGAAAACAACCTTCACCTTGTCAGGCAATTAGCTAATGTTTTCTTAGCAAATAATTACCAAATACAAAGGCACAAAGTAAAGAATAAACTTTGCTGGTTAGGTTAACTTCTGCTTATTTTCCACGCCGATCTCAGCAGTGATTCTCCCTTGCTCACACACACAATCAGGTGCAGCCCTAATTACTATCAATGGACCAGCTGAAAGCCTTTAGCTGGCTGGCTGCTACTGTGTGAGCCCAAATCCTGCTTTAAGAGCTGTTTGCAGTGGAAATAAAGAACAAAGTTAGGTTTCTTTGAGATGGCTGATGTGTTTGCTCACAGAAAGCTAGCATTTAGATAGAGAATAGTCCATATAAATAGTTTCATCTGCTGTATCTCCCCCTTCATCAACAATCATAGGGTCAATATCATACATTGGCACAGATGAGTCTTTCATTAAGGCACTATCATGAGAATGCTTATTCCCTTGCTGCCATTCTCTATTATAGATAGGGTCTGGATCAGTGTTCATACCTGAGCCTCTCCTGCTATCATTATTTCTCTCTGTATAGCCTGGCCAATATGTAATCCAATTCTGATGTCCAGCCTTCCAATCTTGATCCCTGGACACTGGATCTTCTCTCACATACCTTCTGGCCTTGGTCTGAAGGTCCCTTCCACATGCAGTCTTCTCTCTTCCAGGTAGCCACTGGTGATTCCTATCTCTGCCAATCCATTCCTCTGGCTGAATCCAGTCCAATGGACTCTGCTGGCATTTGGAATACCTCCCAGTATGGGTACTGCCTTGGAATCTCCCAGACCTTCCAATGGGCTTTCTTCTCTTCCTTCCAGAGAGTTTCCTTCTTTCTCTATCCGCTTGGCTTGGCTTCTGTTTCTCCAGATGATACTGGTGCTTGAGCTTGTAGCCGTTGCTGTCTCTGTATCTCTTTCTGAAGCTGTTCTTGTAACCCTCTCTGAAGCTAGGCTGGAGCTTGTAGTAACTGTTATCTGAAGAATAAGCTCTATTCTTATTCTGTCCTAATGTGTGCTGCCCCTTAACACAGTGCAGCTGTCTTGAATCAGGCCCTGCCCTTTGAGATGAGTGCTTAGGGATTACCTCATAGCTCTCTTGATTGCACACACATTTCCTCACTTCAGCCTCCCTCATGGCTGCTGGAAACCTGGTGCATTCTTGGACTGGTAGTCTTTTATGTGAAAACTCTGTTTTCTTGCTTCTACCAGAACTGACAGGTTGCTTGTTCAGAGTCACATCATCTTTTCTATAGCTCCTACCTGAGCTATGATAAGCTTCCTTATCACAAGTCGTTACATCAATTTGTGTCTTGATTGAACATTGTAAAGTCCAAGATTCATTTTATGGCTCACATTCATGACAAAATGATTGATTTTTGGATATTACAATTTACAAAGAGTCCGGGACACTATTGACAATGTTGTTTAGAAAACCAGCACAACGCAATAGTTTGTTGAGATTTCATAGTCAACATCTTATGCCTCTCCGCAGAGGACTGCCGTTTGGGCAATTTCTGAGACATTGCTGGATATGCTCTACTTTGGAGGAATTGCGGCATCAGGCTCATCTCCTGTGGAAGAAATTGAAGGTTAGAGGCTATCCGCAATCTGTTCTTAAATGAACATACACTCATGCATGGTTTATTCACCGTGAGTGGCTCTTTGCGGAGGCTACATCTTCAGATCTTCAACCAGCTGATCACCGGTTGGTAGGCATTTTACCGTTTATGCAACATTCTAATCATGTGGTTCAGGTGTTAAGAAAACATTGGTTGGTGTTACAGCTCCATCTTTGTTTCTGTAAACCTCTCACCATTGCTTATATCCGGGGGTCAAATTTACAAGACCTCTTGGTTAGGTCTGCTTTTCCTGTTGATTGACTGGATACAGCGGTGGGTATTATTCCTGGTCATTTTGCGTGTGGGTCCTGTTTATATTGTCCTACGACTATGGAAGGTGACACTTGGCAGGACCCTACTACTGGACGGACATACAAATTTTCATGGCGGAGTTGTTGCTCCACTAGCCATGTAGTGCACTTATTGCAAAGCCGTGTGCCCTGTTATACATCGGGTGGACTAGTCACCATTTAAAGTTACGGCTGGGCGAACATGCATCTAGGATTCCTACAGCAACTCGTTCACCCTGGTGATGGAACATTGCTCATCCTGTGGCCTTAGTTTTGAGGACTTACAGTGGAGGGTTATTGATTACGCCCTAAGGGACCCCCATGGGAGTGATCGTACATTTGGACTCCAATGGCTTGAACAAAGGTAGATTTTTGTTTTAAACACTTTGCCCCCGGGGATTTAAACATGGAAATGATTGGCTGAGTTTGATCTAAGTTTTAACCAGTCCACACAAGGTTTTCCCAGTGTGGTGAGGTATCCCCTGTGTTGTGATTGATAGTTCTAAATGTCGATGTCATCTTTTGTAACATATGGGAAACTGTGCAGGCACTTAAATGTCCTACCATCCTATGGTGGCTGGATGCAGTTCGGCATTTTTCAGCAACATCCTGTTGCATACCTTGCTAGTTCTGATTGCACATGATACAGAGCCAGAGTGGGCTCGAAACATGCATGTCGTGGCATGAGGATTTTGTAGATTATACAACGCTATTTCGCCATTTTTGCACAGTGTGGACTGTTATTCAGAAAAGTGCATTAACTTTGGAATGGAGATTTAGAACTTTTATTGAATAAAATGTATGTAATGGTCAATCAGGAGTAAGAACTTACAATTTCTCTCCTGACCGTTGATCCAAAAAAACATGTTTTCTGGGTGCTCTGTGCTTTGGGTGATCTTACTTATTTTGATTTATATTATTGGGGATCACTCTGTTTTAAAAGGGATTTGTTGTTTTGGAAACCTGGAAGAGAGCATTAAGTAGTGTTCTATAGCCCCAAGGAAAACCACTGAAATTATCTGCTGAATCTCCTTTATCTTTGATGGTCCATAAAGCTGGAATTTGGTGTTCAAATAGAAAAGTCATAACCGCCACCAGGAACATTGTAACTGATGGATTTATTTCTGAGGAAAGCCCACAGTTATTAAAACGATTCCTTGGAAGGGAGAAGGGAGTCCCAGGCCATGGGTAGAATGAGACTGTACCAAATGTAGATGATTTTACTTAAAGGGTATGGTATAAAAGCAACTCAAGGCAGTGTTTTCACTGGGGGAGCTAAAAATAGTCACTGGACGCTGCCCTGAGACTGAAGGACTGGCCATCACACAGACTTGGGGAGTAGCAGAAAATCCATTGTGCTGTATCTAAACAGGGATTTTGTTGCTTACCTTGATGTCACTAAATATAGCCAAACTAATCTAGAACATAATGCTATCCCAGGATGTTAAGAAGGGAGTGCACGTTTCTTGATGCCTAGGATGTAACCTGAGAAAACACAGAGACCTCTTTATATATCTAGTAAATAAGCAAACTCATAAAGAAATATTGCAAAGTGTGAAATCTCAAATCCATTTTTGAGAAAGAACAATTCAACAAGATCCATATTTAGTAGCTTTTATGTCTGATATCTTGAGGCATGTTGAAGCACAATTGGAAGTTTTACGAGTAATGCATTTATACTGTTGAGGTAAATATATATATATATATATATATATATGATTCTGACTCGTCATGCTAAAAACTCATGTTTTGGTAGATGAACAGGATAGCCAATTTTCACCATTCATATTATCTTCTTCCCTGTAGCTGTATTTTTTATTACGGTAAAATACTTTTTATTTTCAGCCTACTGTGTGTATTCTAGTTTTCTCCAGATGTTTCTATTGCTAACTACCTAGGAACCACCTGAGTACGGTGGTTTTAAGGCCATTCATCATCAGCATGGATCTTTATTACAACTTTCATGAAGGAAGACACACCAGCATTTTACACCCTTCCCAAATAAAGAGAAGCCTTTTGAAGCACCCCTTCGTTATCTTTGGGACATTATGGGGCTGACATTCAGTGCGGGATTATGTGGTTAGCAGCTTCTCCTGATGGCCTGAGCCCAGCTGACCATGATATTCAGCGGCAATATGTGGACACTGCCGCTCTCTCCTCTGATGATTTTGGAGCTATCCGGTTCGTGCTGGGGCAGTCTGTTGGTGAGCAAGGGCAGTTCCTGGGTTTTTCTGGTTAGCAGCAATATTCAATCCACTAACCTGATAGCAAACTGCATCAATTTAGGCCGCAAAATAAAACAGTCCTAACTTTATGTGGTTGGTTATCTGGCTGTATATCCAGTTTAATTGTCAGGCATTTTTAAAAAATGTCAACCATGGAGTCGAAATATTGACCCATATATTTTTTAAGATATTTAAATGTCAGCTAAGTGTGATGCAAAAGAACAGTCTCTCTATTCCATTTATTTGTGGCCATGAAAGTAACTTGTGGAAGGAGGGGTGGAGATCTGTAGTGGTTAAACAGCAGAGCTTCAAGGGATAAACAGCCTTTTATATGAAATTATTATTCCAGTCTCTTGGTTAGATAAGATTTACTCAGCGATCCTCTGATTGGTATAGGGTAGAATAATGAGCAGTAGGTGGGTCTAAAAGATGTAGTCCACCTACAGAAAAAGAGAACATAAGAACATAAGTTATATCATATTGGGTCAGACCAAAGGGCTTTCAAGTCCAGTATCCTGTTTCCAACAGTGGCCAATGTAAGTGTTCCCTGTAAGTATTAGTGTATGTGTCTCATGTCCCCGCGTGTTAAATGTATCCCCCAATTGTGTTGTGACCGCTTTGATTGAAGGATAAGGCGGTATACAAAACTGTCTAAATAAATAAATAAATAAATAAATTCAGGTCAGAAGTACCTGTCAGATTCCCAAAGGTAGACGGATTTCATGCTGCTTATCCCAGGGTAAGCTGTGGATTTCCCCAGTCCATAGGGGTCTCCTTCCATCCTCTTTATCATTTTAGTCGCTCTTCTCTGTACCTTTTCTGACTCCACTATATTCTTTTGGCCACCAGAATTGCACATAATATTCAAGGTGCAGTCGTACTATGGAACAATACAGAGGAATGTTAATACCCTTTGTTTTATTCTCTTTTCCTTTCCTTATGATTCCTAGCATCTTATTTGCTTTCTTGGCCACTGCTGCACACTGGGCGGAGAGTTTCAATGTATTATCCACGATGACACCCACATCCTTTTCCTGGGTAGTGCTTCTTGGTGTGGAACCATGTATCATTTAACCATAGTTTGGGTTGTTCTTCCCTAAGTGCACAACTTTGCACTTGTCCATTAAATGTCATTTGCCATTTGGACGCCCAGTCTCCCAATTTCTCAAAGCCTTCTTAAATTTTTCACAATCCTCTTGTGTTTTAACAACTTTGAATAATTTTATGCCATCTGAAAATTTAATCACCTCACTTTTTCATTTTGCAGATCATTTATGAATAAGTTAAAAAGAAGCGGGCCTAGCACAGGCCCACTAATCACCTTTCTTCATTGAGAAAATTGGCCATTTAGCCTTACTCTCTGTTTTCTATCTTTTAACCAGTTTCTAATCAACAGTAGGATACAGCATCCTATCCTATGACTTATTCATTTCCCCAAGAGTCTCTCTTGAGGGATCTTGTCAAAGGCTTTCCGAAAATCCAGATACACTATCGAGGTCATTCCAAAATGTGGGTTGCGAGACTGCATGTCCCAACGGGACATACAGCCCTGCAAGCCACCTGAAACCTATTTCCCCTCCTGCCCTCCCTGTACATCCTGTGCTCTAAGACGAGGGGAGCCGGTGGGTGGTGGGAGAGGGCTGGGTCTGGATGGAGCAGGGATGGGCCAGCCTGGCAACACGTACAGGGCCGATTCAGATCACAGCCCTGTAAGTGCTGCTGGACCCGTGAGGACGTGCTGGTTATACCACCATAAAGGTGGTATGAGCAGCACTTTCGGGGCGATCGGGACCGGGGAACCACCCTCCCCCATGGCCAGAGCCAGGTGTGGGAGGTCTCCACCACTCGATGCAGGCCCCGGCTGGCAAGCCGTGGGTCGGGTGGCAGGGAAGTGAGGGGTCGAGCCATGGTGGCTGTGGGAGTCTGTGGGGAAGAAGTCCCCGCAGGCAGGCAGGGGCGGGCCATCTATGGGCATGCCGGGCCATCCTTGGGCCCAATTCTGGCTACCACGGGAATGTTTTGTTCCCACGGTCCAGAATCAGGTCCAAACAGGCCCATTTTGCATGGGGCCATCTGGATGGCGTGGACATGCCCCTACTGGAATTGGGCTCTATATCAACTGGCTCACCTTTATCTAACTGTTTGTTCACACCTTCAAAAAAAACTATAACAGATTAGTATGACAAGACTTTTCTTGGATAAATTCATGTTGGCTTTCCCCCAGAAACCCACGAATATCTATATGTCCAGTAATTTTGTTCTTTATAATGGGTTCTGCCATTTTGCCCCATACTGATTTCAGGCTCACCAGTCTGTAGTTTCCTGGATCACCCCTAGAACCCTTTGTAAAAATTGGTGCTATGTTGGCCACTCTCCAATCTCCAAGTACTACAGATGATTTTAATAATAGTTCACAGATTACTAATGGTAGGTCTGCAATTTCATATTTGAGTTCTTTCAGCACCCTGAGATGTATACCATCCAGTCCAGGTGATTTTCTACTCTTTAGTTTATGAAATAGCTGTACTACCTCATCACAGTTTCAGCTTGTTTCAATTCCTCCAATACATCTCCTTTAAATATCATTTCTGCCTCTTTGCTATGGCCTCATCCTCCCTTAATGCCCCTTTTACCCCTTTATCAGTTAATGATCCAACTGACTCTCCCGTGGGCATTTTGCTATGAATGTACTTGAAAAAGATTTTATATAGCAAGCTTCTTTTCAAATTCTCTCTTTGCCTGCCTTATCAATGCCTTGCGTTTAATTTGCCAGTGCTTATGTCGTTCATCATTTGGCTCATTTTTTAATTTCTGAAGGATGTTTTATTGGCTATAACAGCTTCCCTGACCTCATCTTTAAACCATGCTAGCAGTCACTTGGCCTTCCTTCTACCTTTCTTAAAGATGGAATACATCTGGCCTGTGCTTCCAAGACAGCATTTTAAATCAATGCTCATGTTGATATTAACCTTTAACCTTTGCAGCTGCTCCTTTTAAGTTTTTTCATAACCATTTTCCTCATTTTATTATAGTCTCCCTTTTAAAAGCTGAATGCTGGCCCCATGGATTTCCTTGCTGTCCTTCCTCCATTTATTAAATCAAATGTGATCATGTTATGATCACTATTGCCAAGCAGCCTCAACAGAGTTATCTCTTGCACCAAATCCTGTGTTCCACTATGGACTAGGGGTAAAATAACTTTCCCTCGTGTTGGTTCATGCAGTCATTTATTTCATCTCCCCGATATGACATTGTCTGATATAACATTGAACCAGTTGATATTAGGGTAATTGGAATTGCCCATTATTACTGTGTTGTAGCTTTTGTTATCTTCTCTAATTTATTTTAGCATTTCATCATCCATCTGTTCATTCTGGCCAGGAAGATAGTAGTACATCCCTACTGCCATCGCCTTCCGCTTTTTCCATGGAATTTCTATTCATAGAGATTCTACAGTGTATTTTGAATCCTGCCAAACTTTTATCCTATTTGACTCAATGCCTTCTTTAACATATAGTGCGACCCCTCCACCAATTTGATCTATCCTATCATTGCAATATAATTTATACCCAGGTATCACAGTATCCCGTTGACTTTCCTCCTTGTACAAGGTCTCTGAGGTGCCAATTATATCTACATTTTCATTATATGCTATGCATTTTAGCTCTCCCATTTTATTTTTTAGACTTCTAGCATTTGCATAGAGGCATCTCAAAGTTTGTAATTTGTTCATATTAACAGTCTGATTATCAGATGAGAGGGGTAATTTGGAATCGTTCAACTCTATTTCTTCTTTACTTAAAGGCATCTGGATCACCTTTACCTTTATTGAAGTCTCTCTATCAGAAAGTCCTAACTATTCTTCAAAGATCCATCATTCGGAACCATGCACTCTTGGGCGACTGTCGGCTTTCCCCCATTATCTGGTTTAAAAGCTGCTCTATCTCCTTTTTAAAAGTTAATGCCAGCAGCTTGGTTCAACCCTGGTTAATGTAGAGTTAGTAGATAGTTGAACATTTGCGGGAATACATAAGACATCTAACACTTTAACCGTCAAATAGAAATAAATTTAGCCATTGTCTAATATGCTAGGATTGGGATAAACTCAGGTCTGTTTGCATACTGGCGTGTTGGCTGTCCTTGGAATCTCTACAGGGATTATGGAGCTCACATCATGCAGTAAAGTTCACCCAGGATGAAGAAGTTAGTTCACAATTTTTCTGCTGATTTTGCCTGCGGCAACATCATTCCATTCTCTTGAATGTTTGCTGGGAGACTTTTTTTGGCTTTCTCCGATTTTGGGAATATTATCTTAAATATATTTCTTGATTACTCCAAATGGAATGAAATAACCCTCTGATGAAGGTTAATCCCTAAAATTAGAGGGGGGGGGTCAATATTCAGCAATTTGTTATCTGAATAAGTGCTTCTGATAAGATATTCAGAGACGCTATTCAGATAGGGCTACAGTGGTCTGTAAGGATAAAATCAGAGGCACTATCTGTATAGTGCTGAGGCAATCTGTAGCAAAGCAGGGGCGGAGCAGTGACTTCTCTGGATGATGTGATATTTAGTGTGACTATGCAGATAACTATGCATAATTTAGAACAGCAAACAGGCTCTCTTAAGCTCTCTGGGATAGCTAGCCAAATGGTGGCACTAAATATTTCCAATATGCAGGAAAGGCCAGCGCTGACCACTCTATCTGGATATACTGCACTGGTCACTAACCGGATACTGTTGTTGAATATCCAGATTTTAACTGCAACGGCCGGCATCTTAAAACAAACGCTGATCACTGCGGATTAGATATCCCCCCAAGAATTTTCAAGAGAAAAGCATATCTGCCAGTTATTGTATCCTCTGGCAGAAAGGGCACGCCAGCTAGGTTCATGTCATTCCAACCCATGCTCTTCTGCCCTTTGCATTCTGGGGAGACAATGGCGGCAGAGGGGCAATATGAGAATGTTTGAAACAAAGCTTTGCAAGCCTGGCTTCAAGAGGCCACAAATGGGCAATGTGTGCGGAAATAAGACCTCTTACCAACAAACAAGGATTATCCAGTGATACTGATGAAAAAAGAGGGGAACTTAATTCCCAAACAACCATCATCCTCAGAGCATTATTTCACTCTGCACGAGTTTTTTCAAAAAAAGCCTTTATTGCAATGGAAAATATCTTCTGTGTAAGACATCTCTCTTTTTCCTTACATTTGCTAGATAAAATGTTTCTGTACATTGTGATTCTTGCATGTATATACATAATCTATACAGTCTCAGTCTATAGATATATCAACACATTCATATATAAATATGAATATATATCCTGTATTTATATATATACATATTTATATATACTGTATAATCATAAACATCTCTTAATTCATATTTTGAACTTATTACTATTTTACAAAATAAGTTCTAGTAAAGTATTTTATTATTATGTGGTGCAATTATACAGGAAGGTAACATTTCTACATTCTCAATATAAAAGAAACAATGTACATTTGAAAACGTGCCGTTGGATTTTTAATGAAAAATTTAGAAAAGTGCATTATTTTACAACACAATAGTAGATGACTCTTTGTTTTTTGTTTGCTTTGTAAAGACATTTTTTGTAAAATATGTACAAGGTTATTTAGTGCATTCATTACAAAAGAAAGATGCAGTCCCTTGTATAAATTCGATAATATACATGGGTTAGATGTCTACTTGGACTTGTAAACATTTGTGGTATATTTTTTCCATTATTTTAAGCTGCAATACCTCGTCTTTTCATTGGACTGTTGCTATGTAGTAACAAAATGAGACCACAACACCACCAGTAGGAGAAGATGGTTTCAAACTGATTGAGTTTCTTAATTTAGCTTGATCTAATTATAATCCTATTATAATCACCCATTTAAGATGCTTTAAGACTGTATGAAGTGGCTCCATAGCCAGTTTGTAGGCAGACGCATTTGTTAGTACATACTCAGTTTGCTAGCATGCGTTAAAAAATTTAGAGCATGCCAGATTGATTTAATGCAAGTTAACCTGAGTTAATGTGCATTACATTGATTGGCACATGTTAGACCAACAAATATCTGAGCATTGTAAAATAAAGTCAAAATGAACCAAAAATGAACCAACTATTTTTGCCTATAATTTTGTTTTCTGCCACAGACGTTGGGAAAGCATGATACAACGTCACCTCCCATTTTCAGAGGCCATGTAAAACAATTAACATGTTGCATTATGCCGTCTGCAGCAGCAGCCCATGAGCTGTGGGCCCCAGGAATTCGAGATGGATGTTACTACAGCTGCATTGTGTGTAGGTTTCAGGGTACTGGTAAATTGCATTGCGTCATATCTGTTGAGGCCAGGGCCATCGTCTTTCCCACTCCATGGATGTGCATTAGGTGGCAATAAGAGTTATCAAGAAAGCAAAATCAATAAATGCTTCATTCATTTGCAAATAAATACTGTTCGAAGTAATAAACAAGAATGGGCAGATGGAATCGTTAGGCAAATCCATTCTATCCCACTAGATTTGGAAGAAGATGACACTTCTTTTAAATTGTACCTAGCAATCAATTGAACCCTATAAGGTGTCTCCTCGAGAACTGTTTCATTTATTGAACCATCCCCAAAAGTGCTTCTGGTGCTAAATAAGGATTTTGGTTTTGTGGACTTGGCTCCTGCCTTTTCAATAGTAGCTCAAGGTGTCCCCAGAGAGCTTAGAATGTAAGGGGGAGGGGGGCATATTCAAAAGGGGTTTAGGCGCTTGGCAGGATCTGCAAACAAGTTAAACTGTGGCAATGCCAATATTTAGCAGCACTACGTGGGTAGTGCTGCCAAACATCCCCAAAGACTGTAGACAAGATGCCCATTTCAAAACCAGGGTAGTCTGTGGGCAGATTAGGGCCAGTTCCAGCAGCTATCTGATGAGGGGAAATATTCAGTCACTCTGGATAAATTTAGAACACATCCACAGCGGTGCAAACTTTATCCAATTAGTGGCTGAATATCACTGTGAACCAGGTAGCAACAACGCTGTCCAACAAAACAGGATATTCAGCCCCGGGCACTGGCCAGGCTCTGACAGTAACTATCCAGATCTTTTTAAAGTGGTGGTGGCTGCTGCTGCTGAATATCAGACCCCACGTTTGTGCCTGAGGCAATGGAGGGTTAAGAGATTTGCTCAGGATCACAAGGAGCCTAAATGGGATTTGAACCCCGCTCAAACCCTTTGGCATTGCTTGTACTATTTTCTACTGATTGTACTGCTAAGCCTGTGTCCACTGTTAAAACATGCTGTCATAGCCAACATCGCATTGTCTGCTGTCATGAGAATTGCACCGCAATGGAGACAGCCCCCAACTGGTAGCACAGCTTTACCAGTCGTAATCAAGGTTAAGCAGGTTTAACCTTAGAAGCCTGCTAGAGCAGAATTTGAAAAATATAGGTTGAAAGCTTTTGGCTTTTGTGTTGCACTAGGATATGGCTTGTATTTCTTTAACTTTAGGATAAGAAGCAGTATCTAGCAATGCTGCTTCCGTCACCTCAGTTGACATGATGGTCATTCTTTGCTATGGATGTTGCTACTGAATTGCAATGGTTTGGTCACCAAAACAAAAACGGCACGACGTTCACCATGGCTAGATACCACATGGGGCCATGCCGGTCTCTGCAGGACAATGCTAGATACTGAAAATGCTAAGTCTGAAAATACAAGCATGGGACTCTGCTCCTACTGTAAAAGGCTTTATCCTCTCCTAACGTATGGCAAAATCCTGTTAGTAAATAGGATACATGGCTTCTTCAGAGCTAGCAGCAACCACTACCGTGCAAAATTCACAGACATTTACAAGAATGCCCAGCTGCGTCCACATTGCTCAAAGGCTGGCAATGGGCCTATTTCTTTTAGTGGATAATCTTAACAAGATTGTGAGAATAAGGGGCCCTTTCACTAAAGTGTGCTATGGCTTTGCACTCAACGTGTGTTGAGCACAAAAATTAACATGTGCTAAGTGCAAAGCTTCCACTGTAACTGTTGGGGGCATAACCAGCATGTTACGGACAGTTACCACATGGTTGTGCAGAATAATGCATGGCACTATTACTGCAAGTGCACTTACCTCTATCTACTGCAACACTGACGATTAGTGCATGATATGTGCCCCCATGCTAACTGCTAACTCGCTGCCGCTAACCCACCCATTCTCCACTCCAGTGCACGAGTTACTGTTAGCACACAAATCAGAGCATGGTAACTGTCATGAACCAATCTTGCAGTGCGTGTTTACCACACACCTAAATCTACGCTAACGGCTTGGCACACTTTAGTAAAAGGGCCCCTAAGTCTTCAATGCAATACACACAGGATAGGATGGATATTCTTCTTTATTGCCAATTTGAGTTGCTGGTCTATTTTATATGTAGATACATTATTGTTCTGATAAACTGTCACATTTAATGAAGATAGCAAAGACCTAGAAAATGTCTGACTAGCCAGATCCTTTTCTGTGCATTGAGTAGGCATTCAAATATGCTGAACGTTTAAAAAAATCTCTTAAGAAAGCAAGGTTACACTTGGGTAACAGTGAGTCTTTGATCTCAAGCTATCTCCTTTATTGTCAGTAAGTATATGACTTTGTATGGAGTGGCTCACTTTATCCTTTCTTCTGATTAGAACAACAGTTCAGTGAAATAAGATATTGCACCTCGAAGGGACAGTATCCATGATCTATTGACCATTTAGAAACAGCCTGTAAGTTATCCACCATGACCACTTTTGAGTGGAACACTCTAGGTCATTGAGGAACAGCAGCACTCTGACTGCAAAGTGGTTAAAATGTTTGTGATATGGTTGCCACGCAGTAGCAGAGCCAGGAGGCATTGTGTCTCAAGAGAACAATGGCTTTCAGTAAATATGCTATATGATAATTCACAGCATACTACATTAGATTGTCAATTTACATGTCACACAACTGCAACTTCAATACTAGAATCAAAGGAGCTTATGAGAGCTGTCAGATAAAAACAAAATATTTGGGTCAAAAATGAAACATTTTCTTGCATTTATATAAAATAAGAGCTGCCTTCTTATTTCAAGAATAATATGTACGCCTTTATACAAATATACAAATATCTTCCAAAATGTGTTTTATTTATAAAATGAATTCGAAGGACCTCAAATTACCTTTATCAGGCATACCGAGCCAAAAGAGTATAGGCCTATGCTCTTTGGGCTTGATATGCCTGATAAAGGTGATTTGAGGTCCTTTGAATGTATTGAAATATCTCAGCATATCGGAAGGGTTTCTTTTGGACTATTCCTGGATATTTTACCCTTCCCTACTATATAGGTTATTGTGTTTTTGAATTATTTATAAAATAGACATTAAAATAGAAGATAGGACTAATTAAAGAGAACTACCTTGTTCTCTCCTACTGTATCTTGAGCCCGTGCGGTAGAGTTGAGATGACGGCTGGATTACCCATTAGGGACTTCCTGATCGGTTTAATAATTTCTTAGTTTCAGAATTGCAATACCTTTGCAACATTTCAATCCTTTGAGCATTCACACTCATTCGCTGTTGCTTTGGTTTGTATATGTTATCAGAAAAGCAGCAGAACATGTTTAGCTTTCTGGAGCAGACCCGTGCACAAAATGAGCAATTCTGTCTAAACAGGAGCTTTGTGGGCTATAGACCCTGCCTGCTTTCAGTTCTCTCCACTTTTAACCCTTTCATTATGGAGAATGAAGAAAAGCAATGGGGGATATGACTTAGTTTGCAGCAGAAAGAAAAGCAAAGTAAAATGAAATCAGAAAACGCCATGGAAGCAGTCAACGGGTCTAAGACCACTGACCAAGGAAATGGCTACATGCAATCAACCCAACTGCACAAAAGCTCAACCTATTTTTCCTAAGTGTCTTAACATGCAGCAATAAAAAATGAGACCCACCTTCCCAAAGGTGAACCTGCATGTTGTTTTGAACTTCTGGAAGACATATTAAAAATACATCTCACATTAGTTTCTATAAGTGGCTAGGAGGCTGATGTTCAAAAGTGCACAGAATTTCACAGACATGGGCCAACGCGTGAAAAAAGTATCAAGCAAAAAAGCCTAAAACTGCAAAAAACACCTGCATCGGCCCTTGCATACTTAGGGTCAATGTGCAAAATTTATGAGCAGAATCTGATGGGTCCTCATAGCAAACTTTGTGCATAGTGTATTATATGCAAAGGTTTATGCAAATTCATCAATAATAAACTGAAAATAAAAACATGCAAAGTTCATTATGAGTTTTTTGAAAACTAAGACACATCTCATTTGCAGATCTGGAAAATTGTTACTTTTGTGCAAAATCCTATCGTTTCCTTAGGGGCAGTTTCTCCAGATGGGTTAGCTTTGCGCATACCACGAACCTCACTTCTAAGCCGTATGTGGAGTATGGTCTCAGTCTCTCAAATTTACTGCTAATGCTCGGCACAGTATTTGCATCATGCCAAAGAGATCCTCCCTCTGGAGTTCATTAAGATGTTACGTGTATGGGTAATTTATCAAGGTGTGCTTGGAAATTCCTCTTAATTAAGCCTGTGGCGCCCATTATGATGGGAAATAATATCTTTCTGCCTCATCTCAGAAATGTCTAGAGTCGTATCTACGTTTAGACCTGCTCCAGGCATCTGAAAAGTGCCTGTTTTGGCTGAAAAACATCCAGAGGGTGTAGTGGAGAAAGCCCTTCATCATCCCCAGTACAATTTCAATGACAGTAGTCAGGGCCAGCCCGTCCATTGAGCGAGAATGTTGTTCGCACAGGGCCCCGCGCTTCAGGGGGCCCCGCGCGAACCACATTCTCGCTCAATGGACTGCTGCAGAGGGAGCCGGGGAAGCCCGCGCGAAGCCCCGGCTCCCTCTGCACAGCCCACCAGCGTGAAGAGCCTTTACCTTCACGCTGGCGGCTGTTTCAATGAAGCCGCGAATGCCACGAGAGGTTAAAGGGCATTGCCTTTAACCTTTCCCGGCATTCACGGCTTCATTGAAACAGCCGCCAGCGGGAAGGTAAAGGTTCTTCACGCTGGCGGGCTGTGCAAAGGGAGCCGGGGCCTCGCGCGGGCTTCCGAGGCTCCCTCTGCAGCCCCTTAGACGGCGCGGGGCTCTTCAGTGGGGTGGCTAGGACTGGATGGGCTGTGATGGGGGGGAAACGGACTGGAAATGGGTTGTGATGGGGGGAACGGACTGGAAATGGGCTGTGATGGGGGGGAGACTGAAAATGGGCTGGGATGGGGGAAACAGGCTGGAAATGGGCTGTGATGGGGGAGGGGAACGGACTGGAAATGGGCTGTGATGGGGGGGGAAACAGACACGAAATGGGCAGAGATGTGGGGGGTGAGGGAGAACGGACTGGACATGGGCTGTGATGGGGGGACTGCAAATGGTCTGTGATGGGGGGGATAGGACTGCAAATGGTCTGTGATGGTGGGGGGATAGGACTGGAAATGGGCTGTGATGGTGGGGACGGACGGACTGAAAATGGGCTGGGATGGGGGAAACAGACTGGAAATGGGCTGTGATGTGGGGGGGAACAGACTGGAAATGGGCTGTGATGGGGGGGGAACGGACAAATTGGGCTGGGATGGGGGGAAACAGACTGGTAATGGGCTGTGGTGGTGGGGGGGGAGAACAGACTGGAAATGGGCTGTGATGGGGGGAACGGACTACAATTGGGCTGTGATGGTGGCGGGGATAGGACTGCAAATGGGCTGTGATGGTGGCGGGGAATGGACGAAATGGCTGTGATGGGGGGAACTTGGACTGGAAATGGGCTGATGAAGAGCTGGATTAGGACTGGAAATGGGCTGATGGGGGCTGGAATAGGGCGAAGTGGGCTGACGAGGGGGCTAGGATTGGAAATTAGCTGATGGGGGAGCGCGGAGGAAATGGGCTGATGAGGAACTGGAATGGAACTGGAAAAGAGCATATGGGGGCTAGGACTAGAAATGGGCTGATGGGGGGGGAACGTAGACTGCAAATGGGGATGGGCTGGAATAGGACACTGGAAATGGGCTGATGGGGGCTGGAATAGGACTGGAAGTGGGCTGATGGGAGTTGGAAAAGGGCTGGAAATGGACTGATGGGGAGCTTGGAGTGGAAATGGGCTGATGGGGGGCTGGAATGGAGCTGGAAAACAGCATATGGGAGGCTAGGACTGGAAATGGGCTGATGTGGAAGCTTGGGAGACTGGGACTAGAAGGGGCCAGATGCTGGGTGGGTCTAGAACTATAAAGGAGCTGATTTTGGGGGAGGACTAGAAAGGGATGGGAAATGAGAATGGAGAGGGGAAAAGATATTTTCTGTGGGAGGCAAGAAAAGTCTACGAAGGACCGGGTATTGGAAGAGTAAGTGTAGATTGAGAATGGAAGGGTGAAATTTGAGTGGATGATAAAGCAATAAGGAAAGAAATGGAGGAAAGAGCAAAAGGGGAAAGATCAGTATGCTAAAGCAGATATAGAGCAAAAATTTGGAAAAAAATCTAAAAGAGAAGAAAGGAAAATGGATAGCTCGCAGAAGACACAAAGAAACCAGAAGAAAGTGACTGGAGCAATTGCAACTGAAAAGAAAATGCACAAGCAACAAAAGGTAGAAAAATACTTTTTTATTTTGAATTTATTAACTGGAATATATCAGCTCTGGGAAATGTGCATTGTTAACATCTTTTGTGTTTTGTTTAGTACAAGAGGAAATTAATTTATAGTTTTATTTCTCCAGTGTTGTTGTACATCCCAAGTTTGGCTTTTGGGGTTCCCAGTTTAATTATTGTCTTCCTATTTCTAAATTGTGATCCCTTGTTCTTTGGTGACGGTCTATATTCTGCATTTTAACCAAGCTGAGGTATTCTGTTCATGTAGTTTCTATTTGACATGTCACTTGTTCTCTTTCCCCAGTAGGAGATGCATTGGTATTCTTTGAGATGTATTGGTTTAATATTTGCAGTGTTGCCTTTTGATAGGTAGGGTTTGGTGCTTTGTGAGTCCTGGCAGAGCTGTTATGATATGGTGGATTTGCTATGAGTTCTAAAAGGTCAGTGTTTATAGTACTTCCTAATGGGCCTGGCGGTTGGCACTGGAATATAGTAACGTAGAAATCTGTTAGTCTTTCTTTATCCAGACACTCATTAAGAAGCATGTTTACTAAAAATGCATGTTAACATTATGCAAGTATTTATGCAAATGAGGCTCCCTATGCAAATGAGGCCCCGCAATTAATCTCCGCACATGGCCCCGCACCCCCCTTGGGCCGCCCCTGACAGTAGTAGTGGTATTTAAGCCCTAGACTTACCCTAGCCCTAGCCCACTACTCTAACCGTTAGGCTATTCCTAGACATCCAGGGTCTGCAATACTATTCTGAAGATGTCTATGTAGACACCCCATAGACATCCATGCCTATACCTGGTCGTGTCTGCCTTTTTTCAGTCATCCCAGACAGCACTTGGACATCCTTTCTAAAATTCCCCTCCACACTTCTGCATTTGTTAATCATTTAGCAGACTGGAGATGCAATCATAAAAATATGATAATATCTTATGTGGAGTGTAAGATGTTTAACGCAGCTGGACTGCTATGCCGTTAGACGCCATGAGAATTTGAAAAAATGGTCTGATCTCTAATGGTCAACCCTCAGCTATGCCCTGTTTGGACAGACTTCCTTATGGCTACTGTGTTTTTACTAGAATCTTCTGCCGGCCCTCTTAATGGAAGAATTTTAAAATCTCACTTCTCTATTGTTTCATCCCTCAAAAAACCTAAAACAAGTAAATTGCATGTTGTATATCATTACGAGCATCTCATCTATCACTATGATCATGGTCCTTCTAACTAATTTCTGTCTCCTTTTGTTTGGTAGTATTTAACCTAAAAGAAAACTGTAGTCCATAATCCTACAGAGAACAGATAGCTGTGTGTGTGTGTGTGTATTTCTTCAGTGATGTGTACTGTGATTATTTCTAACTTGCCCTGCTGTGCATATATTTCAATATCATATCTTTGCTGTGTATCCACTGGCCAAAGGGGCAATCCATCAAGCCCTGTCTCTTTCCTACCTCTTCTATTTTGGGAAGACACAGGTTGAGGAGAAGAGCAGCAAAAGTGTTCAAGACCGGTGGACACCAATAATGGGAATATTTGTGCAAATAAGCCCTGTTTTTAATTGCACTGTACTAATTCTCAGTATGCAAGTTTATCATCCCTGCAGTGCTGGATAGTCCAAAAATATGAGCATTTGGTGACCGTTCAGAATATGAATTGATCAATGCCCACCAGGCCCCAGTTTTCCTGATACAGAAAATATACATCATTGCCCTTGTTCTCGATCCAAAGTACCTAGCAGATTGCAATTTGAGTATTGGAAGTTTCTTAGAAGCTTTTTTTTTTTTTACAGAAATCTTTCAAGCTTACGATTATCACAGCTCTTTAGGACATTTAAAGTAAAAGTTCACACTCTATTTTTAGTACATAAAATAATAAGCAAAGCTTTTGCACTCTATCATTGGTGACCATAAATCTGTATCAAAGCTATTTGTGAAATTGGTACGATTAGGGTTCCCGTCCAACCCAGGTCATCCCTAAAAGGCTGATCCAGTTCTTGATTTGCCCCACTACATTAATGGAATTCTAGTTTCAATTTCTTTAACAGACAAGACTAAAAATCCACAGATCCAGCAGGACAAAACCAGAACTGGATCAATCTCTCAAGTTGCAAATCTAGTAACTAGTCAGTGACCTGAAGCTGATTTACATGTCAAGAAGGGAAGAACCCACCAATCTGAATGGGCAAATAAACTTTCTTGATGTATTAATCTTTTCTAAGCTCCCTAATTTAAAAAGATCTAAAGTTGCCCCTGATATTTCCTGTAGAGCAGAATTCTCTTGTAGGGGGGTTTCTTGCTATATTTCTGATTCCTTACATGCTCATACATTTGTAAAATCAACCCCAAGCCTAGAATATGAGGCAATCTGTCTGTCTCATGCCTACGGCATCATTGTTGCTAAGGATGCATCCCAGCTGCCGATCACAAAAAGGGGGCTGAGATTATATATGGGTGGTGCAGAAATTGACATGTGAGGGTAAGTCCCTATTTTCAAAGACTTACATGCACGACTGGGCATTTGTGTGTGCACTTTGCCTGGGCACTAGTCTGTAAGCATGCATGCAAATGTTCATCGCACGTATCTATTGGTAGTCTGTGCAAGGAGGCGGTGCTTGGGCAGATGCTCAAACTGTATATGCAGAAGCCAGAGAATACAATATTACTCTCCACATTACCACTTACAAGATTCCTCCTTATTCAGGATAGCCTTTTTGTCTTCCTCTGTTGTGCTCCATCATCTTGAGAAGATCCTAGCATGCCTTTGCCCAAGCATCCAGACTCCTAGACTCTCTGCCCAGCCTGCCCAAACAGATCTCACAATGTGAGGGTCTCCATTTTCACTACTAATTAATTACAGAGTATACAGCCCGCCAGACAGACCCAGCTAAGTAGTTTGATTCTATCACAGAATGATCTAAATCATTTTCATTACTAGTAAGCTTCCGTTACATAGCCTGCCACATAAACCAAGATACGTATTGTGATGAGGAAGCCTCTAGCGAGCATATGGAAGTAGAAGAAAAGAATGATTTTACCTTTAAGAAAAGTGACACCCCTGCAGTACACACGTTTCAGCATTTGCCAAAAGAAGGCAAGCACAGAGAAACTGAAGCTAGGCTGCCACACCCAAGCTCTGCTGACATAGTAGCAAGCTTGGAACCTAATTACAGACACCTGTCCAGAGAGGCAGAGACACGGCTCAGAGAGCAGGAATATAAACCCTGGCTAGAAAGAGAGTCAGGAAGAGAGGGAGGACGAGGAGAACAAGGAAGAGACAGAAGAACAACGACGACAGCACACAAGAGGGAACATAGGAGGAGACACAGCTGGAGAAGTGGAGGTGAAGCAATCAGAGCTGAAGGGGAGAAGAGAAACCTTCAAACCCCAGTGCCGCATAAAAAGGTTCAGAGAGTTCAGAGGTGGGAGCCCAGGACTCAGTCCAAGAGTCTACAAAGCCTAGCCTGGAACAGGGAACAGGGGCAGAGCTCCAGGGAGGAACTCCAACAAGGGAACCAGAGACTGCTTCCCCATAGCTGGAGAGAGATTGCTGAACAGAGCCAGAGAGGAGTCTCCACAACCTCAGGTACCTGTAATCCCTATCACACAGAGCTGTGCTCAAAGGAGACACAGAACCCCTTAGGGAGGAGTTACCCTAAGATGTATGATAGTAGCTTGAAGCAAAACACTGCAGTTCAGGAGTTGGAGGAAATGCAAGTGGACTGTAATGAGAATGATTCATTATCATCTGAAGTGCCTATGGACTGTACGTTGTGTTTAGCTGATGACATTGAATCCCTTTGCTGGTGTATATTGGAGAGCTGAGGGAAGACAAAGGAAAAGAGAATATTTTTCTTTGTTGAAGGAAGCTGCTATGTTTTTCTTTATCTGTTAAGCAGTTGCACCTTTGAGTAAAGAGTGTGAAGCTCAGCCAGCATACTTGTGTAAATAACCTTGAGCGAACAAGTGAAGAATTATCCTGATGCAACCTGCATAGAACCTTTTGTTTGGGGAATAAATTTTGTCATCTTTGCCTTTACCACTGGTTTCACGACTATTTCTTCTTAGAAGGCAAAAGAACTACCACTCCCAGCAGTCTTAGCTGGAGCAAAATAGTTTATTCCACCTTCTATAAGGAGAACATAATGGCAACCCTAACCCTCTTAGCCTGAGGCGGAGGGCTAGGGCATGACAGTATCTATGTTATCGCTAGGACTTCAGAGCTTGAAGAGACATAGTCCATTTCCCTATCTCAACCTATTACACAGGATGGATCATAGATCTGGATTGTCTATCTGCCAGGACTTGCAACATTTCTTATTAGAAACATAGAGACACGATGGCAGAAAAAGATCATATGGCTTATCCAGTCTACCAACTACTAGAAATCTTCTGTGTTTGTCCCATGCTATCTTGAATTCAGATACAGCCCTTGTCTCCTCTACCTCTACTGGGAGACTGTTCCATGCATTTACCACTCTTTCCATAAAAAAAATATTTCCGCATATTATTCCTGAGTCTATCCTCTTTCATCTTCACCTACACATTAACCTTGTTGCCATGCACTAAGCCATTCCAACACCCAATGCTGAATCTGTTGACTATGGCAATGTAAACAATTCCAAACTGAAAGGTAGACTTTAGTGCTATACAAACATGACACATAAATGCAAAATCGCTGCCCTGATCCTATTCACATTCTATCACTTCTAAATGCAAAGAAACAAGTTCACAAATTGATATGGGGGAAAAGACCTTAGATTGCATCCTCTTCTCTTTTTCAGCCGTGAAATGTGCCTCTCAGAGCCTTTCGGTACTACCTACCACTCCTCCTGTGAAAAAGGATTTCTGGATGATCCTCCTCAGTCTACCCCATCAGAGCCTCATATCATGACCCCTTGTTCTAGGACATTCTTTCCCTTAAACCTAGTTTGCTTCCTGGACCTTACCAATACTTTCAAGTATTTACTTGTCGCTATCATGTCTCCCCTGTCTCGCCTCTTTTAGAGGATACATAGTTAGATTTCTAAGTCTCCTCTTGTAAAGCTTCTGACACAGACCGAACATCATGACAGTGGGCTTTCTTGGAACAATCTCAATTCTATCTATAGCCTTCTAGAAGCAGTGTCCCCAGAACTGGACACATTGGAGGTAATTTTATAAAGTCATTCACATGCATACAGGGCCACGTAGGTGCGTAAAATACCAACTGGTGTAAAAGCATGATGGCAGTTACTTAGCCGGTGGACGTGCACACAGGTGGAGTTTGGGTGGAGCAGGCTAGTGTGCATGTAGAGAATAAAATACTATAATTTGCGTGCATACTTTAGTTATAGACACAGGCATTTTCACTAGATCTAGGGTTGATATAAATACCCATGCCTGCAGTGTTAGTCCATTTATGCCAGCATTTTATAAATGTAGGCACCTACCCATGGTGTCCTGTTGTAAAATTACCCTCATTAGGGTCATGACCTGAATAAGGACATAAACCCCTCCTTATGCATCATAGCATCCCTCCAATTCAAGTCACTCCCTTCTTGCACTGTTTCCCTACCTTGAAATCGCTGGCTATAAACACCCCACGATGTCTGCCCTGCTTTATAGACAGGGCTTCAGTGGTACAAAGTACCTACACCTTTTTCATTGCCTGCTAAAATTGACCTATGGTTCTCATGTATTCATGAAAGAGCCCTGGCATCTCAGTTGCGGCACCTTTTTTTCTAGGAAAAATACACTGTTTAGAGACATTAGTGTTTCATCCCTTATTGTGTACCACCCTCTTGGATTTCTGAGCCTAAAATGCATACCACTGCTAAGTAGTCAACCATCCTTCAAGCTGCCTTACATTACTTCTCATACACTTGCTCTTCAGGCATTTCCACTATATTGTAGATCTAGCATTATTTGCCAAAAGACACCTTTCTTTCTATTCCTTCCACAGCATTGCTCAAAAAGATAACGAACTGGCCCCAGGACTGAACTCTCTGTATGCCAAGAATCACCACTCCCCTCAGAGTGAATTTTATTTACTACCATTCTCTGTTGTCTATCCCTCAGTCAGTTTCTAAGTCAGCCCTCCATCTTAGGACCCACTCACAGGCTGCTCAGTATATAGATAAAGGTCTTATCCTTCCCTTCCCTTCTCCTTGCATCAAGGTGTGACCCAAGGCTATGCCCTCTCCTCGATACTTTTCGACATCTACATTCAACCACTGCGTGATATCATCCAAAGTTTCAATATCAAATATACCTTGATGACATCATGATTTACACACCATTCTCCACTCTCACACCGGACTATTCCATAATATTCAAATGCTTCACAGCAATTACTCACCGGCTACAGAATCACAATCTCTGCATCAATGACACCAAGACTGAACTCCTGCACATAACAAGAGATCTTAATTTCAAGTCACCAGCAACAATCCAGATGGATAATAAAGAACTCACAGTCAAAATGGAGGTCAAATACCAAGGCCTCACATGCCATCAGGTACCAAACTCACAAACCCAAATAAAGCAAACCACCAAATCTGTTTACCACAAACTCAGAGTTCTAAAGAACCTATGCCCTCTCCTAAACCTTGTGAATTTCCACACAGTTTGTCAGGCTATCATCACCCCCCTACAGCAACTCAATATACCAGGGCCTGCCCATGCACACAATATACTCTCTGCAATTAGCTCAAAATACGGCAAAAAGAATCATACAAGGAACCTTTTGTCAGACCCACAAAATCCCAATTCTCAAACAGATTCACTGGCTACCCGTCATATCAAGAATTAAGTATAAAGTAATCCCGAATAAATACAAAGTAATAAACAACCACTCAGCTGAGTCTCTACAGCCTCTGTTAAGAAACCCCACCAACAATAGGCCAAGAAGACATAGCACACTCAACCTACTGGTCATACCATCTGAAAAACTCACCAGAAGTCAAAGGACTATCAATGGGGCATTCTCCCTCAATGCCCCAACCATATGGAACTCCCTACCACCCCAACTAAGAGTCACTGAATCTATACAAGAAGCTGAGAACCCAGCTATCCCTTGAATTCTATGGGGCAATCCCCCCATGAGGCCCAACCCACCACATACAAGCACTAAGCTCTCTGTTCCATCTTATTGTAAATAATTTGTTAGCCTGCTGAAATGCATTTCTACCTTTTGTCTCTATACAATCTATATATGTCAGTCTTAACTATCTTATGGTTTAATGTAACTTGTAGCTCCGTTGCCTTCTACAATGCACTGAGTTCCCTGTAAACCATCTTGACTTATAGTAAAATGGTATAAAAATAATGTTAAACAAATAAATGTGGGATGATATCAAAAATTTACTGAAATCCAAGCAAATAGTATCCAGCACACATCCACATCCTGAAATGTGACTTGTTCGGCTTTCAGTATATCAGTAAAGACTAAAAATTGTGCTTTTGTGCCTTGATGAGACTGCAGTTTCCAAGGAACATGAATTGCATCTTATATGTGCATCTGTACAGTGCTGTGTACGTCTAGCAATGCAACAGAGGTAAGTAGCTGTGACAGTTCAGTCTTCTGCACATTGGAATTGTTAAAAATGTGCTAATAACCAGAATCAATTAAAAATCCAACCTGTTGTTATTCTGAGATGCATCAGCATGCGTTACCCAGAAGCTGCTTTCTTAGAGAGTGTGGTAATTCAGAATACCACTTTCTAACAGCAATGTGACACGCATTTCAGAGTGCACGCTGATGATATTATGCTATCTGTCCCGTCTGGCATTTCTAAGGACATTCATTTTGCCCAAATCTTCTACTGCCTAACTCAGATTGATCGTTGGATGTCAGTTCATAAATTTGCCTTTAATGCTTCCAAAACAAAACTATTATATTTACATTTGAAAAGAATGGGGGGTGGGGGGAGGGCGGGATATTCAGTGAAGGCATCTAGCCATTCTGCCGGTTAGCTTCTACAGCGAAAGTTAGGCCAGACTTTGCTGCGCCTTACTTTCGCCGCTTACCATAAATGGGTAGCAGTTCAATATCCCTACCGCCCAGTTATGGCTAGAGGTCACCTCCCAGAATGCCGAATGTTATCTTTGCTTATATTGCATTCATTTTACAGTTTTTATGGGTTGTAAACCACTTAGAATGTTTTACATATCAGTGGTATTAACATGTTTTTAAATAAAATTAATTGTCCTTGAAATTTGTTACTTAGGTGTTACCTTGAACTCATGTTTATCGCTGAAGCCTCAAATAAGAAATGTTACAAGATCACTTTTCCACGAGTTACAAATGTTGCATAGACTGAAGAGTTTAATCCCTGATTCTGATTTTCACACCATCCTCCAGAGACTTTTATGCCCTTTACTAGACTATTGAAATGTCCTCTATTTCGGTCCACCCTCTTCTTACAGTAAGGCTCTACAATTTGTACAAAATTCAGTCACTTGTTTGCTTCTAGGGAAGTCTTGTCATATTAAATTTAAGTTAGCAACCTTGCTGTTTAGGGCCCAAATAAACCTAGGCCCCTGTGGGATTGTGTTCATTAACTGATTCCTACAATCCACCATGTCTCCATTACGTTCCTCCCAAGGAAACCTTTTAATCATCCGTTCTCATTATCAAGTAACAGGAGTGAAAACAACAAAATATGAGCCTTTTTGGTTGTTGGTCCTACATTTTGGACTGAATTGCCTGATCAAATCAGATCAGCACAGCAAGACCCATTTATGTTCTGCGTTTGTCTGCAAATTTTGTATTGACGTCTTGTTCTGATTATTCCTAATGTTTATGAAGCAATCCACTCAGAATGTTAAATGTAGCAGAATATGAATGTTAGTAACATATGACGGCAGATATAGACCAGTATGGTCCATCTAGTCTGCCCAGCAAGGTGGCAAGAGTAGGTGCACTTGCCACTCCGTGCAGGTCACCCCTCCCCGTGCCTTTGTTTAGGGGTGTACACAGCGCTCCGTGCAGGTCACCCCTTATTTGTTGAGATATAAGAGATAGTTAAGTTTATTTTGATTTTATCTTGTTGCTATAAAGGGATCCACTGTGTCTGTCCCATGCCAGACACAGTGGAATAAATAAATTAAACTAGTCTACATCCTATACCTTACACCACTGGTCCATTTAAAGAAGGGAACCATGTGGTCTTGAAAGTCCAGATAGGGCTATTGAAACTTCACCAGCACATTAATGTCATCAACGCTTTCAATAAACATGCCACATTTGGAATGTGTCCAGGACTCTATATTATACATCCTGCTTAATTCATTTGGGGGAGATTGATTAGAAAACAACAATCTGTACAATTCTTTGTTAGCAATAATTGGAGTGGAACATTTTCTTCCCCGGAGGGTGATTTTATAAAACATAATGCTCTTTGTTAACACAAAAATTATGAGAACAGAGCATAGGGATTACATCCATTAATAGTCTTCCATTAAAATATAATCCATTGAACACATGCCCTGAGTAATGGAAAGCTGTTCAGATACAGATAGGGTATTCATTATTCTTGCCTGTCTTCACAGGGTTTATTACACGATAACTCACAACTGAATGAACCTCCAAAAATAAACAATTGCCTGCACGGTGAGACATACAGAAGCAAAATATCCTTTGGGGAAAAAATAACAGCAAATCGTGTGGTTTTCATATTGCAGAAAGCCCAAGAAAATCTCTGACACAGTAGCATCTCCATTGGTTTTTAGTGTACTTGAAAGTCTCGGTCTCTTTATCCCGCTTATTCCCCTTGCCACTTCTTTCTCCTGACAACAATATATTCTCATTTTATTACACTGCACATTTTTTCCCAAGCAGAAAAAAACGTTTAGATGCATTTGATGTTGCAAGTGTCTCTAACATAACACCAGGCAGTCACATAAATGCTGGATGGAGGAAAGTAGGAGAAAGAATCCCCCGAAACGTTAGCTTTGATATTTATCTATGTTTCCAAAACTAGAGAAAACTGAAATCATACACCAAACACCAAGGAGGAACGGTTCATCAAAACCCAACTTTCAGAAATAGAAGAGGCAGGACGGGCCTTTGCTTTAGTTTATGACACCATAGCATCTGCTTGTGAAAGACTGGCAATGATGAATTCCCCATCTCCGCTGTTTGTTCTGCCTGTCTGAAACTGAGTCCTGCTAATACAGCCTCCAGCTCTGAATATTAATTGCAAGCAAAATTACACCATTAGGCTGTTTAAAGAAAGGCAGTAGGTGTTGATGTATGACAGCATGCTGAACCTTGTTTTTCTGAAACACGGTCAGCCAGTGGGTGGAGGAGGCTTTGAAAACAGAAATGAAGGCATATTGTGGTCTGGCTTTAAGACACTGAGCTACAGGGCAGGAGAAAGTCTAGGTGGCACATTCTAAACCCACCAATACGGACACACAGTAGGAAACCAAGCAACTAACTTTACACTCCCTTCTTCAATTTATTTCAGATTTGAGAGTGAGTCATAAGTACAGTTCTGAAGACGCCAAGTTGCTCTGATAAGAATTCTGCTATGTTCCTGGGTGATGACTGTATTTGCATGGTATGAATACACCAACAATAGCCTTGTTCCCTGGCTCACGTTGAGATGGAACTGTAAACATTAAAGGGCCGACACAGGTGTTTTTCAGTTATTTTGCATTACGAAATTGCATTGACCCCATGGTTGGGTGAAAGGGGTTACGTAACCTTAAATTAACATGGAAACTCATTGATGACAGCAGTATTCTCTATTTCAAAGGCAGCACCTGATAATGAGACAGAAAGAGCAGAGGACCATAGGACAATATTGCCATCAACATGGTCTGTGGCAATGCCAAACAATTCAGCTTACGGAGAGGCACGCAGCTTTCATGTGTCCATGGGCTCCAAACAGCTTTCTCTAAACACACCAAGAAGTTGAAGCAATCTCTGGGGGTGAATAAATTAAAGTTATAATTCTTTCAGATAATAACAGATTATATTAGGAGGAGATGTCAATAAGAAAAGCAAAGTAGGGAAATTTCCTAACTTGGACAACATTCATCTACTGGGCCATGTCTGTTAAAACCCAAGAGGGTTGTGAAAAATTGTAAGAGGACCTTGATAAATTGGAAGACTGGACATCCAAATGGCAGATGAAATTTAATGTGGACAAGTGCAAAGTTATGCACCTAAAAAAGAACAACCCAAACTATGGTTACACGATGCAAGGTTCCACATTAGGAACCACCACCCAGGAAAAGGATTTAGGCATCATCATGGATAACATGTTGAAACCCTCCACCCAGTGTGTAACAGTGGCCAAGAATGCTAGAAATCATTAGGAAAGGAATGGAGAGTAAAGCCAAGGATATTATAATGCCTCTGTATCATTCCATTGTGCGACCACACATTGAATATTGTGTGCAAGTCTGGTCGCTATATTTTAAAAGGGATATTGCAGAATTGCTCGTAGAAAAGGTGCAGAGAAGAGCCATCAAAATGGTAAAGGGGACGGAAGGATACCCCTTCGAGGAAAGGCTAAAAGTTTAGGGATCTTCAACTTAGAAAAGAGATGTCTGAGAGTGGAGATATGATAAGAGTTCTATATAATAATGAATGGTTAAACAGAGAATGGGAGTAGAATTGGCCACTTTTGGAAACAGGATACTGGTCTTGATTGACCCTGGTTTGACCCAGCATGGTATTTCTTATGTTCTTAAAGTAGGGGAAATTTCCTGACTTGGACAACATTCTCCTACCAGGTCATGTCTGTGATATGCTCCTGGAAGCCCCTTGCTAAATCACATCATGGGAACGGTGTTTCTCTTGTGGGAAGCAAAATCAGAAAAAGCCCCTTGATAAGAAATTGTTAGTGCTTCACTGGTCATAATGAAGTTCAATGGTTTCATGGCTTCATTTAGATGATGGCACCGTCGGTCATTTTCTTCCCAGCGGGGTTGTGCTACAAAGAAAAAAAAACTGAAAAGCAATGCTGCCACCCTGCAAGTCATTTGAGCTCTGAGTTTGGCATCTTGAGTTTCATGTAAAAGCATCTGCTATTCCACACCTTCACTCTTAGAAGAGCGCCATACTGAGGGTCCTATCAAGATTCCAAATACAGACAGCTGTCAAGTGTAGCATCCAAAATACTGCATCTATAATGAGTTATCACCATCCTTTACCCTGTAGGTGGATGAAGAAGAGAATTTTTAGCTGTGGGGAAGTAATGCTAAAAAACCTTAATGAGGGTCTCTGCTCAAGGAATTGATTAATCAAATTGTGCAATAAGCAGCTAAGAGGAGCCTCGCACCATGTCTCCGATTGCTATATTTAATTAGAACTGGCATACTGAAGAATCTATTACAAAAATCTTGATGTGTATTGCAAAAAAGGAGCAGTTAACTGATAAAGCAACAAAATGAATGGGGAAGATCTATAGCCCACTAAATAAAGCAAAATTCAGAGCGAACCTAGGAATCAATGTGATCATCATCATACTCCCTAGGTAAATGAGACAAATTTGTCTGCCGTAGCAGTTCTTGTGCCAAGCAAAATGTTTTTAGTTGTACTGAAGAAACTACATTACATGACTTAAAAGTTAAAATTACCTTTAAATCATGGCCATTTATTTGGTGGTATTATAGTTTCTCTGTCAAACTATTAAAATTGCTAAGCTGTTTATCTAATGATAGGGATGCATATTTTGCTTGCCCTAGGGGGTACCCATGGCTTGCTCTGCTGGCATATAAGAGGCCTAGTTCTTGGTTCAAAGTGAATAAAGTCTCTCTCATACTGGCATCTAAATCTCATATTGGCTTCTCAATCTGACACCATGTACCACGTCTCCAAAAGATTCTCCATCCCTGTCTCTTCTTTATAGTTTGTTTTCCTGCATTGGAAAGCTTAATGCTTGCAGAGAACAGCCCGTTTAGCAGTGTAACTCACTTTTAGAGTTTCGATCTCATCCTCGTTGATTTCATCAACAAAATGACTTCATTGTATTATCTCTGTGATGCGCCCTCTCTGGGTTTGAGTGATAGGACTCACCCACTGGCTATCTTTCACAGTGTTTGAAAAAGTTCAAGATCACACGGTATAGACTAAATGTTTATAATTGGAAAGTCAGAAATGAAGAGAACAGTTGAGCAAGGCTCTTTAGTATTCGGCCCACTGCTATTTCGAACTTCTAGGTACCAAAGACTGACCATTGCTATTCTTAGCAACGCCATCTTGCAGAGCAGGCTGCTAAGAGTTCAGTGCAAATCTGTCCATGAGTCTATGAGAAATCTCTATGCAACGATGTGCAGAAGGCGGTGCCCGTGGGCTCCGGAAGCTTCCCCATAGAATCCTGACGTCTTTCATATAGCATCATTGTTGATTGTCCTTGGGGGAGGGAGTGGCGGGTTTCACTTCCCTGTGTCTAATCAGTTTCATTTTGTGTGGTTTCTTATAATCAAACTTTCAGAGAGCAGTATCATGGAGAGGATGTACAGCTACCATTTGTAGCCACCATTGTTTCATTCAGTTTTTGTAGTTTCCTCCGTCCTCTGTTTGCAGCATTTAAAAACACAAACAGTCGAACTAGAATACACATATTTTTCCAATTAGGTGTTCCATTAAAGACTGCAATAAAGACCCACAATGATACCTTAATGAACACATTCCAACATACCTCTGCTTGGCTACTCGCACTAAAGGCTCTTAATCGGCATCTTAATTAGTCCATGTTGTTAGCAGGAGCACTATATATTACAAAATAAAGCCATAAAACTGCACTCGAGGCTGCTTTCCTCAGAATTTCCTCTAGCACCTAGCTGCCAAAATATTTCACAGTGTCCAGTTTTAATTTCACTTACTGCAGTTATCGGCTTTTAACAGCCAGGGTGAGTGCTCCAATTGTGTACTCTTTGCAACAAATACTTGCAAAATCCATAATGAGGAAGAATAAACTGCTGGGCTGGGACTTCATCTCAGATCTCTTGGCTTCTTTCCAGTGTCACTTTCTGCTGAGTTACTGGGAGATGCAGTTAGCGAAGATCATTTGGCTAGCTGTTCTTATATCGATGCTGTCCTAGTTAGATAGCAAAGTGTGATGGTATATTGTATACCATGAAATGAGAAAGTACATTTTGGGACCTGCAGAGAGCTGTCATGCTTAGAACACAGCTCTAAAGCCAATGGAAACCCAAGGTCTGAAATCTCTCCTGGCTAGGTATTCATCCAACAAACGTCAGCAAGTCAGTTAACCTCCCTTTAAATACCTTTTCATGTCTTCTTGCTCTATGTGCACACAGAACTTTCTTATTTTTTAACTTTTGCCTGTCCAATCTTCACAAAGATCTACCCTCCTTCTTCAAAAGCATAATATTAAATTGTCTTTGTTTAACCTTGATCCATTTAAAAAAAAAAAGCTTATCACATTGTACTAACTTCTGAGTGTGCTTTAGTTTCTGTCTTTGTGTGTCACCCTCCCCCTCCCCCTTACTCTTCAATGCCTTGATTTATCTCAACCAAAATTCGCATGCAGCTAGATCATCGAGAAAATGGATCATTTTAATTTTCAAATTTTGGGAGTGCTTGCAGGGGAAGTGGGAAGAAGGCAAATTTGTGAAGTTTGCCAAAGCAAATGCATTGAGATTCAAATTTCTGTGAGATAAAGAGGCCCTTTTACTAAAGGTTAACGCACATTAATGAAGTTAATGCTTGTTAAGTGTCATTGCGCCTACAGAAATAAAAGACCTGTGTGCACTTAATGCATGTTAACTTTATTAACGCACATTAAAACCTTTTGTAAAAGGCCCCCAAAATGTTGCTGCTGCTTCTTGCTTTTCTTCCTGAATTCACTATAGTGTCAAATACCTTTAATGTGTTGACACCAAAGATATATATTTCTCTCAGTTTCCTATAAATCAAACAGCTGTCCTTCTTATCCATTCACTGTTGACCAAATCTGAACCCGTGTTTTTACTGGGTTGGGGCCGCGGCTCCGATATTGCATACAGTTCGTTATCACCGTTTAATAAACATAACCCTTAGAGTTTTGAAGATGATATTCAGAACATTTGTCGTGGACAAATCTTTGGAGTTAACAATTCTCCCTTCTCCCTCCCTGGACCCTAGTGACTGGATAAATTTAAAATTTTATAATTTTGCCTAGATACATCTAATGTGTGTCAGATTTCAGTCTGCTGTGAGCTGGGGTTTCATTCATCCTTCAGTGAGGTTCATGCGCATGTGTTCCTTTTCTTACTGCTACCCATTCAGATTTGCCTTGGCGAGGGCCATCATCTTCCAGATTTCTTTTCTTCTTCCTTGTCCTTAGCTAAGGACAGCGCAAAGAGGGATCTAACTATTTATTTTCTTATACACTTTTCTTTTTCTTTTCTGTCACACGATGTAAGCAGCAGTGAGAAAAGCTACTCCCACCGCTACAGGCAGGGAGACAGACAAGGGCCTAAATACATCCCACTCCTTTACAATTTCCTCAGCTTCCTAGAAAACATTTGAATTATTTATTCATATTCTCTGCTCTGTAAGTAAAAGTTATCTAAGGACTGCCATACTGGCTCAGACCAAATGTCCATCAAGCCTGGTTTCCTGTTTCCAACAATGGCCAGTCCAGTCTAAGAGCCTGGTCATCATTTATCATCATTCTCATTAGTCAAGTTTGTATTGTCTATGAAATCTACCGCTTGTCCTTTCAGTCTTCTCCCATCCCACTGGTTGACACATCCTAATCTGGAGGCTTCCCCATGTATTCTCATGATTATTAACCATAGCTTGTTTTCTGGATTGGTCCCCAGTTCTCAGTCCCATTCATAAGTAAACCCACCCATTCACGATGTCGCTTCTGTCATAAGTTACCATCCTATTTTCAGTCTATCTTTTCTTTCCAAAATTATCAAAAAACTGTTTTTCTTCAATTAACAAACTATACTGATAAAAGTAAGATCCTCCTCCTCAGCAATGCACATCAGAGCAGGCTGCAGTACTGAGGCTGACATCACCTCTCTTCTGAGCGAGGTTCACACCTTCCTTGATTTTGGCTGTACTGATTTCATGTTTCTCTTGACACTGTAAATCACAATCTTCTCTTATGTTGCCTTGTTGATATCAGTTTCAGAAGGACTGTTCTGTCATGGTTTTTCTCTTTTATCCACAATCGTCAGGCTTGTATTCTTGTGGACCCCTGACTCTTCCTCGTTTTTGGCTAGAGTTCTCTTATAAAGTCACTCAGGGCTCCATCTTAGCTCCCCTGCTCTTCAATATATTCCTGGCCCCCCTGACCATGATCATCCAGGATCAAGGAATTTGTGCATTTTATTATGCTGACGATATCTTATTAATGACCTATATGGACCTCTTGTTAACCTTCATTTGATTAATGCTTGCCTCGACATCATCACCCCCTGGCTAGATTCAGATCATCTGAAGCTAAATCGATCTAAATTACAGGCATGCTGGATTGCTGACCATTCCACCAGCCCCACAATGTTTCCTTCCATTTCCCACTCCCCTATCACACTTACTAAGTCCCTCCTTTATGTAGGAGTCCCTTTGGATTCTGAGCTTACTTTTCGTGATCATCTCTCTGTAGTAGTTAACCCTTTCAGACCGTATGTCCACTGTAATGGACGTCATGTTATTCATTGGATTCCATGTATATATATATATGGTATCTGTGAAAAAATTCAGGTCTGAAAGGGTTAAAGCTTCTTTTCTCGCTTTCAGAAACATCTGTAATCTTAAACCTTGTCTAGGCCTATGGGTTTTAACCATTGTAGTTCATTTGCTCATTCTCTTCTGCCTCAGCTATTATAATTCTGTCTTCTGTGGCATTAGTAACTATGAACTTAAGAGGCTGCAATCAGTACAAAATGCTGCAACTAAAATGTTATACGGTGCATCCACATATGATCATGTCACTCCTATCCTCTACTGCAGTCACTGGCTCCCTCTATCTTACTATTGTTTCAAAATTCTTATTCTTGCTCATAAAACTCTCCTTATGCAGGAACAGAAGCCTACCTGTTTCCCATGCTCATTCCTCAGCAACCAGCCCATTCCCTTTGCTCCTAGTACCTGCATCTGATGACCATCCCGTCAGTTGCTTGTTCCCATCAAGAATTGACTCGTAACGCAGCTTTCTTCTTTCTGGGACCATCTCTTTGGAATTTTCTGCCCCTCTACATTTGTAGGTAATCTTTCTATCAGACATTCGTCAGTCCTGAAGACCCGTTATTTCAAAACTGCTTTCACTGACCTTTGGGGATTGTATTTTTGCACTCCTGATTGCTGGATCTGTCCGTGGCCATTGGCACTGTTCCCCTCTGCTCCCTCTGTGCTGTCCCTTTCCTGTTAATTTGTAACTTCCTTTCCATTTTCATCCTTGTAGGTTTTATTGTAAATTGCTTTGCTACTTGCCCGATGAGAGACAATAATGAAACAATCAAATAAACATAAACCAATTTAAGTTGCAGAAGGCAAATAAAGGTTGCATTTGTATCTGGGTGAGTGGACCTTGCTAGGCAAGGTCTGTATGCATGGTGAAGGGGCCCTGAATCTTCTTTTGGGGAGGCTGAACAACTGTAATTATGAAAGATGGCATTCAAATCTTCTCAGTTGCTCACTCTCTAGAAGCTAAAGGGACCTGGGATGAATCAAGCCCCACATGAAAATTATCGGCTACCACTGCCACAGAAATAACAAAGACAATGGGCTAGGCCAGTCTAATAGCTCAGTCGACTTGCTGAGAAAGTGTAGAGGCGGCATTCACAGCCTCTGGGAAGGATGGAGTCCCAATTATCGCACAATATGGCTTCTGTACCTCTTGGCAAGATTTAGAGTCCAAGATACAGGGTTCAAGGAGAGACCTAGTCTGCGTGGTCCCTGATAGACACTGCAATGACTGGGCTAGGTGAACTGGGGGGAGGGGGGGTATAAAGTGGTGGATATACCCTCAGATGTTTGTTTATTGAAGGCTCATGGCATCAAACCCCAGCTCTGGGTTTGCTACAAATGGATACCGCAAAGGAATAGAAGGCAACTGCTGATCCAGAAATGAGTAAATACAGCAAAATTAATAACTAATTGTGAAGCAGAAAAAGAGAGTCTATACTAGGCATCTTGATGTCATATTTACCTCCCCCCCCCCCTTACCCTTTATTTTGGTAACTGAAGGCAACAAAAGAAGCCAAGCCAAACTCTGCATAAGAATGGACTAACAAAAATTACTTAACAAACTGTGCGTTTCTCCAATAGAGAGCAAAGTGCAGCTATGCCTCTGTCCTTCTACTGAATTTCATCTCTTCACTGTCACAACATACCCCAGAGCTATTTTGATTTTGCCTG